>BSAI01000207.1:11001500-11028715 GCA_036245035.1 Adrianichthys oophorus | reverse complement strand
CCCCCAGCTGTGCCTCCATCTCTTTCTCCTCCAACAGACCCACAGTTATCCCTGCCATGATTGAGGATTCTGCTCCTCTGCAGTGGTTCTAGTTCTGCAGAGGTCTGAAAGCCCATGTAGGGAAGGTGGCCGTTAGGCTGAAGGTGTGGATTGGGGCTCGGGTCTCTGTGGCCTGGGTTGGGGAGCATAACTCCCTGGGAATTGGACCTGTGATGAAGCGTGTTTGAGAGAGGGTGACTCAGCTGCACCAGGCTGGCCTGCAGGGAGCTGAGGCTCGGCGGAAGGATGGACGGTGCTGGGGTGGGGATAGTAGTGGTGGTGGTGGTTGGGGAGGACAAGGTCTTGCTACGGGAGTCTGCTTGGCTGTTGGAGAGAGTGGGCTCTGCTCCCTCGCCAGGACGCTTCATCCGCAGAAACCAGGGCACCCACTGCAGCAGAACCAAGTGCACCTGACAATCAACAGCGCTAATGAACACCAGAGAACGTGGCACGGTGTAGTTATCACAAACATCCGAACATTTGCATTGAAAAGCAGTGCATATGTGTGTGTCCAGACATTTGAAAGTAGTTTACCTGCTACGTAAAAATGTTAACTGTAAACATCAATCTAATGGGAAAAAGTTATGAAAAAAGAAAGTAGCATAATTTGTGGTTTAGTTTTTCCGTTTTTCCTATCAGGAAAAAAATAATCTACTTGAGACTTAAAACATCCAGACAGATGGTCCTGAAGTTGCCTCTAGAATGATCTGGTGCGAGGTGTTTGCGACCACTTAAGTAACTGCAATGTACCTAGTTTCTGAGGCAGCAGAACAAGCCAAAAGCCATCAGCACTTCTCAGCTATGCTTAAAAATTGGCATGAGGTGTTTGTGCTGATCCACCAGGTTAGCTTTTGCCAAACGTTTTTTCCCAGTCTCGTTTTTGAAGGGGCAAAATGTATCAAAAATCATTCTCCGTGCAATCCTTTCATTGAGCCGTGCTAGTGCAGACTTTTTTCTGGTGCTGTCATAAACCAGAAAAAAACTTTGTGTTTTAAAGCTAAAGCAGAACTCCAACATATTTCTATAAGAGAAATTTTAGCATTACCATCTTCTGCAGGTAAGGCAAATATAATGTGCTTATATTTCACATAATCTCAAAATAGATTATTTGAATCTTTAAAACTGTCAGAGGACTGGAATATTGTTTATTTTGATTCAAATTAGGTTTATTTCTTAACTAAATTACAAAAGTACACACAAACATTTCACCTTTAACATTTTTCAGATATAATTTTGTATCTTTTGTATTAAATTGAACTTAATAACGCACCCAACGTGGCATTTGTCCGCTGTTCGGAGTGTGGTGATGGAACTGGAGGACTATGACTGTGGCCACCACTGACATCCCAACAATCACCATGGTACTGGCAAAGTATTGACCTGAAACACAAATGATGTTCTTCTGGCAACGATGCTAGAAAATCTCAAACACACCAACATCTGCAGGAAAAGAACCACTAACCAATCAGTGGCACTGAATCGGAAGTGGCCGGCATAATCTCTGCAACCATCAGCATGAAGACCGTCAGAGAGAGCAGAACCGTAATGCCTGAGAATACACACAAGACCCCCAGGGACCCCCAGTATTAGATGTAAAGAATGAAGTTACTGCATGTCTTTTTGACATTCTAAAAAGTACATTTGATTGTTTTCCTTAAGCCTTAGTCTCATGCACCTGTATGAGTGTTGCAGGTTTTTGGGTTGTCCGGGCTCACGAAAGGTCATAGATAGGAGCAGCTTCATCTTAAGGAGAGCCCAGGTTTGTCTGGCTGTTCCCTAAAGACTCATAGGACCACCTTAAGGAACGTCATAAAAATGGAACGCACGACTGTTGTGTGTGGGGTAAATGTATCGTGAAATATTTGTAAGGTTAATGCAATTTACACATACTTATGACGTACAAGTAGTGCTGTCGTACAGTGCTCTAACGCGGCACTCTTGGTCATTAGTAAGGCTTTTACTGAAAATACAGTGGGAAATGTAAAGCTGCCACATTTTCATACAAATAGAGTGCACCCTTGTTGTTACAGCAGCCTCTATATCTGTACTCTACTCACCAAGGCTGATTTTCTCCCCTGAGTTGGCTGGGAGCAGGAATACCAGCAGAGTCATTGAGGAGAGGAGTACACATGGAACAAGGAGGTTCAATGCATAAAACAGAGTCCTCCTTCGTAATGTCACCACAAATGTAACGTCAGGGTAAGGCTCTGCACAGCAGTCATAGAAAATCTCATGACGACCTCCAGGAACCTCTTAGAGGAGAAAAAAAGACCAAAAAAAGGGGAAAAAAAGGTTTAAATATGCAGAAAAATGCAGAAAACTAACACTGATAATAACAAGGTCTATTTGAACAGTTCCGTTTTTTTCTCATAAAATAATGGTATAAGGCAGAAGATCAGGGACACTGAGAATAATTGTTTGATGAATGAGATTTTATGCATTAAATGACTAAAGTTAACATATTGAAACTTAGTTGCTGATTTTTTGTATTTTGAAAACAAATCAAAATACTGAAAAATGTGAAAGTTTTTTAAACAACAAGAGAGAATAATAAGAATAAAGCTAGAGTTTTGACGTTCATTTCTAAACATGCACTTCTTCCAGCATTTTAAAATGTAGGATTCCAGGATTAAAGTCAGAATTTTAAACTAACTTCTTTGGAATATAATTTGACATCATAATGAACCTTAACAGTAAACATGCAACATACCCATGAGGTCCCACTCGCCGTTGGGCATGTATCCCGACACATCTGCCTCCTTCATCTGGATGTCAAGCAGCCAGCCATCAAAAGTCCATGAACCAAACTTCAGCTCACAGCGCTGAATGTCAAATGGAAACCATCTCACATCCACTTTACACGTGCTGACAAATATTCCTAAAATGCCACAAAAAAACATTCAGTAATCATTTTTGCTCTGGGACATTGGAAACTTGAGGAGAAATCTGTCTAAATCTAGGAGCAGAGTGACTAAAATCATGAAGTTATGGTCACTAACTTAACATACCTGGAGGGAGAAACTCACAGAAGCCGCTGGAGTTAACCAGCACATTGGTCTTAAAGGTGGCATCAAACTTGTCGTGAGCGCTACAGAAACAGTAACAGAGCAAACGTCACAGATGTGACTCAATGCAGGTGGTGCCTGAGTGCATTTGTGACACACACCTGTTGTACAGTAATATGTCAGGTGTCCAGACCTGGTCGGGGCTAAAACGAAGGTTCTTCACTCCAGGATACTCAGACTGGTTCCACTGGAGGTAGTGGTCATACCACTGCTGGGAGAGACAAGAACATGTCTATTTAACAAAAAATTAGGAAAATTAAAAACTGAGCTCAGTGTGCTCTGTATAAGGGAGATCCTCTGTTTCCTCTCCTTTAAAAAACCTTTCATGTTTTTTATTCAACGCTGTCTAAATAAAAGTTTACGAGATATTCCAGAAAGTTCTTTGACTTCTTCAAAAAATACAAAAGAGTTTGGATCGTGGCTTCAGAAACAAAGCTGACCCAGATTCATCGAGGTCTCCTGATGCTGAAACAAAAGCATGTTAAAAGGTGAAGGGAAGGAAGTTGTCATGGTACCATTCGTCCAGGAAAGTCCAAGTCGACCCACTTCTGGAATGATAGCGTGTCAAACCCTGCAAGAGGAGCCTACATAAAGACTTTCACAAAACAGTTACACTCACCATCTGCAGCCAGGCATTTGTGGTGAGGATCTGGTTCTTTTCATCCTTCCAGTACACAAAGCAAGAAAGAAAATAAAAATAATTAGGCTATATCAATACAAATCCATGCTTTATTTTCAAATGAATTTTCTACAGTAAACTCAAGTTTGAATGGAAGAAAAGTGCAGTCACTTTGACTGGTAAAAAGATCATCTAGAAACGTCAATTTTCTGTTCTTTTATTTTTGTGTAGATGTGTGAAACTAAGAGGGCTACCCACTAGTGAGATGCTCCATCCCTGACTTTCAAATAAAATGTCCAAAGTGCAGGTAGCCTTTATAAAAAGCACCATAGCAACCTGCTCAGAATTTGAAAAATATCAGAACACAAGACATAAAATGTTCTGACCCATTAAAATGAAAGCTGAGCTGCATGGTCGTAGAGGTAGCCGGCACGGAGTATCCTGACAGTGGTCATATTGAACAATATTTCACAGGACTCTGGTTGAAAGCAGTTCAAAACAAATGAGACTTTTTGCATCAGATTTGTGTTTGATGTTTTTCTAGAAGACAAAATCAACCAAATCCATGTTGTGGCTTTGAAACAGTAATGATTTGCATACCACATCCATGACCTGTATTAGAGTGTAAGAGAAGTGAACAGTGAGGGCCTGGGAGTCGTTGGCCACCGGTCTTTCCATCGGGTTGTAATCCCTCAGCAGCTCCTTGAGCAAGTAGCGCTGGTGTGGACCCTGCACTGACACTGCACCGAGGGCAGAGGAGGGAGTTAGAGAGCAAGAAAGGACAGGAAACATGGAAAAAAAATTTTTTAAAGCAGCAGCAAGATGACAAAATAAGAAGAAATCACATCAAAAAATAGTTTGTATGATAAACTAATGTGGAGATATGAATAAAAGTGTGCAGAAGGCCCAGGACACAAATAGAGAGCAAATAATGGAACCAAACAGAAGAGCATTGTACTTATCCTAATCAATTACATCTCTGATTGATCTCTAGTTGGAGTCTTCCAGCAATAAAAATGCCAGTCTCAGTCGGAGCAGAAAGAACCGAGGCCATTAAACTGTGAAACACCCCAGACACACACAGCACTCACGACATTGAGAACAAGGAAAACCTTCTTTTCCCGCTGTATAACTGTGCTATGGGCCCTCCGCATTCACCGTTCACAATGTGAGCTCTCGTGATTTAAAGGGTTTCATTCTAAGCATATGTACAGACACTCTGGAAAGGTTAAAAACCACCAGCGTGCACTTCAAACGTGTCATACATTTTAAAGCTGAAGGACTCTTGTAAATTAACAGAAAGTCTCAATTAAATGGTTGATGGTGGATGCACTTCAGATTAATTATGTCAAATCTGTAGATCTATCTTCAGACCTTGAACACGTCCATGTGAGTGCATAGATGGTTAGCCTGTAACTCATATTAATGCTCCTAAAGTGCCCATAATGTGCAGCTGTGGAGCCGTAATTCTCTTTGAGCTAATCTGTGTTCAGCAACATGCAAAGCTGTGGACACCCATGAACTCCTGACACGTTCTGAAAGAATGCACCCGCTTATTTCTAAGAAAATTGCCACTGAGATTGAGTGAAATATACCAGCAAAAAAATAACAAAATAAAGACTTAAAGAAGGTTTTGCGGCCTCCAAATGTGCTTCAGCAATCGTTTAAAGGACAGCTTAAACTCTTTCTCTTATGGGCACAAAGACTAATTTTAAAATCTAAATGTATTCATCATCTTTTTTTTCTTTTTAATAGACAGAAAGCTGCTGAGAAGTATTACAGCCTTGAATGCGGTGTGCATTCACCCACATAAGTCTTAGTCAGTTTGACTTAACCACCACACAAGGGTTACATAGGAAAACATGAGCAGACGAATTTCTCTTAAAGATAATACAATCTGTGATCTAAAAGATAAAAACCAACATTATTTTCCCCATTATTTCCTATCCTGACAGTGTTTCCTGTTAGAGGTGCACCTGAGATATCTTTCATCTGTCGCACCTGCTTTTATCCTGACTTATTTTATTTCAGTAAATCTACTTTTCCAACTTTAAACACTTGACTGTTCTTTTTGTCTGAATATGCTATGGCTTCTAAAGTTCTTTAACAATAAAAGTTTTAATTTTTTAATTGAATATTTTAAATGCTGCATCCTCCCTAAACAGCCTTTCTGATATTTTAAAACCCAAATCCTTTTGTGTTTGGGGTTTTTTATTCTGCAGCTTAAACACATAATCGCTGAGCTTTAGCATCTGCATAATGACCAAAACCGTCACTACATAGAATGAAAAAATATGCATGCATATATGAATGCAGCCCTACTCCAGTAACAAGTGACTTACCGCCAAGCTGAGTAGCGAGTATCAACAGCCAAAGAGCCATAGTTTTCCTCATGCTGCATTCCTCTTGGTGAGCAGAGGCAAAAGAGAGAAGACAAATTATAAGAATTTCTGGTAGTGCTTTAAAAATAAGGATGAGTTGAGGTGGGGAAAATCTAAAAAGAAAAGATGTAGTAATCTTAAATAAGGTGAGGGAGCTCAATAGCAGCTCGGGTGGAGCAGAAAGGGATGGAGACAGAGGAGGCAGACACGCGCAGAGTGGGTGAGATGCAGTGAAAAGAGATGCTGTGTAGGAGTCGATCCGAATCGTATTGATGAGCTTCACGCTTCTTTGAACTTCAATTACTGCAGACTTTATATGTGTTCATCTATAGCTATGAAACACTCCATACTGAACTAAATTAGGACTGTTTCTTTGATGGAAAACCATTAGAAGCTTCTTTTTTTTAATGAAACTCAAATATGAGACCCACACAAAATAAACTGGTGTTGCTTCACCTGGATTTTAAATAGGAAAAAACAAAAACATTTGCTTCGTATTGTCAAGAAAAATAATGACTGATTGACACAAGCAATGTCAGTTTGATTGAAATTGGTCCAGGGCACGCAGCATAATGCTTCTGATGCAACACTGACCCCTGCTGGAATTATGTGTAAACTGCAATTTCAAATTAAAAAAGAAGCCCATACTTTTGGCATTTTGAACTTTCTCAACAAAAATTATTTTTTTATGTTTTGCAGATAAAGATGAGACGTAAAACCTTAATTTAACATCAAATCTCTACACTCATAAAACACTTTGGTTATTTCTTTAACCTATTTTGGGGGGATTATTCATGTTAGGTTTTATTTCTGGGTTCCTTTTTGGAGCAATAAAATTTTTTTTTTAGTTATAGTAGTTTCATTTTAACTTAAAATAGTTTTTTTCTTGAGATTTTTTTTCCCTGAGTTAAAACAACCTAGAAAAAAAGTTTTTCAACCTCAGAATTGGGTTAAAGACAACCCAATTTGGGTTATTTTTAACTATGCAGTTTTTAGGGTGTTGTAGGTAAAACAATTTCATTCAGAATCAAAAGTCTTTTAGACACTAAATCAAATTGTGTACTTATATAGCACTATTATGCCTTCATTAAGGTCCAGTGTTTACAACCACAAGTACTTTTTACCAATTCACACACTGATGGTGGAAGAGCTGCCACACCAAGTGCTAACCAGACCGCCAGGAGTAACGGGGTTCTGTGTCTGAACCAAGAACACTTCGACACATGAGGCAGACAAAGCAGGAACTCAACCTGCGCCCTTCCAATCAGAGGCCAACCCCTCTACCTTTGTGCCACAGCTGCCTAAGTCAAGTTTTACAAATGTTGCCTTGAACCTGTGACAGCCTTGTGTTACCTTCTTGCTTATTGCAAGCAATGTTGCAAAAGTTACTTGTAAAGTAAAATACTTATATATTATTTACTGCTGTCTATCTATCTGACAAGATCACTGTCATCTAATTACTTTGACTAAAATACCAACAAAAGTTAAACTTGACCTTCTAAAATGACAGTACAAAGAGATCTGGTGAAACACACTGACTTGATTATTCAGGACAATGATGCTAAATTGCAACTGGTAAAGTGAATGCAGATGACAGCCCAATAAAGAATGACAAGTAGAATCAGAAACTGTTCAAGGTGGATGGTTAAAGTAAAGTGGTCATCTTGCTTAATCTATGAATGGCTTGTATCTGTTCATTTTTGACACAAAACAGACTGTACGGACATTTTTTTAGAAGATTTAAGTGCAGCAAAGTAATTAGTCAATAATGTCTATAAATGTCTACTGCCATCCTGATGGAGGAAATAAAGCTTCCTTGAAGGATTTTTTAAATTATTTATGACAATTTGTTTACCGGTATGCTATTTTGCTTTTTAGGAGTGTGACAATTAATTTTACCAACACTTCATATCATAATTTGTGTTTGCCGATATGATTCATAGTTCATATTGATTCATTTTCAGCGATTTGACTCACTGACCTAAAATTGATCCAGGACATATTTAGCCAAAAATGTAATTAGTGAGACTCAGAGATAAATACCCGTTGAACAGTGCAGGTAAAGTTTTCCAGATTCCTTGTATTTCTTGCAAGATAATCAAGTGTAAATTAAATATGTGCACAAACAAAACATGTAAACAGGAATTAATGGCAAATCTATTCACAGTTTAGTTTCCTGAAGTTCAGCTCACTGTTGTTTTTCCACATCCAAACAATACAAATGGAGCATTATTAGAACATTTGACCACAATGTATGGTCACACCTCTTTGCAAAATTCAAACTGTTTCCACACATTGGACTGTAATGATGGTTTGATCATTTTTTGCTGCAATTGGAAGTGGTTATTTCTTAGGAAAACACCCATAAACTGATTAATCAACTATTCGATTAATAGTTACATCCCTTTTATGTTCTTTCAATAGTTAAACTGTGGACAAAAAGTGTGTTATAATGCAATATTTAGTGATTGTGTATTAATATTAGGGATTTCAAGCTTTTATTACTGGAAAAAATGATAAGTTGATGCAATTCACCAGAGCTGACCTCAAAACTGACAAGTGAAATATATCAAATATCTATTAGGACTCTTGACAAGTTAATACATTTAGAAATGAAAAATGTTCACAAGTTTTTTTTTTATTTTTATGTTCTTTCCAAGTCTCAAAGCTCAAGTAGAGTTTAAGTTTCCAGCCCTGACAAAAACTTAACACAAAACAAATTCTGTTCCATCTCGCTTCATTGGAAATGCTCACAGAAAGGGGGAGAGAAACCTACCCACAGTGTCACGTCATTTTTGTGCGACCCGTTGTTGGTCCTGTCGCGCCTGAGAGCGTCACATGTCAGAGCATCATTTGATTGTTTCTTTCATCAAATTAAAATATTAGAAGCATCGGGCTACGGACAGGCTGGACACCGCGAGGTGAGATGCATGAATACATGTAATTCGGCACCCTCGAGGTGTGGGTAAAAAGCGTTCCACGGTGACTCGCGTGGAGCCGTCGGAGGATGAGAGCGGTGTACAGCGCGTTTAAGCTAGCTTGAAAGCTAACGCTAGCCGCAAGAAGAACGATGTTCCTGACTGTTGCAAGCTGGCTCTTCTTTCTAACCCACAACGTTCCACAAATGCTAACTTTAAATTTAAAATCGTGTATTTCTATCTATTTTGATTCAGTTAATGGTTTTGCTCATAAAATTCATGCCAAAAATCTACTTTTTTTCTTGTTTTTGTTCTTTAAAGCAAGCCCTCGTGTTTTTTAAATGTTTTTTAACAGTGCATTTGCTACCAGGAAAACTTATTATTTCTTCGGAATCTTAAATTCAAACAAAAGTCTTGTATTATAAGTAATACTATTATAGTTGCCAGAACCGTCTCAGGTATATATTTTGATAGATCTACCGACAGAATAAATGGCACTTTGGCTGAATATTTCTTTTGAGTGAACTGCATATTCTGAGTTGAAATTCAATTAAAACGAAAAGCTATCGCGCGCTTATGTCATATTTTTGTATTTCCCTCTTTTTTTCCTCCTTGAATAGCTTTTCCCCTTGGAATGTGGAAGTAATTCGCGGATGGGATGTCCTCAGTCTCGCCGCCTCCGGTTCGCTGCTCTGAGTCACATGGCACATCAGAAACCTAACTTTTTGTCTAGAAAGGAAATCGAAAGTCCATGTTAACTCTCTGTTTCCTATCCTATGTAACCTTAAAACATCAGGGGCTTTTCTCAACTCCCATGGCATTAATAGAAAGCAGTGGAACCAGAGCCGGGCACATGCAGCTTTCATGAGTTTGTTTAGGTTGCTAAGCAGGACTTGAATCGGAGCACGCTAAGCACGTTTATTCTTCTTAGCTGCGCTTTGACCTCACAAGTTGTCCTTTTTAACGCCTGTTTTGTTTTTAAAAATCGTGTTCAAAAGAACAGGGGGAAATCCAGTTGTAGTTCAGGTTGCCAGGTCTTTGAAAACGTCCGGATTTCAGACACAAAACCTCACGTTACTTCGCTGTAACTTCAGAGTGATCAAGGTGAGACATAGTTTTTATGATCTTGGACATAGTCTACTTAGGTGTGTCTGGTTACTTAAACTGGCTAAGTAAATCTGATTTGGTGACTATTTTTGTCAGTTAAAGTTCCCAGGAAGATTTGTTGGTCTTTTGTCAGATATGAAGTGTTGTTCCAAATCTACAAAGTGGAAAATTAAAAAATAAAAATAAAAAAAATGAAATCATTGTTGCTTTTTTGGCTGTCAGATGTTGTCTTGCATCAGGGTCAAAATAAGTCGGCTCCAGCCCCATTTGGCCCTAAGGCTGCCAGCTCTGTCAGCCCCTATTACCCTGATGAAACAACACTGGTGTTCTCTAATAATGTGGGCATGTTCGGGCCAGCTCAGCTCTATATAAAACACCAGTGATGCTGACTGGGCCAGAGTCAGTATTAGGTGTCTCCTTGTTGTCAGTCTGAGCGATATAGACATTACTGTGTGTTGTCAGTTATGACATTTGAGGCAGAATCAATCTCTGTTTTCCAACCTCGCTAGATATTTAAAACTGGACTCCAAACTTACCTGAATATTTTTGTGCCACTGTCCTGCATCTTGCCCTTGAAAATATCCTCCTCCTGTCCAGCTTCACTGTACTTTCTGCTTCAAGCGCATCCGTATTTTTATTTCCAGGCCAGAATTAAAAGAGAATAGTCACAAGAAGGCCTGAATTATTTATCAACTTCCTTTTATCCCAGGATTAAATTTCAGTGTGACAAGGAGAGACAGCGTGTTGCCCTGCAGTATCCTTGCAGCGTGATTGGGTTTTAATCTCAAAACATATTCTGCAGCTTCAATAGTGGTTCTGTAGCCCTGAGCCTATTCTCTGCAGATAATTTTTACCTCTCCATGATGGATGCTTTTTGTGTTAACCGCTGTATGATTTTTTTTTCAGCACATGTGTTATACAAGCTGATAGTAAAAATAATAAATAAATCCTGCACCTTTACAGCCTGTGTACTCTGCTTTGTCCAAGGACACTTGAGCTGGTTGGAAGGCTGCCATCAGATGTTTAAATTTGTCCCTTGTGTTTTTTTCTTGCTGGTTGGCTTCTTTCGTTGAATTTACTTTCTTGACTTTAACCATTTTATGCATTTGTTTTTTTTCCAGGTGTTCCCACTGTGTGACCACTCTCTCCTGGGTTATCCGGGTTTTCTGTTGATGATCGAGGGCACACAACGATACTGAAGCTGCAGAGCCAGCTGCACCCCGCCCCCTTTGTGCTCAACCCCTGCGCTATGAGCAGAGGTAGAGGAGGGTCTTACAAAGAACACCCCCACAGACATATACCCCCCAACTTGCAGGTCAAGAAAAATTACGACAGACCTGATCCTGCACAGCTCTTTCCGAGAGCTGACCCAGAGCAGGTACCAAATCGACATTATTCCAACAGCCCTGGATGTCCGTCCGTCCCCTTAGGGTCCCCGTCCCCTCTTTTTCCCTCTGCTCCCCCGATACCAAACCATATTAAAGTGTCTAATTCTGGAGCTTTTAATACTTCTTATAACCAGAATCAGGGTTTTGGTTCAGTTCCAAACTCTTTCCATTATAAACAGGCAGCGTTTCTAAGAGGAGAGAGCTCAGAGGCGCCACAGTTTAGAGGTAGTGCGGGGGCAATATCCGGCAGGCCACCTAACTATACATACGAGCCGCAGCCTCACTATTATAGATACACGAACCCCAACAGCAGCCCCAGGGGTAGAGGATATTATAGAGGATGTTATAGGCAAGACCAGAGTTATTCATTCCCATCTCCTTCAGGATTGTCTCAGGCCTTTGCAGGTCCTCGACACCTGAATCAGAACCAGTCACGAGGGGCTAACCAACAATCGTCCAATAGACAAACAAACTTTGTGTGTGATAACTTTCAGAGACTGAATCTCCAACAAGACAGGGGAGGCAGAAAAAGATTTGACGGGTGGTCTTCATCAGGGAAGTATGCTAAAGGTAACAAAACACTAACGCCTGTCGTACAGGAGCAAGTGCACAAGGCTTTGAAGGCAGATGAGGCTGTATCTGCAAGGGTTTTAGCCAAAAAACTACACTTGCCTAAGAAGGTAGTAAATCAGGCTCTTTATTCTTTAGAGCAGTCAAAGGAAGCATCCAAGCAAGGACTTCTGCCTCCAGAGTGGACTTTGTACAGAGAAAATCCCCAGGTAGAGGTAAGAATATCAGCTAAACCACAGAGCCCCCCCTCCCTTTTGAGTCTCAGCTCTAATCAGCTTCAATCAGCTGAAGCTAAGGTTGACATAAAAAAGGAGCAGGAGATCAAAGAGGAGGACTCTGACTCTAAATCTAGTTCTTCTTGCTTTTCGTGTGAGTCTTCTGCCTCGGAGGATTCCCAGTCCTCAGCAATAGTTGAATGCCAAGAGAATCCCCGTGCTAGCTCAGCTGATCTCAAGTTTAGTTCTGCAATGATGGCAGATCAGAAAGAGAAGATTTTGAAATATCTCCTTGAGTCAGGTGAAGCAACCGCTCTTGTCTTGGCAAAGAATCTGGGCCTTAGGAATGCCAAGCAGGTCAACCCTACTCTTTACGATTTGGAGAAACAGGGCAAAGTTATTAAAAACGAAACCCTCCCTTACAAATGGGAGCTGTCTGCCCATCGCAGAGAGAGGATGGAAAGGAGCCTGAAAGCCACCTCCACCCCCCAAGCTGGTCCAATGGAGGTGGAAGTTGAAAAAGAACAGGATGGAGGAGGATCTCTCTTAATTCCTATGCCAGACCTTGAACCAGTACCTAAGCTTGAGAATTGGATACCGGAGCAACCTCAAGGCAAAATGGTAAGTCAAATGTCAGTGCTTTGTGCTCTTTGGTTTAATGTAGTCAAGAACTCACAATATACAGTGGAGATAACTAGATGAGAGTTCTGTAATGTTCATCTTAAATGCACTTCAACTGAGACAGAATGTAAAAAATAATCTAAATTCCCAAAGCATGATGTTTCCACCTCCATGCTTCACAGTGGATGTGAAATTTGTAGGATCCTTTTCAGCATTGTTCCTCCTACAAACACATTGAGTGCCATTTACACTAGAGTTTTATTTTGCTCTCTTCTGACCACATGACTTTCTCCCAATCCTCCTCTGGATCATCCCGATGGTCTCTGGAGAACTTTAGACAAGCCTGGGCATGTACTGTGCTGAAGAAAGAGGACCTTTGGACCACTGCAGGTCTTAAATCTACAACAAAGTAGCGTGCTACTAATAGTAGTCAATGTTACTGTGGTTCCAGTGCTTCTATGGACATTGACCACGTGGAGGGAGATTGTCAGTGGTCGTGTATTTCTTCCATTTTCTAATAATTGCTCCCAACAGTCGATCTCTTCTCACCAAGCTGCTTGTTTATTCTAGATTGGTTCATCTCAGTCATGTTCAGGAGATTGTGCCAAATGTCCTTCGACAGCTCTTTGGTCTTGGTCAGGGTGGAAAGGTCACAGTCTGTTTAAGGCTGTGGACAGGTGTCTTTTACACAGATAATCAGTTCAAACAGGTAGCATTAATACAAGTAATGAAGAGCTTGCCTGTATGTATACTTATTTTCTGCACCGTTAGACAAATAATTATTTTATAAATCAAATCAAACAATGCGATTTCCTGGGATCTTTTTTTACAGTCTATCTCTCTCAGTTGAAGTGTATCTATGATTAGCATTATACAGACCTAACTTATCTTTTAAGATACAACATAATCTGTGTCTGACAAATATTTTTGGCTCACTGTAAATGGTTGCAGATAGATAGATATCCCTCGGCTTTAAAAATGACAACATGGCAGAGAGGAATGACTTTCTTTCAAAAATAAAAGTCTTAACATCTCTATCAGTTTCTGCAGACATTTTTAACGAGTAAAATGTTATTTATAGCTCATGATTTAATGAAAAAGTCAGTCTGATAAATTAATACTTGGCAATAGCAGTGCCTTCACATGGTTTGAAAGGGACCTTAGCAGGTATCACATGTTCTTTTGTTAGCTCACGCATTTAAATGACTGCTATTCTTTACATTTTGTGTTTGTTTTTTTTAGAAATAAACTAGATATGTGATGTGCTGTCTATCATAACACCTTCAGAAAATGTAACAGCTCTGAAAAAGTTACTGTTTTTTGTAAAAGAAGGTTGAGACAGATTTCTAACAAGTTTTTGAGGTAAACTGCAGCTGTGACGATTGTCTCACATCCTTAATGCTATGACATATGCTCCTTATCAATAAAAACCCAGTTTGATGTTATATTCAGTCAGTTTTATCAACCTTTGAGATTTCACCTTCTCCACATTTCCTTTCTTCTTTTCAACCCTTGTAGAAATCCTCCTTTAGCCTGTATGAAGACAATGCAAACAACGAGTCACAGTGGGCGAATGATAGCATCCCAGATTACCTCAATGCCATCCGCAGACATACAGATGCTATTAAACTGGCAGCTGAAAAGGGTAATACCGTGGGCACCGTCGCTGTTTCTTTGGCGGCCCCTCCTTCCCAGAACCTTTGGGCTAAATTACAAGAGGTCCGTTTAAAAAACCCAGTCAGTGGCCTTATGGAGTATGCCCAGTATCTGGGTCAAAGCTGTGAGTTCCTTCTTCTTGACCAGAGTGGACCATCTCATGACCCAAGGTTGGTAATTTGCTCTACCACATAGTGTAAGGTTTTGATAGATGTCAGCAGGAATTCTTCACTGTTTTTGTTTTATTTTTTAAAGTTTTGAACTTAATTTTTGGTAATTGGGTTAATATTAGGGTTGCACGAAACTTGCAATGTGCGATATTAGTGATTGATAACTCAATGACAATATGGCTTGAGTTACATGAGTTACAACTAATACATCATTTCTATTTCACTTTAACAGTTTTATTCAAATAAAAGTCAACATAACTTAAATAATACTCCAAATGGCCCTTTTGTGTCAGAGCCAGACAACTGACATAAAAGGGTCCATTCGATTGGTCAAAAGCAGAAATGGCTCTTTTTGAATTCCTAAATACTTCAAGCTGCCATGAAATTGTTCTAGCATGTAGAGTTATATTATTGACAATCCGTCTTTAAACCTATGGAGTTGCTGTAGTGTGTAAAAAATTGATTAAATCTAATTCTATTAATTCAAAAGCAATGTTTTATTCTGCCTAATAACTTGTTAAATGGGAATCAAAGATTGTGATCTGCGTTTTTCTGATAGATTTCGAATGCAGGTGATGCTCAATGGAAGGCTGTTTCCTATCGTTGAGGCTTCGAATAAAAAAGTGGCAAAAAAGGATGCAGCTGCGGCCACTCTGCGTATCCTCATCAAAGAGATGCAGGGAGGAGAGAGTACAGCAGATGAAGACAACACTGCCAGCGTGGACAGAGAACCCGACCAAGTCCCAGATCCTTCGGTGAGTTTTTTTTTGCTTGTATACACATTAATTTTTTAGGAAAACAAGTCTACCCTATTCATGAGGTGCAGTTATAGATACATTTTATGTTATCATCTCTGTCAGCGGTCGGTTGAAAACACACAGGGAGGTTCGGCGTCCGGGGGAGTAGAAGGGGCGGAAGGACCCCGCCAGCCACTGTCCCGCTCTCTGCCTGGTGGGAAGAATCCGGTCTCCGTCCTGATGGAGTACAGTCAGCGCAGCGGGAAACCCATCGAGTTCATCGCCACTGGGCAAACGGGCCCACCACATGACCCACGGTAGCAGCTTCCACATGTCCCGCTTAGCCTTCTGTGGTTGTTTTGACTCAAAAAAAAGCAGCTATTTTTATTTGATCTTTCCTCAATATGTTATCATGTGATTGGGGGGAAAAATAATACCATCTTTATCCAGTGACCCTTCATTTTATGTTTTTTACATAATCCCTTTTTCAAATCATTTGCATGGGCATTACGTTATACCAGAAAAACAGCATGTCTTGACCTCTGGTGCTTTAGGCTTTATTCTTCTGCTCATCTGTGAACCTGTGTATCTGTGTCAGTTACTGACCAAAAACAAAAAAGATCCCTCTTTTCTTTTCACCTCCTCAGGTTCAAGTACAGGGTGAAGGTGGGGGAAAACTTGTTTGCAGAATCATCAGCTCCCAGTAAGAAGGCAGCTCGCCAGCTGGCAGCAGAGGAGGCTGTCAAAGAGCTAATGGCTGATGGAAAACTGCAACTTAACAAGGTAATGAGTCGGATTTAAAAAAGAGTTGGAAGGCCTTGTTTCAGAATTTTAAAACTATATTCTTTCCAAAATTCTATGAACCCTTACAAAAAATCAAAATTTTGCTCTTTTCAGCCTCTGCTGCCGCTGGGTCCTTCCAGTGACTGTGAGGAGGGCAGCTCCTCTGCGGCAGCATGCCCTTCTCTGCCACCTCTAACTGCGGATGAGCTGCGAGCGGCCCACGAGGCAGGTGTTGGGGATCTCATCAATCACCTGAACAACAACGCAGTGTCGGGCCTGCTGGAGTACGCCAGAGCCAGAGGATTTGCTGCTGAGATCCGCTTGGTGGGCCAGTCTGGGCCGCCACATGAGCCCAAGTCTGTGTGACACGCGCAAATCTTCCAATCCATTCCAATATTTGTTTTTTTGCTGTGCTTTTATGGGTCGTTTTGCTTTTCAGCTGAGATTAAAAAGTAAATCTGATTTAATGTATTCAATTTTACCCCCTCCTGCTCAGGTTCACTTACCAGGCCAAACTGGGCGGACGTTGGTTTCCTCCGGTTTGTGCTTCCAACAAGAAGCAGGGAAAGCAGGAGGCAGCAGATGCCGCTCTGCGGGTTCTGATTGGCGAAGCTGAGAGGGCAGCTCGCACGGGAGAGCTTATCCCCAGCGAGGTACAGATTATTGAAATTTATGAAATGATCTGTCTAGAAAGCTTGAATATATGCCAGCTTCAGAGGAGCTTTCTTGGATTAAATGGTGAATCAAAGCAGTTTACAACCGAACAAGACGCACAGCAGTGGCATTTACATGAAGCTGACAGTTTTGAGTTGAAATTGATTCACATTCAATGATTAAATGGTATTTCTTTCTAGTTTTGCTCATAAAAGAACAAAAATGTCCACATGTGCATTTTAGAAACAAGTTTCCCTCACACCAGTGAGAAAATTGCAGATCTGTTTTCATTTATATGAAACAACAAGAGAATGTCATGATATTAAACATTATAATTTTATAACGATTGAATTTTATGATGATCTTAGAATCTTAGAACAAGAAGCTTTGATTAAACCTGCAATACCTTTCGTAGATGATTTAGTAGGAATATGGATTTGAAACTGTTACTCGCACAATTACTCGTAGTGTAATTTAATTTTCATAATTTTCTGTCCTGCAGCAGCGGCTTGTTTTTTCAGGTTTAGGTGTGTACTGCCTGTAAAAATAAAAAAAAAGCTGCAGATGAGCGTTTAGAGAAGAAAACATGACTTCAACTGGAGTTTGAAGCCTCTTAACAATTGTTCTTTCTTTCTAATTAATCAAGCCGTTTTTGTGTCTGGTATTCTTTAGCTACCAGTGAGCGGCAGCACTTTACACGACCAGATAGCGATGCTGAGTCACCAGCGTTTCAACGCCCTGACCACGCGCATTCAACACTGCCTTTTGGGACGCAAGATTCTGGCCACCATCGTCATGAGAAGAGGGGAAGGCCTGGGGACCGTTGTCAGCCTTGGGACTGGTATATCATCTACTTGAACTTTTGTGCTGAAGCCACAGCAATTCAGATTCCATTTTATCTTATTTATAGGCAATAACAAGTTGTATATTTTCTGTGCTCGGAGGCATGTGCTGTCACAAAGCTAAAGTAGGTCACTGCAGGGCTGAGAGGCATTGCATTGCAGTGTTCCTTAACAATGAGTTTCTCTCTTCTTCCTTTTTTCTCCTTTCCCCTGTCAGGAAATCGTTGCGTCAAAGGGGAGGAGCTGAGCTTGAAAGGGGAGACCGTTAATGATTGTCATGCCGAAATAATCTCTAGAAGAGGATTTATTCGGTAGAAGTTGAAATCTTGCTCCTTGATCGATGTTCCTTCCTGCATTTCCAGAAATAATCCCTTCTCCTTCAGACCTTGCCTGTCGGAGGTTATTTATTCGTCTAACCCGCTGTCTCCTTTGTTCTCAGGTTTCTGTACAATGAGCTGCTCAAACACCACGACGGCACAGATGACAGTATTTTTGAACCGGCAGACGGGAACAAACTTCAGATCAAGTCTGACATCACCTTTCACCTTTATATCAGGTAGATTAATGAAATCTGAATTTCTCCTCAACATCTATGTTTCTCTTTCAACTCATACTGAATAAATCAATGACACCTTCAGATTTTAGGAGCTGTGGCCTTAAATTCGCTCTCATCCACAGTACGGCACCTTGCGGCGATGGTGCTTTGTTTGACAAGTCATGCAGTGAGACAGGAGATGAAGTCCAGGGCCACCAGCCTCTATTTGAGAACATCAAGCAGGGCAAGCTTCGAACTAAAGTGGAGAACGGTGAGATGTTTTGACATAAGAGAATTACGGTAGAAAGGAATTCGACTTCCTGTGTTTGTAGTAAGAGATCCTGTTTCCAGGTGAGGGAACCATCCCAGTGGAGTCTAGTGACATTGTACCCACTTGGGATGGCATTCAGCACGGCGAAAGGCTGCGAACCATGAGCTGCAGCGATAAGATCCTGCGCTGGAATGTGCTTGGCCTCCAGGGGGCTCTTCTAACACATTTCCTGCATCCTATTTACCTCAAGTCAATCACACTTGGTAATTATGGACTTTGGCATAAATAGTCTTGCTTGCTTCTTCTTCTTGCTTCTTTCTACAGACTCAACAGTTATGTTTGCTCTCATCTTCCAGGTTATCTGTACAGCCACGGTCACTTGACCCGTGCCGTCTGCTGCCGCCTTTCCAGAGATGGTGAAGCCTTTGCCCAGAGTCTGCCCGGTCCCTTCACGCTGAACCATCCTGAGGTAACTGCACAGCTCACTGACACTTGCAGGCTTGGTGATAAATTAGGACCGTCAATGTTATTCTCATTAAGTAAATTGATGAAGCACTCTTGTTTGTCCTGCAAAACGTTTTTCTCTCTCATGTAAATTAGATTCATTCATCAATTAGCTAAAAGGACCTTGTCACTTCACCAGAACAAAGCAGAAACTGAAGTTACAGCCAAATTGCTTGTTAGCTTTTGTTTTACTGTTGCCTTTAGTTCCTCCACTGGTAAAGATCATTTGCATATTTTGATTGGTGTCACTCATACTTGCAATATTTTGGAGCTTTTGACCTAGATCAGAAATGCTTTCTTTATATTCTTTCTGAGTTTGATTGTGGTGACTTCAGGTGGGAAGGGTGAGTGTGTACGACTCCACGCGTCACACAGGCAAGACCAAAGAGTCCAGCGTGAATTGGAGCCTTCCAGACCAGTTCAATGTGGAGGTGCTTGATGGGACCAAAGGAAAACTAGATGGGTATGTACCGTATTAAGAAACTTTAATAAACCAACAGCCTTCTTATGGTTATTAGGGATGTAGGAAAAAATTGATTCTGTGAAATATCAAGCTATGTTATTTAGCAATACTGGTATCAATTTCAAATGCTTCCAAGATCATTTTTAATGAAAGTCTCACGTCAATTATGTTTGACCTATTGTAAAAGCATTCCTAGTGGTATTTTCATTATCATGCTGTTTTTAGGCAAAATTTTTTAAAAAACGGTGTTGTTTTCTAGAACAAAGTTTCTTCAGAGCAGCAGTAGTTCATTTGAAACACATCTCTGATTTGTAGATTGACGTAAGCTTCCTCTCAGTTCCCATCATCCCTTTGTTACACTCTTACCTGCTATATTACAGCCGCTCACTACCCCAAGATAACATTAGCAGTGGAACAAATAAATGGCAGGCAATATTGGAGTTATCCAGTCACAAGTTACAAGTACTAAATGTAAGCTAAAGTTGCAAAGCGAAAGTTTTACATACAAAACTAAAGTCTCAGTTCCAGCTCCACACAGCCGAGGAAAACAAAGAAGTACATGGATCTATTTGTCTGCAAGCATGTGGCCTGCCGATTGTAGTTTGTATGTAACAACTACAAGCTTTTTTGAAACTACATTTTTTGTCTGCTTCTGATAAACAACAATTTGAATAAAGAAATACTCAGAAATGCCATTTTAAGTTGAATTTTCCTCCATCATGAGAAAAAATTCTACAAGAAACATGTTAAAAATACCAAAAACCTAATTTTCATATGTGCGGGTTTTTACCCCTTAACACAAAAGCTTTAGCTCCAGTGTTGACATTCGTTTAACTACCATAACTCTTCAACTGTATATGCAAATTAACGTAATTGCAGCTGATTCTATTATGAAGAAAAGCGGCTTTGTATGGAGGGATTTTTGTGCCACCACATTCCAAACAAAAGTAACAGTTTTGAGATCAAAATTTCATAAACTGCAAACAAAATAGTAAATTTTTAAGAATAAAACTTCAGAATTTGCAAATAAAAATAATAAATATTGGCGTTCAGAAGCTTTTTTTGTTTTCAAAAAACATTTTTGCCTTTGCAAGACAAAAGTTTTCAGATACTTTGTCTCTCATTTCGCTTTCTCCCTACCGTTGATTTTGATTTTGAAAGTTTCAGTTTTGTGTGATATTTGTGCCATCAAACAGCCTGTTGATTGGTCTAGATTATATCCAATCAAATCGCATATAAATAGCTAACATGGTATTTGCTACTGAGTCTTAAACACCAAATCGGCTCTTCTACCCTCCATCTTACCTTCTTGACTGAAGAAAAATTCATTTTGGATCATTTTACAAATAATTCATACTTTCATTTAGCCTTGATTAACTTTTATTTAGTCAGATTTGTGAATTTATGGCTGAAAATCTCCTCAAACTGTAAAATAAACTGCAAAGTTTATCTGCTGACATTACACTAAACAGGCCTGTGATCTAAAAATCATCTGGCGCAAAATGTTAGTAAAAACTTTGGTTTTCTTCAAGACCTGTTTGTTGAAAAAAAGAAAAAAAAGATTTTGGTTGGAGCTCGAGAAAAAGAGTTAATATCTTTGTGAGACGTATCATATTGCCAATACACAGCACTAATGGTCATTTGGGGCTGGGTTACAGGGGCAGCAGTCTAAGCAGATTCCCCTTTCCACATAAACTTCCTCCAGTTCTGCTGGGGGGACCCCTCTGCCCAGTGGGACGTGGCCCCAATACCTCCACAGGGAGGGCCCTGAAAGAGGGAACCGACCCCACCCCCGACATCTCTTCATGTTGATTCTCTTTCCAGCTGCTTCACACCAAAATGAAAATGCACATTATCATATTTATTATATTTGTAGCAAAAAGTGGTTTACAGAATGAAAACAAGTTTCAAACTTTAGAAATCCTAACTTAGATAAGTTATAAAAACACACAATACCTTCAACCTTCTACATTATAAAACATAAAGTGATGGGATAAATAAGGATAGAAATGATCTGGCTTGATGCCGAAGGGAGTAAATGATCTTGTTTACCTGCTAAACATTTTTCCGGCAGGATTCTGGCTCGTCAACATGATCTGCAGAAAACCACAGATGGCAGCATTGTTTTGTTCTTGTTTTTCTAAAGAAGTGCTTCTTTCCTATCAAGAAATGCCTTTTATCATGAAAGCAAAAGAAGCCTTTTCAGTTATTTTGTGGCTGATGTGTTTTCTTTAACTCTTGTTTTTTACAGATATTACTTGATTTTTTTAAGTTTTTGAAGTATTTATATTGTTTTGATTTAAAAAAAAAAGTGAGGAGAAAAAGGTTCTTAGTCTCCCTATATCTTTCATTAAAATTACATTTCAGGTTATGATCAACTTTAGTCTCCGTTAGCACAACCCGGTTAGCAGCAGGTTTTAAAACTGCATCAGTGTATGGCTTTAATAAACATTCCTTTTGTCCCTCCTACTTAAGTTTCATTGTTAATGAGTAGCCTGCTAAAGTTCTGCTAATGTCTCCCCTGTAGGAACAAACAAGCGGTGTCCCGGGTATCCAAGTCCAACCTGTTCTGCCTGTTCCGCTCTCTGTGCCAGAAGTCTAATCGCGC
The DNA here is from genome assembly GCA_036245035.1 of Adrianichthys oophorus. Lineage (NCBI taxonomy): Eukaryota > Metazoa > Chordata > Actinopteri > Beloniformes > Adrianichthyidae > Adrianichthys > Adrianichthys oophorus. Next base: position 11,006,569 of record BSAI01000207.1, on the reverse strand, counting down.
TGACCTCCTGTCCCTGGCCTCCTACGCTCAGGCCAAAATGTCGGCCACATCCTTCCAACTTGCCAAACAACAGTTCTTTCAAGCTCTCAGCGTGCACGGCTACGGAGCCTGGATTGGCAAGCCGCTGGAAGAGAAGAGCTTCGAGTCTGTGGAGGGAATGGGAAACAACGGCGCGTGCACCTCTGTGGAATTTGGAGGCGGTAGAAATGAGGGGGCAGTGGATTACAAGCCAGCAGAGGCTTAGATCAGTGCTTTTTAAAAAAAAAAAAAATACATGCAAGGATTAATCAGGAAGGAGAAATGTGCGAACGTTTAAAGAGATGTACATCAGAAAGATGGAGTCGTGAAAAGAAAAAAGCCGGTGGCCAAAAGTTTTGAAGAAACCTACAAGTTCATACAAAACATTACATGCAAGTAAATTATTGAAAAGTTGCAAATGACAGGTAATTTTTTTGTTTTGTGTGCTTACATCCACACTTACACTTGAGTTTAGGCGTCTGTCATTAGGATCTGGCAAAGAATGCTGTTTGGCATCTGGTTGTTGCATCAGTTTTGCAGGTTGTTGAGTCATAGCAAATACAGAACAGATCCAGACCAGTTTCTTTAAACTATTGTTCTCTGTTTGCTTTTTTTACATTCTCCTGTAAAGTCCCTATCTGGCAGAGGAACCCGTCAGTCTAGAACTTTGGACACTTCTCTGTTTTGCCACTTTGTCATTGGTGGAAGAGAATTTGTTGTTTTTCTAGCACTAAAGCAGTTGTCCAAGTTAGAAGAAATTCTTCCAAATAACAGGCAGTGAAGTATTTTTCATTTCCTGTGAAATACAAAGTTGGTTTTTGAGTAAAATGATGTGGCTTCACTAACACACTGCCTGCCTGAGATAAGCTGAGCCCTGCAGAAATCCATGTCACACAGCTCCTGCCAAACACAATCATCTACATGTAGTTATTGTGCTGCGTTTTGATAAGCCCTATAGAGCTGTAATTTCTAAAGTAACAACCTAAAAAAAATCCCAATTTATATGCAATATTTTTGTTCTTTTCCCATTCAATTTTAATTTGTTTTTTACTCAGAATCTTAAAACTGCCCTTCCTGCATGTTAACTGTTTTAAAGTCCTGGTATGAAGCCGTCTGCTTCCAGAAAACTTGTTTTCTTAAACAAAATAACTGATGCAATACATACATTATGTGTATACAGGTACACAAATGCACTGATGTACAATCCAAAGGCCTGAATGTGTTTTGGAACCATTCAGGAAATGTCTAATCAAAGGTTTCACTGCAGTTGCGGTTTGTGTCGTGCTGGGGGTTCATCACTCCTACACCAGCTGTAGGTGTAGAAGGGCTCTCAGACTTTTAGTTTGTCTTGAAATCAAGGGAATGCTACAAATGCATTGTCAAGTGGCACAGTGTATCCGACACGTTTGTGCTCAATTTTGTTTTTTAAGTGCACACGCAGACAGCTGAGTGTGTAAACTGAGCAGAATTGAGGAAGAATGGGGGTTTATGTGACTTATATGTGTAGAAGTAGGATGGACTCCTGCTTCTTTTTTGGTTTTGTTTATACCAGCATGTGACCTTGTCAGAGCAGGCGTTTTTTCCCCCCTTCTTAAATTCTGATGTGCTGTAGTCCTAGTCTTTTTTGCCAAAAAACATGTTCTTCATCTATCGTCTGTCTGTAACAGACGCCTATTTCAGTAACAGCTGCCGTTCAATTATCTCAAACCAAATCGTTTTTCCCTGTCAGACAAACTTAACAAAGAATTCTGTTTAAATTCAATTTTTTGTCCTTGAAAACCTCAGTAAATCCTACGTTTTTTAAACGCAGTCACAGACAGCTGTGTTGTTTTCAGGCGCTTAAATCCCTCGCTTAAATTCCTTTCATTCTGACGCTTCAGTTTGAGCTGGTCGTCTTTTCAACGTTTAATGCATTCCCCTGTTATATTTCCTTTACCAAGAAAATGATCTCAATGGTTTTTAAATGGAGACTGCTGATTTAATGTTTCTGTAGAACACAGATCTGTGCATCTTTAAACTTGTAGCCCATAAATCCAACAATTTTGAGGATTTTGTTTAAAAAAAATACACAATTTCTTTTTTCAGTATTTGTTTTATTTTGACTTTTGGTATTTCTGTTTAAAGCAAATGTTTAAGTGGTTATGTACAGATTTCTAGTGGGCTCAGATTTCTTGTCCCACTGTATGCAAATATGTATGTTTTCAGTTGTGTGTTTGTTTGTATATGTTCTGTAAATCACCTTTATTGGCTTTTCTAAGTTTTAAATGATGCTTTTAGCAGATTCCATGTGAGTTTACTGCTTTACACTTTTTTTTTTTTGTACGACTCAATTTTTCAGTGAAAAAAAAGTCTGCTAAATTTATCATTGGAATTCCTAACGGTGGGCTTGCATTACCGTAGCATCGCAGTGTCCGCATGACCGCTTGATGCACTGTGGACATTTTAATTTTTTTTGCTTTAAGAAGATTGGATTTTTTTTTTTAAATTGTGATATCCATTCTCCAACACAGTGTTTCTAACTGGCTTGTTTCTGGCCAAAGCTACATGTGGTTGCAGTGCTCCAAAGGATCAGCAGGTGGAAATGTGTGCACATCTAAACCTTTAAAGACTCCATGATGTCAGTCAGATGTGAGTTTCTCTCCGTGATGTTTGTCAGATCAGGTGGTTAAATACCTTTTTACAACGTTTCAGTCAATATACCAGCACATTGTAATGAGCTGAGGTCATTTCAGGCTTTGTTTGTTTTCCATGTCTGGATGTCCTGAGAAAAAAAATGATCAGTTTTGGTCGTCTCAAACATCTTCAATGGATCATTTTCTGGATTTGATCTATATGTAGAGCCGGTTCACAGAAGACACCAAACCGATCCAACACATTTCAGCAGTTGATGGGAAAGGTCCCATAAAAGTATGGGAATACTGATAGGAGGGTGGCTGTAATGCATTTTAATAAAACATGTTCAAATTGTAAAGCTGCAAATACAATAAAGTAAAAACAATAAAAGGTCAAAAGTATTTTTTCCTTCAAATGTTTACACAGTGTCTCTGTTTACTATTCTTTAAAAGTTCTGTCTGATAAATACATAAAAAAAAAACTATTATAAGTTGCACTTAATCCGTGATCTCAATCAAGAAGATTCTTTGAAGGTAAGATGCACGTGAAAACCTTCGTTTTGCGTGTTTGAGGGCTTGTTTCAGTGAAGACCTCCACCCATCATGCTGAACTCATACTGTCTCTGCAGTCAATTATGTGGAGGGTGGGAGGGCAGGACTAATGAGAGCAGGAGAGGAGTGGGGCACGATTGAGGAAAGGATGGACGAATGGAGTGAGGCTGCATGAAGTGAAATATTAGTCCAGACCCAAGGCTTCAAATGAGCCAATCGATGCTCTCCAATGGAAATAAATGAGAGATGGGAAGAAGGGAATATGTGAAGTCTGAGTGGGGAAAGGAGGGGTGCTCTGAGCATCGTGTTAGAAACATCAGCAGGTTCAAGCATCAGTGATGGAAAATGTGCTCGGAGACAAAAAGAGCTACGCGATGAAACTGTGACTTCTGTCCTTTTTGTTTATTTGAGAACAGGGATTCCTTCAAAAAAACTATCTGCTGGTCATTTAAATAGTCCACTGTTTTACAAAAGTATTAGTCTGTCTTTATTGGACTCATGTGGACTGAACAGAATTGTGACAGTTTTTTTGGACACTTTTTAATGTTAATGTGGCACCTTGATCCAACCTTACCATAGTTGTGATTTGTTGCTTTGTAAATTAACTGAATTGAATGGATTTGCATACAGGATGGTACGATTAATGAAGATTTTCTGCACTAACAGTGACTGAACTGCACAGATTGTCAGGTTTTAAATGAGTGTCTTCAGTTTTTGTAGGTGTTTATGCAGTCTCATTTAGCACCTCAAACTGCTTGAGTTTTGGTTCTGAAGGCTGGTGCGACTGTAAGAACTCGTCCCCCTGTGCGATTTCTCTGCTTTCCAACAGCTCCAGCATGGGCTCTTTGGATTGATTGGCAATTCTAGATTTCCCTCAGGAGTGAATGTGTTTCCCTGTGATAGACTTGTGAAATGCTCGGGAATATTCCGCCTCTCAGTCAGGAAATGCTTCAGGAAACCACAAACCTCCATGCACACAGAGAAAGTTTGATCTAGTTTTTAAAGTGCTATTTCAGGGTCTATTGTTTTTTCTCGTACGTTTTTTGCTCATTTCAGGTTCTCCTTTCCTGATTTACTGAAGGTACAAATGCTTGCAGCCATTCTTTGTCAATTTCCTCACCAAAGAATGACCTCGTGCACATTTGTAAAACAACTTCAGGCTTTTAATTTTACATTGAAACCATCCAAAATGTAGCTGCTTATAGCTGTGAGGACTCCAAGCTGACACAAATCCCCACATTTCCCTCCTCGTGACACCATCTATTAGTGTTTATGCATGCAGCGTCCTAAAACAGAGGTGGTGTTGGGGTCAACAATAATCCACATGTCCAAAAGGAGGGATTTAAGCATTTATGGAGACGAGTCAGAGTGTCACATCCCCAATTTATACATGTTTTAATCCCAAATCAATAAATGATCAGAAAACTTAGGTAGCTTAATATAGATTTTCCTTTGTCAGAATAATAGTAATAATAATAATAAAAATAGATGTCTCCAAATCCATCAGCCTTAAAAAAAAAAAAAAAAAAAGCCTTTGGAGATGTCTGGGATTTCTCTGCATCTGCAGAAGATGTGAACACTTGGATGCAGCTTCTGTGGGCACTGGCAACCGGACAGCTGGATGTCCAAGAAGGTGCGGAAGGCACAGACGGGCTGAAGAAAAGGCTCTCTGTTCAAAAAGACCCAGATCCTGGAAATCAAACTCACTTTACATTTTCACACAACATGGCTCCAATCCATCTCTGTCTCTGTGCTTTGCACTCATCTCAGCCCTCTTTGATATGTATCGATCTTTAAGCTTTATTCATTTATTACCAGTTGGATGATAGTTTATTTAGTTATTTGTTGTTTTGTTATGGATGGATGGATGGATGGATGGATGGATGG
>BSAI01000207.1:10854835-11001400 GCA_036245035.1 Adrianichthys oophorus | reverse complement strand
TGGATGGATGGATGGATGGATGGATGGATGGATGGATGGATGGATGGATGGATGGATGGATGGATGATGGATGGATGGATGATGGATGGATGGAAATGTATTCTGATCACCCACAGAGAAAAGGGAAAAGATTCTTTTGATGAATATGCATTAATTATATCAGGCTTGAGTGATTTTCCAACTGACGCATGTTGACTTCCATGTTTGTTGTGCTTCTTATAAAGGAAATGCATGCAAATATATTTCAAACTAGCTAAATTTAGAGTTTTCATTTATCTCTCTTATGAAAAATTACTATACACAAATGTTATGTGCAGGTTAAATTGTACTTTTTATTTGAAAAAAGCTATTCTAGGTTTTTTTACGCTGAATGTTTTCAAGTCTTGTTTTTTGTGTCTTTTTGTAACCTTATTTCTGTTTATGTCTTTTTCTGCCATATCTTACTTTTAATTTTTGGATGCATTTGTCTGTTGCTGTAATTGTTTTGCATCTCTTTCTTTTGTTCTGCCATTGTCATAATTTGACGTCTAATCTGTTGTTCGATGTCTCAGTTTGATTTATTTACCTAAGTTCAATCAAATGTTCATTACAGCAATGATGACAATTAAAATCTGGCTATAAAAAGCTGCAATTTTCACGGTGTCATAAAGAGGCACTCTGGCAAATGAGCTTTTTTTGTTGTTTTTCTAATGGAAATGACTGAGGGAAGAAGCAGGAGGAAAGCCCACGGAGGCAGCACACTCAGTCATAACAACAGACTTCTTCACACTTCTTCATTCATGCAAACAGTGCAGAAACAGTTGCAGACTGTGATTCTGTGGCGGCAAAGGTTGTTAAAAATGTAGGAAATCGTCTAATGTCCTCCAGGATTCTTCAGCTGAATGATTAGAAAATAGCTGATCACCTGGCTGAGGCGTTTCATAGAAAAAAAAAAGGAGTGAGACCGTCAATTTGTCATCAGGGGGGGTTTTCTCTTGTGTGTGAAAATGTCAGGAACAGTGTGTGTGTGAAAGTCTGGGAGTGTCCCAAGTCTGCTGACGAGTGTTTTCCTCCCAGACAGCTGACACAGAACCGCACCAGACCTATCAGCCTCACCGCATAACTCACTTTGCCATGGTGCTGACTCTGGAAAGCTCCAGTTATTCTCTGAACCCTCAGACATCAAACGTTAGTAACATGACAGCTGCAGGAACTTGTCAGATTCAGCCACGCCGCTGCACTGTCAAGAGGGGGGTATAGGTGCAACATGTAATATCACAGTTTGGTGTCTTAAAACCCCTGATACAAGTATTTAGTTTGCTGCTTAACAGAATTTCTGCCAGACAGGGTAATAAAGCTGTACCAATATACTGGATGTGTGTGTGTCAGCAAGTGTGTCGGTTTTTTCATTAAAAGGGCACAGTTGTTTGGAGGCGAGGTGTTCTGCACTGATTGCTCACCACTTAAATAGGAGAGCAGACACATTACCCACAGCTTTCTGCAAACTCCACCATTAACTCCCCCCACCACCACACCGCCACCACCCTACACCTCCTCCTCCTCTCTTGTACCTTTCGCCCCCTGCAGTCCCCCGCTCTCTGGATTTGATTAGTCTCTCTCAGGCAGTATAGAACCTGAGTGCCGTGAAATCCATCTGCATGTACAGCGGTGGGTTTTTAGGCGCTGAGCTTCCCAGCCCTCGAGTGCAATCTGAGCCAGCAGGATGCAAGACAGGCAGCGTGCAGCATGTTCGATGGAGACAGGCCGCTGAACTGTATAGAAGCAGCTGCACTCACTCATCACTGCTCTGACACTTTTCTATAAAGGCACTTGCTGAAGGGCAGCTCTTTTGGTTGAAAAAAATGGAAACTTGTTCCCATCTATATTTCTGTAAATTGCATGTACTGTAAGCAAACATTAATGAAATTTGTCTTAGTGGCATAATTTAAACTTTGATGCTGTCTTTGTTCTGGATGGTGAGAAACTTTCTGCCCCTCAACAAGAATAAAGCTGGATGATTGTTTTTTGGGCTGTCAGACAAAGGACATCCGTATTCCCGCAGGAGAACTGGCTTTGTACTCTCACCCTGTTCTGCTATTCCTGGACAAACACGTCACATCAGTGGTTAAGTTAAGTCCAAACTCAATCTACCAACTCTTTGAAAAAAAAAATCCTCCATGTTTTTACATGCAGCTTGGATCACTGTGGCTTTGCACAAAAGTGAACCAGCTTTCTCCATTATCTGGTCCAGATCCCAGCAGCAGAGCTGTGTCAGGAAATAAAAAACGAAGTCTCATCACACCGCTTCTATCCTAATTAGATTTCACATCTTATTTTTAGTGAAAGGTGCAGCTTCAACTGTTTTTTTTTAACTAATGAAAAAGAATTATCTTGCTCAAACGCTCCTGGATATTCCCACAACCAGACGCGACAATATTTTCATTAGTCGCACAAAAATGGACGATGGCCTCATAGCATCCCAGACCAGGTGAGAACTGCTCTAAAATACAATCAAGCAGCATACTATAATTTTGACTTTTTACCTTTTCATTTCATTTGCAGTGACATTTTCCTTCTCTATAGGGTAACTTCTGTCTTAATAAAGTCCGTGTCCATATATGTTTTTATCCATGCAGCGTTCCCAGTGGTCATTTAATTAAGATCATGCAGTTCTTAGCCAAAATTCCAAAAGCAGTTATTTTCTAAGACGTAGTTTCTGTAAAGCGGCAGTAGTTCATTAGAAATTCACCTATTAGTTGTGGGCGGGACTACTAGCATGGAGTAAGCCCGTCTCTACTTCCCAACATCCATCTGCAAGTTCTCCCGCTAGATTGCAGCCCCTCACAGCACAAACCTAACATTACCAGCGCAAGAAAAATGGTGAGTAATATTGGAGCCATCCAGCCATACAGTTTTGATCCAGATGCCACTTCAGACGAGGAAAACTAAGACGTTCATGGATCTATTTGTCTGCAAGTGAATGCTTCAGAATTTAGCTGAGCAAGGAGCTTGTGGCTTGATGTGGTAACTTCTCCGTTTACTGCAACAAGCTTCTTTCAAACGTCATGTTTTCGTCTCTTCCTGATTCAAGATTTAAATAAAGAAATACCCAGAAATGCAATTTTAAGCCTGATTTTTTTCAAACATGTCCTTCATCATGGTAAAAATGCCACAAAAGCATGTTAAAAAACCCCAAAACACAATCATTATTGACTAATATTTTGAATGTTTACTTTTTAGATTATATAAAAAATACTTTATCTCTATTGGGTAACTTTTGTATAAAAAAACAAAAACATGCTTGATTTATTTAATTTTTAATTAAAATATTATATTATTTTTTTCATTTATTATATATTTCTATATCTATGTTGTTTTTTTTCGCATACTAACACATTAAAATTATGTATTTTTTTCCCCAGTGGTCACTTTTCTTTATTTTTTAGATTTAGCACTGTAGAAATCTAAATCTTTACTGAAACATAGATGAATTTTGTCATTATATAGTTAGGATTGTTTTAAAGTATATTGTCTGTGGGATTTCTCATTAGTTTTTATAATAAACGTGTTCCTTTTATAGGATTTTTACATTTTAAATCAAATAATACTTTAAAAGAATGCATGTGAACTTTTCCTTTGAGCCTACAAATATCCTCTCCCTGTAATTTAGTTAGGCTTGTTTCATTCGGGTTTCTTCACTCATTCTATGAACATTGCTTTAAATTTCCATGCAAGCTTCCAAGAATTTCTGCTCCTGAAGATTCAGAGTAGCATCTAATATCTCAGTTTCTGCAGCACTTATGCGCAAATCAAGTTTCCTTTTAGTACTTATTGGATGCTTTTCTGCTTCTTTTGCAAGTAAAGTTTCGCATTTACTTTGAAGAGTCTAGAGTGGTATCGATTTTTATTTTTCAATCCCATCTAGTGATTCCTTTCAAGCACAGAATGTCTTCCTTTGCCTTTGATGAAAAGACACTGCCAAGAAGTGGTGGAGAAAAATGGGAATGTGGTGAGCTGGCATTAAATGCAAATAGGAGTTCTGCAAATGCGTGTGATTGTTGTTTTTGTGATCTGAATGTAATCCTCTTGTAATCACTTCATGTCTTGACCAAAATCCCACATTTCCTCAACAGTCTCCTTTTCCCTCCCTGATGCTCAATCCTCTCTTCCTTCATTTTCTTTCCCACCCACCTGCCCGCTGTGTCACAAAGAACTTTATATGATTTATACAGTGTCATTTGCTGTAGGCTTTGATGCAGCTTTACATTCACAGAGAGATCAGAAAGACAGATAGATCAGATGGAAGCAGAGCTCATCTGTATACTATTGGGTCGGGATAGCAACTGTCGACCCACTTCATTATTCCTCTTTGTATTCTGTTATTCACTTTTCTCTTTCTCATCATTCTTTGGCTTCCATCTTCCAAACTACACACCTGACACATACAAAACAGTTTACCTACAGTTTTAATCAGGAGTTGTTTATTTTTGTGTGTGTGTTTGTTTTCTTTGCTGTTTCTTTACCATAAATCTATGTTTTCCCTCGGGGATCACAAACCTCTGTTGGCAATATTAGGACTTGTGAAAAAAACACACAAAATGACCTGAAATCCCTCCTGTTTTCCATCACTTTAATCTGCTTTTCTGAGCTTCTGGCACTTTTCCATTGGCTCGGCTTCATTGTGTTATCAAACTCTATTGCTTTTTCTGGTTTGTTGTTCTGACTAAAAACTGTTTGTGAGGCCAAAAGAACAATAAAGGTTATGTTTTTACATAATTCAGTGAGGCACATTAGCACATTAGATTTTTTTTTTTGTTCTTTATTTTGTTGGGTTATATAAACAGAAAAAAGTGAAATCAGAAAGTGTTTAAATCCTCAGTCACAATTTTCTTTTAATGCCTGAATCTTAAATTTCAAAACTGTAGACTAACTTGATGGTATTTTGTCGAAACCATCATCTAACTAAAATTAAAGACTAAAATAATCACAGTAAGTTAGAGATTTTTTTTCTTCCATAAGCCACTTTGTGTTTGGACTTTTGGCATTTGGTTGGAGTGATATATTTGCCGGAACCAGTCCATTTGCCCATTACATCGACGGTTTACAGCAAAAGTTAATAAAGTTTTCATTCAAATTTTTTATGTTAAGGTTTCATTTTTTGTTTTAAACAAACATAGCAAGATTTATTACACATAACTGCACACAAATCCTTGGAATAATTCTTGGAATGTTAGTTTATTGGAGGTTCGCCTAGTTTTATTTTATTTTTTTACATTTTTCATATTGCTTTGACTTTGTCTTTGCTTTGTTTGAGATTTTATGTCCTCATTTTTCTCTCCACACGTTTAATATTCGCTATAAAACATAAAAACAGCTTAATCTCAGTTTTGGTGGAATTTGCAGTAACAAAAATGACTAAATTTACAGATGGAAATTGACTTTTTTGGACAGTTTCAGCTTCATAGTGGAATTATTGTACAAAATATTTTAAAAATATCTGTAAAAAATAGAAAAAGCTAGGGTTGTGCAAAAAATGTTAAACATGAGAAAAAAAATACTGACTTAACCCCTTGATGCCAGAATTGATTTCCATATGAGAGAGCATTTTACTTGTGTTTTTGCTTTAAAGTGGAGGCTAAATTAAGGTAATTTTGGAGCAGTAGTGGTTGAATGCACATTTGCATCAATAAGAGTTAAAGAAATTGTAAAATAGTAAAAAAAAATGCTTCCAAAGTTAACACTAGAAAAACATTTTAAAAATTGTTTTATGATCAAAGTTTGCAGTAAATCATGACAGAAATCATCCAGGTAGATTATTTTGATGTGAGATTATAGGTTTGACCTCTGCACGTGCAGTGCCCTCCGACAGCATATGCTTTGATTTCGATGTTTTTAGGTTATAAACTACTCATTCCCGTGGCAACAGTACAAAGAAGAAGAAAAATAACCTGAGGCACAACAAATGACACATCCCAGATTTGGCGGCTGCGTCTCGCGCGAATCCTGCCACCTGTTTTGGGATCTGATTTGGTTCCGTCCAATCGGAGCAGCCGGCAGGTTTGAAGGCGGAGAAAAGAGGCAGAGAAGTTGGAGGAGAGAGTGAGACGCGGATTTGGAGAGGCACAAGCGCACATCCAGCGTTTAGTTGATGTAGTCACATATATTGTTTTTTAGTTTTTACTTTTAAAACCACGGACACCCCTCCCTGCTGTTTGTTTAGCCCCCCCACCGCGCGCGCACGTAAGGCTCGTCGTTTTTTATTCTTATTTTCTGGGACTGAATCTGCCGTTAATGCCGCCGCGCGCAGCCACAGGTTGGCTGATTTAATCCAGTCAGTCACAATGGATTACGCTTCCTCCCCGTCTGGTGCCGATCGCCCCTGACCGGATCGAATCCCCATCGACCCGAACGGCGATGGTTGGGGGAGACACGGACTGATCGTTTGGAGCGTGAGCGGCGCCTGTGGAAAGCGACGCGCCAATTCGAGGAGGAGGACCTGAAAGGAGGCGAGGCGAGGCGAGAAGATAATGGGATGGATGTGGAGACAGGAGAAAGTGTGGAGGTCTGTTTTCAACCAGCCAGTGACTGAAGACTACTAACCTGGAGACAGAAACAGAGAGAAAAGGTCGGAGGTAGGTATGAGGAGCTGGAAGGGAGGAGTTTGGTTATATCATACTGAAACTGGGTTTTGGATCAATCATCTTGTGAATGACGGAGGCCATGATGCACACTGACACAAGTGAAAGAGTGATTCTCCATGAGGAATGGCATCCTCATGGTGTGATGCCAGGCGATGTTCAGCCTCCTCTTGGCTATCAAGACTAACATAGATGACATTTTACGGAAGAGATTGTCTGAAGCGCTGTGGGATGTGAGAGAACAAGGACATACTGGGAAATTGAGAGGAAGGAGCACCGAAGGAGTCACATCTGACTCAAATGTGACTCAAGGAAGAACACATTCCCCAGTTGTGATGCCTCTGTTGCTCCACATGCTCCCCCTGGCTTCTCTGATGAGAAAAAGTGTTTTTGTTTTTGTCACTCCTCACAGTTTGTCTCTTTCTTTTGTGTTTATTTGTAGACAGGTGCTGACCATGGAGCCTCCCCCATCTTTGAGCTTGGCACTGCTGGGAGGTAGTGAGGATGAGGACCAGCGCTTCCTTCTTCCCCTAGGTGGCATATCCCATCCTTCCACCGCCGGCAACCAGCCAGGATCAAACCACTCCAACCACATGGGAGGTTCCAGCCTCGACCGTCTAAATAGCAGCACCCCAACGCCGTCTCCTGCCACGCCCAGCTTGCCTCCAGCGTCCCTCCCCAAGCTGCCCCTGTCCTCTGGAACCCAGCCTCTGCCCATGCCCATCCCCAACGCCCTGCACCCCACCAGCACCCCGCTGTCATCCTGCCTGGGTTCTCAGCATAGCCTGAGTGGAGAGAACTCCCCAGTTTACAACGCCCTGTTTTACTCCTCCCACTCGCCCTCCATGGAGCGGGAGAAGGACAGAGAGCGTGACAGAGACAGGGGGAGCAAACACAGACAGGCCAGCCCTCTAGTTCACCGCAGAGACAGTAACCCCTTCACAGAGATCGCCATGAGCTCCTGTAAGTACACGGGCGGGGTCATGAAGCCCCTGAGCCGCCTGAGTGCCTCCCGCAGAAATCTTATAGAATCAGAAAGCAGCAGCGAAACCAAAGAGGGCGCCGTTTCAGCCGTAGCTGGGTTATCAGCTGCCGGAGGACACGACAGACAGAGAGACGCACCTTCTGCCTGCTCAGTGACCCAGTCCTTGACCAACCAACCCCTAATTCAAAGCCCCCCAGAAATTGTAATTTCATCCAAAGAAGACTCGACATACCCCAGAGGAGGGTATGACATCACAGACTCCTCATCCAACCAAATGTCCATCTATCACCAGAACCATGCTCTGGTGGAGAGCAGGCGGGGGCAGCCGGGACGGGGCAGCAGGCAGGCAGAGGTTGGGGTGGCGAGCACTGGAGCCAGGGGGAGCACCTCCAAGGCTCCCAAACGAAAGAACCAAAACATTGGCTACAAGCTGGGACATCGGAGGGCGCTGTTCGAGAAGAGGAAGAGGCTGAGCGACTACGCTCTCATCTTTGGGATGTTTGGGATCGTCGTCATGGTGATTGAGACAGAGCTGTCCTGGGGTGTGTACAGTAAGGTGAGGTTTACCTGCTACACTTGGGGCTGCGTTTTCATGTGTCTGCAGGAACTGCGTTTTACCAAGATGATTAGACAAATGGTGTATTCATACTGGACACATTTGGATCTCTTGAAGTGAACCAGAGTTGTTTTCCCCTGATAATCAGGAACAAATTTTCAGTCTGAATACATCAAGCGAACCTTGGTCTGGGACCAGGAACCGCTCTCAAACCCAGTTTTGGAGGTGGTCTCGGTTAGTTTCCAATCGGACTGAGTTCCAGTTTGCTCTGTTTCCTCAGGCTTGACGATTAGACGCATCAACTCATTGAAATGTGGTCGTCTGAATGCAGACTCATTCAAACATTTTTCAGTGTGAAACACATTGATTCTCACACTGTTTTCCTGAAATCTGGAACGAAATCTTCTTAGCCATCGCCTCCTCCGGGAACTGCCTTGCAGCATTCCTCTGCTGTACTAAAGCAGCAGTAAAAAATGTTCAACCTGACGTTTTTACAGACGTTTAAAATCGTTCAGCGAATATAAAGTTTGAGTAAGTGAACTATTGCGACACTTCTATTTAGACGGCAGTCTGAATAGAGACCAATCGCAAGGTTCAGGACCCTTTCCCAGTCTGAATACATCCTAAGTCAACTTGGATATAAACCTGATATCAAGGAAGCATTGGAGTGTGGGAAAAGTAGAAGTAGAGTGCACTAAAGCAGAACATTTGTGTTGTCTTATGCAAATAAACCACGACTGCACGACATTTTGCAACTTGGATTTGACATTCTGAAAAGACTGTCCTTGATCATTCTTTTTTTCTCTTGTAAAGGGTTATGTGGAAACACAGTTCTGGCTTCTACTGAAATGCTGCAAAAGTCAGGCAGAAGCTGATACTGAAACACTGAGATGTCTGTTAGATATTTCAACAATGCACAGATAAAACTGATGATGGTTTTTAGCACTCGTGCATTCACTCTGGATGGGGAATTGTTTTATTACAACAAAGAGCTTTGAAAAAAAAAATTCCAGACAACAAAGTTGCGCTGACAAAATAGCCCTGTGTGCAAAGACTAAAAGACGGTATGCGTTTCCTCCTGCAGCATTGATTTCGACCGGCTTTCTGTCTATTCTGTTGTTCTTTCTTTAATCTGTCTCTCACATGCCTTCAAGCCTTCTGGAGGAATAATACTGAACTGCAGAAGAGCTTCTTTAATGTGACAGCCAAGTTCACAAATGTCACACCTGGCTGTCAAACCGCGGTTGCTGCTCAGTGCTCCGTTGCTGCAATGTGCCTCGTTAACTTTACCTCACTTTTGCTCCTTTTGGTTCCTATGCTGCCGGTAGCCAGCCAGGTGACAAGAAATGTTGAATGGAGGACTTGTAACAAAGGTCACCAGCCAGATCTGAACTGTTTATTTAGTTGAGCCCTCAGCCCACACCCCATTTTTAGTTCATCTGGTCGTGTTTGAGACCATGTTTGCCAGTTGCGACTAACGTGTTGTTGGGAGGGGTGGGGGGTGGGGTGGGGTGGGGGGTGTAATAGTGTAATGACCAAGCTTGACAGTTGTTGCTTCCGGGTGATGTAATGCAACGATGCAGAGGACATTGGGGGGTGTGGGGGGACAGATTATCAGCAGGAGGCCAGGATCTCATTTGTCTTTGTAATGGGCAGTGTAATAAGCAGATCTGGCCCCTGGCTGATATTGTGTTTATTTTGGGTGTGTATGTGTGTGAACTGGAGACCCTTAGGCATCCTTGTTCTCGCCTCCTGGATGCAAAGGCTCTCCTGTCCTCATTCTATCCTTCCAGACGGAGTCTCGGTTTGCTTTCTTTCATTCAGCTGCTGCTCACCTGTCATTGAGCACATGGGTTTCATGCGTGAGCACAAATGTGCAGGTTTCCCTCAGAAATGTGCACTTTCTGGTACTGTCTTTGCTGCGAGAATTGGCTGGCACAGTGCTGCCAGCTTTGCCCCGTCTCCCACCAGGCGCTTTATGAAAACCTCTTTCAGAAGCAGTTTAATATTAATGAAAATGGTCTGAATTTCTCTTTTAGTTCCCCCTTGCTTGTTTTTTTTCTCTCCATTCTCCTCCTTGAAGGAGATGGACGACACTTTTAAGTTCTGCTTTTCTGTCCGCTCTTTTAAAAAAAAAAAAAAGAAGAAAGTTTTACTCTGTGCCTGCCTTTTTATCCGACCCTCTTTATTCCTGTCTTCCTTTCATTAATTTCTCCTTCCCTTTCTCACTCCCTCAGCTCCTCTGCTCTTACAGTGGGCGTTAAACTGGGGGAGTGTGATCGGAAGAGAGAAGCGGCTCGGCGAGAATGAAAGTCTGTGGAAGGAGAGAAGAAACTAAAGGCGATAATGAAAAGCCTGATTTAGGTCCTCAAGTTACGTTCAGTTTCAGTCCTGTAAAACAGACTGCTTTGCTTATCAAAACAAAATTAAAAGGTTTTAATTCACACAAGGCAATTACCAGTGGTTCTCTCTTTGTAGGTAAGAATCTATAGTCAATAGCACATTTTTCATTGCAGTGTATGGGAATGACAAATTGGAAAAATATCTCAGAGCCTCGCGCTTTAAAAATAGACGACCAAGGAGGTAAACGTGATTCAACGACTGCTGAAGACCAAGAGGGGCTGAAGACCCTTCAGACTGCTCGAACCCTCCCTTTGATAACTGAGGTGGAGAGAAGCTCACTGGTTGCTGTTATGAAATGGATAGAGATCATGCAGATAAAAGCGAGGTCAGAAAGAGAGATGAATGGGAGGACAGCTCTGGGAAAAGGTAGAGCTTCAAGCGGTGGCGGATTAAACAAGTGTAGAAGAGGAGGCTCTGAATGATTTCTTCTATTGATTACTGATAATCACTCGCCCACAAACATGCTGTCCACCTCTGCATGCCCAAAAACGTCTGTAACAACAATGAAAACATGTAATGATTTTAGTTTTATCTTTTTAGAAGCTTCATTCTGGGTGGATCGTAAAATCAAATACATGAAAACCATTTTTATTATGAAAATCCGACTCCGATCATCTTTAGATTTATTTTTAAATCATTCCCGGTGGTCTTTTAATTATGATTATGACATTTTTAGCCAAAATTAAAAGAACTTGTCGTTTCTACCAAGTGGAGGGAGTTCATCAGAAATTTGCCTCTGAGTTGTGGGTGGACCATTACCATGTAGAAAGCCTGCGCTCATCCGTCATCCCTGATCCTGCTAGCTTACAGCCCCTGACAACCCAAACCTAACATAATTGTCTGCAACTGGATGTATCAGAATGGAGAGCAGCAGGGAGCTTGTGGCCTGCTGCTTACAAGCTTGTTGAAACTGCATTTTTGCATAAATAATTTTGAATAAAGAAATACTCAGAAACGCAGTTTTAAGCAGAATTTTCTTTATATATGTCCTCCATCATGAGAAAAACGCTACAAGAATATGTATATATGAATATGAATAATATACAAGAATGCCAAAAACAATTTTTATTGGATTGGGTTTTTAAAATCTACAAAATGATAGATAACTTTGACAATATCTGTAAACTATGTTGCAGAAAACTTTCTGCCTCTGTGTATGTCTGCCAAAGCTCCTTCAAGGAGGTCCAGCTGCTCAAACTAGTTCCCAAAAATAGAGATGAAGGAAAGCAATGGAAGCGGGCTGGGTGGTTTGGTTTGTGTGAAGCCACTTTTTGTTGTGTTGGGATGTTTCATGGGAGAGAGGTTAACACAGGAGGACAAAGTGTTCATGACTGTGGCACTGAGCATGCAGACGGGTGTGCAGGAACTTAACTCCCAAACTCCGTCGGCACATTACAAACCCAAAGCTGCAAATTCCCAAACTTGACTTTGGCAGCCTCTTAAGGTCTCATTCGGATCATTGTAAAGTCCAGGTTAAGATCTGTTATCGGTGTGATTAAATTTTAACATTCGGTTAAAAATATTCTTCCTGGTAATCCCTTAACTGTAAAGCATTAAATTATGCAAAATGGGTATTTCTTAATTAAAGCATGTATTAATAATAACCAATGTAGTTTGCTCTAAGAAAGATGAGGTATTTTTCACATGTCTTATGTGCCATATTTTAGGCCTGTGACTCAACGCAGCTGTTCTGAGGGAATGCACAGCTGCTGTCAAATTCATCTGACATGCAGCTGACACATGTGTAATGCGGAAGGATGGGGTATCAAATATGAGTGTGCGCTAACGCAGCTGTCTGTCTGTAAATTGTATTTATTTATTTTGCTAAATTTGCACGGGGTCTAAAGATGTCACAAAAGTTAAGGAGCAGATAAGTCACTAAAAAGTAGTTTTATGAACATGAGGTCAAAGGTAACTTCTGTCTAAAGTCTTACAAATTGCTTATTACTAAAACTGAAGTCTGACTAGATAGTTGACCATCAGACTGTTACCTTTTAAAGACCCACTCTAATGAAAAATTGTGTTTTTAGTGTTTTTAACATGTTTTGTGGCATTTTTCTGATGGTGGAGGACATGTCTATAGAAAATTTAGATTAAAATAGCATATTTGAGTATTTCTTTATTCAAATTATTGTGAATGAGGAGCAGATGAAAAAAAAGAGTTTATATGTTATGTAGAATACACTGGACTGGCAATAATCTCCTTATGTCCATGTGCTAGATCTATGTACGTCTGTCTAGTCTTTTCTTTAAATGTGAAGTTAAGGGAACAATTTGAGGAGACACCACATGACTTCATTGATAGTGGTTCCTGTCAGGGCAAAAATTGAACACGGATTTTGTTCACTTCTTTTCTCATTCTGATTAAGATAACGGGCTGCACAGTGGTGTAGTGGTTAACACTGTCACTTCCCAGCAAGAAGGCCCTGGTTCAAATCCCAACTGGATCCTTTCTGTGAGGAGTTTGCATGTTCTCCCAGTGCATGTGTGGGTTTTCTCCAGGCGCTTCAGCTTCCTCCCACAGTCCAAAAACATGCTTGATAGGTTAATTGGTGTTTCTAAAATTGTCCCTTAGGTGTGAATGTGAGTGTGTGGTTGTCTGTTTTTTGTGTGGCCCTGCAATTGACTGCTGAGCTGTCCAGGGTGTTCCCCACATTCACCTAACAGCAGCTGGGTAGGTTCCAGCAACCCTGTGACTTGAACAGGAACAAACAGGTATAAAAAAATTAATGAATTGTGGTTTCTGTACAAAACGTACCTTTTCAGAGGACTTTGTTACTTTTTTTCAGTTTTTGATCTCCCATAACACACTTTTTTCTTAAAATGTATACATTTTTTCCTGATGTCAGCACTGTAAACACGGTGTATTCACGAGTGTTGCTGATGAGAGACTTATGTTTCTAGTCTGCCTGACTGTCAATAGTCAAGTTACTCCCGAAAAGCAAAGAATGACTGAAAAAGAGCTCTATTAATTGCCATTGCTATCTTGATAAGAGAGGGTAAGGTTTCCCAGAGTTATACGTCCCCTGGTGTCAGAAGTGGGATTATACTGTTGTGTACCTCACACAGAAGCAGAAATGGGGCCAACTATTTTATAGGTATGGAGAAGTGTATTTGTTACATTTACTGCAAAAATCTAAGTACAATGGAAAATAAGAAACCTCAACCGACATGTGAGGTTCTGCTTCTTTCTAACAGCTTTATAAGGTTTCTCCATCCAATCCTTACTGGTGTTAGTAATTATGTTTTGACGGTGACATCATTACACAAACTTGGGTCCTGTAAGCAACACTCATCACCATCTGTGTGGCTGAGCCAAGCTTTCAAGTTGATGACAGGGCAGTTAAGAGCAGAAACCATCACAAAAGATGGATGGAAATTGTTGGGTGTTCTGCAGGGAACACGTCCATTTGTCAAACGCAGAGGGAGATTGTGAAACCAGGTTTGTGAAAGCCTGTTTCTATGAAAGCACAAAAAAATCTGTACTGTGTTTACTTGCTTTCTTAGATTGCCAAACCAATTTTGTCCCATAGATATTTGCATGTTTTTCCTGTGAGGAAAAATACATGCATCCAAGGATGTTCATGCGACTTTAAGGCATGACCAGATGCCGGAGTTGCTGAGGCTGGTCCATTGTCCACCAAAAAGGTTCTTGCGTTTATTCTTGAAAATAACAACATTTGCAAGGAAAAAAGCTAATTTCAAGGTTTAAAAAATAATTCAAGGTGAACGTGTAAAATGTAGTGGTCAACAAAAAATTCCAGGACCTGCCCACCCTCCCCATACACAAACCACCACAAAAAAAAAACCAAAACCTACAGGTGGACTAAATAAAATTGTCAGACTGTTTGACATTGGCCGAATCTGAATTGCTTTCCTACCTCTACCGCTTCTCTCTACCCCTACATTTATCCCTCCAAGCGGAGAAATATGAAAAAGAGTTTCTTCAAATCCAGACGTTACCACCGCTTGATGACGTCATTAATAGTCGCCGATCATCTACATTAGCTCGTAGCTGCCAGCGCTCAGAAAATACATTGCATACGTTTTATAACTTTAAAGAGTCAAAAACTCAATACCTACATTCAAATGTAAACTTCTATGCTTCAGAGCACACCCACATGAAGAAATGTGTTTCTCCTCTGTGCCACAAGTGCAACGTGGATCACCATACCGACGGAGGGAAAGTCAGCCCCAAGTCTCTACGGCTCCTTGCTAAAAAAACACTTCCGGACACCACTACAGCTTCATGTTCCCCTAAAGTTAGAGCAATAGCAAGGAGCCAAAGAGGTAGGATAGCAATTCCGATTCAGGCATTGTGACAACAATGGTGGCTGCACTACAATTTTCCTTAATCCAAACATTGCTTCTTTGTGTTGTGTGTCCAGTAGAAAATGCTGTAAGGATGTACTTATTTGTTATATATATGATAACACAAGTATTATTATTATCTGAGGTAAAGATAGAAATAATTATAGCTGTCAACACTGATTTTATCTTCTTAATGAATGTTGTTTGAAAGCTAGAATCCCATAAATCCCTGACATTTTTGAACATTGCATTGCAGCTGTAATGTTTTCTTGTATCTGAGAAGTGCAGTTTTAAATTGCTCAAGTGGAGGCTCAGCTTGTTTTGCAGTACGTTATTTTTTTAATTTCTTTTGATAACATTTAGGCTTTTTATGGAAAATCTGCGGTTTGTGTTGGTTGAGCTGCAACCTGGGTAGAAAGGGAGAGAAAAATTGGGACAAAACATGTTTTGCCCTTTGAAAGATTTTTGATGTTAGGCTGTGATAGGTTATCTTTTATTTCATCAGGAACAGTTCTCTGTTCTTGTCTTGTTTTTCTTCTCCTTCTCACTAAGAGGTAAGGTTTGTGTCCTTATGTCCCTCCCCGCAGAGAGCCTTAAAACATATCTCCATTTCCTCAAACGTGCCCACTCTCTCCTTGTCTCCTCTATCTATGACATTTCTCTTAGACATTTACTGGTAGACCTTTCTGGACCTTTTTTCTGCTCCACCACTTATTTACGTGACCGCTCTTCTTTTGCGAGTTGTAATGTTTTTCCATTGCTGCAGGGGGGGAAAGTGGAGTGATAGTGCTGGCATTAAAGGGTTGCTTTTCCTCCATTTTTTCTTTTTTTTTGCAGAACCTTGAAAAAGCAGAACCAGTGCATCACACGCACCATTGAGCACCAAAGAGTACCCACTTGTAGAAGACCTTCTCATTGTGCTGCCCTCTCTAGCATCATTTGCACAAATTTGAGCTCCCTTTGCATTTTGACATGCAAACTCAAATGAATGCCAAGGCTTTGTGATACTGTCAGTAATGCTTTTCCGTTTTTTTTTTTTTTTTTATGGCAAATGAATAGCATCCATCTGAAGCTGCGATGTTACAGTGGCATCATGCTGCTTTTTAGAAGGTGCATGATGATAATCAGGGACTTAAACTCTCCTTCTGCCTCCATATGCTCTACAGGAGCACTCTCACAACTTCCTTCTCCACCTTTTTTATTCCTCCCAATTGCTTGCTCCTCATCACTGCCTTTTATAGGATCGTGGAATCTACAGTGGGGATCAAAAGTTTGGACACCCCAGATAAAATATTATATTATTGTGCATAAAGAACCCAATGAAGGACTAAAAACTCTCCTTCAGTCATCAGTTTACAGATGAGACAGCCTTTTAATATGTCAAAAAATAGGCTTTATTTCTATCATACTCTTTCAAAATAACAGAAAACAAAATAATGGCGTGTGCAAAAGTTTGGGCAGCCTGCAGAATTTATAGTATGCACTGCCCCCTTTGGAAAAACTGAGACCTGACAGTGTCATGGATTGTTCACAGTCATCGTTTCCAAAGACCAGGTGATTTCAATCTCAAAAATTACATTCTCAAAATACACTGTTCTACTGTCAAGAGATACTTGTACAAATATGGTCTTCATGGAAGAGTCATCAGAAGAAAACCTCTTCTACGTCCTCACCACAAAATTCAACGTTTGAAGTTCACAAATGAACATATAAACAAGCCTGATGCATTTTGGAAACAAGTTCTGTGGACCGACCAGGTTCAAATGGAACTTTTGGTCAGCAATGAGCAAAGATATGTTTAGAGAAGAAACGGCACAGAGTTTAATGAAAAGAACCTCTGTTAAGCATGGGGGTGGATCAATCATGCTTTGGGCTTGTACTGCAGCCAGCTGCACAGGAAACATTTCACCAGTAGAAAGAAGAATGGATTCCACAACATTTCAGCAAATTTTGGACACTAACTTGATGCCATCTGTGAAAAAGGTGAAGAGAGGATGACTTCTACAAATGATAATGATCCTAAACATACATCAAAATCCACGCTGTCTTACATTAAGAAGCAGAAACTGAAACTTTGCAGTGGCCTTCCCGATCCCCTGACCTCAACATCAATGAAAATCTACGGATAGGCCTGAAAAGAGCAGTGAGTAACAGACATCCCAGAAATCTCAAAGAACTAGAAGACTTTTGGAAAGAAGAATGGATGAAGATACTTCAAACAAGAACTGAGTGACTCTTGGCTGATACAAAACGTGTTTACAAGCTGTGATACTTGCCAAGGGTACATGGTACATGGTACTAACTCTGCAGGGTGCCCAAACTTTTGCACACACTTTTAAATTATATTTTCTGTTATTTTGAAAGGGTAAATGATGGAAATAAAGTCTAATTTTTTTTGACATATTAAAAGGATGACTCTTCTGTAAACCGATGCTTTTAGGAGATTTTTCACTCCTTCTTTGGGTTCTTTATGCACAATAATATAACATTTTATCTGGGGTGCACAAACTTTCGATCCCCACAGTATCAGCCTTTCCTTTGACAGGTACAAATATGCTCGTTTAAGTCTCCAGTGTAGCAAAGTTACCTTTTTAACTGAGTCTGTTGGTACCCATGGATGTTTCCGAACTTGTATCATGCAGCGATAACAGAAGCATTCATGTCGCGGAGTGCACGCTGCCTTCATGTTGCACACACGTGTAGAGTGTGTGACTTTCTGCTATTCTAGTCTTTCAAAACCCATGAATGCATCTGATAATGCGTGTGTTCACATCTCTCTTTGTCTGGATTTTATTGAGTGTGTGTGACTGTAATGGTGTGTGCCAGTGTAAAGTGAAGTGTGTGCCTGTGTGTGTGTGTGTGTGTGTGTGTGTGTGTGTTTATCCTGGTAAGGTGAAATCACTTCTCTGCCTACTGCCTGTTTCCCTGGAGACTGATTGCAAAAAGGCTTCACTTTGACAGGAGAAAATTCCAAGGCTAAGTCATTAGAAGACACTCATTCACACACACACGTTTTTATTTATTTATATTTGTTTAAAATACACTACCAGAGACATAACTCTAGGAGTTTTTTGATAATCAACATGTTTTTGTCTTTACATCTGTGTCAGTGATGTGGTTACAGCTGAGGAAAGCCCTCAAGTTACTACCTGCGCAAATGAGTGTGTGTATTTTGAAAGTGGGTGTTTTTTTTTTTCTTTTTCCTCTCTGTGTAGGTGGGTGAGTGGCTGCTTTCCAACTGAACTAAGAAAGCTAAAAAAGCTCATTATCTCTGCATACTGTTTAAGCAGTCTCTGATCAATGCACACTTCAGAGCAGCACAACAATAAACCAAAAAAAAAAAAGCAACATACATGTCCAAAAAAAGAAAACGGCAGGACGAATGTGTAAACAGATCAAATCCAGTTTTGTTTCACTTTTTACACAATTTTGCATCACAACAGTTTCTATAATAAGAAATAACTTGGTCAAACTGGAGAGGACACAGGAGCTAAAAATAAGTAGGACATTATATTAAATTAAAACTGTTTGGAAATAGAGAGAATAAATAAATGAACTAAATGATAAACTTTCCAGGGTGAACCCTGCCTTTGCCCTACAGTAGATGGGATAGGCTGCACAGGATGAATCAGGAGGAGAGGATGGATGCAAATGAATGACCTAATTTATCCAATTATTCTGAAATCCCAGTCATCGTTGGAAAGATAATGTTTTTATGTAACATCTTCCAACAAAAGCATAAAACTATTATAAATGTACAAATCCATTCACAAAATAAATAAATAAAACGTAAGAGAATGTAATTGAAAGCGATATTTAAATTAAAATCAAGATTGAAAGGCAGCTTCTTTTTTTAAAGTTCTCCACAGGAGATGGATTCCTCACATCTTCTGGAAGGCTTTTCCACAGGTGATGCCTGTAATTTTGGGAGCAGGCCCTGTGAGGTTTTTGCTCTGACTTTTGGGCCTGTAAGCAGACTCATATGGTAAAAGCAATTGAATTAAAACAGAAGACGAAAAACCATTAAAACATTTATAATCCAAAAAGAAGCTGAAAATTGCTCCTAAAGCTGCATAGGAGCCAGAGTGGAGTTTAAATGTGGCGTGATGTGCTTCTTCTTTTTTGTACCTGCTCAAAAGGCAGGCTGGTTGATTCTGCACAAGCTTTTCTCTGTTGGTCAAAATCCCACTCCGATCATCTTTTGAGCAATTTTAAAGCGTTTCCAGTGGTCTTTAAGTTATGACTATTTTTTACAATATCAAGAAACCGTTGTCGTTTTCTTCTGCAGAGCAGCAGGAGTTCATTTAAAATCTGTTTCTGTGAAGTAAGCCTGTCCTTACTTCCCATCATCCTTTTATTTACAGTCTCTCCCACCGTCTTACAGCCACTCAATAGCTTTTTCCGACTGCGTTTTTTTGTTTGCTCCTGATTCACGACTAAATGAATAATGAAATACTTAGCAATTTTAAGCTTAATTTTTCTTATATGTGTTCTTCATCGTGAGAAAAATGCCACAAGAACAAGTCAAAAACACAAAATGTATCGAAGTCTTTAAGACCGGAAAGAAGGACGTTGTAATAACCCATCCTGACTGTTCTAAGTGCATGAGTTTATTTCTCTGTACTGGCCCTGGAGAAAAAAGGGTCCAACTGATGCTTTCAAATATTAGAAATGTGTTCCAAAACTTTGGAATCACCACCATGAACATGAATGAAACTAACCATCCATATAAGGTTTGACATTTGTTTCTGGATTGGAGTTTTATAGACAGAACTTCTCTTTGCAGCCAAAGGCCTATAGGGTTTGGCTTTGGCAGACTGGGAACCCCATCTCTGCTGTTTGCAGATAATGTGGTCCTTTTGGCTTCTTCAAGCCATGACCTCCAGCTTTCACTAAAGGGGTTTGCAGCTGAGTGTGAAGCAGTTGGGATGAGAATTAGCCCATCCAAGTTTTAGGCCAAGGTTCTCTGTTGGATAAAGCTAGAATGCCCCACCAGATTAGGACGGATTCACTTTCCCAGGCGCAGGAGTTTGAGTCTTTGGGTGTGCAGCTTTGAAGTGAAGGGAAGGATGAAGCATGACATTGACTGACGGGTCAGTGCGGGGTCTGCAATAGTGCAGCGTTCTACCAGCTGGTTGTGGTAGGAAGAGATTTCAGCGAGAAGGCATAACAGTAGATCTATATTCCTGCCTCCACCTTTGACCGCGAGCTGTGGACGAATGGTTAAGATTACGGATACATTTGGAAGGAGAGCAAGGAGAGCTACCGGTTTAGATGGTCTGGAAATGTGGAGAGAATGCCACCTGGACGGCTCCCTGGTTTAATTAGACGTCAGCTTGTTGTTCATGTTTCTCCCTAATCCTGAATTTCCTTCTACCAGTGTGACCGTAGCCAAATTTCGAGAGAAAGAGCTAAAAATTGAATTCATGATGAATGAATGAGCTGATTGTGAGGCTTTAAGCTTATTAAGAAAAAACATAATTCAATTGGGAAAAGTACTCTGTGAAACATCCACAAAACACTGCAGATAATAGCAGCTTTATTGCTATTTCCATAAAGGGTCTGTTAGGTTTTACAATGCTAGCTAAGCAAACAAACATAAACAGACCAGGAGACATAAAAAGTATCAAGACTTTGGAAGAAAAAATAGTTGTCATACAGGTTATCTGAACATTTTTAAACAACGTTTTGACAAAGAGAGTCTGTAGTCTCCTTTTAAAGGGAGGGTTGAGGAGGAATTCTTCATGGATGGAATAGTCTGTAATGTCACAAAGTCCCACTACAGGTCAGGAATTAAAGTTGTAAGTTTTATCTCATTGGTTCCAGGGCACAAAGAAATGTTTTCGATCTAGAAGGCCATGTATTCCCTTTGTGACATTTGTTTCTTCTTTCTTTTTCTGGCATTTATAGGTCGTTCTTCTGAAGTTCTTCTGAAATTCTTCTGAAATTTAGACTCGATTGTTTTCTGTAGAGTTTGCAGACATGATGCAAAGATAAAAGATAAAAGATAAATACAAAATGAGCTAAGATCAATCACTAATACAAAATGTCATTAAACTGAATTTACATAGTAAATATTCCCCTTTTATCTTACTTAAAGCTGTTTGATAAAGACTAAAATGAAAAAAAGAGAAGTTAAATCTCTTTGGAAGTAGTTATTTTTGAGTCACTCTTAATGTCTTTGTCACAACTTCCCTCATGGTTGGATACTGGCTGTCTGACGGCAAAAAATGGACAAACCACACAGGTGGTCCGCATGAAATATCACGGTGAACCGTAGGGCAAAAATGTTTATGCGTGTTTTTTTTTTTTCCGTACGGGCATCCTGCAGGTCGTAACGAAGACATAAGGGTAAGTAGGGGTCAAGTAGGGGAGATGCAGGCTCAGTAAGGACTAAGTGTGCACACTTTACGAACGACTTGAGCGTGACACCGTATGACAGCGTCACTCATACGCCATAAGTAACTTGCATTATTCTTACAAAAACTTTTATGATACACTTATTACACGTATGACAATGGTATGTTCCATTTTCATGACGTCTCTTAAGGTGGCTTCAAGACACACCTGGGCTCCCCTTATGATACAACCCCTCCAGCCTATAACCATTTGGAAATAAATATCTGATATGCATTATTGCACCGGTGTTAGTTCAGAAATCATAAGAAGACACATTTGATCATATACTAGGAGTTAAATAATATTTAACAAATTAAAAAATATAATTTGTTATAAAAATAAATTATTGTCTGAAAATTTAAAGGTTTTAGAAATGCACAAATATTTGAAACACATGGATAGGAATTAAAGTAAAGTTTAAGTTATCATTGAGAAAAGTTTTCATTTTGAGTTGCTTTATTTTCATGAGCATATTTTTTGCTATCAACAATTTTTTCCCTGCAGAAAACTATAAATAATGTGGGAAAAACTGATGTTTTTCTGACTATATTCTACATACGGCTTATAAAATCTAACACAATTCACTGCTGGTTTCTTTCTAGGGAGGCTTTAGGTTCTGTGACCGAAGCTCCAGACAAATCTGACTAAAGTCAGTCAGTCAAGTTTGTGCTTCTTTACAACCACAGGGGTTAAGCTTTGGCCTTCTGTACAAGAAGGGCAGTCCCTGTTAAAACGTGCTTCTTGCACTTTTACAGTGGTGAAAGAAGTGTTTGAGAGAGAAGGAGCTTCCCTTACTACAATGATGCCCTTGAAAGAACACCTCTTTTCTTGTCATCTAACCCTAAAACAGGTCCAGCCCACTTTCATCCTGGATTTTTCTTCTTGTTCCACCCACACATTCATGCACTTTTATTGCAAAAGCTCAAGCATTTGCTGTTACTTATAAATCACTTTGGATTAAAAGCCAGTGCTGAGGCTTTAAATGTAATCTAAGGTAAAGTTGTGCTGTTAAAATGCTTCATTGTTTGATTTTTTGTACTTTGCAGTGATTGCTGTCTGCATTGATTGATCCCGCTGGGAAGATTCTACCTTAAAATACTTTGCATTGATTGATTTTAAAGAAGTGTAGCTTTGTTTTGCACACATGCACACAGCTCTTGTAGAAAGCAGGGATATATGCTACAAGGTTGTGCCAAACACCGCCAAAGTTAATTTGGCCTCTTTAATCTACATGTAACCAGTAAAGGTTGGAACCACAATTTCCAAGGTTGGGCAGAGTGCAGGTACCTGAATGGTCGTCATCTCATCCTTCTGACGGTCCGTTTTTGCCGCAGATCCTCAAACACACATCGCTAATATCATTGGCAAAAATTACTCTACATCTTGTTGGCTCGGTGTGACCGTATGAGTGTGATTCTGCAATAACAAGACCTTGAAACTGAAGCAAATAAATCAATTTCAGCCATTTATCATGTATTTTATGAATAACACCTGTGCTTGTACTCTGCTGGTTGCTTGGCAACCACGCTGAGACACAAATACGCCTCAGTTTGTTCATCTGGAAAAATCCCAGAATTTTTATGTTTCTTGTTCTACAGAAGCGGATCTTTCATGAGTGTGTGCTCAGCAGGCACACTGTACCAGCGCTTAGTTCTAACTCAGCATTTCCAAATTTGAACTTATATTGCCTATATTCATATCTGGAAATGACCTGTTTCATTTGCAAATGTTTTAAAGGTTGATTTGCCACTTTATTCTTACCTTTCCCTATCCAGCAGGTTAGAAATAAATAAAGGATTAGGTATTAAAAAAGAAAAAAACGATTATAGGAATTAAAATGTCTTCATCATTTGTGTCATATGTCACATTTACCAGAGGGTTGATTTTTGTGCACAAACATGCTAACACAAGTTAGCCCACATCTAACCATTAAATGCACAAACCATCATACATAAAACATCCATGGATGCACACAAACATATGTCAAGCATGTAAATAATGGACAATCCAACAGCAACACCTAAAAACAGGGCTGGGGTGTCCACCACAAGAGCCCCCACTAAAAATACAGATAACACTTTATAATAAGCGTCCTTAATAAACCACTTAGAAGCCATTAACAAGCATTAGTAATCTGGTATTAAGCTGCTTATAAAGACATGAGCATTTGTAGGCATCTTATAAATGACTTACACGTTCAAATAAACTGCTCATGAAGACATTTATTAGCATTTGTTAATCCTTTATAAAATATGTGTTAACATTTGTAATACTCTACAAATGCTTTGTAAGTTAATAAAATATGTACTAATTGTGCTTTTGTTAACAGTTTACTGAGTGTTTTGCAGTCCCCCAATCTAAAGCGTAATCAAGTAGGGGTTCATCTTCACAAACCAGGGATTATTAACCCCTTAACACCAGAATTAGTTTACAATTAGGATTTTTTTTATTCCAGTCTTGTTTTAATATTCAAGTAGATGCTGACCCAGCGACATGTAAATTTGACAAAAACACATAGAACAGATATAACTTGCTTGTCCCATCTATGGAAAAATACACCTGTTCCCATCTCCAGCGTGAAGAGACTTTTATTTATGCAACACAGTTACTGACAAAACTAATATGAACTAAAAAAAAACACATTATAAACACAACACTGTATAATTGTCCTTACTGTGCACAACGTGTGCATTGTGAAATGCAGTAATACAGTTGTGTGGGCACAGATGAATGTTGCTCTCTCCATTGTGAGAATCTTCAGTGTTGACCGTCATTTACCACCACTGGTCAGAGTCTCTCAGCATCTGCGTGGACGTCCTGTGCAGGAATGACTTTTGGCTTATTTCCGTGATTTATTTAAACTGAGCAACAGTTTAACCTGTGAGTCATCAGATGAAAAGTCATTAATTATCCCTTTCACTTTGCCCCATGGGACATCTTTGCTGACATTTGGTTTGTAACTTAAAAATAAAATATTATGAAGCGTATGCCAGCTGCTGCAAGATAGGAGGTTTTTTTTTTTTTTTTTTTCTCTAAATGCATCACTTTCAGGTTTGGACATTAACCTTGAAGTTTATCTTTAATGCTGTTTTAGGTTGGACTCTTTGGTTTTTAGTCAATTTATCCAACTTTTCATCAGTTGTCCTCTTGCAGCTATGTCAAGGTCACAGTCCCTTTTAATTTAAACTTCTGGATAATGTGTGCAGCTGTAGTCACAATAACATCAAGCTACTTTGAGATGGTCTTAAAGTCTTTACTTTCAATACGCTGTGTTTTTATTGTTTGATCTTCGAATAAAAACTATCCAAATAGCACAGTGATTGTCACCCTTTAAAAGCAGCCTGAATGATTACAGCTTTGTGGGCGCATGTGATGATAATCAGGAAGTACATTTTCTTTGAAAAATCACTATGCTCATAATATTTTCTGTCATTCTTTGTCCAGCCTGTTGCATTAGCCTTTAATGTTACTTTTAAAGACCCACTCCAATGAAAATAGTGTTTTTGGTGGTTTTTTTCACATGCTCTGGTAACATTTTGTTAATGATGAGGACATATACTAAAGAATTTAAGATTAAAATAGCATTTCTAAGTATTTCTTTATTCAAATGAATAAATCAGGAGCAGACAAAAAAGTGAATGGAAAAAGCCTGTAGCTGTGACGCCACAAATCCCAGCGCCGCTCCATTCTGATACATCACTGGTAAAGAAATAGATCCATGTATGTCTTCGTTTTTATCATCTGAGCTGGCTGGATAGCTCCACTATTACTCTTTTGTTGTTTTTGTTGCTCCACTAATGTTAGGTTGGGGTTGTGAAGGCTGTAAGGTACCAGGAGCTAGTGTAAACAAAGGGATGATGGGAAACGGGGAGGGCTTAATCCGTTTCAACATTCCAGCCCACAACTCAGAGGCGAATTTCTAATGAACTACTGCCCATATGCATAAACGATATCCTAGAAAACAACCGTTTTTTTGTTTGTTTTAGGCTAAAAACAGCACAATTATAATTAAAGAAAAACACTGGGAATGCTTTTACAATAGATCAAAAGACGATTAGAGTTTACCTTTAATGGTTTGGCTGCACATAAATTCCTACAAAATTCTGTTTTCATTGATTAATTTTCAGCATTTTTACTTTTTACTCTCTTTTAAAATCCCGTTTTTGCTCGTGTAACTTTATAAGGACTTTTAATGGGGAATCTGAGGCTTTTAGCGTTGGATTATTAGAGGGAAGTTCAAAAAATAAAATAAAAATATTTGAAACTGTGGGTTACAGTCTCAAGGCATACACTTGATGTTAAAAAGAATTTCCTGCTTTCTATTTATCTGTGAAAACCACAAGCTGTCATCAATTAGGGGACTTTGGAGGTGCTGGTAAATGACAGGTTTTTGAACTTTGCACAGAGAACAGCAGCTGCTTCCCCTCCTATGCTTTCACTTTAGTGGTAACCTTCTCACCTGTTCTGCCAGTAGAGCAAACAAAAAAAAGAAACTCTCTTGGTCTGTGTAAAGTGTAAGAGCCACAGAATTATTAGTTTCTACTGCTGCAGACTGCAGTGCATTTATTTATTTGGGACACATGCTTGTGTTTGTTTACACTTAATCTGTCTGCAGATGTCTACATTACATGAAATAATAAGAGTTTGATGCTGATGCATCATTATGGGATGCTACGTTTGCTGTTTGACACTAATAACCAATCCAGTTATTAAAAAGTGAGAATGTTTAAGCTGCAGATATTTCATGAAATTTCAAAATAAAATAAAAAAGAAGGTATTTGTCACAGTGTGTTGGCAAAGAAAGGAAACATGAACTATGATCATATATGTTCAGGGGGTTTAGATGTAAAACCAAAACCCACATTTTTATGAGCTGACTTCCCTTGCACATCGTGTTCTTTGGTGACTGCAAATGACATTTGAGCAGAGGGAGCGAGATTGAGACACGATAACCTTAAAGAGATCTGGGCAAACCAGAAATGAGTAAGAGCCAAAGCTGGATGGTATTTTTGGTGTGCAGCGGCCCACAGCCACACCGATATGTGACACAAACGTGAGCGTGCTTCTGCATGGGTTTGTGTATCATTAAAATTGTGGGCAGAGTTTTAATTTTTTAGATGTATTGTTAAAGATTTCCACAATCCTAACTTTATTTTTATGCTTGAATAATGCAGTTCTAAGCCTACAATGTCCAAATGATGCTTAGAGTCTATGAATTTCCTCTGTAATACATTTGCTCTACATCCCATGAAGATCGCTTGCTCTGTACATTATCAATTCCAAAATATTGAGTAGATTCTACTCCGTGTGACTGGGAATGAAAACTTGAGTAATGTGTGTCGGAGATCAGAGTGCAGACTCGGGTTATGGAAGTGTTCGCTGATGAGTGCTTAACAACTTGCTACTTAACTGCAGACTGATGATCTCCAATGCAGTATAGAGCAGTCTCAACTCTTTTCCTAAGGTGAACTGGACTGCTGTGCTCATCATGAGACCTTGCTGCATGCCAAAATAAATCTACCTTGAATGTTTTGCATACATGTGGCACAGTTTGTGTGTGTGCTTTTGTACTTCTCTTTGTAATTCAAAACATCGGCCTTAAGCTGACGTGGACAAACGAGTTGGTTTCACATGAACTCTGAGAAAAACCCAGAGTATGGAAAGCAACCAGCTTTGTTTTCTGTTGTTTACAAAACGAGCTAAAGTATAGGTTTGGTTTAGTTTGGTTTTTTTTAAGAATGTTAAATATAAAATCCAAGGAGCTGTCAGAAAGTCAATGCAAGAATAATTGCCAGTTTACAATTCCCTATTTTTTTGTGTGTTTGTGAAAAGTCACAAATAAATGTTAAAGACCCACTTCAATGAAAATTGTATTTTTTGTCTTTTTAACAGATTCTTGTAGCATTTCTGATAATGAAGGACATACAGAAAGAATTTAAGATTAAAACTACATTTCTGGGTATTTCTTTATTTAAATCGTGATGGATCAGAGACAAATAAAAAAAAAACACTGTTTGAAAAAGCTCTTAGTTGTGATGCAACAACTGAAATGTAATATATACATTAACACCTTCATTTTCCTTCTCCGAGTTGGTATTTGGCTCAAAACTGTACGGCCGAGTAGCTCTGATATTGCACGCCATTTTTTTGTTGCACCGGTAATGTTAGTTTAGGGGAGTGTTGTTGCTCAATTCAATGTTTGAGCTCCGATGCTGGTGGTGTTGGCCTGATGTCTGATGAGTGAAGCAGTGAGGCAGAGGGGGAAAACCATGGATTTGTGTTTCATCTTTGTATCAAAACAGCTTTATGATGATTTAACTTAAAACAACACGACTAACCCACTTACCGTATGTTACATCCCACCCAGGAGGGAGAGGATAGGCAACATAAAGAAAAATGATTAAACCCAGGAGGATTTCTACTGGCTGGACAAGGTGGAACACAAATAAGATATAAACAACATTTTTGTAAAAGGGACAAACTTAAATTACCATTAATCATTAATGGAGGTTCTTGCATGAATTGGGTGTTCACAACTTATGGGAAATTGCTTGAGCTTTTACGTGAACGTATTTGTTCATAAAAGTCACATCTCTGTGCAAATAGGCACGGTGTGTTGGAATCACCTGTTGCGATACATTCATATTTTAAGTAGAACTTGTTCTTCTGTCTGTTCCTGCACTTATCCCATTTAGAAGGAAAGGTTCCACATACAACTTTTCTTAGGTTGCACACCCCCGACTGATTTTAGCGCTCAAGTGACTGGTGTAGCTGAGAGAATCTGGTCATTTTTCAAAATAAAAGATTTTGTGAATTCAACACAAAATAATTTATTATTTCTGCCGCGGCCCAGTGGCAATTGATCCACAGACCGGTACCGGTCCGCTGCCAGATGGTTGGGGACCACAGTGCATTATTGAAAGATGTAGTTGTTTATTTAAACATTTAGGTTAAACATGTACATGACTGACTTTATGTTCTTTGCATAAATACCGGTGTGAAGCCCATTGAAACCGCCATGTGAACAATGTGTGATACGGCTATGTAATATTGGGCTATATAAATAAAATTGAATTGAATTGAATGTCCTGGAATGATTGGCAAGACGACTTTAGGAATGGAATTGCCTCAAGGGCATTTCCAGACTTTCTGATGCATGACAAAAATGAATGACTCGAGCAGAGGGACAGAGGTCAGGTGGAGTGGCATGACTTTCACCAAAAACATTTCCTGTTGAAACTAGTTTCAAATGACATTAGAAAAAAAAAAAGTCCTAAAAAGGTTTGCCCATTTCCCCTGAGATGAAATGATTAAAAACTGTGGAAACCTTCTACATCATTTAGCCACAGAGTTTAATATTGCGTTGGCACTGATTTGAAACAGACAATAAACCATGAACAAGAATTGTAATTGGCTTTTTAATGAACACCTGTCTACCATTCTAGAGTCTAAAAAAGGCTATGAGTATCATTTCCTGTAGCAGAAAGTTTCTTTTTTGTTTCTAAGCTGGTTTCGTTCATACGTTCAAACAGAATTGGATTACTATGTATGTTCATGGAGAAAACTGTTCATAAATAAATAGTTAAAACTTTTCTCTGTTCTCATTCACTTCCACTGTGCTTTTGTGCATGTGCACATATGTGACTTATGACTTCAGCCAGTGTATCTGAGCGCCCGTGTAAGAGGTGAACGGGTTAAAAATTCCACTGAAGTGCTATGAGCTGCATTGATTGGAAGTTCCCCCAGCACATTGATTATAAGCTCCATCAAACCAGGCAAGCAAAGGATTTAAAGCTCGACTCCAGACAGATATTGACGGGTGAAACGCACTCCCACTTCTGCGCACCGGTTTAAACTGTTTTTGTAAATGTCAGTTTGTTTTTTCTTTGCCGGGGTTGTGCAGATACTTGTGTAATTAGAGCGGAGCAGTAATAAAGGCGATGGTGGGTGCAGCTTCTGGAAAATTAGACTAGACTAATGTTTGATTAGACAAAGCATTTTAAAGGATTCTGTAGCTTCTTTTCCCATCACGCTTTCCTAACAGCAAAGATGATCTGATTTTTGTGAAGCCTTATGATGGCTGTCTGTTTTCTCTTAACAGAGCTCCATGTATTCTCTGGCCCTGAAGTGTTTGATCAGTCTCTCCACAGTCATCTTACTGGGACTCATCATAGCGTACCACGCGCGAGAGGTTCAGGTAAGACACATGTACTTGCATTTGCAGGCTTTTTCTACATCAGGGCCCAGATTTATTAAACCTGCTAGATTAGTGTAGTTGCAGTTTAATAGTAGGCTTTAATGTTTTTCTCATCTAGGAACACAGATGTAATTAGATCTTTCCAATAATGACCTGCGCAATCTGTCAAGCACGGGGCAAATGAGTGTCCCGTTGCCAAACAAGCAGATCGACTGTTGCAGGGGGAAATGATCTACTCACAACACAAGTGTTTCTCTCGTGAACGCAGATGGTTGTTGAAGCATGACCCTGCTGACTTTGAGCTGTTAAATATAAAAAGGAGCGACGGATCTGCATGAAGTAAACTTCCAGCTTTCTTCCGACCTTTTTTTGAACTAGGAGTCTTCGTCTGCTCTTGATCCATCACGATTCGAATAAAGAAATACTCAGAAAAACAGTTTTAATCAAATTATTTTTTATACGTCCTCCATTATGAGAAAATGCCACAGGAATGTGTTAAAAACACCAAAAAGACGGTTTTCATTGGAGTTGGTCTTCAACAACATCTTTGTCATAGATCAGGCTTAATAAACTAATATTTTCACTTCTATACCACTTGAAATTTATTAAAATGTTTCTATAAATGTAAGTTGGAATATGGGCCTGAATATGGAAGTTGCAATACAAAATTAGTGTTATAACATGAAGTCATTCTGAGCAAGTTCTATTGTTAGTTTGAGAAAGTGAAGATGATAATAAATATTTAAAGATTCTCTCCAATGGAAATTGTGTTTTTAGCACATTCTTGTAGCATTTTGATCATGTTGGAGGACATTTATAAAATAATTTTAGGTTGAACCTGCTTTTCTGAGTATTTTTTAAAATTTAAATCGTGGTAGATGAAGAGCAGATAAAAAGCTGTGGTTTGAAAAAGCTCGGGTTTGTGATGCAGCAACTGCAATGGGCAGACCAACGTCTTCCTGCTCCGCTACAATTGCAATGCTTCCACTTGAAGACAAACAGACCCATTAACGTCTTAATTTTCCTCGTCTGAGCTAGTCTCTGGCTAAAAGCTGTACGGCTGGATAACTCTGATATTGCTTGCCTTTTTTTTTTTTGCTACACTAAAGTTAGCTTGGGGTTGTAAGGACTATTAGGTAGCGGGAGAGAATGTAAACAAAATGCTGATGGCAAATTAGTGGAACTAACTTCTGCACAAACAGTCCCCCCACAACTCAAGAGGAGCATTTCTGATAAGCTCCTGCAGCGCTGCCGTAAATATGTTTTAAGAAAAACGGCACAGGGTTTTTATTTTGGATAAAAACTGAAAAATCATCGTTAAAAGACCTCTGGGAATGCTTTTAAAATAGATAAAAATATAGTTGAAGTGGGACTTTATTTAAAAAAAAAAGGAAAAAGACACAAAATTATAAATATTGGTAATATTTATTTTCCGGTATTCTCTGTTTTTGGTTCGCCCAAGAGCCTCTAAAATCATCTGTTAGTTCCATCTTTTTTGCTGTAGCTGAAGTTGTGTTTGGTTTTATGTAAAAACGAAAACAAATGTTTCTTTCGCAAACTAAAATATAAATGCAAAAGCATTTGTCATCACAAACATAAAGACTCCAAGAAGTTGGAAGCCCAGACATTTAGAAACTATAAGTTAGGCAGTAGATAACACTTCTGCGTAGTGGCACAAAAGGCTCCTGACAAAATCTGCTTCATAAGTTGAGGATGTGACTGAAGCTTAACCCAACTGTTATGAAAGTTGTATCATGCTTCTTAACTACCTTTTTGCATACATTTGCTAAACAAAATTTCCACATAGTGTATTTTTTTTAATTCCTGTTTAGGTGTTTGCTTTGAAGCCAGTCCCCTCTGAGGTCCATCTGAGCTGCTGCTGTTGAGCCTCCCGCTGTTGTCCTTCAGACCCGTCCGATAAAGTCAGGGCCCCAGGTGTGCCAGCTCAGCCCAATTAATGACAAAGATGAAGGTCTTAATGGGAATGACAAAGCAGTCTATATGGCTTGGCAACAAATGCACACCGAATGTTGAAGAGTTAGGGCATAGTAAAGCTGTCATTCAGAAGATGCACATGAGACACACCTAAACCTGTAATCACACACAGACTCGATGGATTGTAAGCCTGAAAGAATCAATCAGGAGTCCTTTCAAGCTTCATTATATGTTTTGTCGTTTGTCATTTGACTAATGCCTCTGCGCTGCATTCGTTCTCATCTAAAGTCATTTGCACCCGATAAACGTTGACTATTATTGGGAGCCTTGCAGCATCTGATGAGCATTCCCACCAGCCAAACCACTGAACCACACTCATCTGTCTAACCAAATGCTAGTTTACTGTTTAGTTTGTTTCTAGTTTCCAGAAACAACTATGGCATGTTCTTCTTTCACAGAAACTTTTTGAGTTTGCAGCAATGGTTGAGGGTTAAGGTTTATGACAAAAAAGGAACCGTTTCAGCTTTCACATGCAAGTGCATATTTGCATAAATGGTTTAAAATTCATCGATAAGGTGCTCTCATCGCTGCTCATCAAGTTTGATGTCACATTCACGTCCAGAGTCAGTCATCCGCCCACTCGCACAGTTGCTGACACACGTGAGCGCTAATACTGACAGGAGATTGAGAGCATGTGAGGCTGACAGCGAGAGATAAAACGAGCCCGCCGCTAATCTACCTGAAAAATAATTCCGTTTGATTAAATGAATTTAGGAATTTGGGGATGATGCTGTCAAGGTATGGTGGGAATCCCAGCTGTCTGGGGGGCGATGCAATGTTGCAATTCAGCCAAAGTCACTTTCAATGACAGCTTCATAAAGGAAGGTGATCATGTGTGATTTTAAATGTTTACATTTCAGTAGCAGATGTCACATGAATAGAATAATTCTATTGCATTAATATTTTAACATATCTACCATATTTGAAAAAGATATTGCCACTTAAATCATCGTGAAGGCAGTTTTTGCTGTATTAATGTTACTGAAGCAACTTTTTTAGTATTAAAAGGTTGGTGCTGAACGCTCATAATTATTTGAAATATACCTTCTTTTGGTGCTACCATTCAAATTTTGACTATACTGACCTTCGCTTGCTGTGATCTGTTGTTTCTGTGGACTGTCTCTAGTCAGAAATCTTTATTGTATGTTTTTTAAAATATATTTTAAGGAAGTAAAGACTAAAAGTTTCTAGTTTGGTCTGCAGATATAATACAATTTCCTTTTTAGCATAAACTTGAAGTCACTAAAACCACCTAAATTTTAGTGTACATAATGCATGATTAGATAAATTACAGTGAGGAAAAATTAGTTTTTTTTTTGTTTAAACTACAAGCAAATATATATATATATATATATATATTAGTGCTGTCAGTTAATTAAAAAAAATCTGATTAATCTCCCTTTTGTATTGTGATTAATCACAGTGTTTTACTGGGTAAATTTTATATGACAATATGTGGCTTTTGAACAAAGCTATGCTGATGATACCCAGCTGTACATAGCTATGTCTCCTGATGACACAGGGCCAATAGAAGCACTTCTTAACTGTATTTTAGAGGTAAAATCATGGATGGCAAATAATTTTCTGCAGCTCAACCAGGAGAAAACTGAAATTTTAATTATTGGTCCTGAAGCTAAGAGAGAGAAACAGTTTTTGAAGTTAAAAGAACTTTCATTAGATTATTCAGAAACAGTAAGAAACCTTGGCGTTATTTTTGACTCTAAGCTAACTTTCATCCCATATATTAAACATGTGGTTAAAACGTGTTTTTATCATCTCTCTCGCTAACATGGAGATGCTGATGCATGCTTTTATCACAAGTAGAATTGATTATTGTAATGCCCTGCTTGCCGGTCTTCCAAAAACTAACCTTAAGAATCTTCAGCTTCTCCAAAATTCTGCTGCAAGACTTCTTACCAAGACCAGGCGACAGGTCCATATCACTCCAATTTTAAAATCCCTGCATTGGCTCCCCATAAGCTTCAGGATTGATTTTAAGATACTTTTAATGGTTTTTAAATGTCTCAACGGTCTTGCGCCTTCTTATCTGTCTGACCTTTTAGTTAAATATGAACCCTCGCGGACCCTGAGATCCTCTGGCACTGGTCTTCTAACCATTCCAGCTGTGAAAACCAAAACTTACGGAGAGGCATCTTTTCAGTATTATGGCCCTCGTTTGTGGAACGGTCTGCCAGAGGATCTAAGAGCTGCAAAGAGCATAGATGTTTTTAAGAAAAGGCTCAAGACCCACCTTTTTAACCTGGCTTTCAAATAATTTTTACTTTGTATCTTTTTACATATTTATCTATTATCTATTTTATAATGTTTACAATAAATTATTGATTTATTTTAAATTCCTCATTATAATGTTTTATTGTTGTTTTTTTTTTTGCTTTTATCAATATGTTTACTTTTTAATTTAATTTTATTTTGTTTCCGGTGCTTCCTCAGTTGGGTTCTCTCTCTTGGTCGGCTGCCGTTCAGCTGTGGCGGCTCTGGATGGGGAACTGCATCACTCCCTAGCTGTGGTGAGGCGGGTCCCTGCTTGTGTCGCTGCGTTTGGTTGGCTGTGCCGCTACTCACAGAGAGAGAGGTCCCAACTATCTGCGTTTCTAAAAACAAACTGTCATGCTCAGACTGTTTCTCATTGCCAATCTCCATCAGTTAGGGGGTGGGAGCTCTGAAAGGGGTGGGGGTTGTGTACGGATCTGGGGGAGGGGACTTTATGTTAATTTATGCTTATTTTTATATTATTATTTGTTTTTTATTTGCTTATTTAGTATCATTATTATTTTTGTTTTATTTATTTTTATTTTGTGTAAAGCACTTTGTGTTATGTTTTATATGAAAAGTGCTATATAAATAAAGATTGATTGATTGATTGAAAGTAATGTATTTCTGTAATTTAATTACTTTTATCACTAAGGTAACGAATTACAGTTCAAATTTTGTTAATTACAGTTACTGGACTATAGAAACCCTCGTCACTGTAGGCTCTGATATTTTCTCTCCGTTAGATGAAATCAAAACGCAGATTTATTTAAAACTACACGGAGTAACTGGCACATTCGCGCACGCATGTGCGCTCAGAGTCGGTGATCGGTCAAAGTACAGACACGCGCTCATTGCTGCAGTCAAGGTGCTTTACAAACTGGCTTAGACGAAAAGAGACGCTGTCCTGAAAGGAGTCCTGTCATCTCCACAGAGAAGCAGGTGAGCGGCAGAGCGGAGATCCGCCCCGTGAACTGGTGTGTCTGTTATGAATGAAACCACTCTAAAGCCGCTCGATTATTTCTATATTAGTTAACCCTTTCTTTCTTTGTTTTTCTCTCTAAGCACCACACGACTCCACACGGGGTGGGGGGGTGCATAGTTTGGTAGACCTGAAGCCGTGCAGAACTGTGCACAAAAGACAGATGTAGAGAGAGAGAGAGAGAGAGACTGATGCATTGGGTGTAACTCATTGTCATGGAATACATAAAGTTGTCCAGAATGAACAGGAAGGCATTTAATAGTTCTTTGTGTTTTCAAAAAACTGGTTTGGTTGCAGATTTGATGGAGATGAATATGACGTAACAGTATTTTCAACTTCTGACTTTGAGCAGTAGCATAGACCACATATACTGTAACAGTAGCTTATTTTTGGGTCATTTTTCACACTATAGTCTGAATTCAAATGAAGCCAGGTTATGTCTTCAACCATGTTCATACCTTGCACAAAGTTATTGCTATAAAAATATAGTTTTTTATTATTGATTTTTATTTTATTCATGTACCTTTGTTTAACCATATAAGTCCTATTGAGATTAAAAATCTAATTTTCTTAAGCTCAATAAGTCACATGACTATGTAAGTAGACATAACACTAGACTTCATCATTGCACATGCAGATCAGAAAGGTCATTGATATAGACAGTATCCATGTCCAGAGTGCAAAAAAGAAGAAGGATGAGATCAAGAGCCAGACAGTTGTGGCCATAGGCTGCCTAGAGGAAGGTCCTGATTTGTAAGCTGGATTTCAATTGTTGGTTGAAGAAGTTTGTCTTGCTATTAGGTTGAACATAAAAACCATAGGACAGAATGATAGAAATCCCAAGCAGCCTACAAAACTTTGCGCAGAATTGGGCATTGAATGATGGACACAGATCAGACGGATGTCTCTTGGTATGCTATGAATCCCAAAATAGGTTTTTAGTAGTGAAGTAGCAGTTTCTTTAGTTGTGTGAAGCTTAGGTAGATGAACCGTCTTGGAGAACCTGTGAAAAACAGAAGAACAATATGAAATATGAGTCTGAGGACTAGGAGGGGTATAGTAAGTGGTGACAACTCACCTGAAGGTGGTTGATAAGATAACTTGTGTTGATTGCAGTCAAAACAAGCAGAGATAACCTACTTAACATCTTGCTCCAGTGTAGGCCATCAAGTGTTCTTTCCCCACACGGGCTGCTCAGAGGCTGTGGAAAATCGGAATACAAATTTGAGAAATTATTCATTGAACCTGCGACTTCTGATTGGAAGATCGCAGGTTCGGTTCCTGCCCTGCCCGACCATGTGTTGAAGAGTCCTTTGGCAAGACACTGAACCCCACAAGGCTCCTGGTGGTTATAGTTTGCCAGTATTCGGCAGCATCAGTGTGTGTAAGGGTGAATGGGACTGTGATTGTAAAGCACTTTGGCCTTCTGAGAAGGTACTAAAGTGCTGTATTTAGGTAAATGCCTTTTACTTTGCCATGAACTTTGGAAAATTAACTGAATCGCTTCAGTGGGAAGAATGGCACCCAGACCTAAGAGTCCTTTTTAAAACAAATGTGTAAAATATCTCTGTTCCTATATTTCTTATTTCATCTCTGTCTTTGAGCAAACATTTAACATTTACAGTAGTATAGCTATGAGGTAGATGGCCACACCAACAGTCAGTATTGAGTTAACCCAGCAACAAAATTCAAAAGTCAGAAATTGACTTTTGCAGAGCAAATAGAAGTCAACTTTAAGACGAGGGAGTCAGGCGTAAGCAGGAGTAAATCTCTGTAAGTAATAGCAAAGCAAGACACTGCAATATCTGACACAAAGCATTCATATTGGAGGACAACGGGTTTGCATATATATGGAAATAAATCAGTGTATTTGTTCTCTGCTGTCCTCTTTCTGTCCAAATAATCCCTTTGAAAATGTATACAGTGGCTAAGTGCTTGTGCAGATGGTATTTGTGTGTCGATTCTGGTATTTCCAGCCCTGCTCTATGATTTGCATAAAAGTGCACGATTAAACTGCAAGTGGAGGTCAGACTCTGCTGACTTTGGATGCTTGAAAAAGTTATAAAATTGTTTCTGAGCTTTGAAAAAGTATAGTTCCAGCACATCTGATTGTATAGTTAGTCAAGTGTTGCATAAGCTTCCTCACCAATTTAGTTTTTTTAGGTGGCTGAAGAGATTTTAGAACATATCATGTTATCAAATTTCTTTGCACCTTCTCCAGTTTTGTGAGTTTTTATTGTTTGTTTTCTTTTAAAATACATAAACTTACTTTTGCTTTTTTAGTGACTTTTACATGATATATGAATAATTTTCATTCAAACATTTTCAAAGTTTTTCATGATGACACGGCGCCACCTTTAAAAGGGAGGAGAAAATTGTGGCATATTGTTCCATAAGTGGCCCAAAGATGTGACTCCAGAGTTATGTGATCTTTCATGGTAATTTTGAAATGCTCTATCATTATTTATGATGATTTCTGAATTGATTTGCATTTGAGCAGCAACAAAAAGGGCTATCACAGGGAGGTTACCATGGCAACGGCAATGTAACAAAAAATCTGCTGCCACATCTTGGAAAAGCTCAACATGTTCAATTTGGAGAATTTTTCATCTACTGTCTGACTGAGAGATTCAAATGAAAATTAATAGTTTTCAGGGTTGGCTCTTCTTGACAGGAAATCTCTGTACATTACTTTTAGTTTTTATCAGATTTACATGTGTGTCTGGTTTAAGCCTTTTCATATTCTAAATATCCATATGCCGAGCAGGAACCGGAGTTGGTGTCTCTGAACAGTTTATGTTGTTAAAAGTGAAACCTGGAGGTGAATGTGATGGATTAGAGAAGTCAGAACAACGCCTGGGTATTAGGAAAGGAATTTTAATTCACAAAACCGTACGATTTGATTTGTAATCCAACACCATTTGATCAATTCATTTTTCAAAGTTTTATTTGCAAACCAATTCAGTTGTTTTAATGAAAACTGTGGTCTCAAAATCAATGAAACAAAGCAAAATGGACTTGGAATTTGAGAAATTCTTTCATGAAAAAAAAGCATGAAACTGTTTCTTTTTTTTCTTAAAAAGGATAAACTGCTCTTAAAGAAAAGAAAATCAATTCATAGATTAGATCAATAAAAATGGCTTTTCTTTGTTCAGATTGATTTAATGAAAATGTATTGCCGATTATCAGATGAAACGAGTTCTGGCTCCTTTTAAGCGAATGTGTCCAGTCTGAATGCACCCTCAGAGTCCTGGCAGGACTTGCCGCATCA
Source organism: Adrianichthys oophorus (assembly GCA_036245035.1). Taxonomy (NCBI): domain Eukaryota; kingdom Metazoa; phylum Chordata; class Actinopteri; order Beloniformes; family Adrianichthyidae; genus Adrianichthys; species Adrianichthys oophorus. Next base: position 10,963,413 of record BSAI01000207.1, on the reverse strand, counting down.
AAGAGACGTCTAGGTGGCATTCTAACATGGCTGAACCACTCCAGCTGGCCTACTTAGTGGCTTTACTCCCAGCCCCTTACTAATGGTTTCAAACCCTTTTCTCTTAAGAGAGACTTCAGCCACCAAGGAAAGGAAACTTTTTTACCACCGTATCAATTTTTTAAAACGTCCACAACCCACAGACCACAGGTTTTTACTCGACGCACTTTTCCACCGATAGACCAGCGCTCTGTCAGCATTAACACAGATCCGGCACCCATCTGTTGTCATCTGCTCTGTCAATCAGAACGCCAAGATACTTAAACTGGTGACTCACTTATCACATCTTGGAGAAAGCATTTGATAGTTTCCTGAGAACCATGGCCTTTTCTCTGCAGCTTCAAACTGCACCAGCATGAGTTGGAGGTCACAGCCTGATGCAGCCAGAAGAGCTGTGTCATCTGCAAAAAAAAAAAAGACAGGATTCTAAGACTCAAAAATAACATCTGCAGTGTTTAGCATTTAGCAGATCCTCTTATTTCTTCCATTTGATGGCATGATGGAGGTTAGATGTTTTGCTGGAGGACACAGTGACAGCTAAGCTTGAGAGGTAAACCCTCCCCCTTAATGAGTGGCAGGCAGTTTCTCAACCCCCTGAGCTAAAGTTACCCCTGTCTCTCACATATGGGGTGATGGGGAAAATAATACACATTATTTTTAACAGTATTTCGTCCAACACCCACAGGTTTCTATTAATGTCTTTTTCATAAATCTGTGTATTCCTATGTAGGATTCACTTATTTTTGAGTTGATTCTGGATTTCACCTGTATATCTAGAAACACACAATAATATATATTTATAAATATTTTACACACGTGAGATAATTCCACACGTGAAAGCCAAAAACGAAATTGTTGTTGAAATTAATGAAAGAAAAACTCTGAGGGAGTGTGTGAGAAAGGGATGTTTCTCTTGTCCATTAAAGCACTTCAAGCATTAGTGACCCATGTTATTCAGTATTTCTTTTGCAGAGTTTTAGAGGCATTCTATTGATCAAGAAGACACCAGCTTGGCACTCAGAGCTACTCAGAGCAAGGAAGATGGCGTTAGGAATATAAAGTGAGCTGTAGCCCTTCAAGAGGCGAGTCTTTTCTTATTTAAAGTGTACCCCAGTCTGAAAACGTCTGATACTTGGATGCTCATAAAATTATGTCAGGCTCTGCAGATTCTGCAGAATGTTGGCAATATCCACGCGGGGAATGATAATGCAAAGCCAGATAAGAGCTGCAACTTCTTACGTCATCTCCTTTCCAAGAAATGTTCATGATGTTCTGACTAACCTATTGCCATATATAGTAACACGTTTCTTTCATATTTGCTCTGACTGAAGGAAATTCCTCGTTTCCAGACACCACTTGTGGAAACCTCTCCTTAAGCTCTCCTAGTTACCGTTTTTAGACTTCCTAGAGGCAAACTAGGCTGCATAACACATGCACACAACCCATCCGTGAAGCCTGGTTCTTCTCTCACTCTCTGCAACACTTCTTTTGCACTTCATTTACCCCTTCCTCTTTCCTATGAGTAGAAACAGCCACAGAGGTGTTTCCTCTGAGCTGCAATTACAGTCAAGAAATGCATGTTATCCTGTCGTAATATCCACACACATCGCTGGGGTGTGTGTGAATCCATGCTTGTGTGTGTGCAATTGGCTCGCCCCACTTAATTCCCTGCCTCTTCAAGGCTTTTTCGTTGTGCGAGATCCAGACATTCCCCAGAGTTGTGATTTTGTCTGTAAAAGTATATGTGAATGCTTTTCATGCTCTTTCTCCTTCAGCGATAAGGGCCGTCTTTTTTCCAAACTCAAGTTTAGTTTTCTCTCCGCCGTTAGAAATGGAAACTTGTGGCTGATTTGCCCAGAATTACCTTTTTAGAGTCTTGGAGGGGATTTCTGTGACCTATCATGTGCAAACTGACGCTGCATGTCTCACTTGACTGCGAGGTGCCAGGCCTGTATCTGGCTTCATGATACAAGACGTGCAATTAGCAGCTCAGCATGACAACAGAGATACCGTAGAACCAGGAAAGGTTTTATGGACTGTTGGTTGGAAAGCAAAATAAGAAGGATTTAGGGTCAGAAACCAGCAGACTATAGACACCTTCACCTGCATGTGCAATTATCTCCCCCAGTCTGCCATCCATCCATCTATCTTCTATTCCCATTTTGTCCTCTGCAGGGTCTTCTCCATGTACACCCTGGACTGTTAGCTGGTCCATCGCAGACAGACTCCAGCTATCTTTTAACACGATGATTTTCACACATTTTTCCCTTTAATTTTGTATCCTTCTCTCCTTCTGCTCTGCCTCACTCACTCTGACCTCCTTCTATTCTGTCTGCTTTCCATTGCCTTCCCTCGTCTCTAGCCCTCTGCCCCGTGATGTCACAGTTTGTTAAGACCACAACATAAGACACCCTTTTTCCTCATGAACTTGTTCATCCTTTCCCGTGGGCTTGTTCTTCATGTCAAAGTTCATTTAACTTTATCCAAACATTTCTTTCTCTCCATCATCTGATAGCACTTGTTTACGCATTGATTAAGAACTTCAGCAGACTTTGTGACTGTTCATTTCATCTAAAAATCAGCACCAAAGCGCATGAACATGTCAAACTTTCATGTCTTTATGTAGATCTTGGTATGAATTTTCATAGCCTTCACTCACACAGTGCAAAATAACATTGTGAATCCAGTGTTCCTTTTCTGTCAGATATCAAAGTTGAATTCAATGCAGGCAGAGATGTCCCAGTCTTCTAACTGTATTTCAATACACCATGTGTTTATGTAGCCTACACCCGTGGATAGGAGTGAAAATCAGGGGAAAAAAATTCTACAGATATTTTATTAAACTTTCTCTCCTTGTGGGTAACTATATTGAAATCCCTTTTACTTTAAATAAATTATATGTATTTTTAGGTTTTTATTTACAGATTTCAGATTTTCTTTTGATTTATTTCTCAGCATATTCCTTCGTCTTCCCCTGCCTCTGTCCTCTTCATGTAGGGGCAATGGGACTCACTCACCCCCCCATTGACAGATTACTCTCCTAATGGAATTTAATTATGTATCCCTTCCTTGTGGCGATTTAGCCAGGAAAAGACCAGCAGCGGGAGTTTGCGGGAGGACAGCACGGGGGGTGGGGGGTTAGAAGGAAAAGGAAGAGAGAAGCTCTCATTTCCTCCAGTGGTGCTGGAAACTGAATCATCTCTGTTTTGATTTGGAGAAATGTCATCTTGAAAGACTTTGAACTGGAGTGAAGGATGTTGGAGTGAGGGAAAACAGAGAGACGGACGGAGAAAAGACGAGTGTACATGACTGAGAATTTGCTGCTCAGCGAGGCGAGCGCAGAAACGTGTTTGTGCGCTGAAGGGCGTTGCAAAACTTAGAATGAAGACTTCAACTGGAATTCACTCTAGCACATCTCTAACCATTCATAAATCTAACCATGGTCAAAAGGTGTTTTCTTGTGCCTCCTTATTCCCCTCGATTCTACAGATCTCCTTGCAATTCCCTCTTTTTGACTCCCTTTCTCTCTCACTGGGGATCCTAATTAGGCTTGGCTGCTCTTTGATGTTGTCGCCTTGGCAACAGTCACCATGACGAGGCTGGGTCTGCACACTCTCTCTCAAACTCACTCAGGCACATGCAAACACACGAGTACAGGACACACACTCACATGCAAATGCATGTTTCTGAAATCATTAAAGAATAAAGGCGGTGTTTGACCCTCGGTTCAAATGGCAGCTTACACAATGATTTAGTTGTGCGAATGAGCTGAACATGTGTGCTCGTCCTTGTCATCACCACATGCACGCCCAAGTAACAACAAAAGAAGAAACACCCCGCCATGCAAGATATAGATAATGATGAATTTTTCAGTGAACATATCCACAGGTGGTTGAAGAAGGCAGAGCTTCAATCCGGCATCCTCGCCAAAGAAATCTGTTGGTCCGCAGCTGTCATGCATGCTAATTTCTCCATGCTTGACTTGCTGCTGTGGATTTTGTTTTCCTAAATAAATGTTTGCAGAGCTAAAAGCCCTTCAGATTGATCATGAGGTAAGTAGCAATTGTGGGATCATTGGCTCTTGTCCAGAGCACCATCTGCTAAACTCAGCTGATCTACAGCAAGGGAGTTCCTCATTTCTGTCGTTGTGCCCTGACCTTTCTGTTTGGTCTGTGCACTCACACTCTTTTGGCTGTGAGCCTTTTTTTTAGCTTTACTTTTGTGCTCAATTTTTACCTTAAAGTCCCACTCTGATCCTCTTTTGATCTATTGTAAAAGCATTCCAAGTGGACTTTTAATTATGATTATACCATTTTTAGACAAATTAAAAAACCAGTGTCATTTTCTAGGACATAGTCTCTGCAGAGCAGCAGGAGCTAATTAGAAATTCACCAATGAGTTGTAAGCAGGACTGTTGGTACTCCTTTCCCATCATCCCTTTTTTACACCCTCTCCCGCTAGCTATGACTCCTCACAACAACCCCAACCTAACATGACGGATGCAATAAAAATGGCGAGCAGTATTGGAGCTATCCAACCATATAGTTTTGAGCCAGATGCCATTTCAGACGAGGAAAATGAAGACCCACGTGGATCTAATTGTCAATAAGCGGATGCATCAGAATGGAGCAGAGCCGGGAGCTTGTGGCTTCTACATCACGCCCACAAGTTTTTTCCAACTGCATTTTTTCATCCGCTCCTGATTCACAACAATTTAAATGAAAAATACTCAGAAAAGAGATTTTAATCCTAATTTTCTTTATATATATCCTCTATTATAAGAAAAACTCCACAAGAGGATGATAAAAACACAATTTTCATCAGAGTGGGTCTTTAAAGACAAAGTAGTTCACAATTTGACTTCTTCTTCTCCTTCAAAACAAAAAAACAGGAATTATAATTAAAAGTGCTGCAGAATTTCTCGCCATCTCCACACAAGATCCGAATCCCTCTGATGTATTGTAGGAGGGAAATTCCTCTCAAGTCTCGAGATGAATGAGAGATCTGCGATATTTCCTCATGTTTATCTCTTTACTGCACTTCATCTATCTCAGTGTGATCCTTTCGTTACTTATCAGCCCCACCGCCGCCCCCTCCATCTCCCTCAGCTCCCGTTAGGATCATCTGGAGGAGGGCCCCTGCTATGAAACCTGCTATTACTACTTTCTTATAGCTGCAGCACTGGTGACACAATAAAGAGTAACAACAGCAATTACCAACGCAAGACAAACAGATAATGAGGGAAAACTGCAATTAAAGTTACACTGGTACCAAGGGCAGATATTCAGTGGTACTCAAGGGTGAGGATAAGCAATAAACTGAAGGTTTTCTCCAGGGCAGTTACCACAGGTAACACCAAGAATAGTTATGTCATAAATGAAGGAAATAATCATTATTTTAGACAATTTAATATTAATAAATGTAAAGTTAAAGGGTTTAGTCTGCATATTGAAAGGATTTTCATGTTATCCATATCAGCTAAAGACACATTCAGGTATTTTACAGGAGTTAAAGGGAAATGTTTGCAGGATTTTGTTTTTCTGTTACACAAATCAACATTTTACATAGCTCAAAATTGACTGCAACTTGACAAAAAAAAACAAACAATAAATATATTTTGTATAATTGGAAGCCTTTTGCTCAGGAGGATGTGCAGATCTTTTATGCCTTAGTCACATGCACCCTTACAATGGTTGACACGGACAGGTGCTGCAAGTTTTTGGATTGTCTGGAGCCGTGAAAGTTATAGACGGGTGCGGCCACCTTAAGGGACGTCATGACGATGGGACGTCCCGTTGTGGTGCGTGTAGTAAGTGAATCGTGAAGTTTTTCTAAGGATGATGTAAGTTTTTATATATTTATGACGTAAGGGTGATGCTTGTCGTGCAGTGCCTTTACGCTGCACTCTAGTTGTTAGTGAAACAAGAGCTCACCAGTTTGAGTTTAGGTTTTTATTATAAATAAAAAAAATTGACATGACTTAATTATGATTAGCAGAAACCTTAGAGGAACATGAGTGGTGAACTTTTGAGCGATGTCATAATGAGTGAGGGCTGCAGGGTGGCACAGTTGTCAGCTCGCGGCCAGTAAGATAACCAAAGGCCCTAATTCAACTCCCGGCTGGGACCTTTCTGTGTGGAGTTTGCATGTTCTCCCCGTGCATGCAGGGGTTTCTCCAGGCACTCTAAGTTCCTCCCAAAGTCGGAAAACATGATTCGTAAGTTAATTGGTGGCTCTAAATTTTCATTAGGTGTGTGTGTGGTGCTGCAAGAGACTGAAGACCTGGCCAGGGCGTACCCCACCTCTGCCCGAAAGTAGCTGGCTCCAACAACTTAATGACCCCAAAAGGAATTCAGCGCCTTCTGACAGTGGATGGAGGGATAATGAGTGAAATAAAACAGCAATTAAACTACAGAAAACTGAAAACCAGAAGCAGAACCAGCAGGTGGAGATACCTCAGAGTCAGATGCTGATGGTGGTCAGTTGAAACTGATGATGTTTCCCTGGGGCAGAATGGGGTGGAGAATAGTGTGGAAAAGGTAAAGCGTAACGGCCTGAAAAGTGAAGAGACAAACCATGAGTTCAAAGAGAGGAAGCTGGCATTGATTGGGTGGGAAAAATAAATGCAGGTCATGTTACTATTCAACCAAAGCAATAAAAAAACCAATAATTATAATGACAGCTTGAAAAAGGAAGCAACAGCAGGGCATATGATGGGGAAAACAACAGATTTTTCTGATTGAATTGAGCAAATATTATTGTCAACAAATCATTTACTTTTGACTTGAGAGCAAGTTCTTGCCAAGCTCTCTATCTTGTATTCATTTGTTTCACTTGTAGCTACTAAAAAGAACCTGAGATTTGGTGTTGTGCTGTCATTGGACTATATTTGTCATTAAACGCTAACCTAATCATCCCAGCTGATTGAACTTATTCAGTAATGGCCCTCTTTTTCTCTGGTTAAAGAACCACTCCAATGAAAACTGTGTTTTTGGTGGTTTTAACATGTTTTTGTGGCATCTTTCTGATGATGGAGGACAAACATGAAGAAAATTAAATGTCAAATGTAATTTTTTTTTTTTTTAGAATTGTAATTGTGAAGTACAAGTGACTCCAGCAAGCTGCAAGCTCCCTGCTCCGCTCCATTCCGATGCATCGATTTGTGGACAAATAGATCCATATGGAATCTGGCTCAAAACTGTACAGCTGAATAGCTCAGATATTGCTCACCATTTTTGTTGCACCGGTAATGTTAGGTTGGGGTTGTAAGGGGCTGTAAGCTAGTGGGAGAGAGAGTAAACAGATGGTTGATGGGAAATGGGGGCGGGCTTCCTAACAGTTATGCCCACAACGCAGAGGCAAACTTTTAATGAACAACTGCCGCTCTGCAGAAACTATGTGTTTGAAAACGTTTTTTTTTTTCTAAATATTGGCTAAAAATTGTATATTTGTACTTAAAAGACCACTGGGAATGCTTTCAAAATAGATCCAAAAATCATCAGAGTGGAACTTTAAATTTAAAGCCAGAAAAGCATTGTAAAGAAAAGCTTTTAATTTAACTTGTTCGTTTTTTAGGAATGTTTGAAGTTATCATTCTGTATTAATAGCCTCTGCAGAAGCCAGCACCTCCTATGTCAACAAGTTTCTATCAGATTGCAGCAGGAAGAGGTCCCCTAGCAGCTATAGGCACAGTCTCCATCCTCGCTCTTCCCTGCACCTCTCAGATGTTCATCTTGGTGCACATCCTCAGTAATGTGATCAATGCTATCTTGACTACTTACTAAGAGCTCAGATTCAAACTGAGAAGCTGAACAAAAGCAATGTTTATCTCAGTCGGCTGTGAAGAACAGGCTGATTCATCTGATACAGCAACCTAGAACACATTAGAATGCAAACAACACCAAGTGCTCAGGGAGTAAGTCATGTTCAGCGCTTTTCTCAAAAATGCAATAAAACCTACATTTTCTAATCTGTAATGCACAGATGTTGGTTACAAACCTAATTGTTGTGTGTGTGGCATGTTTACAAGATTCAAACAACAGTGTCAGAAAATATAACACAGGTCTGCTTGTTATTTATACATTTCATATGTTGTGTTGAAGGGCATAAAAACGTGCCAATTGATCTGTGTGACAATTACTTTACATTGACACTATTACAGACTTTGTGTTCAAGATTGGTTTACTATGTACTCTCCAATCATCTTTTAATCTATTGTAAAAACATTCCCAGTGATCTTTCAATTATGAGGATGCATTTTTTTAGGCAAAACCTATAAACCTGTGTTGTTTTCTAGAATATAGTTATATAGTTTCTGCAGAATGGCAGAAGTTCATCATAAATTTGCCTCTAAGTTGTGAGCAGGACTGCTTGGTGTAAGCCTGCCTCCACTTCCCATCATCCCTTTGTGTACACTGTCTCCCACAAGCCACCCCCAACCTAACTTTAGAGGTGTAACAAAAATGGCGAGCAATATTGGAGCTGTCCAGCCATACAGTTCTGAGCCAGATGCCAGCTCAGACAAGGAAAGCAAAGATGTTCATGGATCTATTTGTCTGCAAGTGGATGCATCAGAAGGGAGCTTGCAGGTTGCTGCTGATGGCCTACTGTGAGACCTACTATGAGTCACTGTGGGAGGCTTTTTCCAGTGGCATTTTTTCATCTGCTCTTAATTCAGTTTGAATAAAGAAATACTCAGAAATGCATTTTTAAGCTTATTTTTCTTTATAAATATCCTCAATCATGAGAAAAACAGCCAAAACACCATTTTCATTAGAGTGACTCTTTAAGGGGTGCACACATTTTTGGTACTTCAGAAAGGCATTTTGCAGCAATGATTATCTCAGATTCTTACAGTGCATGTTATCACAGCATTACAAATTTATTTAGTGCGTCTAACATTTTATAATAATGGGAGGAACTCATGCGATTCCACCCGCGACTCGACCTTAACTTTTGCTAATGAAGAGAAGGCTTGTACCCATTAGAGCGGAAGAACTAGTAGATCAGGGACCTTCTTTTAAAGGAATAAATGATGCGGTTTTAGTCATTAGAAACCTTCATGGTTCGGATGACTCAGCAACTCTGGTTTAGTATTAGCCAAACAAGCTCTGCAAATTTACATGGAAATGAGCCAGAGAAAAGTGAATAGAGGCTGAACTGCTGGTTGAACGAGTTCATTTTACATCTCAGGAGGAACATTTTTTGATGCTGTTTTCTGCAATCATCATACCACTGCTGATTTATTTACTTTGCGCATGTCCTTCTTGTCCTTGCAGCTTTTCGTCATCGACAACGGCGCGGACGACTGGCGAATAGCCATGACGATGGAGAGGGTTCTGCTGATTGCTCTGGAGCTGCTGGTGTCTGCAGTTCATCCAGTGCCAGGGGACTTTAAGTTTCAGTGGCGGGCACGGCTGGCCTTCTCATACGCGCCTTCGCAGGCCGAGGCGGACCTGGACATGGTGCTGAGTGTGCCCATGTTCCTGCGCCTTTACCTCATTGCCAGGGTCATGCTTCTGCACAGCAAACTCTTCACTGACGCCTCCTCTCGGAGTATAGGTGCCCTAAATAAGGTCAACGAGGCTTCTGCTTCTGCAAAGCATGCATTCACCCGTCAAAGGCTTAGCTGGGGCAAAATGAGTGCTGTAAAGGTATTAAAGTCAAGGAGCCCCTCTTCCTTCCAGCCGTTTATATCTTTGAAAACATTTTTTTACTCTTGCTAGTCACCGTGTTACTCCTCATCCACTACCTTCAATCTCACCATGTCTTTCTTGTTAGATTAAAGAGCAAAAATGGAAGTTGTGATTATTTGACACGCAATGGGAGCGTGAAATGGGGACAAGGGAATGAAATTGGAATATTCGAGCAGAGAAGACTGCCAGGACGGTAATGATGTTCAACAATTAACAGTTTTGTACGATCAGGATGCAGAGATGGTGTGTAAATTTGCTAACATTGGGAAAGGGGATGAGCAGCACCACAGATGGGGAAGACTTTAGATGAGGGATTTAGCAGTTTGGAAGTGTATCAGCGATGGCATTCCTCTGACCCTCAGGCTCCAAGTGACAGGAAGAGGAGGTGAAACTGCCACTGAAGTGCTGCTCTAAAATGACAACTCATTTATCATCTGGTTTACCCTTCCAGGGCTCAACCACCAAATGATCCATGTGTTAGAACCTGATGCTCTGCCTCTTTGTGACATATGAGTTATTAGTAACAGCCACTGTGAAATAAGCTAATTAGTCAAAGACTCTACATAAGTTAATCTGAGTCAGAGGTCAAGATCTAATATTGACTCTAATCATAGTGAGAATCTCTGAGGGCTCAAAAGAAATTAAGAAGACAAAGTGTTATAACTTCAAACCTTGATGATTTTTTTATGCAAGTAAAGGAACTTTAAAAAGTTTGTTTTATTCTTTAATAACCCGAAATCAAATTTAACTCTCAAAAGAATATTATTTTTTTTAATATCTGAAATCTGTCAATCTCACTGCTGTCTCAATTACTGTGGAGTTGTTGAGCACCAAAAATGCAATTTTCTTTTGCAGGACCTTTTTTTGTGCCGGGATTCTTTTGTTATCTTTTGTATCATTTAACATAAGCTTGAAAGGGAAGCTAAGCTTTGCTCATGTGGGCCAAAATAAACTACAAACTATGGATACAATGATTTAAATAGATCCTTGTCAACCAAAAAGCACTCCTGTCATCTTCCCTGTTCAGCCCAGTGACAAACTCCAGGTTTGTTTAGCCTCCAGTTGAGCCTTTGAGGAACAAAATAACAATACTGAAAACTGAATTTGTGTAGAAATGTTCAACAACATACCCAAAATAAAGAGCATAATAACTTACAATCTTAAATGAAAGTGTTTGCTTCTGTGTGTCTTTGTTTTGCAGGTCCATTTTAACACACGGTTTGTAATGAAAACCCTCATGACCATTTGCCCTGGGACGGTGCTGCTGGTATTCAGCATCTCTCTCTGGATTATTGCTGCCTGGACCGTACGTGTGTGTGAGAGGTCAGTGCATAAGATAATCCATCCAAGTGCTTTGAGTTAAAAGGGTAAGAGCATGCTAGGCTTTGAATTTAGCCAGAAAACATTCTTAGACAATTTTGCAAAAGAGTTGATCATTTTTTTACACCAGACATGAAAAATCTGGTAGTTTAAAAACAAAAACAGTCTAAGACTGCAATTCTACATTTGACTTTGTACAAGCAAAGAAATTTTGACACAAAGAAGAAGAATGTAATCCCAATTTCTATAATCTAGACATAAAAACTTTATTCTTAATCTTCTCTGTATAATTTAAATTTCAAATTTAGAAATTGCATTCACTGCAAACAAGTCCAACATAAATTCCAGAAAAGTTGTGCATTTGTAATGCAGGCAAAGCGAGCCTACATATTTTGTTAGAAAAAACCCGTCAGACCAAATGTTGCAGTTCCTCAAATAACCTCTAGAAGCTGGCTTCTGAAGGGGAGCAAAATCCCACTGACTCCCAGATTAAAAGGTCAAAGGTCAGGACTTTTTAGCTGACTGATTCTGTTTTGTTAAAATGTATTACTTCATTTGTGACCACTCTTTGTATGTGTGGGCATCTTGTTACTCAGGGGAGGGTAGAGGAGTAATTTCCGTCTTTGAGTTTAACAAATATAGTAGATTCCAAAAGAGTGAGCTAAAATCTCTAGTGACGCTCCATTTACACCGAGCCTGAGTCCTTGATTGGCCAAAGTTCAACTGGTTTAACTTTCAACGCGCATTTAAAGGCTGCGCGTTTTGCCTAAAAATGGACTTAGAAACTTGCATAGCGACACATGAACATGGGAGCCTGAAACGTGCTCATGTGCACTTACATAGACTTGTCATTGAAAGTGGTAGCTTAACGTACGTTGCAGAGGACGGTGTGAACGTAGCTTTAGAGTTTCTAGAAAATCGTAGTACAGTACTGTAAATCAATCCCTTGTAAACCGATGTGCTTATTGCCACTCACAGCTCTTGAATGGAGAAAGTGGTTTCAGAAATAACGAATGTGGAATAATACTCATTCAAGTAATAAATTCTAATTTGCATTATTCTTTTGTACTATTCTCTAATATAGAAATAAAAATGACATAGAAAACTTTAAACATCTCCAAATTAGTTTACATTTTACATGGAATTTGTTGTGAAAATATATTTGTATTTTTTCATCTGTCATTTTAGCATTTTAATGCTAAAGGAATTGAATGCAATTGCTCCAATAAGGAAACTACACATGCAGCTGAACAGAGTGATTTGCGTTTGTTTTATTTAATCCCTTCAATAGGAAGGAGATGCTGGATTCTCCTAGAAGTTTTCTTTTTTGTGGCTTGCAGTCTGCCCACTACACTCACTGCTCTGCACACACTTCCTCATACTGTCTGGACCCGTTCTCACATACATATATACACCTGCTGTGCTTTGCTCTCTTCTCTTCACTCCTTCTCAGCTCATAACTGGGCTGACTCTTAAAAAAAGCCATGCTGCTCCTGTAATGTGTTACATTACGACTTCAGCTGTCACAGGAGCCAGGATTTGACCGATTAAGGCTCTGAAACAGTTTTAAGATAAATGTTGAAACACTGAAAATGAGTAATTATTTCTTGTATTTTATACTCAAGGGCTGATCATTCATTTTTAAAAGTTACTTAATCTTTTTTATATGATGTGATGTGAAGGATTTTAAAGATTATTTTGGAGATGGAGAGAAAAAAAATGTTATGGGCTGGCTGTTGAAAAGCATTTCTTTTACTTTCCAAACCAGATTTTTAAATTATCATGAGAAAAGATGAAAGAGCTTCAAGCAAGGCTTTTAAAAAAAGATCTGAAGTTTAGTTATGGAGTATAAAGGCTGCATTTAATGAATCTGCTGTAAACGTTATGGGCGAAATTCCTCCGCTTTTTTGTTGAAAAAGCTGCAGCAGGTTTGATTGCCAGGGCAACTGTTATATGTGAGCCAGTAATGGTTGAGGGCAGGAGAAATCGTGATGGATTGTGTTCCATATCAGACAAAAATTGCAGGACTCATCTTTTAGTGATGACACCCATATTTGCAGACAAAACCAGTGGGACAGCCATGTTTTCCCTCATTATGAAATCGTTTTCCGTTGGCTGACTTTATCCATTTCTCCTCCAGGTATCACGATGCACAGGATGTGACCAGCAACTTCCTGGGAGCCATGTGGCTTATCTCCATCACTTTTCTCTCTATTGGATATGGAGACATGGTTCCACATACCTACTGTGGCAAAGGAGTGTGTTTGCTAACGGGCATCATGGTCAGTACATTTCCTATCCTTCCTCGTTCTGCCTTCATTTAACCCTCCCTGAGGCAATGTCCTTGTTCTGTTCAAAGGTCAACAGATTAGAGTGGATGCTGTCATTTGTGAGCGAGAGGGGGGGGGGAAATCTGCCTTGTGTAACGTGGGCAATCCTTTCTGAATTAGCCTACATCTGTCCTTGTTTGTTTGGGGTACGTAGGCGTGCAAACAAGAGCATGTTAGGGCTCTGAGAGTATTTCTGTGTGTGTTATTCCCTCGTCTGTCCTCGTTGCATAATGAAGGTCCTACCTTTCAATGTGCCATGTCCTCCCACTCTCGCTTTCTCACTTTGTCGGTCCTTTATTTTCCTTCTTTCCTGTCTAACTCTCACATTTTATCAAATTCTTTCTATTCCTCCATCTTTTCCTTCTCTCTGTCTGTCTCCCCTTTCCCTGAGGCCATGCATTTATTTCAATCCACCATCCATCTGCTAGTGTGAGTGTTTAAGCCACCGACTACTTCATTGTTTGCTTCACATTCTTGGGGGTTCTCTCTTTTTCCCAACATGTTTTTTCATCTAACATCTCTGCTTTTAGTGTATTTTATGTGTGTGTTCCCATACCCTTTTCTCATTCGTTCATCCACTCCAATGAAAATTGTATTTTTGGTATTTTTAACATGTTCTTGTGGCAGTTTTCTGACGATGAAGTGCATATGTTTAGAAAATTAAGCTTAACATTGCATTTCTGAGTATTTCTGTATTCAAATCATTGTGAATCAAAAGCAGAAGAAAAAAATGCACTTTAAAAAAGACTTTATTTGTGTCGTAGAAAATACACCAGGCACCAAAGCTCCCTATTCGCTTTACTCTGATGCATCCACTTGCAGACAAATAGATCCTCAACCGAGCTGGCATCTGGCTCATTATTGTACGGCTGATAGCTTATACCACGCGCCATTTTTGTTGCATCAATAATGTTAGGTTGGGGTTGTGTGGAGCTGTAAGTTAGTGAGAGAGCTTGTAAACTGATAGATGATGAAATATGGATCCAGGATTAATTCGAACCAACAGTCTCACTCACAACTCTGAGGCAAACGTCTACTAAACTACTGCTGCTCTGCAGAAACTCTAACCTTGAAAACAACACAGGTTTCTAGCACATAGTACTAAAATGTATGTAAACAAACATGTCTAATTCTCCTTTAGAATTGAATCGGAAAAAGTCAGTTCAGGCTAAAATCAGCATAATCATAATAAAAGACCACTGGGAACGCTTTTAAAACAGATCAAAAGATGATCTGAGTGGTACTTTAAAAACGCAAGAAAGTAAAAAGGAAGTAAAAGTCACACAACCTTAGAGTTATACGTGTTTCTGACTGTGACAATTTTTCTTCACGTTTTCACTGTCAGAATGGAAAAATTCCTGCCATCCATTTACTCTCGTATCCCTTTTGGGATCACGGGGTTACCGTAGCCTGTCCTGGCTACTGGTGGGTGAAGCTGGGGAACACCCTGGACAGGTCGCTAGTCTGTCACAGGGCCACACAATCAATCTCACACCTAGGGACACCTTTAGAGGAACCAGTTAGCCTATGAAGCATATTTCTGGACTGTGGGAGGAAGCCGGAATACCAGAGAAGACCAACACATGCACGGGGAGAACATGCAAACTCCACACAGAAAGGTTTGAAAACTAGGCCTTCTCACTGAGAGGTGAGAGCGCTAACCACTGCTCCACGGTGCAGCCCAGAATGAAAAATGAAAGCTCAAAAATGTCATGTTGCCTGGGAATCCCAGTCTCACAAGACTCGATGTGGCTCGTGTGCCAAAAGGATGAAAGTGGGAGGGTTAAAAGATCTAGAAGAGATAAAGAAGGTTTGCTACTGTGCAAGTAGTGCGATGTTGACTTTATTTTCATTTTTGGCTTCTCTCTGACTTAAGGTTGCTTTGTTTAGTTTTTCCAATTTTACAACTGAGTTTCTCATTCCCTACAAAAAATAATTGACGTAAAGGTGACTTTTTTATAAATGAAGTCAAATAAAGGCAGTTTAAAATAAAAACTGTTGCTCGTCCTTTGTGACTGTTGCCTCAGAAACCATTGATTTTACATCAGACCTGTGCATTTTATGTTGGAAGAAACTATTTAAACGGAATGCATTTGATGCAGATGATAAAACTTCTTGCCTAGTTTTTTCCCTAAATATAAATGTACATAATAATGTGAAATTTTGCTAAATTTCAAAAACATTTAAATATAGATAAAGTGTTAGCAGATGAAAAGCTAAAATTACAGATGAACCGCAGGAAATTTTTTATTCTCATTTCTGTCACAAATAAATTGACTGGTTGCCTCTAAAAAAACATTTCACATTTCATAAGTCAAAAACATTTGTAGACATGAGGTTTAAGCTTAGAATTGTTCAATGCAAAAATCTTTTTTACCATTTTTATTGCATAATTACGTTTAAAAGGACTGTGATAAATACTAATCACGAAAGACTAGATATGTTACTCGTATTAAATACTTTAATAAAATACCAGATAAAATTGTAAAAAAGGTTAGAAATTATTTCTAATACATGGTCAGCTCGATAAGGTAGTGCATTCATTGATGTGCGGTGTGACTCATAATGTGTTGAGACATCACTTTGTGATTAATGTTAATACAGAAAATACTTTTTTCTGTTTTTTATGAAGAAAAAACACCATGAATTCAAGTTAGCATGAAAAATGAACTTTGTATGATTACAGTCAGCCTCATAACCACTAATGTGGTTACAAGGCAAATCACGTAATCATTTATTAATTATGTTCAGTGTAAGCTCCACTGGCCATGGCATGTTTTGCATGCTGCACACTTCTAGATCAATCTGGGTCAGAGAAGCCTTCAGCTGACAGAAAAACCAGAGCTGTACATGTGAAAAAAGCTCCACCTCTGGACATGATTCGCCGCAAGTGTTTACCTAATTGTGTGCTCTATCACCACCTATACGTGTGCTACAACCAATAAATTGATTCTCCTCCTTTAGCAAACCGTGGTAAGGTCTGTACACCAACTAAATGATGAACTCAAGTCAGTCCTGCAGCTCTGCTAAACTCTGCATAGAAAGGTGCTAACTGATAATGCCATCTCTGCATTTTTCTGCCATTGTCATCACATAATTCCTCTTAATAGGGTCTTTCAGCTGCTGCCTTCTTCGTGGGGTTTGAAGCTTTTCTTTAAAACATCTTTTCAGCACCTCTTTAAGCAATGGAATCAAACTGAGGGTAGAGGTCACTGCGGCGCAAATTGGTGAGGGGTTGTGATTTAATACTGTAGAAAAAGGATTCAGTTTTACATTTGTTAAGACCTCATAAATTGCATTCGAAGATAAATACGGAAAAAAGAATAGGCTTTTTTTTTCCTGTGCGGTAATTTCAAAACTTTTAAAAGCTCTTACAGTTTAAGTTTATGTGCACAGAAACATGCTAATGTTTTTGATCCATTGTAAAAGCGTTCCCCATGGATTTTTAATGATGATTATGTCATTTTTAGCTAAAATCAAAAACCTGTGTTGTTTTTAGGGCAAATGGTGGCTTCCAAAAGTACCCCTTGAACTTCTCCACATTTTCTCACATTATGACCACAAACATAAATATGTTTTATTAGAATTGTATGTCTTAAGCGTTTCTCAGAAAAAATCTCAAAGGAACTTTCCTTTATTTCTCTACTGATTTTGTTTTTTTGTCATTGTTCCTTTGTATGTTCGGAAGCTGATTTATATGTGTTTCCAATCCTATATCTACAAAAATCCCACCGTCCAGCCTCCCTGTCACCTCACATGCTTTCCTCGGTTGTGTGGTCCATTAAGTGTGGAAATAAATACACTTTCAAAAGCTGTTATTCACCTGTTGAATCATCCAATGGAAGTTCAAAACAGAGTACAACTCTTCCTGTAAAGTGCTCACATACACACCCCCCACACACACACACGCTCACAAACACACACATAGACATAAAACCAGGGGTGGATACAGATGATCTCAAACCCATTGCAACAGATTGCATCCCCCACACAACAGCGGCGCAGAACTTGACACACACTCGGTGAAGACTCCCACACACCCTCTCCTCCACTGCCACACGCACAAACTCTCCTCAGAGTGGTCAGGGTTTATTTACTTATTTATTTGTTGCTCGTCATGCAGTTAGTGGACATAGGGGTAGACAGTAAAAGATGCGTCTTCTACCCGGGAGAGACAAGATGCAGCAGTTTGTGGGAAATGCCGTTCCTGGGACTTCGGGAAGCTCAAAGCTAGCTAGGATGACAGATTGAGGCAGAAAACATGATGTGACTTTTTTGTGCTTCATTGAGAATTACTGTAATGAGTTTCTATATAAGAACACCTCACTGATGTTACTATGACAACATGTGAAGGCCAACGATCTTGGAATATACTACTGTCCCGAGGCCTACTGGGGGTGTTTCAGGTGTTGTGAGCGCATGTGGGTGGTTGCGTATTGTTGCCAATGGGATGGTGGAATAGTAAAGTGCAATCAAATGCTGTTAACACAGCTTTTATCCTTTATAGCTCTCCAGCCAAAATTGAGTCACAGTGGATATGTTGATGCAGTTATCAGCAAAACAAAAAATCTGAAGCTTGTAAGTGTGTTTATTAAAGATTGTGCAATAGGATTGTTTCTATAGGAGAATATGTGTTAATAGTTGCCAGTTAATATAACACTTTCATAAAACACTAATAAAACTGCCAGCTTCAGCCATGTATTCAACATTCATTCACTGCAATGCTATAATCGTCATCTTCAGGCACTGATTCCATTAAAAACTTGTTTTAACATGTTTCCATCTCATGTTTCTTTTTCTTTTCACTAAACCCCAAGTATCACAATCGCTAAATTCCTATGTTCTTGTAGCAGAAATACGTGTTTTGAGACGTCCTTTACTTTTAGTCTATATATATATATATATATATATATTTTTTTTTTTTTTTTCTGTTTTTGTAGAGGATTTATGTATTTACAGACAAGTTTCAAGTAAGTGTCATTTTTTGAAAGGAAAAAAAGATTGGTGTATTGTGTCCAAATGAGTGAAATAAAGAAACTCTCCTAATTTAGTACCAAAATTAATTTTAAAAAAGTACAAATTTTAAGTTAACCAAAGTAATTATTGTATATTCATCCAGTGTAGAGGTTCTGGAGCCACATGGGGCTCTTTTATTTCTCGGCTGTCTCGGTTGCTTTTAAGAAAAATGATAACAACTTACCTAAATAAAACATTGGTTTGTCAAGTTAAGGTTCGTCATTTATTTTTACATTTTTAAACTGAAGTGATCTTACATGAATAAAAATGATTTTTTTTCTTTTTTTGACATTACACTAAATCAAGATGAATTGGGAGATTTAAGATTACAGTCTTTCAAGTCCCATAAATTGAGGGTGAAGCTTGGATTCTATTCCAGAAATAAATCTTGTTTTTCTCTCCTAACTCCTAAACTTCTATAGTATCTGCAACATTCTTACCTTTCCTGGATTATGGTGATATTCTGTATTGAATGCTTTAACAAAATGTCTTCAGTCTGTGAGCACTGCCTAGCGCTCAGCACTAAGGTTTGTAGCTGGTTGTGCTCATCTCACTCAACACTGTGAACTTCGCAGATTATGTACAACGGTTTTAAAAACTGGAGAAAAAATGTTGGTGGTTTTGACTAGTTTTTTAACCATGCGCGTTTGCTGGCTTTCCAGCGTTTTCAACACTTCCGGATTAGTTTCCAGCTCAAAAATCACAGCTGAGCAGATCGTGGTGCAATGCCGAGCTGCGTCATCTCAATACCGCGCTAATTAGTCTGTGAACTGTGGCCACTACGTTGCTCTTTTTCATTTTACTGCGTGCAAATGTACAGCATATGAAGATGTTTTAGGAAAATATTGTCTGCAATCCATGAAGTACCATTCATTTCTTTGAATGACATTGCAGTTTAGGAAGCAGAAAATGACTGATTGAGTCTTCCAGTCAGAAGGAAAGTCTTCTCGTGTTCAAACACAAGTGAAAGCTTGATGTGCGTGTTGCTGGAGTGGACAGCACCAGCACACGCACGTCTAAAAGACAATCAGTTCTGACGAAGCAAACGCTTCCCTGCTGTTCAAACCCACACAGGCACACAGTGACCGCGCACACTTCTGTACAAACTGTACTACTCCTTCATTGAGGCCTTCTTTTTCCTCAAGCACAGACGTGTATGAATGCTCTGAGGGTTTTCCCTTTGGCTCCCATCATGTTTTATTCATATTTTTTATGAATACAAATAGAGTGGATGAGTATTTAGACGTGGGCACTAATGCTCGTTTTTACGTTGCATCTCACTGAACCCAGCCAAACTTATTTTTGGCACATCCATCTTCCCTTTTAAGAATGTGCATGCTGGACTGTTGGTTCTTTCCTACACATTTCAGGAATGCTGCATGTTCCCTCAAGCTCCAACTTCTTTATTTATCCTCTGTTTCTCTACCTCTGTGGGGATGCAGGCGTTCACAAGCAGGAAGGAAGACACTTGTGCACTTTTATTAAACACTCTTAATCTTAATTTATTGCTTATCAGGAGATATGTGACCTCATTAACATTGCCTTCTTCCTCATCTTTCTCTTCTCCTGTTTGCATGCACACACCCTTGCCTCCTGCTTTCATCGCTCTGCCTCCTTCCTTTCCTATTTATATGTATTCGCTGGCTTTATCTTCTCTTCCCTTCTCCCTTTCTTCCTCTCGGTGCCTGCCCCTTCAGAGGAACCTGTGAGCACTCAGCAGCCCTGTTCAAAAACAGTCTAATCTGAAAGTTAATTAAGTCTGTCTGCCTCCTTGTGTTCCTGCTTCTCTTTTCCTCTCAAGCATGTCTTTCTGGTTGAGGGACTGCTGTCACTCTCTCCCAAATGAATTTGCCTGAATGGTGTCCCGTGTGGATTGAGCTGGAGTGGAAACAAACTGGCCCGTGTTCTACACTTTTACATTTTCAGCAGGCCTCAAGCCTCCAGTGAGAAGACAAAACTGACACAGTGTAATTCAGATTGACAGCATGTAATTAAATGAGAGTTTTTGGTGTCAATCTTTGGATTTCTTTAAATCTAAAAGGGGAAGGGGCACATTTTTCAGCTACATATAGAGGTGATGCAGAAGGCATCTCACAACAGATGGGTTGTAAATGAAAATAGACTTGGCTTCCCTCAAAATTTGAAGAAATGTAGATCTGGAACAGAGCCGTGCCTCCTAATCCTTTCTTCTCCCCCATTCACATATCCTTCTGTCATTCCGCTCTTATCCTCAAATCTTTTTCCCCTTTGCTTTGCTCAATCATCTGAGCAAATTCCACATCCAAAAGCCAATGATTTCCTTCATCTGCTCTATCTGACTCTGACTGACTGATTCAGGTTTTTTTTATTTTTGCCTCCCTTCTCTGTCCCAGGGTGCAGGCTGTACAGCTCTGGTGGTTGCCGTGGTAGCCAGGAAGCTGGAGCTGACCAAGGCTGAGAAGCATGTGCACAACTTCATGATGGACACACAACTCACCAAGAGGGTTTGTAGGCTTGTGTGCTGTCTGTGATGTGAATGAGTGTTGCACAACTGCAGAATTTATCTGAAAGTGGTCTATTTGACCAGTTTCTGTGAACCAACAACCCTCCCTTTTATTGTGACAAAGTACCACATCATTTGAGTGAGTGGAGGCAATAAAAGGTCATATCCATCTGGCTTTTTCTTTACTCTTCTTGCACTTACCATCTCTCTTCTTACCATATCCGATCTTTTTCCTCCCACATGGCCGTCCCTCCACCCTCCCCTTTTTCCTTTGACATTTGTCTCTCCTGCAGTAAATCCTTTTCTCTACCTCCCCACCTCCCTCTGTCCTCTTCTTTTCTTTTCCCCTCCCTGCCTGGCCTCCTCCATCTTTCACTTCCTCCGTCCCCCACTCCTTTTCAATTTTTCATAAAGCTGAAAGACCCAAGTCTTAAAAATAGCTCCCATATCAAATATGTAGGGTACAATTTTGGCAGCAGGGTTATCTGGGTGACTGAGTGGGGTTGGGTGATCAATACTTTGAGCGTGGATAAAATATCGACAAAGGAATTGAACTCACTTTGTGTCTATGAAGCCTGACTCTTGTTTCATCTTCCTACAATTTCTGCTGAGAATGATCCAATCAAAACTTATTAAATAATTTGAAAATACTGAAAAGTTAAAAGCGAACACACTGGCTGTTTACGGATTTTTAAAATCTCGTTTGGAATTTCCTTCTTTCTAAGCAGCCATTTATCAATGCTGGAAGAATCCATATTACCTCTCAGGCTTGAAACACAGCCGCTCAATCACATGTATGTAAATCCGACAGAAGTCATTATATTTGACTGAAGGGAGGAACATTAGACTTACATTACATTGCACTTCAGCTAATCACTTTGGTGGTCATTTCTTTGGAGGAAACAAATTTCACTTCCTGTCTTAGTAACCATAAGAAAACAATAACCTCAGCTTGATGTTGTTCTTTACATTCATACGTTGAATACAATTTAGTGTTGTGTGCGTTTGATCACTATTTTTTATAGAGAGCTTTTTTTAGCCACATCTTCATTTATGAAGCAAACATTTTTTTTTGTTTGTTTTGTAGCTATTTAAAATAAATTGTACATTTAGTGGACAGAAAATTTAAAAACCCCTGCGACAGACTGGCGACCAGTCCAGGGGTGTACCCTGCCTTCGCCCATGAGTAGCCGGGTTAGGCTCCGGCAGCCCCGTGACCCCGAAAGGGATAAAGCGGATTGGAAAATGAATGAATGAATGAAAAAATTTTAAAAACCTGTTCAGTATTTTTACATGGTTTAAAGTGTGTCCAGGTTACATCCACTAAAGCTTCTCAAGTCGAATTAACTTTAACCTCATGATTAGATGTTTAACTCAGTTGAATGAGGTTGAACCATATTTGAATTAAAGTGAAATAAATTAAATCAGATTGTATTAGATTTCAAAAGACTGAATTGAATTGAAACCTGGGCATTCCATATTTTAATAATGTAAAGTTTACTGGTAATGTTTTAGCTGTCATGCTATTTAGTTCTGCTTTTTTTTGTGAAAATGTGGTGATGTCATATCTTGTCATGATGGCAGTAAGCAAACAGGCTTTAAATTGATGAGAAACCAGTGGCCCTCTGGGTGTATTCAGACTGGAGAAGTCTGTTGGTCTGGACTAAGTCCGCTTCATTTGATCCTGAAACCTGGGTTTGGTCTATTCAGACTTCCGTCAACCGGACATTTCTCTTTTGAAACAAAGTTTGTAAACAAAACCTTGTGACTAAGGATCTCTACAGTCATTGGCCAGGAATTACAAGAGCGGGGAAAAGCAACAATCCTTGTCGGAATAGTTCACTGTTTCAAACTTTATATTTCTCTGACTAATTTTGAATGCCTGTATCAACATCAGGTAACACTTTTTACGGCTACTTTGGTATGGCTGTAAGGCGTTTATCGAGGAGGCGAGGAAGACGGTACGCTGAAAAGTGTTTATGACACATAGCTTGTCGGGAAAACAGTGTGAGAAACAATGTGTATCACGTTAAAAGTTGTTTTAATGAGCTTGCATTCATCCGAGCAAATTTCAATGAGTTGCTGTGTCTCGTCTTTTTTTCTTCGTGCTCTGTGTACATCCCATAATGCCCGGTTATGCTGGTTGCTTTTATTCAGTTGTTCCGTTCCAATCACTGAGCCGATTGAGAGTGAGGAAACTCTGCAAACCGGAGCTCAGTCCGATTGGAAACTAAACAAGCCTACGTCGAAAGATGGGTCTGAGAGCGGTTCCTTGAGGTTTTTGCATAATAAGGGGCACGTCTTCTTGATTGGCAGGTGGGTGGACCAGTGGGTGGACTCAACACAGTCTTACTATACTTTGTCCTGCCCACATGCTCCTTTTTAGATTGTTGTTGGAGTTGGGAGAAGTAAACTCTAGTCCAACTTTATTTTTTCTCTTCAGATCCCTTTTGTGTACACCAGAATTTGCACGATGCGCCTATGGTTTCAATCAAACACCTTTTGACGATCAGCATTGACGGTGGATGCCAGAGATCGAACCACACAGCCTCTATTTGACAAATAACCCCTGTATGTTCTGAACCAGGCGGCTCTCCTGACAAAATGTTTAGTCATAAAACAAAGACAGAATCTGCTCTTCACACAATCTTAACAAAGCTTCTCATTAATTCGGTGAAATGTCATGCATCGGTTTCATATAACACAGTTCAGTGCACTCCTTGGTGAAAGATCCACCGAAAGGTTTACTTTCTGTGCAGCCGTAATTATCTTGCCTTCCATCACTCACAAGGCAGTGAATGAAGCTGTTGCGCCCTCATTGTTAAACATTGCCAGGGCCATTCATCATTAAAAGAGAACACAATCAGTTAGAGTATTGTAATGAATAATACAACAATAGATTCTACATCCTGCCATCATCAAATGTATGTACACACACACACAGATGGAAAAGCACACACAGGGACTTTCTATTCAATGAAACAGCTCCTCATTTCCTTTGAAGGATTAACAAGAATGTCATTTAAATGTCAAAGACGGATGCACTCAGCTGATCTGAACATGGTTGTTGTGTAATGAGTCTTGGGTGTGGTTGTGTACCAGCACTGAAATGGCAGCGAGCAGCTGTGACATTTTCTTAGCCATTTATCATAAATCACTGCAAAACATTACTTTTTTCCTTTGATTTTTAGTTTGATTGGAAATCCTAAAATCTTGCCTGGACGAAGTACAGAAATCTGATCAGAAAGGATGATCCGTCTTTCAAACTCTAGTGTGTAGGCTTAATTTTCATTCAGTGCTCTGTGAAGCAAAGTCACTCTCTTTGATAGGATTAAAACAATGTTAATTAAATAAGAGCTAATGCAGTCTGCGAGTTTGCGAGGTGTGAAGTGCTCATGTTTGATGATGAGGCTAGTTTTCTTGTCGGCGAGTGTTCAAGATGCGGTTAAACGCCTGGCACTGAGCCTAAGCTGTTTCTTGTTTCTCCGGACCAAATTGCTGGTTATTTCAGAGCACTGCTAAAAATCCATGCTCTGAGCATCATCCCAGAAATCCACAAATCTTGATCGGGTTTGGAAAAAAAAGAAACAGAACATGCTTATTCCTTTTCACATGGAGATGACTAACCAATTGACTCTGAATCTGATTGGGATTGTCCATCCTGGTAAAGTCCCACTCCAATTATCTTTTGTTATGTTATGAAATACTTCCTGGTGTTTTTTTAAATTATGCTTTTAGTCAAAATCAAAAAATCTTTATCGACATAGTTTCTGCAGAGTGGCAGTGGTTCAGCCATTGACATATTTAGAAATGGACAAAGCGCCTGTGACTTCACTCACCTCTGGTTCTAACAAAATGAAGTCAATTCAGTTATCCGTTTTCCGCTCTACGGACTTTCCGCTCTACGGACTGATTGATCCAAGTCTGTCTGAATCATCATTTCTATGGCAACCACTCCCGGTAATCAGGAGCGAGCTTGTTGGAAAGCCACGCCCCTTCCACTGAAAGCGGGCTCAGGAGAATCTGTCATTCAAATGAGGCATCTGATTGGTCAGTTTATGCTTTGAATAACTTGCGATACATAGATCATGAAAAAAAATTGAATAAAAGCCCACCGAATTCCCATCATCCATCTGTTTATGTGGTCCCCCACTCACTCACAACCCCCAACCTAACATTACCACTGCAACAAAAATGGCACCAGTATTAGAGCAATACAGTTTTGAGCCATATGCTTGCTCAGACGTCAAAGACGTACATGGATCTATTTGTCTACAAGTGGATGCATCAGAATGGAGCGGAGCAGGAAGCTGATGGCTTTCCGTAGCAGGTTCTGCATCATACCTACAAGCTTTTTCCAACAGCATCTGCTATTGATTCACAACAGTTTGATTAAGAAATGCAATTTTAAGATTAGTTTTCTTTATAGATGTCCTACATCATTTGAAAAATGCCACTGGAGCATGCTAGAAACATCAAAAACACAATTTTCATCAGAGTGGGTCTTCAAAACTTGTGTCCGAGCTGATGTTTGGTTTTGTACATACACATACATTACGTTCTTGGCTTTTTCACAACTCATTGTTAAAATCAGAGCACTTTTTGTCACCCATGAGACATTTTTGGATCTCTCCCCTCTCTGAGTTGTACGTTCTGGGCTCTGGTCAACGTTGAAAGTGCTGAAAGGCCTTCCAATGTTTGCACAATGAGCCAAATGGGAGCAGCCTAACCCCTAAAGATTTATCTTGAGCTTGCTTGCACATCAAATAGCATCCGTTCTTTCAATCGCCTTTTTTCACTCGCAAACCAGATGGATCATTAGTCGCACAGGTGCATTGCGATGCTCTGCGAATTGTCAAACTCTAATATGAGCTCCAGCGTTTACCTTTTAAAGTTATGTGCTTCCACTTTTTTTTATTTACATAGCATTTTATTCAAACAGAACGTTCCTTTGGGTGTTAAAAGTTTTCTTTCACTTTTTTCAAACCTTTATTTTGCATTTTTTTCTCCAACTGCTGAGTGTTTTTTTCTGCATGAACATGCATGGATATGATGACTTCCAAAGGCTGTTGAGACCTGGCTCTTCCTTTTATCAGCATGTCCATGAGGGGAAGTTGAGGGCAGGTAAGGCTAATTTGTCACCATGGCCCAACGGACAAGGCTGTTTCCACAGCAATTGGCCTGTTTGTTTCTGTTTCCTGCTCACATAGACAGCCTCACCACCCCAGCACCACACGAACTAATTGGTAACCGCAAGCAGAAGCCATTAGGCCTTTCAGGGCTTCTGAGGTTTCAAGGAAATCAAGACTTCTAGTGATCACTTAAGTAGCAAAACTTTTTAAAGGTTAAATTTATATTTATCATAGTAGTATATGTAAAATTTAGTCTGTGCTTGAAAAAAAATGAATGTATCTGAAAAATATTGGTGTCTAAAATCTCTTTAAAAATTCTTATTTAAGAGATATTTGGACTTATGAAGTTATGCACCACCATTTGTCATTAGATGTCCAGCGTGCTGTGAATTGGGAACTCCTTGGATTAACAGCTTTCGCATGTACCTGCCATAAGGTGTGCCCTGTAGGGGGGCACCAACAACAGCTCTTTGACCCACACTAACCATGTGGCCTGCAACAGTCCTGCCAAAAAACAGCCCATATGGTGTAGGAATTGCTGCCGGTGCTGTTTGGTTTCCTCAGCAGTTCACGTCGAGTCTTTTATTTTCACAAATGAAGCTGCCATCCTTGACGCAGCGTCTTTATTCACTCCCGGGAGGAGGGACGAAACGGAGCAAGCAGTGAAGGCAGAAGTGGCGACAGCGGGTATCTGAAAGATGAAAACAGTGCGGCGATATTAGTTGCTCTTACATGCACGTGGAGCATGTCATCGTTCATCATATTGCACTAACCCTGCAGTGATCACTCAGCTGATAAATCAGATTTGACACCTGAGTTTAGGAAAAAAGAGCGGAGCTAAATGTGCTTTTTAGTAACCTGACTCGCAATTAAGAGTAACAGAGCTGTTTTGTATTTACGCTCAAAGGAATTTCAATTGTTAGTGACGGCTGTTAACAGTGGTTGAGGTTTTAAACCTTCTGTTATGATGTCTCAAAAACATGCAAAGATGATGTAAGGATGTTAAGACAGCACAGCACATCAGCCTTGGGATTTCTGTCCTTTCAACACAACTCTGTTGAAATGAGGAGAGTCGTGGATATAGATCATATTTCTTTCCTTAATTTAAAGTCCTCCTCCATCCACAGATATTGGACATGTATTTATCTGGTTTCATGCTATTAGTGATGTAATGTAATGTTCTAAGTCAACAAGCTTTAGTTCAATGTTTGATAAAATGTTCATCAAATCTATCAAACAGTGCAACCAGTCATTAGTTCAATAACTAGATCAATTTACTTCAGTTATTGACTTTCTGATCTGATCGACAGCACACTTTCGTTATAGTGTGCAATTGATTTTTCCGGCTGGAAATCTACATTTTTGGAAAACCCTAAAGTCATGTCTTTATGGACATGTTGGCTGGTTAGGCAGGCAGAGAAGGAAGAATGATTTGTGTGAAGTAGACTGATAAAAATGTGTTAATATGCCTTTCTACTCGGAAAAAAACTAAGTGTACACATAAGCTTTCAGCCTATCTCCAACATGAAAAGATCCACTTAGCTCCTTAGTTATTTAAAACTGCTCCTGTAAGCTCTTCTCTCTTTAGGAGCTGCTCTCCTTTCATTTGTCCACAACATTTTTCAGACTCTTTTTTCATAAATTATTTTCAAATTTTGTTTCAGTGGTGGGCCAGTTGTAGCCTTTGTTCTTGCTCTTAAAATTTGATGTTGCTGCATGTTAATGAGGAAGTTTTATTTTATCATATCAAACCTATGCTGTTAATTTACTGCTTCTAAATGAAATAATCTTTAATTCATCTCTGCTTGTTTTATGGCTTATTTATGAGTTTTGTCCCCCCAATTTACAACAACATCTTATTTACCCCTTGTTACTTGCAGCAATGAAGCAGCCTAAATCAGAGGTGTCCAAACTTTTTGCAAACAGGCCCAGATTTGATGAGGGGAAAATGTGAGGTCCAACCAACCGGCTTGCATTCTTTGAAGCTTTATAACAAGTTTCATCAAAATTGAATCTGGGTTCAAATGAAATCTCCGTATTATTTACTCTGAAATGCTTACTGTAAACTTCTAAATGTAAATCATGTGACCAGAAGTAACACAAATAAATATTTTATTTATAAATACAAAGCATTGTAGATTTGATCAAAGAAATAAATCTGTTCATTTAGTTTAAAGTCAAGATTTTAGAAATGAGCTAGAAATGACCACAGACGGTCCAGTGACAGTGTTGCGACAGGTTTATAATGGCTTATTACAGAATTTAGCCAATCACAATCAAGGATTTTATAAAGTGCTGTGGGCTGCATATTATCAATTCATAACAGGAACCTAGCAGGCCGATAACAATTTGAATGTGGGCCGCATTTGGCCCACGGGCCCAACTTTGGATACTAGAATAATCTGTTCACTTGTTCTAGGATTTCTTTTAGTAATGTGAATAAAACTTGAAAACACTTTCAGAAATTGCCTCTTATTGGTTTGACTTCCTTTTTTGCTTTTAAAGCCACAACTGCAAGACGCAAAGTGTTTCTTTCCTTCCATCTGTGTACAATACAGTAGAAAAGTCTCGTGTGGGCGTCCTTGTGAGTGAGCAGTCCTCGACTGCGCTGGACGGGTGCTGATTAGCCAAGCTGCCGGTGTCTTTTGTGTTCCCTAGAATGAGATATAATTGTTTCCTCTTCTCTGTGCAACATCTCCATAAAGCCTGTTTGTTTTAATGTCCTTACACTTCCTTTTTGGCTCATCTTTACTCTAATATTAACCCCTTTTGCTGTTTTTGTAATTACATGGTAATCTTTAGAGGCAAATAAAGCAACTTCTTCTTTTTTGGGGGGTTTGCCTGATCTTTTTCCACAGGAACTGGCTTAAAGCTGAGATTTTCTGGGAATATTTTGTTCAGTCCAAATGCTATAAAAAGTATAAAAATAGTCTTCTTTTCTTAGATTTTCATATTATATCTGGTGTTTTCTTTAATGGTCCTCTGTCGAGATGAGAAGTCTCCTCCACAGTTCGGTTAAGCCACATTTGTTTCTTCTGTTGGTGCCTTAATTAAATGGAGGTTCACTGGATATAATAGGCTGTCGTGAAATACTTTATCCAGCTAGAATAATGTGGTTCGTTTAAATTATTGTGAGCGATGTAAAATGTAGACATAGCAGGAGGAAAAAAAGAGAGTGTGAGAGGAGGTTTCTTGTTGGTTTTCATTGCTAGTCTCCCTCAGGATATAAGCTGAGGAAGTGAAAAGTACTGGCAAGCAAGTCAGCGTGTGTAGATGAGACAAAGAGAATCAGAGCAACTCCCGAGAACAACACAAAGATGCTTTTTCTTTTAAACTCCAGAGAAAAGCGGGGTAAAGAGGAGCCAGGGTGGGCACACCTGTTACTGTCTTCAATCTGCAACCTGTTGCTAACAAAGTCTGCATGTGTTTGTTGTTTGGAGACAGATAAAGAACGCGGCGGCAAACGTGCTGAGGGAGACCTGGCTCATCTACAAGCACACCAAGCTGATGAAGAAGATCGACCACTCGAGGGTCCGCAAACACCAGCGGAAGTTCCTTCAGGCTATTCATCAGTGAGACCACGCCCCTCCACACCCACACAGCCGCCCATCAGCTGAACCCATGAAACCTCTGGAAATCTTCCACCCACATTTTGAATCCACACTGATAATCAGATGAAGTGCACTAATCCCCACACACACCATTGTTCATTATCTACTTAAGAGTGAATTCACTCTACAGACACACCGTGGGACTAGATGACCACTGCTTTGTGTACATTAGAGGCACTCTTACCATTATGTCATCGTTCACAATGATTGCTGATGCCAATTGCACAGCAGGGCTTAATCACACACATTAGTCCAATCGCCGTTGTTCTAGTTGTGTTTTTTTGTGTAAAAAGGTGTTTACCTTGCATTTAAATGATGTATTGCTTTAAAGTTTCCTGACGCTTTGATCCCTAACAGTCTGAAAGCACGAACAAGTACCTTTTAAAAGCCAGAGTCGAGAGACACAATCCTCTTTTAATTATAGCTTACAAAGGCTGAGCCTGAAACATGTGGACTTCAGATGGGGAGCACGCTGTGGGCGAGGAGCAGCTGTGATCTGCTTTTGGGGTGAATGCATAAAATTAAGGACATTTTCAGGTTTGAACCTGTCGCTGCAACTCAGACAGGTTCATCTGGGGGCAGCCGTATAAATTCACTTTTCATGTAATTATAATGGAGGGCGGGCGGGCACCGGGGTTGATGAAAACACAGAGTGAGTCACTAATTATTGTACTGTGTTTTCAGAGTTATGCAGGTCCTGCCTTTAATTGGGCCGAGGTCAGATGATTTATTTAATTTCATTCCCTATAGTTGTTTTTCATGAGGACTTTATTCCTTTTAAAATTTCACATTATCTGCAAATTTTTCCAGAAGTCAAGACCTTTGTCTGTCTCTTTGTTTCCATCTTAATCGTTTTAAAACAGGTAGCACTCCAATAATTTGGCGTTTCAGAGCGTCCTGTGTGCTTGCCATGTTTGTTCATTCAAATCCAGCGACATGATGCAGGTGGAAATGAAGCAGAATGGGGCAAGGTGACCCTGAGGGATTAACTCTGCAGGCTGACCACTGTGTATTGTTTTTCAGCTCTGTGTATTTTCCATGCGTATCTGTTTGCAGATTACGCAGTGTGAAAATGGAGCAGAGGAAGCTCAGCGATCAGGCCAACACACTAGTGGACCTCTCAAAGGTGAGACCCAGGTTCATGCGTGGAAAGTTGTGCTTAGCGGGCCTCTGCCCCTAATGAAAACACCCTGGTGTTCCTGTTTCTATGCTGACCTGCTCATTTCTGCGGCTTTGCGTGTCCAAGCAACCAGAACAAGTATTAAAACAGACATGACTGAGTGAGAGGGAGCAAGAGGGAAAATTAGAGGAGTGCACGTTTCTTACTGTTACTGTGTGGGCGTTTAAGAATGTACATGAAGAAATCCAGAGGCGTGAGGGAGATGAAGGGCAAAGACCGGGGAAGGTTGCACACCTGTACACTTTGTAATGCCTTTCATCAACAAATATTTGGCACTTAAAGCCATCTCAGTAAGTACATCTCAACTAGCCACTTCTGCATTTACCATGGTTACAGGGACCAGAATAAATAAGGCAGGAACAATGTGATGGCTCCCTTTCGCCCTCTACTCTTTTAGCTTCACAATGCAGTAACACCAAGCCTCTCCTTCATGCCAGCGCCTACTCCCAATTGGATTGTATTTTTTTTTCTTTTTGCTCAATGTCACGCTAACCCTTTTCACTGCACAACATTGGTAGAAATGTTCAGATCCTTTCATGACTTTAATTCATGCGGGAAGCTTCTATTCCATGTAAAGGTTTTACATAAAAGTTGAAATGCTTCAGCTAAAATCTTTCTCATTATTCTGCCCCAGTGAAAATACTTTATCTCCAGACATTTGTGAGTTATTAATTCCAATTTGTCAGTCAGTGAGCAGCATGTGGAGTAAGCATACGCTGATTTATGGATGGTGGATAAACCTGCAAGGATGTAAAATGAGAAATTGTTGAAGAAAAAAAATGGGAAGCAATGATGAACAGGCAGGGCTGCACGGTGGCGCAGTGGTTAGCGCTCCTGCCTCACAGCAAGAAGGTTCCCGGTTCAAGTCCTGGCTGGGGGACCTTTCTGTGTGGAGTTTGCATGTTCTCTCCGTGCATGCGTGGGTTTTCTCCGGGGACTCCGGCTTCCTCCCACCGTCCAAAAACATGCTTCATAGGTTAATTGGTCACTGTAAAATTGTCCCTAGGTGTGCATGTGCGTGTGCATGGGTGTGTGTTTGTGGCCCCTGTGACAGACTGGCGACCAGTCCAGGGGTGTACCCTGCCTTCGCCCATGAGTAGCCGGGTTAGGCTCCGGCAACCCCGTGACCCCGAAAGGGATAAAGCGGATTGGAAAATGAATGAATGAATGATGAACAGATCCAAAAATGTACTTTCATTGGCTGTACTTTTTCTCCAAAGTGAACACTTTACTTGATTATTCAAAATAAAAATGAAATTGAAATTGTAAAATGACTGTTTTCTGGCAGGCATCACCTGTTTGTTTGTTATAAGTAGGGTATGTTGAGAACCAGTGTTTAGCACAAAGAAATCTTGTATTTCCTTGTTTTTGAATTTTCTAAATTATGATAAATTACTGTTTTGACAATCAAACTATTTCAGTTTCTTGAATCCATAAAATTACGTCGCTGAAGCCATTTCAGTAAAGAGAGATCCAAGAAATAATGCTTCATTTCTGATACAAAAAGACGTGTAGACACAAATAAATCCGTAAATCTTTGGCGGTTAGGCTCCAGGCTGATGACATCATTGCGTGGGATAAGCTCAGACCGTAGATGAAAAAAACCCCAGAGCCTAGACGCTGATGGAGGTTAAGGGCCACATCATATGCCAAAGGATCGTTGTTGTTGGAGAACGGTGTGGAGGTGGGCCGATTAAACCGTCTGAAATGCAGAAAAAAAAAAGTCCATGAATTTAATGGTTCAAATGTGGTGATTGGCTGAGAAAAAAAAGCTCAGAATGAAGGTGTAATGATGAGTGTAGCGACTCTGACACGGCTGTAGAGTTGGCCGACATGATGGAGTGACGAAAGTTGAATATTCTGTGTTCCAATGACTAGACGGAAAGGGAGCAAACCTTATGGATCGAGAGTCAGTTCAAGCTGTTTTATTGTGGTGTGGATGGAAAGATAACTAGAGTGGGGTTCATCCTAAAGAAAGAGTTTACTAAGAATGTGATGGAGTTGAAGAGTGTGTCAGAAGGAGTGATAAGTCTGAAGCAGGAAGTTGAAGGTGTGATGTTGAATGTTGTCAGTTGTTATGCCCCCCAGGTAGGATGTGAATTAGGGGAGAAGAAGAAAGTCTAGAGGGAGACAGGTGAGGTGATCCAGGGTATCCTTAAACAGGAGAGGGTGGTGATTGGGGAAGATTTTAACAGACATGGAGGTGAAGGAAACAGAGGTGATGAGGAAGTGATGGGAGGGGCTGATGTTCAAAAAAGGAAAGTAGAAGGATAGAAGGGTGAGGCGGAAAGACAGTGATGGGAAAGACCATTTAAACCACTTCCAATGAAAAGTCAATGTAAACACGTATAAACAGGCTTCAAAACTTGCACATTCGCCCGTGGCGGTGCAAGATTTAAAGTCCTTTTTCATTCCCTACGTTCAAAACACACATCCATTGAACATTGAAATTTGAATCAGTTGAACTTCTTTGACCAACCAGGGACTCGGATTTGGTAGTGATATATGTGTAACATTCTCTTTTTAATTCATGGAATTACCAACTGTTGGAAAATTGATCATGAAGGAGGAATTGATAATTGTGGTTTGTACCCGACTGGAGTAAGATTTGTGAGATTTGCACCGTCTCAGCACTTTGCACCAAGCCTCTTCCAGCTGTAAGTACATCCACTGGAATCGGGTAGGGACAGTCCAGTGTAAACACTGTATGCTAAAAGCACGAAGAACCCACTTTCAATGTGGGGCACATGCCCCGATGTGAGCGTAGCATCAGAGAGTGGTGACATTGAATGAAGGTGTGACAGAGATTCAAGATGGAGATGGGACTGCACCAAGGAATGGTCCTTTTTGCTTGCTGCAGTGATGGACAGACTGACAGATGAGGTGAGACAGGAATCTCTGTGGACCTTGATGTTTGCAGATGACATTGTGATGTGTAATGAGAACAGGGAGCAGGTGGAGGTTTGCTCTCAAAAGAATAGGAAGGAAGGTCAGCCGCAGCAAGATAAAATATGTGTGTGCCTAAGTGGAATCTCCAGCAGTGTGTTAAAGTAAATGCACTTTTAAAAATTAAATGATAGCTTTAGCTATATACATTTTTTTGTTTGTTTTGCCTGGACTGCCACATTTTTGGGTCATTTTTGAATGCTTCTATCACAGTACATTGCCACAAGAATCCAAGGTTTTGTGTTGATGTGTATCTGAGATGTTTCTCATCCCACAGATGCAGAGTGTCATGTATGAGCTCATGTCAGAGCTCAACGACCGCAGCGAGGACTTGGAGCGACAGATGCTGTCCCTGGAGCAGCGAGTGGAGCAGCTCACTGCAGGCTTTAACGCTCTTCCTGCACATCTCTCTGCAACCCTCAGCGCCCAGCATGCCGCCCTGGTTCAGCTGCTCCGAGAGAGGGACGCAAAAGATGGCAGGGGGGGAGGTGCAGTGGTTCCGCTTTCCCCAACGGCATCTTCAACCACTGCACCAGTTACAGCTTCTTCAGTCCAGGTTGCAGCTCCCGCACCACCCCTTGCACAGGTCTCTGCTTTATCATTAGAGTCCCCGTTGTCACCACCGCCACCCTTAAGCCCAAACGGGAGCCTGGAGGCCAGTCCCAAACCCAACACCTGCACCTCTAGCTGCTGAGGACAGCTCTGACACGCAAGGACTAACATGGGAGCAGAAGATGACGGAGAACAGAGAGGCTGTTCCCATTTACTAACATCAGACTACAGCAGAGAAACGAGGGAGGAGAAAGGACATTTTTGAGATTCTCTGAAATTATCACTCCACGAAGATGAGACAAAGATAAACTAATGGGATGAAGATGGAGAGCCAGTCAGAGCAATGAGATATGTTCAGGACTTTGGGGGTGCTTTCTTAATGAAGGAAGGAGAAGATAAATGGAGACTCTAAAAGGTGTGAGGGGGAGGTAAGATGACAAGAAGGTGAGAAATGAGAGGAGGGGGGAAGGTGTTTCTGAGAATAATTACACAAACTCCTTAATGGAATCCTCTCAAATTGTTCCAAAAGGCCTTTTATTCTCTGGATCTCTTTCTCCTCTTTTTTTCTTCTCATTTTTGGAATAGTTTGCTCCCTTCATCAGGAATTAATGTCCATGACTTTTTATCCTTATGATGTATTTTCTATCTGATTGCTAATTGTGTGTTAACAAGCATCCCTTTAACTGAAGGTTTGATCAATATGACAGTGGTATTTAAAAAAAGAAGTCTAGCAGCATGCACCGTACACACAAATGCAACATAAGTTACTGACATAATCATACAATCTTTCATAATGCAGGCCCGACTACACACAATAATAAATTGAACGCACTAGCCTACATGATAACCCTAAAGCCTATACTGCCAAATATTTTATACACTGTCTATCTCCATATTGAAGCACTGCCAAACAATATAGACACACTGTAATGAGAAATGCTCATCTCAACAATTCATCTTGTGCATGTGGAAGCTCACGCCACACGTTTAGGTTGCGACGCACAGTTGTGACATTTTAACAACTCAGGCTAGAGAATTGTAAGCTCAAATTACAAATGAAGCTGAGATAAGCAGAGTCACCTTAGTGTTTATAAAATGAAAATTAAATAACAGCAGGAATTCATTTCTGTATGTTAAAGATCCACTCAAAACATCTTTGGATCTATTTCGAAAGCATTCCCAGTGATCTTTTAATTATGATTAAGGCGTTTTTAGCCAAAAAAAAACCTGCTGTTTTCTATGACATAGTTTCTGCAGAGCAGCAGGAGTTCATTAAGCTGCGTTCACACCAGATACAATTTCCGCGTCAAATTCGCGTCAGCCGACCACTCCTTTGCCGCGCAGCGAATTCTCTGCTCACCTCCTGTCCAAAAATGTGTTCGTAAGCTTGACCCCAAAGCCACATGGAGCGGTGTGTGTTTATCTCATTTACAATGCATTGAAGACACATGACGTGGAGAGATCAGGCTTATTTATTTTAAAGAGCTTGACAAAAGCATCAGCATTCACATCTCCATGTTTGGGTTCATGAGATCATTCAGAGATTCTCCCAGTACAGTGAGCTTCACTCCCGCAGTGGGAGCTGCGTCTGAATTACAGCCGATTCCATTGTCTTTCCATTTCTCCCTGACCGAGTTTGAAGGCTTGCTGTGACGGCGTAACGAGCGCAACGCTCCAGCTCCATGGGCCCTGCGACAGACTGTCTAGGGTGTACCTGTCTTCGCCCAACAGTAGCTGGGGTGGGCTCCGGAAACGCAGTTGCCCCGAAATGAAGGGGTTAAGAAAATGGATGGATGCATGGCTGAATGGATGGAAGTTCAGGAGAACTATTGGATCAATCCACCATTTTGGAAGTGTATTCTACCCGCTGTCACTGAAAACGTCACGTGGCCAAAGTTAAGTCCCTAAATGGTTGATGCGCTGCGGCGACCTCACCAAAGTTCATATTTTTGAACATTGGCCGCTGCACCGCTCAAATCGCACTGCTGCCAGACCACCACGCTGCGCCCATTGCTCAAGTCACGCCGCAGGACCTTGTCTCTGTACCATTGTCTTAACAGTAAAACTAGTCACTCCAGATGTGTAAATCGCATTTGGTGTAAACGCAGCTTTCGAAATTCACTTCTGAGTTGTGGGGGGGAACTATGGGCATGGAGTGAGCCTGCCCCCATTTCCCATCAACCATCAGTTAATGTGCTCTCTCGCTAGCTTTACAACCCCAACATAACATTACAGGTGCAACAAAAATGGTCAGCAATATCAGAGCTATCCAGCTGTTCAGTTTTGAACCAGATTCCAGCTTGGATGAGGGAAGCGAAGTCGTACATGGATCTATTTGTCTGCAACTGGATGCATCCGAATGGTGCAGAGCAGGAAGCTTGTGGCTCGCCGACTGTACCATCTACATCGCTGTTCCAAGCTTTTTCCAGCAGGATTTTGTTGTCTGCTCCTGATTCACAAAGATTTGAATAAATACTTAGAAATGCAATTTTAAGCTTAATATTCTTTAATTATGTCCTCCATCATGAGGAAAATGCCACAAGAACATGCACCAAAAATTCAAGTTTCATTGGAGTGGGTCTTTAAAAAGCAGATTAGATTTAAGTAATAATTTTGTGAAAGGTTAGCTTTGTTCACTTGAGATGAGGCTGCGATACTGTTCTCTGCTGACTCAATAAGAATTTTAATGTATGCATGAGATGCATTTGTTTTTTGCTGTTAACTGTGAGAACAAATGCAAACTTTAATTTAATTGGATTGTGAATTCATTTTGAAAATTACAAAAATTATGTACATTGGATCCAAAAAGTCAGCTTTTTTGCACATACATAAACTGCTACAGTTTACTAAAGTATTTTACATTGTTTAGAGTTAACACATATTAAATATAACAATAAAGACTGTATTTAAAAATACAATGGTCTTTACTCACCTAAAAGCCTAATTAACTGTGATCAGTAATGTTTTTTTTAGTATTTCATTTTCTTAATTGTTTTCTTAAAGACATATCTTCCCCTGACATTCACAGCTTGCGTTGGTGTTTCACCATAAACTATTAATGTTTTTCTCCAAGCACGGATCTTTCCATTAAAATCACTTAACTGCCAATTCATGTCAGGCTCGCAGGCCCAAAACAGCTCCATGTTATCATGAATGTATTTTATGTAAAGAGAAATACACCCTTACTGGTGGGATTACCAACTGCCACAGACACACACACAGATAAACACACACATTCACTTAACTCTACAACCAAAGTGCTCTCTCTTAAATGGACTTCAAGAGGAAGCAGGGAACACTGCTGTCACAGGGGAGAGAAGATGGCAGGGGAAGGCGTTACAGATATTTTTGACAATATATCTGAGGGAATAACTGTGAAAAAATGCGGGTCTGCACTTATCTAAGTGCAGAGCCTTGCTGCAGAAGGGGTTGGAATGTGGATAAAAATAAGGGAACACAAATAAACCTTACAAAGGATCAATGGCCATGAAGGAACAGCTGTTCACGACGTAAAAAATATATCTGACAGGAATTTAATAGCTCAAGAAAAGAGACGAGCCTACTTTTTGCTTTGAAAATACCGAAAACTATGTTATAGCGACATACTGTGGCCGGAATACTGAATTACATGCGCTTGGAA
Organism: Adrianichthys oophorus; assembly: GCA_036245035.1. Classification (NCBI taxonomy): domain Eukaryota; kingdom Metazoa; phylum Chordata; class Actinopteri; order Beloniformes; family Adrianichthyidae; genus Adrianichthys; species Adrianichthys oophorus. The sequence continues at coordinate 10,925,470 of BSAI01000207.1, read as the reverse complement.
AATTGTACAGTATGCTCTTAACGAAACCTAGCTTTGTAATGCTTAGTCTTTTTTACCATTATGATTGAACGCAGTTACAGCTGATATCTTACATTATTAAACTATAGTATTCTTCTCATTCGTCATGGCAATTATGATATATGTATTATTAATAAGTAAATTTATGAATACGGAAAGTGCCGTTTAAGGTTGAAATTATTTTGTAATTTTATTTTATCAGAGAAAACTAATAAAGTATATATCTATAACATCAAAGCTTCCATGATTTCTGGGTCGCAGTTATTACATTTGTTGGTTTTGTTCAGCGCATTTCTTTCTGTTTATCCAGTTACTCATTTTTGAAAACTACAAAATGGCTCGCGCGCTAACAGTGGGTTACCGTGGAATTTAGAATTTTCGAGTAACGCACTTTATGTGGGATTTTGGAGGCACGCGCTACACTCAAAAATATTAGCTAGCTAGCTGGAATTTACTTCCGCCAAGAGGCGTATTTATTTTTTTTTTAAATCACATATTTGAAAAAGTTTTATTAGCTTTAAATGTAAAATAAGAATTGATTTAGATATTATTTATTAATATTTTCTAATGTAGACTGAAGAAATATTATAATTTTCAGCTTTGATGAAAAGTTGTAAAATATATATATATATATATAGATGATCAGTTTTGAAGCTGGCAGTAGCTTTAAATCATAGCAGCTGACATAAATACAGTTAAGATAGAGCACTGATGTCATGTGGCGAAAGCTTTATTGTGCCTAAGTGCAGGGGCCTTTAAATGATTTACTTTAGTTTTAACATAAAAACAAAAGCAGATTTAATATAAAACGTATGTTATTTATGATAGGATAGATGTGGCTGTAGAAACAGCTTAAAGTGGACTCAATGTGGAAGCATTCACTGCTTCAACTAGAGGGCTTGGCTTTGGGGTTTTTTCCTATAACTTGATTCAGAAGGTAAAGGGGTTTTGTGGGATTTTTTTTTCAATTTCATGACCTTTTGATGGAAAATTAAAAATCAAATCTATCAAACTTAAAAAATGGTGGGCTGCATTTGTTTGGTTTTTTTTCTCTTATCTTTTGTCAAAATAAGGCTAGTTTCTGGGATCAATGTCATCCTGAGACAATCATTCTTCTATGGATGCAGTATGTCCTGAGTTTGGTGACACCCCAACATCTCAACAGAGCCAACTGATAGTACATACTCTGGACGGAAGCATTTGAGGATTTTTTTTTTTTAAAAAACCTTCCAAAATGCTTTAAAGGTAATGACAAACCAACTTTATGATGACAAAATACAGAAATGTAATGTCGCATATCCTCGAAATTCTTTTAAATGAAAGCATTGGCTTCACATAAACATATTTTACTGGGTTCTTAGCTGGGATTAAAAATAAAACAGGCTGAGAGAGGTGTGAAAGCTCAGCAGCCTGAGGCGATGCTCTGCCCAGGGCAAAGCACATACCCAGATAAGATGTGCTTGTCATCTGTGTTATTTACCGGCGGGCTCTGTCGCCCCCGAAGCTTTCATCATCTCTTATCAGACTATGTGAATTTTCATGATTGTGTTTCATAATTTCAAGGCCAAAGTAATGTCTGCAGTGTAGGTGTCAGAGCCCCTGTCCATTTTTTAGGAAACCCATTTTGTTGAGGGGGATTGCCGTCTCAGCCAAGGCGAGTAAGGAATACAGATTATAAATAGTAGGGTACATTTGTTCCCATATACCAGCCAAAACATAATGAGGGAACGTCTGAAGGAGCGTTTTATTACCCAATAAAGTTTTAATGAAAATGGAACCAAGGAGTTGCCAAGAGAATGACACTGGGGAGAACACATTAACAGAGTGGATGAAAAAGAAATATTAATTCGGATCAAAATAGGAGTCTGTATTCAATGTTTCAGCTGCTGCAGAGCAGAAAGTTTATGCAGCAACCCCAAATTTTATGGCTAATGGAAGGTGATGTATGTGACAACAAATCTCAAGAGGCTTATTGTCAAAGATGCTCAGAGTGAATGAAAGATACTTGTAGAACACCATGGGTGAAAAAGCAACATGAATGCAATTCATTTACAAACGGCACAAATAGCTTTGCATCAGATGTTACATCTGTCAATGGCCATGTTGACTCTGCAAACAAAACGTCTGGTCGGGAGGAACCTGCACGTCATACTTCTCCTTGTCCATCAATCCTTGCTTCTCCTTTTCTGTGATGGAGATCTGCCAATGCATATAAACACTAACGATCTTCTATTTTTAGCACTAATTTTATTCATGTACAGGTATTTATTTTTGTATCTTCTCTCATTTGAATGTACTTTATTTCTATTAAAGATTAAATGAATTAAGTAAAAAGTCAGAATTCTAGTTAGAGATTTCCCAAAAAAGTTCATACGAGACTTGTCACGATAAGTGGACGATTGAACAAATGCATCACGTCAAATCAAATATATTCAATAAGAAGCAATCCAATTATTAATTTATCTAAAATGTAAAGTAATTTCTGTTTCAAATACTTGACTATTTAATGTACTCTTTGCCAATAAATGAAAGAAAAAACAAATTTGCTCAATTGGAAAATAAGTTTATGTAAACATTGGTGCATGAGAGTGTGGCCCTGCAAAATACTGTTCAGGGCGGACCCTGACCCCGAAAAGGATTCAGCAGTTTCTGAAGATGGATGGTCTGAAGATAGATTCAAACATTGTAATAAATGTGGTGAAGTCAAACCATCAATTCTTGTGTTTTAAATGTAGTAGGGTTTAACAAAAAGTTTTGCTTGTTGATTGGTTTTTTTAGGTGTAAATGCTCACTTGAATTTGTTTGTTACTGTCCAGCTCTGACTGTGACTTGTGTGGCTTAGATGGGTTTTAGAACTTGACATACAACAATATCCACACTGAAACCAATAACATGTATATCAATTTTGTTTTTTTGGAAAGTATTGTTCCATCCCATGGTTCAGTTTCTTCCATAGTCTTACCTGGTAGTCCGATAAATCTTTCTGAGCTTATTCATTGCTCATTCATACAGAATCATTACATATACTCTGAACACAAATATGAACGCAACAATTTTTATTTTTGCTCCTGTTTGTCATGAGATGAACTTGGACAGCATGAATACTGCACAGGTGTGCCTTAGACTGGCCACAATAAAAGGCCACTCTGAAACGTGCCATTTCCTTATATTGATTGGATATGGGGACTCCGTTATATGGGGTCTTCATTATCACATTGTCCAATCAGAGCTGCTGCTTGCTGGCGATCTGGTTGCCACTGCCTTGTGGCCACCCAGCTGTCACCCATTTTTATAATGGTGTCATCCCTGACATCCACATTCATGACCACAACAATTTTCAAAAAAATCGGGCGGCAGCAGGAAATCTCGAAGATTCTGTCAATGCCTCCTCATTGCGTGTTGGCAGTTGTATTTGTGACCGTAGCATTAAATAGATGAGAGAGACAGATTGTGTCACAATGAAAAACTTTTAAAGAACTTATTTTTATACTGATGGTCCAAAAAATAATTATTTAGCTCCATCAAAAAAACAAGAATTCTGTCCCTCACCAGAAGAGAGCTGGGACCACATTAACAAAGGTTACTATTAGTAACACACTGTTGTCATGGATTTAAACCCTCCAGTCCTTCAGGAGTCCCCCTGCTTAAGCCAGAACTATCCAGGCCCATCTGAAGTTCTCTAGAGTCCAGACACCATCTGGATGATCCAGACGAGGTTAGGACAATGTCATGTGGTCAAATGAGACCAAAATGGAACACCGGTGGTCATCTTTGGAAGGAGAAGGATGTTGAGTTGTATCTCAAGAACACCATCAAGGAAAATAGTGAATGTGGTCATTGATGGTGAGATTTGGACCAAAAAATGTATTCTATTATTGAGAAGAAAAAGCATTTGACTATATAAATGTGTTAAGACAGTTGTTGACTCGTTTTCACAAATTTTAGTATTAAAATTGATCTGGAAACAGGTATCTGGTGTGACCACCATTTGCCTCATGCAGTGCAACATATCTCCTTTACATAGAGCTGATCAGGTTGTCGAGTGGCCTATGGCGGCGGTGGGATTATGGTTTGGGCAGGCGTGTGTAATGGACAAAGAACACGGGTGTATTTTATTGGTTTAAAAGCAGAAAGCGTCCCAGTTCTTGCATGGCCTGGATACTTACCAGAAATGTCACCTATTGAACATGTTTGGAATCCTCTGGATTGGCATGAACGACAGCATGTTTCAGTTCCAGCAACTTCGCACAGCCATTGATAAGAAGTAAACCAACATTCTACAGGCCACGATCACCCACCCCCCCACCCCCACCCCCACACACACACATCTTAAACTGCACGTTTCAGAGTGCCCGTTTATTGTGGCCAGCCTAAGGCACACCTGTGCAATAATCCGCATCTTGGTATGGCACATCTGTGAGGTGGAATGGATCGTCTCAGCAAAGGAGAAGCGCTCACTGTCACAGATTTAGACAGATTTGAAAACAACAGTTTAGATTTGAGAACAATAGTTGAAAGAAATTGTTATTTTGTCCATTTTGAGTTAATCTCATTTATTTAATTTCATCTCATTAAATTCAGACGGGGCTGCACGGTGGCGCAGTGGTTAGCGCTCCTGCCTCACAGCAAGAAGGTTCCCGGTTCAAGTCCTGGCTGGGGGACCTTTCTGTGTGGAGTTTGCATGTTCTCCCCGTGCATGCGTGGGTTTTCTCCGGGTACTCCGGCTTCCTCCCACCATCCAAAAACATGCTTCATAGGTTAATTGGTCACTCTAAATTGTCCCTAGGTGTGAATGTGATGTGTGCATGAGTGTGTGATTGTGGCCCCTGCGACAGACTGGCGACCAGTCCAGGGGTGTACCCTGCCTTTGCCCATGAGTAGCCGGGTTAGGCTCCGGCAACCCTGTGACCCCGAAAGGGATAAAGCGGATTGGAAAATGAATGAATTAATGAATGAATAAATTCAGATGGTTGACACCCAGAATTTTTTGGAACATCACTGCTTCTGTCCTTCACACACATGCAGTGTTCTCCAGGCTCTCACCCAGTCTCATCTGTCTTTTATTACAAATCACAGTGTCATGTGCTCACGTCCTTGTCCATGGAGGCTCCTGCCCGACTGCATCTTTTAACCAGTCCATCACCGCGCAGAGGCAAAGGGGGCTCCAAGCCAGCCCCTGATGTAATCCACCCCCGCCTCGTCACTGAAGCAGCAGATCTCACCACTCGGTGCATTATTTGACATTAAAATGTAATTATTCCGTTTGGCACAGGAAAACTGGACTTTTAACGTATGTGTGAGTACTTCAGTCCAAATCGAATCACTCGTGCCCTCCAGAAACAATTCTGTTTCCTTCTGGATCAACTGATCTAATAACGTTTTGAAACTCTGCTGTTATTACAGCTGTGCACAAGACTTGTTTTCTAAACCACGCTTCTTCCAAAGCCCTCAGGGAACTGTTCATACTCAAAAATCTTAACCTAAAATGGGATTAAAAATCCCTCTGCACTTCCTTCTAGACATTGCCATACTTCAACTGATCTGTCATCTGGACCATCTGCTGTCCACTTCTCATCTTCTTCACAATTGGCATCAATTCTTCCTCATTTCTCACTTTTCTAGTTTTACTTTGAAGATCCATCACGCTCATTTCTTTATTAGCTCCTGAAGTCATTTGGTGCATTTAGAAAAGCACACAATGCTTCAATCTCTTTTGCAGCCCTACCCATGAACATCTTCTCTTCCTTGATCTTTTGGTCTGTTTCATCCTTCAAGTTCTCCCAGCCTTGAGGATAACTCAATACAAAGATTTTCTGTTGCTTTTTTCTTGACATCTAGTTTTCTTCTTCTATTCTCACTTCTTTTTTGTCTCTCATTGTTTCTCTATCTCTTTTTCTTCATAATCTCCTTGTTTGATTTCCCCCTGCAAAAAGATATATGCCATCCCCTGCTTTATATGCATTTACTTGATGCAGTCTTTCTTTTCATAATCTTACAGATTCTGCAGAAAATGCCAATTTCTTGTACCTGCCTTTTCCCATGTGTCACCCCAGTGTTTCTCATATTATAAGCAAGTTTCCACTGCCATCATTTTCACTTCCACTGTCTGTCCTTCCACACACCTTTTTATTGACATCATACCGACCCAACACCTCCTCAACATTTCCGTTTCTCGCTCCTACATGTTCGTGCTTACTCACCTCAATCAATTCCTTCAACTCTTTCTCTGTGTATTCAGATACAACTTCAGGAGCTACTGCACAGGAATAAACATCACACCTTTAGAGTAAATCCCAAATTCCACCTCCAAGCCCAACCACTGGATCCCACAACTGTGTTTACATTTCTCATTAGGTATGTTGTAGACCACCTGAGGGTCCTCCTCCTATTTTCAGTTTGTTATATTTGAACTTTTGGCCTCTAAACAGAGGTGTGCACTAAAAATGTTGAAGTATCTTGCATGCCTTCTGTTTTTGTCATTAAACTGTATACTCATCTTGTATGTTATACATCAACCAGAGATGCTAGTGCCAGCCTAAAAAAATAGGAGCAGCTCCTGAACTCATAGCTGTCCTGATTCTTGCATTTCAGCTACTTTCCATGTTCAACCTTTTTCCCCTGACTCTCCTCTTAAGACTTAGAAATAGGACGGATTTGAGGCAGGGGGTGGCCAAGGTTCACTGGTTTATGAGGAAGTCTTTCGTTTTAGAACACTTTTGAGATTATTTTCCAATTAGATTACCCAGTTCCTTCTCGCTTGTCTGCACCATTGAACCTGCTCTTGATTTCTTGTGCACTTGAGTTTTTGGCGCTGGAGCCTGACCACCACTATCCTGTCTGTGCCAGCGATTGATCGTGTGGTATACCTGTCACATTCAATTTCTTTCTTGCAATCAAAGTGGAAGACGGACGCATGGCCTCATGTCTGTGTACACACACTGCAGAGTACTGACCTTCGATTGATCCTTTCTGTGTGTTTGCATTTTCCTTTGTATTTGCAGGAGTATGATCAATTCACAAAAACAAGTCAATGAGTTATTGGGTGAGAGCACATAAAATTGTGAGCTGTGATGTTGCCATGAAGATGATGAGAGAAATTCAGCTGCAAAAAAATGTAAAAAGAGAAGTTGATACACTTAACCTCCTTAAGTGTGGTTATATTCTTTTTACAAGTTGGTCACCTTTTATCAAGTTTTCAAAAATTCAAAATTCCAAAGCATCTATTGAAGAGTTTTTCTTTTATGTGTGGATTTCTCCGAATCCTCATGACCTGTCCCTGCTTCATTCTTTCTTTCTTTCTTTGCCTCCACACCTCCAAATATTGCCTTAATTCCAAGCACTTTAGCATCCTCCATTAGTGCACACAACCACTCATGCACTTACTCCTACACCAGCATGGACATCAGTGTACACAGTTAATATGGGATTGGATGCTTTCAGCCTATGATTTTTGTTTTATCTTCTCTGAGTCCATTAGGAACAGAACTAGATTAGTGTGTTCTGCAACATTGTTCAAGGAAAGCTTTTAATGATATTATGATATTGTGGTGGTGGAATTAATTAACTCACAGCTTCTTAAAAATCAATCTGACCCAAACTTTAGCTGAGAGTCCAGTCATGAATCATGGGTAAAACCAAACTGTAACTCTTTGCAGTTTGTTATTATGAAAGTTTTATTTGGTTTTAAAGCCAAGACTAAAAATTGGTTGCTTTCCATGCAGACATGTGGATTGTTTTTTTCCCATCTGGAATTTAGTCAAATGGGATGATGTTCTAAGAAACATCACAGTTTAAAAATGTCCTGGGGGCGTGGCTAAGCCTTTTCCTAGAAAGGAAAATGGAACTTATGCTGAAGTTCTCATGTGCAGGTAGCAGCAGTAGAAGCAAGAATTTGTCACCTTAACCAGACTAATACAGCATTAGCTCCATGGCAACAATGACCAACCACTCTCCCCTTAGGCTGCATGTTGTTGTACATGCATGTCTGCAGATGTGTGTATATGTGTGTATGGCAGGGGCTACACATAAACCTCTTTCAGGCTGAATCAGGATGAAGGGGGCAGATGAGGTTTTCATCGATACCACAGGAGAGTTCAGCCTTGATTCCTCCCCTGATGTGACATCACTAACAGAAATGGACTGGAAGTGACTCATGTACATATGAAACTTATATTTACTGTTTTTGTTATGAGTACCAGTGTGTGGACCGTTTCTGTCACTTTTTTTTCCTTTATTTCCTCCGTCGCTTTCCTCAGTGTATTTGAGGTATTCTTAGTAGAGGATGAGGATGGAACGTGGATGCCAACAACATCTGTCCATCTGGCTCTGGCCTCAATGTGGACTGTGATTCACATCAAAAGATATTCTAAGAATTACAGTTGAACTCACTGAGAAAGTCCAGTGATTTATGTTTATCGGGATTAAAAACAAAAGCTATCAGAGGGAGAAAAAAAAGAAGATTCAGCACTTTTTTCATTTTCATTTTGCCTCCTTCTTTTTATCCTTCTAACCCTTTAGGACCCCAAACCAGCCCTCCATTCCAGTTCAGAACAAACACAGCAAGTTTCTTCATTCAATTTAATTTCTTCTCTAAGTTACCTCCCCAGCTTTGAATCTTATACCTCCCTCTGCTTATCACATTTAAGCACTCACTGCTAGGCTACATGCATGAACACACACCAACACACACACACAGGATTACGTTCGTTCGTTTCGATCTCCATTTGAACTCTGCACTACTCTCCTCTTGATGTCCCCTTTTATCCCTCTCCACTTACTTTGGCTGAAAAAGGCATGTTGGTAACTATAGCAACCATCTTTGATTGTATTAGAGGGGAGTTCCCGAATAGGGACCGCTAAGGATGCTGAGCACGCATGCATGTAATTGGGAAATTTCTGATTAACAGACGTGACTGAGAAAAAGCAGGACACTCAAAGTTTACTTAATTGAGGAGCAAACTTGTTGAATTTAGTGCTAAGATCACAAAAACGTGCTAAAAGCTGATGCCCTGAAATTGTAGAATCCGATTTTCATCGTCACAGAGGACATAGAGAATCAAAAAGCTGAAGCACAGGGAGGAATACTACACTGCAAAAAGGTGAATCTTAAGAAAGTAGAAAGATCCTTGTTTCAAGAAAACTTGTCTCATTTTTTGTTTTTCAAGAAAGAAAATCTTACCAAGAAAGATTTTCAATAGCAAAATAATCTTAGTTTGAGAAAACTTGCCTCAGTGACGAGAATGCATTTATTTATTCTGCTTTTTTAAAGAAAGTCTGCCGATGGGGTAATCATTTTGAATTTATTTTGAAGGGGCTTGTTTTTGCAGTGTGGTTAAATTGGACAACTTTCCTGTAATACACAAAGCTGCATGTTTATAAAGTCTTCATTGGTTTGTGTAAAATGTAATGTGCTTAAACAGGACAGAAATTGTTTAGAGATCATCTTTCAGTTCTGTCTCAGAGCACATGAACGATAAAGCAGTTATATTAGCCGTATTGTGTCTTTTTTATTTCATCACACGGTTCATTGACTTTGCACATTTCTGCAGACATTTCTGTAATAGTTACAGTTATTTTTCCATGGGATGACTAATTACTTTCTTTTATTTGTTGACTGTAGGTTTTGCAATCTTTTCTCCCTTTTTTGGGTGAAGTTAATTGCACCTTTCTCCTGCTTATTAAAATGACAATAAAAATATATTTTAACACATGAAGTCTTGTGTACAGACTCCAAGTGCCTAATGAAATGCTTGCGTGTGTGACTGCTGCTGCAGTGCTGTCTCACTTCTCAGAAGAATGTAGGTCAGGTAGTCTGGGGACTGTGAATTGCCTGTTGTGCTCTTTTTGGTTTTTTTTTTTGCCGGTGCTGTCTGTTAGCTTCATCACACACCTGCATGTGAATATATCTGAATCTACACACTGCTGTTCATTTATACACCCATATGCCACGAATAGAAGGATGGAGGAATGAACAAACCAATGCAGCCTCATTTCTGTATCATCAGCAGCATAACATGGAATATTTTCCACATGCTTGCACATTTGAATTGTTATGGAAAAAGTGCAGAGGTTTTCTGCTTTGTTTATACCAAATATAACTATATTATCAGCAGTTAAATTCAAGCATGTTTTTGTTTTACCCACAAGAATCAGCAACTCTTTTTCTCTATCTGCTTTTCAGTTTTTCTACCCATATGTAAAGTGACCCAAGTGAAAGTTTTCCTCTTTTTTTACAATAAAATGCCGTGAACCTAAACATATCACTCAATTTCTTAAACATGCCACTCTGATTGTCTTTTGATCTATTATGAAAGCGTTTCCAGTGTTTTTTTTAGTGATGATTGTGGCATTTTTAGCCAAAAGAAAAACAATGGTGTCGTTTTCAGAGCAGCAGGAAGTGGATGCATCAGAATGGAGCAGAGCAGGGAGCTTGTAGCCTCCGACTGTAGCACCTACGTCACTGCTACAAGCTTTTTCCAACTGCGTTTTTGTTCTTTGCTCCTGATTCACAAGGATTTGAGTAAAGAAATATGCACAAACACAATTTTAAGCTTAATGTTTTTACTACATGTCTTCCATCATGAGAGGGTCTTTAATGATTTGTTCAATAATTCTGTCTATGCACACATAACAAAGGATCATTATCTGATTTTGTGAGTTATCAGATTCTACAAGGGACTACATAAACAGGATAATCTGATATCTATTATCTGATTATTATTACTCCTAAATTTATAGATCCCGTTCTACTTTTTTTAATTTCTTAGTAAGTGTGAATAGAGAATAGAATAGAAATCTGTGGGACAGATTTAACCCCCAAGAACCTTTAACCCACTTTTCCTTAAAAATATAAGATTATGTGAGATATATTACAAATCAAGTGGTCATAGAACACATTACTGATGCTTTTCTGTTGCACTGATGTCACTTTGGGTTAAGTATGTATGGCTCATTTCTACAATATCAGACCAGATGAAGTCAACAAGAAATCTGATAATGGATTTAAAGTTTGGTTTTGCAGTTATCAGATTTCTGAAGTGCAGGTAAACACATCAGATCTGATTATAGCAGTTATCTGATTACTCCCAGTCATCAGATTTTCTTTATGATGTAAACAAGCTCTGTGTCGTGTAAACAGCGCAGAACTGGAGTCAGCAGCATGTGACCAGAGGACGACCTCTCCAACTCCTCAAAACTGTGAGTTCCCGAGTGTTGTTTCACACACAGAGCTGGCAGAGACATTCCGAGCGTGCATAGTATGGAGAGAAATTAGTATCAGTCCGATTTGTGCGTGCGTAATTTTGATTCGTGCATAACTTTAGATTTGTGCATGCATAATTCTTGATTTGTGCGTAACTTTGGATTTGTGCGTGCGTAATTCTTGATTTGTAACTCATAAAAAACATTTTGTGCATGAGTTCAAAAATTACAAAATTTAAAAAAATACAAAGTACAATTTACACATAAACAGCTTCAAATTACGACAGCTTGAAACTAACTACACGCACAAATCTTTAAAAAATATGCATGAATCACTTGTTACGCACACACAAAACCACATTTACACACGAATCTGATTTGAGACTCTTTTCACGTCTCCCAGATTCGTGCGTAAGTGATGCGTTTAAATGCTACTGGAATGCTGGGAGCCCCGTGTCTGAGACGCTGTCGGGGGCGGGGCTGCAGAGATGAACTGTTTAATTCTGGAAAATGTTTTTATTTTTAAAGGACAAGTGTTATAAAAACCCATATTCAGACTTTTTTATATTAAGTAGCCAGCACATCTGTTTTAGAAAGCTGGAAAATGTCAAGTTTCACCAGATATTATTCACCGTCTAAGTTCAGAGCGGCTGAAAAGAAAACTCTGATGACCCAGCATTGCAGCAGCGTTTAAACGCATCAGTTACAAATCAAGAATTACACACGCACAAACCTAAAGTTACGCACAAATCAAGAATTATGCATGCACAAACCTAAAGTTATGCACGAATCAAAATTACGCACGCACAAATCGGACTGATACTAATTTCTCTCCATAGAAGACTCCTTACATGGTACCGTCAGAATAATGAATGCAAGGACTGGTCACAGATGCAGGAATGATTAATTTAAGGTTCTGGCAAAGTGACATGACTGATTGTTTTAGCAGGTCAGCGGACTTTTAATGCTCACGGCCGTTCAGGAGGAGCATCCATCACAGTGATCCTCACCCCTGCAGAGCTATGTGTGCGCATGTGTGCAAGGCACCGGTTTGCACAGCTGCAGCAAAGAATGCTGTTCAGCAGAGTTTACTAATAAACTGGTAAACTCTAATTGCATGAGAAGACTGTAATGTAGATACATCAATAGAGATACAATTATGTGCAAAAACACAAAGTGCTTTTAAGTGTGATTAAAATTAAGCTAAAACATCTTGTATAGAACACATTCAATTTTTTCTGAGTACCTTCTTTATTTTTATATCACACATTAAAAAAAACGTTTTTAAAGCTTTTAAAACCTCACAAAAAACCTATTATTACTTAACAAAAGACCTTTTAATTCTATTGCTTTTCATCTTTAAGGCTCTTCTGATCATCTATCTATGAAAAAGATTTGATTTTATACCAAGCATTGTCAATGACTAGCAGGACAATGGTTTTATGCATTTAAAATAATTGTTTTTCTGATTTTTTAAGCAAATTTAGCTGTAAGATACATTTTTGAGTTGATTTTGTCTCCTACACAATTCATAGAATTCATACCTGTCTTAAATCTGATGCACTTGTTGTATATGTTTATGTACAGGTGTGCATGACACAGACAAGTCTGTCAAGTCTACTATCTGTCTGCACATTAATATTATACAATATTATGTTCCTTCTTTCTATATGTGTGGATGTGCAGGGGTTTAAAACTAAGTTATTTGGGGGAAAGGTACACACACTTTACAAAAGAAGCAGAAAAGAAAATTCAGTTTGACACAGCTGCTGTGTGTTGTTGGCTTTTCTTCCAGAGATGCCATCTGTCCTGACCACTGTGCCTTGTGTCTGTGTGCGCGTGTGACAGGACACAGCTTATCACTGTGGGCTCCCAGGGGGAGCTGACAGGAGCTCTGCTCTGCTGGAGGTTGTTGCCATGGAAACGTGTAGGGTCAAGTCAAGCCCTGCTCAGTCATCTTCAGGTAGTTAATCATGCACTAGATACAAATGAAGTGTAATGACTGTCCTTGGGCAGAGCAGAAAGTCCAGCAAAAACACATCTTTTTGCAGAAGTGTGGGGTTTTTTCTTATGCAGTGCTGGAGGACTCAGCAAGCATTCTTTTAAGTGAAGGGCACTATTTAGCAGCAACATTGTCAACTGAGCTCCATGCATAAAACATTTCTTCAGTTACTTGTGCATTCTTGACATCTCTTGCCTGCACAGTCTTGGCTGTAGCTTTTGTCTTCTTTCCGTTTCATTCGGCAGCTCTCATTTTGCCAGATTAAACGGTGGGAAAAGAATGAATAACTGCTTCGATCAATGTGCTTTAAACTCAGACGTGGTGTCTTTAAAAGATTTTCTGCTCTTTGTGATCAATCCTTTTGTAGCAACTGCTCCTCTGCCTCCCACTCACACAGACAGTTTTAGTGTCCCAACTTTATTGTACACACCAGATAGTTGGAAATCTTTGCCACTAACACCTTCCTTTGTGATACAGGAAGACTAATTTGTACTTCAACCTTTGAGCAACTTATCAAGCTCTAAAAAAAAAATTGAACTTTAGTAAACATTTTCCACCTAAACATAATCGGCTCTGCTTGCAGGATTTTGAGGTAAAACCAAATTATTAAAAAAAAACACAAAAGTTCTTTTTTTTTTTCAAACTCAAATAAAAGGTCTGAAAACTATTCTTTTTAATCTGCATTTTAGCACCCCCTGGTGCCAACTAAATCTTTTACGTGACCTAAAATCAACAGGGACTAGATGTTCCCTTCCAGTTTCCACTCTTCCCTGCAGGTGTGCTGAAATGTTTGTCTATTCAGAGGAAGGAGCTGGTAACCAGCTGCTCCCTTCGCCCTCTCCATCTGAGGCTCATCGAGGAGTCGGTCTCATCTCTCTCCCAGCTGATGTCCAGAGATGCTGTCGTGCCTGCTGGACTTCTGTGGCAGCAGTCGCCCCAACAAGTCCACAACATCACTGAGGACTTGCTCCTTTACTAATACACTATGCAAACAAAAATAAGCAAGCTATTTAGAAAAAAACGCCTTTGTTTTCCTAGTCTGCGCTGGCAACAGGTTTAAAACTGTATGGCTAAAGAGCTTCAAAATTGCTCGCCATTTTTGTTTCACCGGTAATATGAGGTTGGGGTATGAGGGGCTGTAAGCTACTGGGAGAGCCTGTACACAAAAGAATGATGGGAAGTGGCCACACTTACTTCACGCCAAGTATTGCCAACAACTCAGAGGTGAATTTCCAATAAACTACAGCTACTCTGCTGAAACTAGGTCCTAGAAATGATGGATTTTTAATAATTTTTTTGAATAATTATAACTAAAACGACCAATGGAAATGCTTTTATAATTGATTAAAAGACAAAGTGAGACTTTAGCCCAAAAAGCTGGACAGCTAAAAAAAATGTTGTGCATTCTTCAATTTCATTAACCACATGTTCCACTTACTGGATGTTAGTTGTCATATTCACTGGTGTTTTCAGGCTAATTAAGATCAGAAATTACACTTCACTATTTGGAATAAGGCAATAAATAATTAAAGAAACAACTTTGCAGTTTAAATCACTTTTTATTTAAAGTTCTGTTTAATATCTTCCGTTTAAAGACAGAGGAAAATGTAAGGGCATTGCAACAATGAAGTTGTTCAAATTAGATTTCCTCTTCTGAAGACACCTGTGGCAAACACACGGTGCAGATGGTGCACATGCCCACAAGCCCAAACACAGGGTATGAGAGGCTGCAGGCCACAGAACCTCAATTATTCAGAGTCCTCAACTTTTTTTTTTTAATAAGCAACCAATTGTTTCTTGCAGCTTCACAAGAATCCATCCCACATTGTCAATTCCACAGGAAGTTTGCAAGAACTGGCAACTGTGGGCATCATTATCATGAAGTCACACCCACGAGTACTGCAGTTTACGAGCAGAGGCGCAAGCAGCTCTTCTGAGACAACGCTGCACACTGGAGGAGAATCTCCACCACCAGCATCCATTACCAACTTCACTCTGGCACAAACCAGAAACAGATTTTTATAGTATGATAACGTGTTCAAATAAAAGGGTTCATCAAGCCAACAGTCATTTTCTGATAAGCAAACAATATTGTGTTAACAACCATTTTGCATACATTTTTTGGATTCAGCTATCCCCCCCCCCCCATCAACTTCCTGTCAAGAGTAATCCACTAAAGCTAACTGAATACATCCTTCATCACAAAGACACTTTAAGCAGATTGATGCATTTTATCTGACAAATTAGATTCAATAATCTTTGTTATACAGAGAAAAAAACTGTTGTCAAATATGTGCATGTGTTTAATCATTTTAGAGAGTAATTCAAAGATATGAGGTGTGGGAGTCTCAGCAACACCAGGCAAAACTCTTGATGTTTTACAGATGGATGGCCCTCACTTCATTCTCCAGGTCATCTTCCTGCATCACAACTTTGATGGCGTTACATGATGTCCATTAAGTTCTACATGTCACGTGTGCAGCCACAGCCCGCTCCATCTAATGCTGTTTCCTCCTGAAGGAGCATCCTGGGGAAAAGGAAACATAAAGTAAAGACAAATAAATACATTTGTTAGTTTTAGCTCCTATGTTGTTTTGTAAAAGTAAAACCAGATGGGGGCTGCATGCTTATGTATTGGTTCGAACTCATGAAGGGCCTAGTTCGATTCCCAACTGTGTAGAGTTGGCATGTTCTCCTTGTGCATGTGTGGTGTTTTTTTTTTTTTTTTTTTTTTAGGAACTACCACAGTCCAAAAATATGCGTCATAGGTTAACTGGTCCCTCTACATTGTCCCTAGATGCAAGTGCATGGTTAAATGATCCTGTAACAGACTTGTGACCAGTCCAGGTTGTACACCCCCTTCACCCAACATGGCTGAGACAGATCCCAGTGACCCCAAAAGGGGGTTAAGAGACACTTTTTACGGCAGGTAACATGCTATGGTTTTGTCACACATGACATGTCTTACAACCTGGTCACAGGCAAACAAAACAGCACTAGTATAGAGTCACTGTGCAAACAATTAAAATACTGGGTTAAAAAAAACCTCTGCAATATCACCATTTTACACAAAACTCTGGTTTATAAAATCATTATTGAGTTGGCATCCCCTCCACTCAACCAGTTTGTCAAAATAAGAACTAGCTCTGAAAGAGTGACACGAGGAGACTGCATGTTTGCTCTGTGGGGAAGTGCCTTCAGCCAGAGCGCCTTCTCAATACCAGCAGCACAGTCCTTCAGAGTATCTGAGAAGTTACCGCATACAATCGGTTTAAAAACTGCATCAAAAACGGGCTCTTTTCACAGCAAACTTGTTTAAATTCAATTTTAATACGACTTCCCCCTTAGTCTGATCTATGAAATTATTTATTTTACATTCTTTTTAATATTTTATAAAGTATTATTTTATCGACGAGTATTTTAACTGATTGCCATATAATTGTATTTTTAGTGTATATTCTTTTTACTGATATTTTAAATTGTGGTTTTTAATTGTTGTTTATACCTTTTTTAGGTCAACATTTGCAGCTGTAACTTCATTAGTTCTGTATGTCACACTGTTAGAGGTGGTGACTGTAACTGTCCTATGATGCTGTAAATACAGTACGTGATGCAGTTTTTTTTTTGCTGTCGCACGGCTGACTACTACCACAGGCATACTTAAAGTGGACAAATATACTGCTTTGTTCTGGGCTCATTTAAAACCATTTGTTCATCTCTGTTGATGTTAAACCTCCACCTTCCCAAAGCAGCCTAATAAGCAGGAAAACAAAAAAAATGGACCCTCAACTACAGTCATGGGAATAAAGCAACATTAAAAGGGCCATGGTAAGCTGAAATAATGAACAACTAATTCCATTTTGATGATATGTTTTTATTGAACATGAATTGATTGTTGACCAACTACCATCTCTCATTTACAGGTGATAAGCTGCAGTCTGTGCGTCAGAGCAGCTTTATAAATTTAAATGACAGATTACAGAGACACTAAACTCCATATCTACCTTTACAAAAGATGAATGAAGCAACTGTGGTTTTAGTGTGCCCACAGTAACTCAAAGCTCAGTGAACTGAAAAGGTACTGGTTACCACGGCAGCAGAACACAGGATGGAGTGGGTGGGACAGCAGAAAGCAGACCTTGACCTTACATTTAAACCATTTGTGGCCATAAAGCGGTAAATTCAGTTCTTCGTTAAAGTCTGATTGGAGAATCAGTTACTGAGCTGACTTAATGCTTATCTGAAACTGTTAGAACTTTCTTAAAGGTGTGTACAACAAACGTCAAATTTGTGCTTGCAGTCCTTGAGTGTAGAAACAGATCAATGAAGATTTATTTCTACCACAACTGCAAGAGTCACTGTTATGCCTTAATCGACACCCTGTTCATGTGGGAAAATCATGAAAGGGCAACACAAAGGCACATGTGGAGGAGTCACCATGAGCTGCACTGACTGCCTCCACACAACACATGCAGACAAGCTGTCAGGACATCCCGTGGCAGAAGCATCTGCCTCAGGTGAAGTACAGAGGTTTCTGTCGGAGGCTGTTTTTATTCTCCGTTTACTATGTAACACAAACCCAGCTGCACATGAATGATTAACTAAAAGTTTCCGTGGGCAACACTTGAAGCAACTCAGGAAAACAAAACAGAATTCACAACCATCTTCCCTGCTTTTGTCAAGTAAGATATCATTTGAAGCTAGGGCAGCTTTACCAGCTGCATCACAACAGTTGCTTTACAAAAGCAGTAAAGAAAAAATATCTTTTGTTAGAAACAAGCTGCTTTTACTTCATGTTTAAAAGGGAGCTTCAAAGACACATTTTAGAAAATAAGTAATTTAACACAACAAACTAGACATTTAAATCCAGACAGTTTTATGGGGCACTTTGACAAAACCTTTTTTCTTTTCTTTGTTTGCATTTGAAATAAAAGTGGATTGCTGAAAGTAAAATGGCAACGGATTGACTTTTTCATGCGCACTGTACAACTATAAGAACCTCTTTTGTTTGCAGGGAACTGGAGCCCTGGCATTCAAGGTTGTGTGTTTGTTCATTCATTCATTTTCCAAGCCGCTTTATCCCTTTCGGGGTCACGGGGTTGCCGGAGCCTAACCCGGCTACTCATGGGCGAAGGCAGGGTACACCCCTGGACTGGTCGCCAGTCTGTCGCAGGGGCCACAATCACACACCCATACACACTCACATTCACATTCACACCTAGGGACAATTTAGGGTAACCAATTAAGCATGTTTTTGGACGGTGGGAGGAAGCCGGAGTACCCGGAGAAAACCCACGCATGCACGGGGAGAACATGCAAACTCCACACAGAAAGGTCCCCTAGCCAGGACTTGAACCGGGAACCTTCTTGCTGTGAGGCAGGAGCGCTAACCACTGCGCCACCGTGCAGCCCGTGTTGTGTGTTTGTGCTCACAGTAAATGCAAATTGGTTTCTATAGATGTAACAATGGATGTGATATTGAATAAAAAAACAACATTTGATGTTTTTATACCTTCTGTAAGACGAGCCTTTCCTCCTGTTGGCTGGCAGAGGACAGTAGAGCAGCCGACACACAGAACTACAGTTTGAGCATGGCTGAACACGGTGGTGATCTTATAACAACCTGCAACACAAACACAACAAGCCCAAAGACATACAAAGCTATCAAAAGTATGCCAGGAGAATGTGGAAAGTTCATAAAAGGCAGTTCAGGTATGAACTACTTTTATCGATGTGTCCTTGCAGCTGTTTTAAAGAAGAGAAAGGGAAATCTCATTTCACAAACAACTGCAGCAGTTACTGTTTGCCTTATTTGACACCCCAGTCACCACAGAAAGGATAAATGGGCAACACATAAAGGCAAAGGTATAGCAAAATATTTAAGTGCAGAATTTCAACAAAAAAACCTAGAACTAACCTGGACATTTCACGTCCATAAAATAGGAGTTTGGACTCTGAACAAGACGCTTTTTTTTGTGTCTCCTCTTTTCCTCCTCCGGAGTGGGATGCAACAAATCTTTTGCGAGCTGCAAAATAAATTTAAAAAGACACACAAACACATAAATCAATGAATTATCATTATCCCCATTTGTATAAAACCTACAATACACCTTGCGTAACGTATATAAGACAACCAAACGCCTGTGGTTTTGTTTTTATGATTAAGGAAACATAAAAAAAAAAAGATTGACGTAACAACATGGCGAACTGCGCAGCCCGACTCGAAAATGAGTTGAAAAGATTTGACTGAAGCAAAAAGTCGAAACCACTCGCTTTTATTTTGTTTAAATACACTTAATTTTTAATACATCAAATTAAAAACTATTTGTTACAAAAATGCAGATGTCTGTTGAAAAAAAATAATTTCTTTTGGGTTTTTTTTTTCCCCTAACCAACGGCCGCGTGCGCTGTTTTCGACTCCACGTGTTTCGCCATATTGGCTCATCTCAGCTTTCAATATTTACATTGAAATACGTTAAAAAGCTGGATTCCTACACGAAATAATCATAGACAAACATTACATTATCGGATAATCTTGAAAAAATAAAACTTTTTAGTATCTGATATAAACTGCAATGGCGTTGTGTTTACTTACGGGCATGTCTGCGTGCGTTCAAAAGCTCTAAAAAGAAAAAAAAAAATCTTTTAGACACATGCCGGAAACAGCCTGCTGGTCGACAGGAAGTTCCGGGGGAATAAAACAAAACAAATATAAAAATAAAATCGTTTTGGGAGTAGTTTCAATACCAAAAAACAAAAAGTTTTAATTTTTTTCTCTCTCTTTCCGAAACAGTAACTTTTTTCACAACTAAAAAATTAAGTTTAAATTTGACAGTTTTGGACAATGTGTTGCAAGGAAAGAAATTAATGAGAATTTCACACGTGAATGTAGACTGATACAGAAACTTGAACTATTCTGAGTTTGAAAAAAAAAATATATATATATAGTGAGTAATCAAGGAAGTGCATTGCCATGGTGACGATTGAAAAACAAAGGCCAAGGGAGGGTTGCAATTTTTTTCTGTAAATTGCACATCCATACGTCTGCCATCTTAATAACGATTAAGAACAGCTGTGATTAATAACATTACCAATCTTTTTATCCTTATGTGCAATCAGGTGGACTCACTTTCAAATTTTATTTCTAATAGGTTATATTTTTTATTTTAAAATATTTAAAGGGAAATCTTCAGTTTATTTATTTATTTCGTTTTGCTGATGCCGCTTTTTCCTCTAAAAAAAAAACCCCCCGATATTTGGATAGATGTGTGTGGGGGGTAAAAACAGACGGACAGATGGGTTACCACTACATTTTTGTTGTAAAAACATATTAGAATATGTGTATGCATGTTTTTTCACTAACCAGTTCGTTAACTAGGCAGTTTAGTCCGTAATATAGACACAGTATTGTAATTTCATGAACAATTGAAGTAAGAAAAATCGCAGAGGTCTTAGCCTAGCCAATGTCGCCCTCTAGCGTCTGCGCGGCGCAGCTGCGCGTCTGAGCCGTTGACTCCCATGAATCACTCCCACACTCCGCTGTGGACTTCGGGCCGACCACAAGCTTCTTCGCAGGCTGACAAACGCTCTGGCCACGTTGGTATGTTTTGTAGCTGGACAGATTTTGTTAGCCGGAGGATAGCAGCATAAACGCGCGGCTCGTCGGGCTCGGGAAGAAGGAGTGTTGGTCCGACACATCCAACGGTTCTACTTTGGATGGAGTTTGTCGGCGCAGTCCAAGCAGAACCGATCCGGACGGGGAACGGAATTTTACCGGTGGAAACTTTGAAGGAGGAAAAGAAAGGACGAATCAATCTGCATAAAACTACAAAATAAAGTATAAAAGGGCGAAGTTTTAAACTTTTTTTCAGTCAAATGGAGGAGTAGAGGCCATCCCTGAAACGCTAAAAACGACTCCAACTATGGCGAAAAAGTACGATTTCCTCTTTAAACTGTTGCTCATCGGGGACAGCGGAGTGGGCAAAACCTGTCTGATCATTCGCTTTGCTGAAGACAATTTCAACTCTACATACATATCCACCATTGGTACGTCAGGTTTTACCCAAAGCTCCTTGTGACGCACGCTCCTGCGAAAACAGGTTTCTCTTTCGTGCCTCAACTGGCCCCTTTTTTTTCCACTCTCCCTTTTTCTCCTCCAACGTTCTGTCTTTTTTTGGTGACCTTTTCTTCCATCTTCTCCCACCCCCCGTTCCTATTCTGCTGAAGGTCCACCCACCCTCATTCCTATCTGTTTTACCATCTCTGCGTTCCCAGAGGAATGGCCTGCTCTTTGGCATGCGCACTACTCCCCTTTTTGCGCACAGCCTGTCCGTCTGTCTACCTGTCTGTCTATCCATCCAGTAGAATAAAAGCATGCCTGTCCCTTTGTGCCATTCTGTCAGTTGGGCTGACTGACAAAAGGCCTCAGCCTGACCCACATATCCTGCATTGTGCTCCTCATGTTTTATGTTTTTGGTTCTTCTCACCACCTCTTTTTTTTCTCTCCTTCCTCTGCCTTTTCCTGTCATCCCGTTATCTCCCAGGCATTGACTTTAAAGTGAAAACTATTGAAGTGGATGGAAAGAAAGTGAAGCTACAAGTGTGGTAAGAAACAGCTGTTGAACGCTTTGGTGATTTAGTGAAGCAGTATTTCTGTAAAAGCAAAGAGGAACCTCCCTCGACCAAATATAAATAAAGGGCTTGTGACATCAGGCTGAAAAGAATGCGTGTTTTTCTGCAGGGACACGGCAGGACAGGAAAGGTTCAAGACCATCACTACTGCTTACTACAGAGGAGCCATGGTAGGACATCTGCAATCCGCGGCACTCTTCCTTAATATCAACTCTTCACTGACTTTCTGCCCTCTCCACATCAGGGTATCATCCTGGTTTATGATATCACAGATGAGAAGTCCTTTGAAAACATCCAGAACTGGATGAAGAGCATCAAAGAAGTGAGGCCCTGTTGTTCAACTTTATATCACCCTTGTTTTTTCCCATTCATAAAAATGATGTTCTTCAATGCAATATTGCTTAAAGTTTTATCATTATTATTTTACATTATTTGCAAAAGGATTTTTATGACAAAGTTAATCAGAAATTCACCTCTGAGTTGTGGGCAACTGTGGACTTCCCATCATCCTTTTGTTTACATTCTCTCTCGATAGCTTACAGCCCCTCACACCCCCAACCTAACATTGGTGGTGCAACAATATTGGCGAGTGATATTGGAGCTATAGCCGTAAAGGGATTTGGGCCAAATGCCGGCTCAGACGAGGAATACGAAGACGTTCATGGATCTATTCATCTGCAAGCGGAAGTATTAGGATGGAATAGAGCAAGGAGTTTGTGGCCTGCAGATCGTGGCTTTTTCATGCAGCATTTTTGGGTCTGCTCCAGATTCACAACGATTTGAAAAAAGAAACACAGAAAGGCAATTTAAAGGACCAATATCGTACTTTTTTAAGCCTTTCAGAGTAAACTATATCCATATGATAAATATTACCATTGGCACACTAAATAATATATTTTTTAATGACATAAGTTATTTTTGAAGCTGATTTTCCCACCTGGAAGTAAGAAGACTCGATCTCCAAGGCTCCGCCTCTCGCTCCTTGTGGGCGCCGCCCATGCCTCAGCAGCGTCCGAACTGTTGCAAAGATGGATGTGCATATTGTGCATCTGAAATGAAAGCATTTTGCCAATCCCCGTTAGCGCCACGGAGAAAAAGGATGTTTGTGTTAGCCTCGGGGCGGTGCTGGCAGCGCGCTCTTCATTTTCATGGGTTGGGAGGGGCTGGTGCTCAGTGCGCCGGGTTTTAGAGGAATGCTCAGAGATGCATGAATGGATCAAAATATATATATATGGGTTTGTTTTAATTTCAGGAAAGAACATTATAATACACTTACAAGGTCAAAAAGTTGATTTTGCGCTTAAGCTTAACTTTCTTAAAAATGTCCTCCATTATCAGAAAAATGCCACAACACATTAAAAACACCAAAACAAAAGTTGGGTGAATACATTATTTAGATGCATTACCTTCATATTTACTGTAATCTGCTGCTTTATCACTCATAACGCAGAACCATGCTTGTATTTCTCACCGCGCTCAGTATATTTCCAAGTACAGATTTTTTTTAAACATAAGCCTAAAAAAAACTTGCTTATCTGTTCTCCTGCGAGGTTTGCTAACATGCCCTCTCCTATCATTTATGAGCAAATGCATTTTCTGCGGGTTCGCCAAAAATCTGGTTGAGCAACATCCCAGCCAGAGAGGAGACCGTCACTCCAACAGAGATGTTTACATAGCGACTGAGTTTTTGGCCCGTCCTATCAGATTGTTTGCTACTATTTATGTGGTTTTGCGTCACAGTTTATGCTGCTGATCTGAGATAGACCAGCAAGATCCCATCTTTATATATCTTCCCAGTAAAATCAGTTTAGCATAAAATAAACATCGGTTTTCTACTAAAATAAGGAACAAAGTTTTCACAATAAATGGCCATTACAGCTAAAACACGTGTAACATTTTGGATCATATTTTTAGTTTCATTTAAAGACAAATGTTTAGATTGTGTTTGTCAGTTAACTTCATGTTCTCTTTCCCAGAATGCATCAGCTGGCGTCAGTCGGATGCTGCTGGGAAATAAGTGCGACATTGAGGCAAAGAGGAAAGTTTCCAAAGAGACGGGAGAAAAGGTGAGGGGATTCCTACAAATCTCTGCTGAATGACAGACTGCCTGTAAAAATGTCGTTTCGATACAAAGAGGGCATCTCAACAGCACTCATCATTCAGGAAATTCTGAAAGATACTGTCAAATAAACCACACATGATGGTGTTGAGGGAGGCATTTTTTTTTTTGCTGGAGGGATAGGGAGGTTTACTCTTCTACTGGTTTTGTATTTGTTCAAGATTAAATGCGGGAAGTGTTGTTTACTCTTATCCTGACCCTGTGTGACGAGCTCTACTTCTGCTGTTGACAGCTGGCAAAAGAGCACGGCATCAGATTCTTCGAGACCAGTGCAAAGTCAAGCATTAACGTGGAGGAGGTGAGCCATGACAAACACTGACGACTTCATGTTCCTTTGGAGCAGGCCAGGCTCTGGGCTCCATGGCACCCTAGGCGAAAAGGGATTTTGGCCTCAAACTTTAAACTATTACTTTGAATTATTACTTTCTTATTTTTAAACTACACGAGTGGTGTGTCAAACTGTTATAAACTTGTAAAAAAAAAAAAAAAACAACCATAGTCTTATCATTGTAATTTGGCGTCGCCTCCAGGAGATGACACCCTAGGCGGTCGCCTATGCCCATGACCAGCCCTCTTCTTTAGTCTGCTCTGTAATAATTGATTTAACAGGAACTGTCCACATTTTCTACACAAAGAAAACATCAACTTTGATCTTCTTTCCTTTCATTTGTCTTGCAGTCATTTCAGGCTTTAGCACGAGACATATTACAAAAATCCACCAAGAAGCCGGTAAGTCAGAAGAACACCGATGTTCTGTGTAGTTTGCAATGCATTTGTCACTTTAAAGTCCCACTCCAATCATCTTTGGATATATTTTAAAGTGTTCCCAGTGGTCTTTTAATTTTTTAGCATGCTGTTTTTAGGCAAGTTGAAAAATATGTTGTTTTCTATGACATAGTTTCTACAAGAGCGGCAGAAGTTCATTAGAAATTCATCTTTGACTAACAATCTATGTAGTGCAGGACTATCTAGTGCCCTGGATTTTAAAAGCGATTGGGACACCATTCTCTCTGCTATTTCTTTTTAATTAACAGCTAATATGACTTCACCGATTCCACAAAGTAAAAGCCTAATAAATATAACCATTTATAAAGACTATTTATTAATCCACTGTGTTCTGGTGATATAAACATAGATGCTGTATTAAAAAAAATCAAAAAATGTGTTCAGACGCAATGCATTGTGGTCTATATTTGCCATTCTAGTGAGCATCGATGCACACTTGTTTTTTTTTGCAGGTACTTTTGTTTTTTTTATTGTAGATTTGGACAGCACTACAAAATGCCAAATGCACTATATAGTGAGTAGTGAAGGAATTTGTGAAGGAAGCTTGTGGCTTTCTGTAGTAACTTCTACATCACAACTACAGGATTTTTCAACAGTATATTTTTATCTGCTCCTGATACACATTGATTTGAGATGCAATTTTAAGCTTAATTTTCTTTTTTTTATATCATCCATCATATTAAAAAAAAATCTGCAAGAACATTTTAAAAACACAGTTTTCATTGGAGTGGGTCTTTAAAAGCAGAGCATTACAACTCTATATTAACTTTGGTCATATTTTTTTTCTGTCTGTCCATGTACAGGGCCCTACTGGCCGAGAAGTGAAAATCACCAGCAACACACAGCAAAAGTCCTCAAAGTGTGTCCTCCTATAGACTAAGCAGACAGGACAAAATGTCGTGCTATTTTTGGAAACAATTCCGTAGGGTTTCTGTCTCCATCTAGTGGACAAACAATCTCAGTACAGACAGGCACTAAGATTGTGTTTCTTTGGAACTTCTTGTCCTACGAGATTTGCAGGAGGCCCGTGGAGTTTTTTTTACCTTCAAATAGTACCTGTAACTCAAAGCTATGCATATTCTCTGTGATTCCTACTGGGATGAATTCTACAAAATGCCTGAATAGCTCTTTGGTTTTCTTTGTTCTGTTTTTTTATCATTTAGAAGCCCCCTTCGCTTCAAAGGGACTGGATTTCCTCTGGTGTTTTATGTAAAACACAGGCCTTTTTTGAACCAATTTGGCAGAATTACAATCAACAACTAAATTTTATCCATTAAATTGCTGTTTTCTTCTTTTTTCCAAGTCTCTGAACGATCGCCAACTCAAGATGTTGAATGCAAGACAATTGTTCTAAAATGAAGGTTTTAATACACAAGATCTGCCAAAGATCAATGATTTGTACATCAAAAAATAACAATTAAAAGGCAGTGCACAAGGAGCCTGTTTCCATGTACTTCAGAGACATTTGCACATATAATAAAAGTCTACTCATTGTGCATTACGTGTTTGATGTGTGTCTAATATTTCAAAAGTATCTAAAGAGCGAAAAAGAAAACAAAAAGTTCTGTTCTGATAAATTTGCAGTATTTCATCAGTGGAATCCAAACAAATTTTGTAAGAAACAAAGCTTGTTTTTTTTTCTTCTTTTCTTTCAATAAATGGATTAGAAACATGGAAAGCAGAGAAGATGAATGTGCAATCTGAGAAGTTGAGTAGAAAGATAAAAGAAGAATGGGTGAAGCGATTGAATGGACAGGATGTGAGAGCCCAGGAGTCAGATGTGCGTACTTGTCCCTACCGCTGAATCTGTTTGGTGGGATAGCCTTTTATCTAAAGTGCCTAAAGACTGCCACACCTTACATCTGGAATGTCTGTGTATGTGCTCAAGATGTTTTTCAGATCATCTGAAATTCCCCCCTCTGGTTAGAAATCTGCTCTTGACAGAAACCTCTCCTGTGCACGGAGACGGAGAGATTTTTGTGACTTCTTTCTTTTGTTCTCCAGTACCTGTCTTTTCTTTCTTGCCAATATTATATTGTATGTAATTAGAAAAAAAATCAAGTCTAATAAAAACGCTAAACATCTATGTTTACCTAACAATTACTGGGCAATTTATTTGGCCCATTATTACAAATTTGCCTCAAAGAAATATTCACATTTTGTTTGCTTGCTTGCTTGTTTGATTGATTAGTTGGTTGATTGATTTCCTTTTACTTTTAAACACAAAATAAAATAGTTAAATAAACAGAAGGTGATGCTTGGAAAATAAGTGGGTGAAAGAAAAATCTTATCAGTTCAGTTGAACATGAAAAATTGTTCAACACAAAAGAAGTACAGAAAGAAGCATCAAATTACCAAAACAACATGATGAAGTCATGATCTTCCATACGTTGCTCCATTAGGCTTCTCCTTTTCTAATACGTTTCCAACATTTTCAGTATTTTTTTTAAACCAGGTGACATTCTTACACGTATAGTTTTTTTGTCATTACACAGACATATGGAACAAGAATTCAGATCAGAAAAACTATTCACAAAATTGACGCAGGCTGAGAGTATGAAACGCATTATTGTTTTATTATATCAAAATTGGCAAATTGTGTCAAAAAACAAATAGACATGAAATTTAGATAAAGGTCAATAAAATAAAATCGCCTGATTCATCAGTTAGTTTTCTGGACAAATGTTCTCATGATGACCACACTTTAGGTTCCCCAGCACCCTTCATCGCTGCCTCATTGTAACTCAGTTGCTACTGTTTTGCTGCAGCGAGGGCCTGTCACCTGGCAACAGCCCCTCTTCCCAGCATCAGCACCAGGACTGTTCGCGCGCGGACTGCCGCTTCTCCTGGTTGTCTGCACGTTTTGCGTGGCTTCGGTTCGCAAACACTTGTCCTCTCCGTCGGTGTCAGAGTTCCTGTCGTGGAGGCGGCGGGGAGGAAGGCAGATTTACTGTTGAGTATCGCGTCCCACAACGAGCTGTGTCACGTGCACGTGGAGGTAAACGTCTAGATCTGAGCTGAACGGGATGCCCGCGTGACTGCAGGGAGGAAAGGGGCGGAGGAGAAGAGGGAGGAGGAGGTGGAGGTGTCCGTGGACCGCCGCAAAAGCTCCGAGGTGGAGTTTTCCAAAGCAATTTTTCCATTTTTATTTTGGGAGAACGTGTTTTTGGTGTTATTTCCGTTCGTGTCTCCGGACCTGGTGATGTCAGACCGCCGTGCTCTTCACGCTGCCTCGTCTCCTCCACGTCAGGACGAGGACCTAACATAAGGTGGGGGGACGCACATGCTCGGACGCCGTTTCTCCTGGCCGGACGCCCGGACTGCACTCAGCCAGCTGGGAGGGAAAGCGAGGCGCGATCAGCTGCTGTCCTCGGGATGCTGGAGGAACTGCGGCCTGCTCCCATCTCCGGTTGCTGCAGTGCCACATGGGCCAGGAGGGGGAGAGACGGGGGAGAGAAGATGGAGAGGTGGAGGCTATAAAAACATATCCCCCTGACTGTAAGTTTCTAAAGCCTAAAATCTTAGGTCTAGGGAAGCATTTGGGTTTCAGTGGGACGGAAGGAGTGAAAGGCACAATCTGTCCTTAATGACCAGAAACTCATGAGGAACATGGGCTAAAAGAAAGAGCTTTGGTTAAATAAAGATCCTAATGATGTCTAATGAGTTGAGCTGATGGGCCTTTTAGCTGTTTTTGCTGACAAAGTTCTGAACTGGACTGTAGAGCTCGCCGTGGGACACTGCGCAGGAGCGACTGTACCTGCCAGCAGCCAGTTTGGTGCATAATTCTGACAGACTGGAGCTCTGATGCCAGCGTTTATTCCTCTCCCTCCTCTGCTCTGCTGAGCTGCTACCCACACAACCTGCTTTATGAACTCAAGGAAAGCCTGAAACCTCTCCCAGCACCCCCTCCCCCCTCCCCCCAAAACACACACACACACACAGCCATAATCCCAGGAATACAAAGCAAACATGCCTTCACCTTCAGACTCCAGCAGTGTGGCTTCAGCCACTGGGTCTCGCGGCTGGTCCGACAGCCACAGAGGCATGTCTGGCCGGGGGCCTGCTGGGGCCCGGCTGCTCCTGTATTTAGGCTTGTGCCACCTTGGACTGGGAGCCATGGTTCTGGCCTTCTCCTTTACCAGCATGGCCTTCACCCTCTCTGCCCGTGTGAGGCAATCCTGTCCATTCTGGGCTGGCTTCTTTGTAAGTGAACACATTATGTTTTTACTTCAGAATAAAACAAAAGACTGCAATTGGGTGAATTCTGATGCGTGTCCTGTTCATATCCAGGTGGTGGCGTCAGGGATAGTTGGAATAATCTCATGGAGGAGACCTCTGACACTAGTGGTACGTACTCTTGCACTTCAAGACTTTTTTATAGACTGTATAAGCCTGAATAATAACCAAAGCACTATAAATGACATCCCAGGTCAAATCCTAAAAGTATGGTTTGTAATGAACTAGTGTTAGGAATGTTAAATTATATGTAATTAAATAAAATTTACAATTGTCTGCCCTTTCCAAGACTGATTAAAGACCCACTCCAGTAATATCTTTGTGTATTTTTAGCATGTTCTCGTAGCATTTTTCTCTTGGTAGAGGACGTACAAATAAATTAAACTTAAAACTGCATTTCTGAGTATTTTTTTTTATTCCTAAAAATAAAAATCTGCCTCTCAGCTGTGTTGTAAGGACTTACAAACACCCCCTTTTCTAAATCAAGCATCCCATCTGCATCCCTTCACAGGTGTCGCTGTTCATGCTGCTCTCTGCAGTGTGTGTGATCCTCAGCCTGGCCGGCTCGATGCTGTCCTGCCAGAACGCACAAATGGTCAAGTCAATGATTACCTGCAAGGTATGCAGGCTTTGTCCTTTGCTACATGCTGAAATGATGCTCCAGGACTAGTTTGGGAAATCTTTTGCATTTCATCATGTCTAGGCGGACAGTGGGAGGTGTTTGTGTTGTGCACCCCTTCAGTCTTGCTCCATAGATGGGGAGGACACCCTAGTCCTGAACCTGAATGTTGATTGCCACTCAGTCAGGCATCAGCTTAAAGTAAGTTGTTTGTCGCTGCAATTATTTTAAACATCAAGCCTTTTAACACACTTCCCAAGTTAACATTTCTTTGAATACCCATTTCCCTGCAGGACCTTTTGTTCAGTGCATGTGGACTCAGCATTCTGTCCACCATCATTTGTACACTGTCGACCGTGACATGCAGCATCCACATATTCTCTCTGGACCTCGTGCACCTGG
This sequence comes from Adrianichthys oophorus, assembly GCA_036245035.1. NCBI lineage: Eukaryota > Metazoa > Chordata > Actinopteri > Beloniformes > Adrianichthyidae > Adrianichthys > Adrianichthys oophorus. The sequence continues at coordinate 10,895,458 of BSAI01000207.1, read as the reverse complement.
TGAGGCTAAATATCTTTCTCATCCAAGCTGCTGGTGTTTTCACAGGACATGCACATCAGCTAAAGTGCAGTCCCGATAGATCAGAACGTCCATTTTTAAAGTCTGTTTGCTGTCCGGTCTTCACTCATGTCACACGGTTCCCACCCAGCTGGCGCCGCATCGCTCCCGCTCCGTCAATCCAGAATGCACCACTCCTCAGGATGCCTTCCTTACAAACATTATGGACTTTGAGGAGTTTGTTCCACCCATTCCTCCACCCCCTTACTACCCTCCCGAGTACACCTGCAGCTCAGAGACAGACGCTCAAAGGTACTAGTAAAATATTACTATGTGTGGGCCTTACTGTACTTTCTATAACGGCAAATGTTGCACATTTGTAGACTGATGTGCACGGTTGTATCATTGCAGCATTACATACAATGGCTCCATGGAGAGTCCTGTTCCCTTGTACCCTACTGACTGCCCTCCTCCTTATGAAGCTGTGATGGGACAGAGAATTGCCAGCCAGGTGAGCATGTGTGTATAGACAAGCGACTCGCAGTCTTCTTCTACTGGGAGCATCAAAGCACAGAAATCATCCACTGAAATAAATAAAAAAGTCTATCGATGCTTGAGGATTTGACTTTTGAATCCCTCAATTTCAACGTTGCTTCCTAAAAGAAAAAGATCCAGCTGTTTCACATTTAAAAGGTGTTTATTGGATTGAATTTGTCCAAGTGTAGACATAACACCAGCTGACTGAAGTTTCTACATGTTAGTGCAAGGAGCTCCTTTGTTTTCTTCATTTTTTTCTTCTAAAAAGGAAATAAAAACAACTTTTGAAAAGGAAAAGGAAGTCATTTTGGCTTGTTGTTCCTCCTAATTATTTAAATCGCACTTTAACTGTAACCTATTCAAAAATGTAGTAAATAGGGTCCTGTTACATGTCCAAATATGGTATTAATGACTTTTGAGCATCACACTAAACCAGGCTAACGGTTAAGGTAAGTTGCAGTTTTATTGCTGCAAACACAAACCACAGCTTTGTTTCAGTGCTTTTGTTCTCACATTCAACCTTTTATGTGAACTTAGCTGTCATGCGGTAAAGAAGAGGGAAAATTGATAGGAAAAAAGTGAAGGAATTCTTCCCCTGCTCAACGGCAGAGGTGGGAAGAACCTTCAAACTTGCTTGACCTGGTATAAACCATTTGGCTTGTACTGTGATTTTACAGAGGTTGTATGTTAATCCAAACGTTTCTCTGCTTTCTGTGCTCTGAAGAAAACAAATCTTGTTTAAAAGAAACAGAAAAAGAGTAACTATGTTCCTTTATATCGCTGTGACGTGTCTGTGGTTCTTGGAATGACCTAAATGATCTTTATCTGTCCTGACTGCCAAGGCAACGGTGTTCGATCCTGTCGGCACTGAGCTGTCTGGAGAGAGGGGAACGTCCACGGCCTTCAGTGGCGAAGGTGCAGATTTTCTTTATATGATTGGATTATATATAAGGAATCGTGAATGGTTTGATAGGGTGAAGAGAAACATGTTACAGTCTCTAGTCACTTCAAAGTGTGGGTTAAAACTTTTATTCCAATTCTACAATTCAGGATAAAAGTAAAAGATAACTCTGAAAAACATTGTTGCTGACATTCTTTAGGTGATGAAGAAATCCTGTTTTTCAGTGTCCATGGACAGTGGGTCTCTGCTGATGTCAGAAATTGTGGACATCCCTGATGATTCCTCTCCTTCTGAGGACTCCTGTCTCATGGAGGTGGGACTAAGAAATCAGGGGGAGAGACGCAACAGGGCTCCCAGTGCGGGTGGAGATGCAGGGGAGAGCATCAATCTCCGTGGTCAGAGGTGTCAAACGCCCGAGAGTCCTTTGGCAGGAGGGCCGAGAGCCAAGCGAGTTCTCAGAGGAGAGAGGTCCAACTCCTGTTCCTCTCCGAGCACTGCCACCAGCACCACTTACAGGTGAGTAAAAAATTCAGTTAAAACCAAAATTTCTAAATAAAAAATTGAAAACTTTTGTCTTCTGTTCTGTCACTCAGGTCTCCGGTGCTTCTTCGCCAAGCTGTGCTAGCCCGTAGCTGTTCCCAACCAGAAGCCATAGGTGGCTCCATGAATCAACAACCATTCTCCATCCCAGAGATCCGGTTTCAGCCCTCCTTTGCCTCAAGCCGTGGAGCTGCAGTGGGTTCCTCTCCCGTCCCTCCTCCAGCCTTCTCAGCTGCCAGTGAACACGATCACGGTCACCTCCTTCCTCTCCAGCCCCTCTCCCTTCAGCAAAGAGCCGGAAGAAGTGAAAGGGATGGAGAGACCGCGAGAAGACACAGCGAAGGCTTTTTACGCCTCGTGAGATCACAGAGTGAACCGGGTCTCAGCTCCTCGACAGACGCGGGTGAGTCAGGTACTGATAGAAAAACTCTTTCATCAGTTGGACACTGATCATAATGTGTGTATTTCTGCTGTTTTCTAGTGGACTTTGGCTCTGGTGGGAGTAAAGCATCTACGGACACAGGTAAGACAGTACAAGATGATGTGATAGAAACCCTTCTGTTCATAAGAATACAATAAATGAACTGATCCGTACTACAAATGGTAGATTATTGTTCAGAACATTTTTTTCTTCACATCTCCTGCTTAGTTCTTTGCAATTTGACTTAAATTAAACTCAACACTAGTAGCACTTCATTTCTATGTTGAAAGGTTTTTGAAAACCAAAAGTTGTGTTTGAATTACTTTCATCTGAGAACCCAAACCTCTCATCTCCTTGAATTTGAAAAACCTTGTGCTAAAGAAAAGATGAGAAGTGTTGAGTAAATTACTTTTAAAGAGTAATTGATTACTTTAGTTACTGGATGAAATTGTAATTAAATTACTTTACCCATTCCATAATTTAAGAAGCAGTTCAATTCAATTACTTAACTTTTCTTCCACTCACATACATTTGAAAAAGCTTGCACAAGCTAGAAAAACTTTTATTTAACTTTATTTTTAAAGACATTGTGCAATGAACATTTATAACCTGGCTTCATTAGAACTTAGACAACAGTGTGAAAAGTGACACAATAAGTTACAACACATGGTGAAAAAAACATCCTACCAGATCTATATCATTATATATAGTATATATCAAGTCTGAAACGAAGGCAGTTGTGAAAACAAAAAACTATTAAAGACCTTCAAGTAAAATCCACAATATACTTGTTTTATTATTCCTCGAAAATGGTTTTACTGCATCAAAACGTGAAAAGTAAAGTAATGAGGGTTTTTTAGTCTAGCAATTGTAATTTAATTATCAAAATTGTAACTGTAACTGATTACCTTCCTCCATTACTGGCAAAAGTAATTACATGACAGTAATTGAATGTGTTACTCCAACACTGAGGATGAGAATATTCTTCAATTTCATAAATGAATTTTGAGATTCCCCTTTTCCTGTGTATTTGCTGCTTACCTATGCTTCCTACATGTATTTGTTTTTAGTTGACCCTAGCTTCAAGAGAAAAAGTCTTACTTTCTTTCTTGAAAGAAAAATAATCATATCAATAACATTTTCAAAAGCAAAATCATCTGAGTTTGAGAAAACATGTATTAGTTACAAGAAACGTTTTCTTTAAAAAAGTATTCTTGGTAAGACCATTTTTCCTAGCCCTTTGGCAATTAAAAAAATCTGCCAATGGGTAAGAAATTTGACTGAATTTTGACTGCCATCCTTCTGTATTATTGAAAAGATTTTCCTAAGAGGAATGCACTATTAAAGTGAAGGCACAAAAGGTGGTAAACAGGGATTCCTAAATATATTTTTGGACATTTTTTAATGTAGATAAGTTGCAAAAAGATAAATAACTTTGGTTCTGTTTTCTGTTTCAAAGGTCCATCTTCTGAGGCGTGCCTGCTGCCTCAAACATCTCTGCCTCCTGCTGCAGTGCTGTCCACAAAAAGCAGCATAAAATCAGCAACCACAGGGATTCAGGTGCCCCCAAAGCCTGCAGCCACCTCACCACTCCGATTACCCAAAGACTGTCACCGTTCCCTTGCTGATCTGAAGGTAAACATGTTCAGAAGATTTTTAAGGAAACCGTTTCTTTGTCTTCTCAGTTAACGGGTTTATTTCTTATCCTTCAGGTAACTCGAGTTCTGGTGGCTCGCTTCCTGCATCGCTCAAAACGTAATCTGGCACCCTCCTCCGAACCTGCAGGGACCACAGCCCAGGCGACAAAAAGGAGGAGTGGAACTGAGGCTGCTGCCACCAACCACTTGGCCTTGGAACAGGTAAGTCTGCAAGATCTCATTCCTTTTTGCATCTGTAGTGATGAATATCGAGTATTTACTCAACTTAATTACACCCAGATGTTGCGAAACACTTGGGGCTCCAGCCGAGGACACCCCACCCATCACTCCCATCGTCCTCGTCACCGTGGACATCATCATTCCCACAGTGACAGTCGCCACAATCGGCACCAGAGTAGCCGGGCACCAGAGGGCATCCACCTGCGCAGCTGTGGAGATTTGAGTTCCTCCTCCTCGGCGTCTCTCTGTCGACTTGTCCCTCATCATCCACCGCATGGGTCATCAGGGACTCTTTATTCTGAGTCTGCTCTGTAAGGGAGAAAACAAAGGGAATGAAACAAAGATGGAGAGAAGATAAAAGTCAAGTAACTGAGATTGCAAAAGTCTTCCCTCCTGATTTCCTGTCATCTCTGGATCCTGAAGCCAGCTGTGTAGACGGCCTTATTTTTGGTGCTTCGGAGCCATCTGAACATCACTCAAGAGTTCGCTTGTTTTTCACCGACAAACAGTGCAAACTTTATTTAAACTACAGTGTGCTTTTACCTGATAAGCTCTCTCTACCAAAATAAAAGTCAGGACTGAGAAAAACACTTCATGAACCATCTCTGCTTTTGACCTCCATCAGTTCATCTGGAAACTCGTCTCTATTTACTTCATCATTTAGTCTACCAGAATGATTTTGCTATCATGGATTTACATGGTTGCCCTTGGACAAAGCCAATGGCTCACTTGAGCTCATTGACAAGACTGCTCATGTGAAGAGGTCTTCTTTTGTCTTCCTTTCTCAAGAACAAATGCATAAGGGCGAGCAGTGCTGGAAGATCTAATGAGACAATGGAGCAGAACTCTTAAAGAGTTGTGCTGTCTCTACAGAGCAGCCAGCATTGCTAACACAGACGTTGTTATACACCACAAATAGGTTCAGCCTTGGAAATGTATGTTGTTGTTTTTTTTAATTTATGGCCTCAGTGGTTTCCTTTGAACATGTGCATGTTTAGCAGCAGCTGAGATACAGCGGGAACTCTGTTCATTCAAGTCTACTAGTCTGTCCAACCTACGAGAGCTCAGAACGTCTTGACCTGCATGTTTGCTTCTTTTTGTTTTTCTTGCACAAATGGCTTAAGATAGTAGCCACGTGATAGGTAACTAACTAATAGCTAACAACTATCGGAGATAGTTTTCTGCCTGGTGGCTCCAAGAATAAATCTGTATCTGAACCTGCACAGCAACAATCTTTGGCTAAAACAGTTGAGTACTTGTATGATCAGAGGTGCACGCTGCACTGAAGAGTAAGTTAAATGTAAAGTTAAGCTTTTGATGAAGTCAGGTTTTACACTGTGTGTTGGCACATGTGCACATGTCCTTTTGGGCATGTTTAAAATGGAATAAAATCTTTAAGATGCACTGGTAATCGTGATAGGACAGCACCATTTGACATCAAGTGGCAGCTCTATTTAAAAATGTTAAACATGATTTGTCTTTTTTTTTATATAATACATTTACACTTAGCCTGTAAGCACTGGCTGGTCAGGCACTCATCCTCAAAGGCACTGAGTTTGTTTTCTACCTCCTGTCTTGACTTACACATTATTTATTTGGCTTATTGATCCACGACCTGAGTAAGAAATGTTCGCAAAGAAAAACACCTGTCAATAGCAAAACTTTCAATGCAAGATATGTATTTCAAAAGTGTGAAAGAAAGAAAGAAAAAAGCATCCCTCAAGATGCTGATGTACAAAAGTCTTAGAGGATAGTGTGCTCCTCTAAAAAATATCGTGTAACACAGTCATTGCCTCTTTTCCTTTAAAAACCAGAATATTTTTAAATCAAGATAAAAAGATAAACAGCAACAAAATGATTTTCTACCAAACAATCTGTTTGGTATAAAGTAAACATATCTAAATTTGTGAAATCAATTCCCAGATAACTGAAATAAAAATAAGCATGAAGAAATGTCAAAACACAAAAAACTGAATTGGATGCTCTCGCAAAAGTGTTCAAAAGTGAAAATGGCAGAAAGTGGTATCATTTATTTTATGTTTAAACTAAAATGAGCAAACAAAAGATGCATTCTATTCAGTATTTATAACTTGCACCTAAATTAATTAAAAGAAGACAAAATTAAAAAATGCTCTGGCATCAAAAATCTATTTAAAACACAGACCAGTAGTGAGTAAAGAAAATTCTGTTTACCATTAAGTGTATTAGAAATACATAAATATTCTCATAGTTTATATATAATATAGATTATAAAATATATAATCTTTACTATAATTTGTTCATTTATTACTTATTTTAGTCTAAAAGTTGATGAGAATGTTTGATGAACTGGTCATGTGACACATTTGATTTATTTCCTTTGATAGTGTAACATTTTTACAAATATGTCATCACTTCACAACAAAGTTTGGGACAAAGGGCCAACAAATTTGATCCCAAGTTTTAAGACTTAACAAAAACATTGATTTTAAATCTCTTTTTCTGCAAAGAAACAAAATCTGTTCATTTGACACCAAAGTACAGATTTCTTTGATGGTTCTCAGATCACTCACAACGGTATGTTGCCTTAAGTACAAAACAAGACAGAGAACATCATGGTGTCAATGGCCGGTTCTATTACAGAGATATTAAGGCATGGAACAATCTGGAATGATTTTTAACATAAAAAAGAAGAAAAATCTGCAACATCTCTGATGGCATACTTTTATTTTTTATTTAAGGCAAAGACAGCATATGGATATTAATAATAATAATTAATTAGAAATACAAATATATAAGATCATACCGCTTTAGTAGCCATTATTTGATCTGTTTTCTTAGAGTTGTAAACTGATATTTCATTTTCTTCATATTTCATTGTCTCCATAAACCACAAATCTGAATTAATAAAATAATTGATCAATTTTCCAAGTTTACTTCCCAAAGAGTGTTGGTATGTATTTTCTAAAGTTCAAAGGTCAAATTGCTTTACAGAGTTGTGTTTAACCAATTTATACTTTTACTGTGATAGTCAAAGCTTAACACCATGTTGTGCTGTCTCTGTGTTGGAAAAGTAATTCTTAGCAAGTATTACATGTTATTCAAACTTTGATTAATTATGGCTTCAATGGTTAAGAATCTACAACAAGAAGCTCTGGTTTGTTTAAGATATAACAAAGTGTTCAATCAGCACACAAAAATCTTCCTTTTTTTTTTTTTTACTTTTCGAAAAAAAAGAGTTAAACGATTTTTCTTTTACTTGTTTGTCCTAAAAACAACGTATCTTAGTAAAACATCCCATTTAATGTTCCAAAGAAAAAAAGAAAACAGTTGACTCGTTCTTTAATTTAATCTCACCACCCGATTTAAACTCCGCCTTCCGCTTCCTATTGGTCAACCACCAAGAAAGCCCATCCTGGTTCGATGTGAGTAACCAATTAAAAAGCTCAATGTCAAATGGAGCCTTTCCTTAGCCCCGCCTATTTACTATGAATGTTGGGACATATAGTTCAGTAGCCAAGTGTAAAACGGCAGGAGCGTAAAATCAAACTACAATTTACACATCCTGGTTTGAGGAAGCGTTCAAAGACTTAATTTTATAATTGAAAGGATTTACAGAAAGTGGAATTTTTTTTATTATTATTTCAGAGTGTATACCGGAGCAAGATATCGGTAAAATGGTATGTAAATATTTACAAATACCACATACCTCTGAGTTCATTTGTTGCGCTAACACAGTAGGAGTTTAAGACTGAGAGAAAGATAACTCTCTGTGCTAACGTCAGCTAACGCGTCGTTTCATTGAAGGTCTTAAAACAGATTTTCTTCCTTCGCACTCTCTCGCTGAGCTAAGTTAACGATGAGACCACGAATGTTGCCAGACCTGTAGCTTTCCACACCCGGAACAAGTCTGCAAAGTTGCTTAGCATCTGAGCTAGTGGTGGATTAGCATGATTTTAGTAGCTTTGTGTTGAGATTTGGAGCGTCTATCGGCGATGAGGCGCTTGCTAAACTGTGTCCTCAACGGTCCTAAAATCCTCCAAACCGTGTGGTTGGATGTGCCACCGTTTGGGGCGAAACGCCGCAGTCTGATGTCGTGCACGTCGTCTTTCCAGGCGGACAGTATTTCCAACGGAACACACAGCAAAAAGGCGCTACTGTCAGACTCTCAGCTGTTTGATGTCAAGTTCGATGAGCTGGTGACAGAGTTGATCGAGAGAGATCTGAAGGATCCGGGCCTGGTCGTGGCTTTGAACAGACACAGGGAGGTAAATACAGCAGACTTCATTCTCTGGTATGGTTCTAGCGTCAAATGCAACGGTTACATTCTTTTTTTCCCTTCTTTTTGTTAAACTCTAGGTTTTGGTTTACAATGTTCCCGGGGGTAAGAAGAACAGAGGGCTTTCTGTGATTGGCTCCCTGAGGGAGCTTCTCCCACCCTCTCAGCTCACCCAGGATGTTGTGGAAAGAGCTCTGGTGGTGGGCTGGTGCATTGAGTTGGTAAGAATTGTTTCTACACAAACCCAAAATGTTTGACTAATTTACAGCATCAGGAAATAAATACATAAAATTTCCAGCCTAAAGTGCCTTAATTACCATTTACAACTACATTTTACCAACTGCAATTTAGTTTTAAAACCTTACTCAAATAAAAATGAGTTTATTTAACATGTAGTACATTTTTATGATGGAGGACAGAGACAACAAAATTAAGATTAACACATCATTTCTGATTATTTTTTCATCAAAGCGCTTCCTGCTCCACTCATTTCTGATTCATCAACATGCAGGCAAAAAGATCCATGTAGCACTTCATTTCCTCATCTAATCTGACATTTGGCTCAAAGCTGTACAGCTGGATTGCTCTAATATTGCTTGACATTTTTGTTACACCGATAAACAAAGGGATGATGAGAAATGATAGCGGGCTTACTCCGCACCAACAGTTCCTGCTCACAACTCTGGGACAAATTTCTGATAAACTCCTGCAGAAACTGTGTCCTAGAAAATGACGCAGAGCCAGTGATTTTGCCCAAAAACGGCATAATCATGCTTAATAGAACAGTAGGAATGCTTTTAAAATAGATCGAAAGGTGATCGGGGTAGAACTTTAGCATGAATCGCAGTGTTTTAATCAATTGTTCTTTATTTAAAAGCTGCAGCTCTTTAGGTGCGTGTATGCAAAAAAAAACGGCTTGGGGTAAAGTGTAGGGCTGAGTTTATATATTTTTTGAAAATTTTCTCTAGAAAGTGAAATGTCAATAAATTTTTTTTAGTATTTTATTTATATATAAATTAAATGTGTCCTCTGGTATATATAAGTTTACATTTTAATATAAGTTAAGACTTTGTTTTAGCATGACTGTTAAAAATGATAAAACCGATGTTATGTATTTTTCAAGCACTGGCAGCAATGCGTTAACGTAGATAACCGGCGACTATTGATGACATCATCGAGGGTTAGTAATGTCCAAATTTGACACTTAAAGACATTGTTTCTGTTCTCCGTTTGGATGGGTAAATGTAGGGCTAGGGAAAATCTGTAGGGGAGGAATTAGGATTTGGCCTAAGTCTTTGTCTACATCGAAACTCTTTTTCACACCCAAACAAAAATGGTTTGGAAATAGAGTTCCAATGATTAAATATGTAATAAAATTGGAAATGTGTTCTTGTTGAATTTGAGTCAGTTCAATAATCGAATTAAAGATGTGTTGCGATTACACAAATGGTAGCTTGATCAGATAAATTCAGTGTTTACCGTATTTTTCAGACTAGAAGTCACACTGGAGTATAAGTCGCACTTTTGAGGGATATGGGACAGAGAGCGAACATTTCTTGAAAGACAAATCGAAATAATGAAACAATAATAGACTGAATGTATGCATGTTTCACTACCGTAACACACTGATGCGTATTTAGCTTCATGAGACATAGGAGGAAACTAAAATATTAGCATGGCATATGAACAATTTAAATAACCATAGTATAAAGAGCACGCTAAAAAGTCAACTGAACTCTTTATATCTCTTCAAATTGCTAAAAATTCTTTGTCTGTGTCATAAAACTGAGCGACGCTTCTCCTTCTGCGTTGCTGTCAGTAGCTAAAACTGATTCACACCTTCTGTGCCCTCTAGTGGTTGTTGCTGTTTATTTTTTGAAAATCACGTAAGTCGCACTCCCGGTCAAACTATGCAAAGAAACAGTGACCTATACTCCAAAAATAGGCTAATTGAAAATTTGATTGATTGACAAGTGACTGCTGGAAACAAAGTCCAATTTTCTCCTGTTTTTTGCTTCTTGCAGCTTCAGGCGTTTTTCTTGGTGGCGGACGACATCATGGATGGATCTGCGCTGCGCAGAGGACAGCCATGCTGGTTCAGAAAGGTGAGACTTGAAAAAACTGGTCATTTTAATTGTTATTTTGTAGGATAATGGGGATTGTTGGGGTGATTGTATTTTTTTTTTTTTTTTTTTAAAGGAGGGAGTTGGGCTGGATGCTATCAATGATTCATTTTTCTTGGAATCAGCAGTCTACAGGCTCCTTCGAAAATACTGCAGAGATCAGCCCTACTATGTCCATTTGCTGGAGCTCTTCACAGAGGTAACTCATCATCAGTGTGAAGCCATGTAAAGTTGCTGTTTTGGGATTTTCAGGTGTTCCTGATAATCAAACGTCAAGTTTCAATAATTTGCACTGTATCATTAGACCTGTCTGAAACAGAAAAAGAGTAAAACGGTGAGCTTGGTTTTGCAGCAAAATGAACAGTGCACCTTCTCTATAGTCAAAGAAACCCTGTATTTGATTTTCCCCTAAACTGGGAAACATGCCACATGGTGGTTGGCAGCACTTAAATAAATCCAACAAAGCTTAAAAAAGTCTCATGAGACACCATTTGGTAAAAAGAGAAAATTCCAATCAAACTTCACTGGGCCTAAAATGATATATCACATGTGCTTTCCCAATTTTTTTTTAATAAAACAAACAACGTGGGATGAGCTTTATTTTAAAACTGGTTTGTAAAAAATGTGAATTAATTGTCCAAGTGCTCCGTCTTTAAAATAACAGGATTATTACATGTCCTTTACTCAGACCACCTTTCAGACGGTGCTTGGGCAGACTCTGGACCTTATGACTGCTCCACCTGGAGATGTTGACCTCAGCAGGTTCAGCATGGAAAAGTAAGAAGAAAATGTAAGTTCAAAACAAACGCTTACAAAATAAAATGGTACAAAAGGAAAATGATTTTATCTTTCAGGTATAAAACCATAGTGAAATACAAGACGGCTTTTTACTCGTTCTACCTCCCAGTGGCAGTAGGAATGTACATGGTGAGTTTGAATTGCAACTTTTCTCTGTACAGCCCAGATTAGACAGAAAAGGAACAGCACAAAAACATGAATGTTGTTTTGGTTTTGTTTGTTTTTTTACAGGCAGGAATTACCAGTGAAGTAGAGCACAATCACGCCAAAGAAATTTTACTTGAAATGGGAGAGTTTTTCCAAATACAGGTAATCATTTCCTCTGTCTATTATTATCGTCATTATTATCAACGATAGAGCATGGGCTTTGTAGTTATTGTAATTAGCGACTAGAAATGGGAAAATATTGTATGTAGGGCAAGGTGAAAACCAGGAACAGTGTGTCTGGGTGGTAATAATATATTTTTTATTAGGTAGGCTTATGTCTTCTCTGTTGTGATAGAAACTCAGCTGTTTTTTTGTTTTGTTTTTTTGTTTTGTTTTTTATACACAGGATGACTTTTTAGACTGTTATGGTGACCCTGCAGTGACTGGAAAGATTGGTACCGACATCCAGGATAACAAGTGCAGCTGGTTGGTGGTGAAAGCTCTGGAGGTCATGTCTCCTAAGCAGAGAGTAGTTCTGGAGGTAAGACTCCTAAAGCTTTCTGCCCTGGAATTGCCCCAGCAGACGGATAAAAAAAAATGAGGACATCTGTGACTAGCTTTTCATGTCTTTAGTTGTAACTGTTTTGTTGATATTTTATTTCATCTCAAGATCTTAAAGATCCACTCTGATCATTTATAGATCTATTTTAAAAGCATTCTCAGCGGTCTTTTAATTCTAATTATGCCATTTTTAGCCAAAATAAAAAAAAAAACCTGTGTTGTTTTCCAAGACTGTTGGCATGGAGCAACCCCGCCCCCCTTCCCCTGAGAGCTCGGAGCAGGGAGCACAGCGTATTTTCTGCATCAGAAATAAGCTCTTTTTCAAACCGCATTTTTTTTGTTGATCCACAACAATAGAAATAAAGAAATGTCTTTTTAAGTCTAATTATCCTAATATATGTCCTCCATCATGAGAGTAAAGCCAGAAAAAACATGGTAAAAACTCCTAAAAACACAATTTTCAATGGAGTGGGTCTTAAGTTGTAGCCCATTCATTCAAAGAATCTCACCTTTGGCTTTTTCTCAGCAGAGGTTCTCATCAGTTCAACAGCCTCCACACTGAGCTGCTGAAACAGTGGCTTTCACACAGAGACACGGATGTGCATGTTGACAGACATGCATGTCGCACATTTTCCTCACATCCCGTTTTACACATTTGTGACAGCTGGGTTACTCGGGGGAGCAGTTACTACACTGTAGCAGTAAAAGCGTTTGTAAAAAGATTTTTGATAGCTTTGACATTCATCTGTAACTGGATATTTACATGTAAAAACAACAGTATTTCTGTGTATGGACTTGGTCTGGTTTGAGTCTGATGCTTCCAAAGCCCCTAATTGATACATTTGCTTTAGAGGGGAGGAGGAAAAGATAATTACATATTTTATTCTAAAAAATAAAGTCTTTATTGAAAAATCCAAATATGGTTTTTCATACTGCTTCCAAACAACACGGTTGGATGTAAGTTGAAGCACGATATATTATGTGTAAAGGTGTGTTGTGTAACTAACCAAGTTGACTGCACAAAAATAATCTATTTAAATAGAATTTTTACTCTGATGCTTATCTAATTGTAACGATGGAACAGTTGATGCATGGTAACTTTTGTCATTGTTTTCAAAACTATAGTTCTTTTTGGTTTTTGTGCCGAAAGCAAATTAATTACATGTTGTGTGTGTTTATTTTTATGTCTTACTTAGGCTTGTTACGGACACAAAGATGATGCCAGTGTGGAGAAGGTCAAAGAACTCTACAAATCTCTGCAACTGCAAACCCTTTATCACAAATACGAAGAAGAGAGCTATCAGCGACTGCAGAAGCTCATCACTCATTGTGCTGTCACCCTTCCCAGTACAGTTTTCCTAAATTTTGCAAACAAGATATACAAAAGAAACAAATGATGACTTGCTAGACTGTGCACAGGTGCAACCTTATTCATTTTTTCAGACTGTGTTGAGATTTCTTAAAAGATCTACTCCTTTTAACAGAAGAATTGTTCAGAAAAATTCCAGTATTTGCCTGCAAAGCTGTGGAACACATATTTTTATGTGTATTTTTTGTGTTATTTCTTATGAATTTGCTGTTTTAATAGAGCAATGGGAACAAGGTCATTTCCCATTTGTGTGATCAATAAAGTTTTGATTCAATTCTGTTTAAATGTGCGCACGGGTCCACACATATTTATACCGTTAACTGTAACGCATACAGGGGGATATGTTGACATAATCAACAAAGTGGCGCTCATTTGAAACAATTTATGGTACTGGGTGGGTGAAAGGGGGCGTGGTAAGAAGGTTGAGTTGTAGTCTCGCGAGAAGACAGAGGCTGCGGCTGTTCACGTCGTGAAGATCCACATCCTTCTACGGACTGAGATGTGGGGAGAGCCCGAGGTGATGGAGACCTTCATCCATCTTTTCCCGAGTCAGACCGTGAGTCCAAATGAAAAAGCTTCATTGTTTAAACTAATTATATATATTTATTAAATCGAACCCGCTTGAACGAGCCGTTTGAGAGAAAAAAAAACATCAGATTTTCTGCATTCCTATTCGTCGCCTGATTACCGTGTAATTACATTTAATAATGGCTTTTACCGGAGCGTTAATGTGCAAAACTGCAAAATACCAGTTGTCACTGTCGGGTTATTGATAAGATGCTTTTTTATGTGTTATAAATGGGGCGTGAGGGCCTGTATATCACAGCGATGCGGTTGGAGCTGCCCCCCCCATCCACCCTATGTCCATCCTCTCTGTGGGATCAATACAGCTCTGCCAGCAGTTCACATTTACACAAAGATGTGCCTCTTTTCCATTAATGTTTTCACTGTAAGCAGGAATCCAAAGCCGTCTTTCAGTGGAGGAATTGAAATGCCCTTGCTGGAAGGGCTCTGAAAGCAGGCACACTCACTGTTCTCCGCTCATTATTTCATGCTCCAGTTAAATGTCTTTGCTCTGGGTACTGAGGCTTGTTTTTCTGTAGATCTTACCACCTTTTGTCAGATCGTAAAGACGGACTGGCACAGATGCAGTCAGCCAGACGAATGTAAGCTCATGAATATCACTAAAGCTGGGTGAACAGATAAGTGACAGCTGTAAAGCAGCAGACAGTTGTTATCACAGAGGGCTACGCCGTGTGTGGCAGTTTAAGTTGGAAATAAAGAAATCAGACGTACAAGGCCAAACAGGTCCCCTTAAAGACCCACGCCGAAGAAAATTGTGTTTTTAATATATTCCTGTTGATTTTTTCTGATGATAGAGATCATATTTACAGAAAAAGAATCTTAAAATTGCATTTCCAAGGATTTATTACTTAAATCATTATGAATTAGGAGCAGATGAAAAAATGCATTAGAAAAAGCTTGTAGCAGTGACTCATCTGAGCTGGAATCTGGCTCAAAACTGTACGGTTGGACAGCTCCAGAATTGCTCTCCAATTTTGTTGAGCGATTTTGCTGTTTTGAGAGAGTGTAAACAAATGGATGATGGGAAATAAGGGAAGGCTTACTACGCATCAACAGTCCTGCTCACAACTCAGAGACAAATTTCTGATGCTACTACTGCTCTGCAGAAACGATGTCCTTGAAATTGGCTAAAAACTGTATGATCATAATTAAAAGACAACGGGGAACGCTTTTACAATAGAGCAAAAGATGATGAGAGTGGGACTAAAAGTTTTTTCACAACACTGATTAATCTGTATTATGGTGGCTAGTAATAAAAAAAATCTACATGTTTTCTACTTATGAAAAGTCAAATAGCCTCCAATGGAAAATGAATCATTTTCTATTTGAAATGGCAGAAGAAAATGTTAAAACTCCTTAACAAGATCAATGAACATTAAATTATTCAAACTTTAAGGTTTGAGTTTTTATTGCAAGATTCTGCATGTGGCATTTTTCCAACATAAATAATTAACTAACAGTGAACTATTGTTTTTTTCTTTTATCTAATCTGATAAGACTACAGCATTAGTTTACATTTTCTAAGGTTTGATACATATAACACAGAAAAACATGATTAAATTGAGTCTTAAAGACTAATATGTAAACTAAGAACCAGATTCTTGATCATCAAGGCTTTCTTAGTCTTTATTCTCTGTGTGTTTCCTTTGATGTTGCAGGATCTTGGGAGTCAAGCCAGGATGTGACTGTCACGGTGCGTCATAGTTTGGATAGGTCCTATCTCTACAATACTCGTTACTATAGCAACAGAAAAATTCACTGTAAAGCTCCATTCCCAAGATGCAGTCCTCATCTCTGGCTTCAAAGCCGCGGCGCGTAGACCTTAGCAGGCGGACCAATACCTCCGCTGGACCAAAGGCTCGTGCAAATGGGTTTCAGAGGGAGGACAAAAATATGAATTCCATCACCGCGACCGCCCAACGGCGGACGACCAAAAGTCCTACTGCTCCCTCCAGGATCAAACCTGGCATCCAGCCTCGAGCTCCAACAATCCAATCCAGGCTGAGCTCCCAAAAACCAGGCTCCAGCATCTCCAAATCAACCAAACCGAAATCTAAAGGTGCTTGTGCTGCAACAGCAAACAAGACTGCCGCAGCTCCTCCTCCTCCTCTGCCGAATGTTCTCCCTCTTGATCCAAACTGCAATGAGCCGAGCCTCCCGTGCCTTTGCTGCGATGGTCGCTCGCCTCAGGACAACAACAGCATGTTCAACCATAACCACAACAACAACAACACCATCTCTCTCAAGCAACAGTTGCAGCTACCGCCTCCTCCAGCTCCATTTGCTCAGAAGCATGATGGGACAGGAGCCAAGGAGCAGGCTCCGTCCCAAGCACAGGTCCAGATGGAGCCCTCGCTCCACCCTGCTGCAAATTTGGGAGGTGCAGACAAGAGTGCAGATGAAAATGATGCAGTCAGTCTGGAAAACAAGGAAAAAGTGAAGCAGAAGGATGCAGAGGCAGTGAGTAACACAGACACCGATAGTGATAATGATTTTGAAGAGGAAGACGAGGACGACGATGATGATGATGATGACAGTGAGGATGACGACACCCTTGTGCCATCATCTTGTGACTGTCCCCCATCCTTCCTGGATTTTTCACTCTCCTCCTCTACCTCCTCATCCTCCACTTCCATAAGCTCCTGCTCTGATCTGGAATCCGATTGTACAAATCAGTGTTCCTCCATCTGCTCCACTGAAGACCAGGACAGCCTGTCTCTGGCTTATTCCCTCAAAGACCACTCTTTCACCCATGTACCTGAATGCCAGCCCCCCACACGTTCACCTCCATCTCGCCCTGTCAGCTTTACCCCAAAGGTGGCTCTCTGCTCCCCGGATGAAGGCTACCCCTCTGCTCTCGACTCACCTTCTCCCGACTACTTGGGAGTTAAAGGTGACTCTGAATCTGCCAAACTGGACCTGCTTTACTTTCTAGAGTCCGTGGGGGAATTTGGGAAAATGGAGCGCTTCAGCCAGGTGATTCAAGTGGCTCGATGGGATCTAGAAGGAGAGCAACACTGGGATGTTTTGCGCAATCGGTTAGATCACCTGGATCGCCTTGAAAAGGTGAACAGGGAGGTCAAATTGGCTTACATTGCCCGACTTCATGACAAAGGCTATGATCTTGGAGATCTGGAGGAGCAAAACCTCACGGATATCATGGATGAGATGGGGAACATAGATGTTTCATGGAGGTTGTATAAAGCCCAGGGTGGAACGATGGGGGAGTCTCAGGAGTTTTCTGATGCAGGGGTCGACCTCACTGCTCTGTCAGACATCGATGAACCTCTTCTTTCAGATTCTCTCCCTCCATCCCCCATGGAGCCCCCACCAAGACCCCCCAAGCCTCCCGCACGCCATGAAAGCGTAAACTCTGACCTCCACACCTACATAAACATCTCCAGAGAGACCACCTCCATAGCTGTCACCACCTCACCAATAATGTCCACTTTCTCCCCAAACTCCACCTCCCCCACATTTACCACATTCAGATGTGAGAAGCCCCTCCCACCGTCTCCACCATCCATCCCTCCTCTTCCCGCCGCCAAGCCAGTCCCTTACCTTTCGCTGTATACCACTCCCAGTCCACCGCCATCCGCCCCCACCCCAACCCCTCCCATCCCTCCCCCCCGAAGGCGACACCTCGCCAGAAAGGAGGCCCAGCGTCTCGCCACCCTTCAGGTCGAACACGAGAAAACCCCACTGTCCCTTCCACCGCCTACATCCCGCCCTCCGCCCTTGCCGCCTCCCCCTGTGATCTCAATTACATCCTCTCCACCTGCCATACCACCTCCCCCCGCCCTCCCCCCGCCCCCTTCATTCCATGCACTTGATGTGGAGATACGTAAGCTGCTCATGCTTGCAGGACTGACCCAAGCAGAGCTCCTCAAACTCAGCCCAGAGCTGGGAGTCTGCGTCGGGGAGTTAGAGGACGAGCAGGAGGAGCTGCAGGAGTTTAGACTGCAAGACAAGGAGAAGGGCAAAAAGTCTGAAGCAACCAGAGGTGAATCCAGCATGACAAGAAAGGCAGAAAGAGATGAAGAATCAGACGCAGCAGAGGAAGCCCGAATCAAAGACGAGAACAAAGAGAAACAGAGAACCACCACCTTTACGGAAATGGCAAGAAGAAGGAAGAAAACATCCGACCTCTACTACCAGGCCCCTGTTAGCAACATTCATGAAACTGTCTCAAGAAACACCAACATCAAGGCTTTTCATTATCCTGCTGAGTTAGCAGATTCTCCCCCACCCCCCCCTCCTCCTCGACCTTTACCACCAATACCCCCTTCTTTGCCCCCTGTTAAAGTCAGCACTCTGCCTGCTAACTCCAAACAACCTGAGCGTTTTGATTGGCTTATTGCCTTTACACCGGAATGCGAAGCTCCAAAGCACGAAACAAAACCTCACGCGGACACGCCAAAAAAGTCCACCTCGTCGGGTTCATCTCCCGGGTCCGCTCCAAAGGTCACGACCTTTAAGGAGCTACGATTCCGCAGCAAGAACACCTCCCCCCCAACTAAATTAATCACTGAACCCGATCCCGACCCCACGGTTATCACACCAGATCCAGACATTCTGTACAACCTGAAGTGGAGAAAGGAAAAGGCTGGCAGCGATGGCAGTCAATGGGAGTACACCTCGCAGGCTCAGGCCCTCTTCATGCAGCCTCCGCCGGCACTCACCTCCATGGCTGCTCTGCAGCAGATGCTGCAGAGAGCTGACAAGGAGGGTGGACAACTAGAGCTGTGCCCTTCACCCAAGATTGGTTTTTTGGCCAGTGACAGCAACCTGTTGACCACAGGAAGACCGTGGGAGAAGAAGGAAGTCAAACATGAGATGAAGAAAGAAGAGGGGAGGAAGGAGTTGGAGGTTAGAGGACGGGCAGATGGAGGAAGAACTATCGAATCAAGAACTACGGGTGAGCAGATGCTTAGCAGAACTTTTTTTATTTTTGCCTTTGTGTTCTTAGAATGTATGTACAGCTGGGTAAAAGACAGAAAGAGATAGTACACTTACTCACTTCCTCAGACAAATAATACCCTTTAGATAATGCAGCTGGAAGAAGTTAAAGCAAAGAGGATGAAAATGGAGACTCATTAACGGTAATGATATGTGGCATGAAAGTAAGGAGATGGAGGGAGAGCATGAGTCAGAGAGAGGGATGATGAATGCTAACTAAAGGAAAACAAACAGTGATAGAGGAGAGGTTTAAAGGAGACAAAAGAAGACTTTCCAGCATTGGTTATGTCATCACAACCGTATTATATTATTTATCCAGTCTAATGTTAAGGCACACAAACAGCCACTCTAAAAATTATGTCTAAAAATCCCGGATCCTCCTCTCTGCCTGTTAACTGGTTCAAAATCCTGCCAACTCAGGATGTTTATGTGCTTATGTGCCTATTCTGCTCCCTCCCTGCTTCACCGCTCTGATAGATCAGATCAAGTTACGTATTTAACGGGGATGCAGCAGTAGGCAGCAAGGAAGCTCCCGATAAGCTTGTGCGGGTCCAGGTTCGCTTTGAATGCATTTAAATGAATTTACTTACACAATGTATTTTGCTTCTCAAACACAGCAATAAAATAACATCAAAATTCCAAATTTGCTGCAAGGAGGACTAAGTCAGGAAAGGGTGTGTACGCCTTTAAGAGCTCAGAAGGAGGATCTCAGCGAATGGACCAATTGTTGACGGTTTGTGCAGCAAAAGTAGGAAGTATCAATACTGACTAGAATACAGAGACAGCTGAAGTCTATCTAAGGTATGGTTCCAATCTGGGTTTTTTTTCCGACCGTAGCCTAATAGAAAACTAGGAAATGTCGATAGGGCTGGGCACAGTGACTAAGCAGTTCCAGAAAAAGCTCTGCTATCAGCCAACTGACTCAGCATTACACTGCTGTATGACAAAGGAGGGGGAGAAACAGGAGTGGGAAGGTGATCCAGAGGTGGTGATAACATACACTAGTAAACCAAAGGCTGGACGTCTATAACCCAACGTGAGCAACCAGAGCGTCTGAAACTGAAACGGTTATAGCAACAGATTCAGTGTCTTCTTTTGAAAGTGAAACTTAGGAGCCACCAGTGTATGTGACCCACAAACTCTGCTCTCCCATTGGATGGCTGGTAGATAAACATTCAAACTCAAAAGGCAAAGACTTAAACTTAACTCATGCTGGGTTCTAGGTGGCGCTCTGATGAAAATTGTGTTTTTAACATGCACTTGTGACATTTTTCTGATGATGGAGGACATAAATATAAAAACATCAACAGTCTGAGCCACAAGTCAGAGGCAAATTCTAATGAACTCCTGGCGCTATGCAGAAACTATGTTCTAGAAAACAACACAGGTTTTTTTTTTATTATTAATTATTTATTTTGGCTAAAAATGTCACAAATATAATTAAAATAACTCTGGGAATGCTTTTAAAATCGCTCAAAAGATGATCTTTAAAGTATTTGTTTCCCAATGGTATTGTTTCCATAACAAACCATGTACAGTAAAAAAAAAAAAAAATGTTTAGAAAGACAATTTTAATGTGTTTTTCCTTTAAAAGATGTGTATAAATAATACTGTGAAAAACATTGTACCAAATAATCTTTTCTTGTGATTAAAAACTAGATTAGTGCTTTTGAAACTCAATCCTTATAGCTTTTCAAGTGTGCTCAGAAATACTGTTACATTTTGATGATTTCTGCTGTTCTTTCAATGGACACTAACATTTTCTACATCTCTTTCTCCTTCTCATTTTTTTTTGCCACATTTGATTTTTTTTTTCCAACTCTTTTGTTGTTTTTCCTTCGATCCATCCCACTGGGCTGTTTCCATCCTTTGTCCGCTGTTCTGCTTCACCTTGCCTACATATGTCTGCCCTCTCCACCCCACACCTGATGACCTTTTTTTTTTTTTTTTTTTTTGCTTTTCTGCCCCGGCCCTTGAATTTAGCAGTTTCCTCACCCCCACTCTCCCTTGCCCAACCCTCCCAACCTTATTTCCTGCACCCTTCCCTTCCCCGCTTTCGCCCTGGCTTCTGTAACTCACAACCGCTTGCAGATCCCAGACCACACAGCCATGTTGGCAAAGAGACACGGGGAGCTTCTGCTGCCAGCTCGCCCTGCATCCATAGAGATGACTTCAGCTCTGTTGAAAACTCTGGATTTAACTGTGATTCTCTGGCTGATTTTGGTGCAAACTTTGCAGATGATTTTAAGCAGAACGCACTCTTGGCTTATCGATGCAACAATGACTCCAAAACAAACAGAGGGGACTTTGCGCCAGACTCATTCCCTAATCTCGACTCTCTTTGCTGCATTAGTTCTGACTCTCACACTATGTCTGACGTACCTGTTAGTAGCACCACGGAGTCGTCAGGTTGCACCACGCCGTATAAGAACATTGATGTGATGATGACACACTCAGAGAGCATGAGTGCTGTGGATTCTCTGTACTCAGAGAAGCGTGCAAATGTGGATCAGAGCCGCACTAAGGCCAGAATGTCCAAAGAACTGCCCCCACTTCCCACCTACTACCTACATCACCCTAAGAATTGCCCTCTTCATCGAGGTGCACCTCCTCGCCTGTCCCCCATCGGAGCGCTCTCCCCGCCCCGGCGCTGCGGTGCACCCCCTCCAGGTGTAACTGGGTCTTGCCTCAGCTCGCCGCTGTTCCCCCGCTCACACACTTTGCCTGCTTTAGCTGCTCCCCTCTATTATCCCAACCTTTACCCCCCCATCCCGCCCCGGGCACCTCCCCTGCCCCCAAAATTCTACCAGGCTCCTCCAAAGTCACGCGTGGCGAGTAAGATTTCTCTCTTTCACTACATCTTACATGCTCTCTCTTTGTCTTTCATCTGCCTTGCCTGTCCTTAGCTGTTATTTTTCTCTCATCAGGTGCTGTCAAATGTGTAGGTCAACATATCTGCACTATGCCTTTAACTCTGCAAAGGCCCTTATGAAGGGAAACAGCTCTTTTTAGTCACAGGGCATCATGAGTCACTCCCATCACTGTCTATCTCCATCTGTCTTTGTGTCAGTCTTGTCTGCTGTGTCTTGGTTTTGTTTTCTTTCTTTTTTTGTGCATGTGGACGCACAATTTCCATGTTACGCACAACAGCCTAAGTAGTTGTGCGAAAAAAACTCTACTACTTTTTCTGTGTGACGTTTTCTCTCTCACATTAAGGTCTACAGTTTGTATTTTATACATGTTGGAATTATTTGTGAGGTTTATACGAACCTGTGTATAAAACTCAAAATGTGCACAACACCTGCACTTTTGTGTGTTACTTCGTTGGAATTTTTTATTGATTCCAGTTCTACTGCTCCCCTTCACCTATGCCTATTGTAAGTATGTAACAAATTCCTAAAATTGTCAAGTCAGTCACAAATTAAATAAACCAATTTAGTTTAAACCTTAAAAAACAATTTAAAATGGTCTGTTTTAGGTTTATTTAAAACAAATCTTTTTGGAAACATCTGTCTTTGGGACAAACATTTTTGTCTTTTTTTTCAACTCTTTTCAAATTGTTTAAAGAACATGGGCAACTGAAATACATCAAATAACATCATTTTAAATGTTTTTTATCTTTCAAAAACTGTGTGATGTTTTAGTTAGATGAAGAATTTTTTTGTACATATTAAATAGTCAAAATATTTAAATGATTAAAAAATAGCTTTCTTTACCTTTCCTTAAAAGCTGTTTTTTCTGAGTTATTAAAAAAAAATAAATGTATTTATTGCCTTTAACATTAGCTGTTCTGCACTTGAGACATGTCATTGCAGACCCTGATGTAAACATCTCACCCCTGCACAGTCAGGCTTACAGGTTGCGCTTCTGCACTGCATTCTTGTTTTGAGCACCATCTGCTTCACCTGTTTACTTCTACTAATAACATTAATAATTTGCTGCACCATTACAGTAATGATGCATCAAGCTCCTGCTGAAGGAGGATTTTTCAGTATTTCTACCATCAGTAATTACTTCTTTCGCCATCGTCAGCTGTGCGCAGCGTCTCATTTGGCGGCTCCGTCCAGAAAAGCGAGGCCCTCTGGATGGGCGAGGATGCGAAGTATCTGCTGAGAGGTGATCTGTCCTCTCAGTGTCTGCAGGAAAAGAAAGGTGAGTTTTTATTTCTTTTCCTTTCCTTTTCAAATTAAAGCATGTCAATCCCTCATACTTAGTTCTCTTTTTTCTCTACAGCTCTGGTCAGTGCGGTCAGCGTGGCAGTGGAGGCCATCTTGGCCCAGTTTAGTTCCTCTCGGACTGTAGTGCAGAAGGTTAGTCTCCTGAGCTGAGCTAAAATTAGTGATTGTAGTGATTGTTCATTGGGTGACTGAAAGCTTTATTTTGATTTTCTGTTTTGAGATGGAGATAAGATGTTATTTTTCTTTAAATGCAATGCCAGTCTTCTTAAATGTTTTTATTGCTTTCTCGTTTTTTATTTCTGCACATTTTTCTTGAGTCCCCTTCGTCATTTTTAGTTAAAGAGGTACAAGAATGAATGAATTCTGAAAAATGAAAGATAATCTTTGTCAAGAGCTTATTTGGAAACTAACACAAACACCCCACCCTCAACTTTTCCCTGCTCATCTTATATCAACTCCTTTGCTCATCCTTTCCCTCAAACACCCGTTCACTTGTCTGATTTTCCTTCCATCCCTCTCCTCTGAGTCATTCTTTGACTCTCCCAATCACTGCATGTCTTCTTCCTCACCACATCGCCTTCTCCTCTACTCTCATTTCCTCCCCCCTTACTTTCTGCTTCCCAGACCTTATCAGGCGACAGCACTGTAAATCCATCGCTGGGTCGTTTGGTGCTGCAGTGCCTCTGCCCTGCCCTCCACAGTTTGCTGATCGATGGCTTGAAGCCTCACCAGAACGATCTGATTGCAGGCAGGAGACCAAACTCTGCCTGGAGTCTTGTGCATGCCACAACAAGACCAGGTACCACAAAAAATAAAAAACATAAAAGGTTTTGACTTAAAGGTGCAGATGTTGTCTTTTTTGTAGATTTTACTGATACTGATAAACCCTGTAAATGTGTTTGGCTTCCGTTCTCCCACACATCAGTTAATATTAGTGGAACTTAGCTATCAAAAGTGCAGTTAGTCAATGGGGTTCAGATATTGACTGCCTAATGAATTCAAAGTAATTTTTCGCTTGCCTCTGTCAGTTACATTTCTCCCTTTTTTTTCTCCAAATAAATGTTCAAGCTCCTAAAACTCAAGCCCTTTACAACCTTCAAGTCAGAGTCAGCGAGCTGCCCCAACTAAAACAAAGCAAACACAGATTCAACGCTTTCATCCTTGGCCTTCTGAAGTGAGAATGGTTCATTTTCTTTTATAGCACAGTCATTTTATGGCAGGATAGCTTTGATTTATCCTCTGCTCTTTCTTTCAGCATCAAGCATCTAGATTTCTGGTTGTCTCATCTTCGGTCTTGCAGTGGTAGGTTTCAAGCCCTTACAATGCTTAGCAGTATGCTTTAAGTCCTGTTAATCGTGTTTTCTCCTCATCTTAGATGTTCTGGAGATGTATTACTACCCCACCTCTTTTATGCAGCTGTCAGTGACCGCCTGCCAGCCCCTGTTCAAGGAACTGCTCCTCGTATTGCAGCCTCTCAGCCTGCTCACCTTTAACGTCGACTTGCTCTTCCAGCACCATCATGTAGAGGCAGACAATAACAGGCCAACAATCCCCAGCTCTCCCTTTAGGGAGGATGGATTCCAGCTGTCAGCGCAGAGTCAGTCCAAAACCAGGGGCTACAGACACATGGAAAGTCTCTCAGGAATGGACTTTGAAAGTTCAAAAAGTCCAGCAACTAAAGATACAAAGTCTTTATCTTTGTCTGATCTTGAGAATAAAGGGCCAGGGACAACTGCAAGCACTGACGCTGAATCTGTGGAGGCCTCACAAATAAGTCCTCAGCTGTTGTGGGTGCAGAAAAAAGAAATTGAAGATTTACCCCCTCCTAACAGTGATGAAGATAGCTTCACTCAACAGGCAGGACAGGTATTTATGGATGTTTTGTTGCTTTTAACTTCCATTGAGTTAGAAGAGGCAGAAACTGCAACAAGAATGTTGTCGCTCTTATGTACAAAGGTGATTCAGCAGGGGTGGGGCGCTGTGATGCGCTGGGGAGGCAAGCTGAGCCAAAACCTGGCTGACCTAAGCCTGTCATCGGTGAAGAAGGAGGAGATGAAGACAGACCTGCCGGACATTCAGGCTGGAGAAGACTACACTCCTGTTAGCAGTGGTGCTCAGGTTCCCTGGGGCCTGGGACGACTCTTTGGAGCATCTAAAAGCCCGAACAGTCCAACCGGTCACACGGCCCCAACCAGGTCAGCCACTGACTTGTGTGCAGCATCACTTATGTAATATGTTTTATCACCTTTCTGTGAATACTCAAGCCTAAAGCTACGTCCACTCCACCTTCGGAAACGCACGCTCAAGCGGCCACTTCCAATGAAAAGTCTATGTAAACGTGCATTTTGGGCTTTCACGTTGAAAATTTCCGTGTTCACGTGTAGCTATGGAAGTTTCTTCGGCTGTTTTCGGGCTCTAAACCGGGTCAAACTTTGATCAGTCAGGAACTCGGATTTGGTAGTGGCATTTGGATGGCGTCCCTTTTAGGTCACGGAAGTGTCAACCAGTTGAAAATTGATCATGGAAGAGAAATGAATAATTGCGATTTGTGCCCGGCAGAAATAATATGACACCAAGTCTCTCATATCAGATTGGAGCTGTGAAAGAAAAAACCTGGAGCAAGATTCGCCAGGTTTGGTAGGTAGGTGGCGGACATAAAAAAAAAAAGGAAAAGAAGCCCCTCCCTGCTTATCCAGTGTGAATACTATGGACTAAATGGGTGTTCAAAAAATTGTGTTTGGCACACATGCGTGGCTTAAAGTATTCATCCTAAGAGCAGTGAACACTATTATCTGTGAATTTAGCTTAAAAAAGATCCAAGTAGCAACTTTTTGAATCAAAATCAATCAGAACCTTTTCTCTATGCTAGCAGGTTAGCAAATAGTTTATAAAATTCCTAATTTTCCCCTCAGACGCCCATCTCAGTGGTTGGCTCCTGGTGTCACAGCTTTCACCAGAATGGTGAGCAGCAGCTCCACCCCAATGCTACGGCGGACTCCCGACCCTCTGGAGGAAAGAGAGCCCACACCAGAGAAGGATGCCGACACACAAGAGAGGCAGGACAAACCCAGACCGCTCAGGTAAGAAAAGATGAAGAAACAAGTAAATGTGGAGGAACATTTGTCTTTTTTTTTGCTTGACATACAGATTTGGACTAAGGCTGTGGCATGTTAGGTACCTGATTTGATTCATGAATCAATATCAACAATTCACGGATCAAACCACAATTGCCATATGTATGTCTTTTTACTAGATGCAAGAGACTTAATTTAAAAGAAAATGTATTTAAACGCCATAATTTATACCTTTAATAAGAACAGGAGATCAGAATCAACAAAACATAACACAGAAAAACCAATTTTAAAAGAAAGAAATGGTATTTAGTCCTTTAAACAATGTCACAAACTTTTTTCTGTCAACTTCCTATTAACTTCAGTAACAAAGGATAACCATCCAAAAACACACACTCCTGTAATCTCAACAGACAAGTGTTTTCAACAGACATGTTCTATAAACTCTTTTTTTTTTAATCTTTAGTGGAAACACAAAAACTCCCATACTTTAGATGAATATTTTGCAGACGTGTTTCATAACTGATGACGGCGTTTTCCTAATGTTCTACACTTAATTTTCATTAGATTTTTTATTCAAATTGTTGACTACATTTAAAACAAAATCAGGTTCTTAGAACTTATTTCAGTCAACTGAATATAACTCTCTTTTTTTCCAAATAGGAAAAACACAGTTTTATTTTGAAAATGAGAATTGTCATCGACACTTTACTTTGAAAATGTGTTTACTTTCCGTGGCAGTAGTGCATTTGGTTTGTTTAGTTTATATACTTGAAATTCAACATTTATTCTGCACTTTAGAGTGATCATTACATTCCCTAAAGTACATTTATAAATCAGCGATCTTGGACGTCACAAATATTTGTACTTGATTTTTCTGGAACAGAGCGCAAATATCCGAGTATGTGGATACCCGTTAACAGCCCTACTTTTTAACGACTTGCAGAAAATAAAAGTTCTTCACTTTAAAAAGGTGATGTTAAATTGGGGCATGTGGTTCTTTTGGAGCCTCAGTGGGTGTTCAACAGCCTAGAATAGCTTTTCACATTTTACTTTTGAAGACTATAGCTATTGACTCACCAGTCTGAATGCTGTTGATACTCATTGTGACTCATCCACACCTATGTCCTCTGCAGGCATATGCGCTTTGTGACTACTGTAAAGTTTGCTAAGGGTTGCTGACCTTCTGCCTCAGGTCTGTTCGAGCGCTCTGCGACCACACTGGAAACGGGTCGGAGCTCAGCTTCTGCAAAGGGGAGGAACTGGTGGTGTTGGGAGGCGTGGATCAAGATTGGATTCGCTGTCGTCAAGGAGACAGAGAAGGGCTGGTACCGATCGGCTACACCTCCCTTATAATGTGACGCCGGTACAATAACTGCTGCGCTTAATCAGTACTTCAATAAATGAACGAAAAACTAACAACAACAAACAAAAAAAAGCAAATTCATATGAAGAATATAAATATATATAGTTTGTGGAAAGGCTGCACTACTCCAAAGGAGATATTTCACTCAGGCTTGATTACAGTTGGAGTTGGGTACATAACGCCATCTGCTCTACTTTAGCTTCCTCAGGAGCGATCTGCATCCCTCTCCTCTTAATACCACATGGGCATTTTTCCCATCCCAATCCAGTCTGGTAGCATTCACCGGAGGAATCCGAGCTGTCAAAATGCAGCAGATGGTGGTATATGAATTATGCCCCGAGTCTTATGGACTACTTGAAGCCTTCAGATCTATGAGTGAATTATCCCTTTCTATGTTTTTTTTTCTCACTTTCTACCATCAAATTCCTTCCATCAGATTGGAGCTTTTTCAGATCAGCTGCTTTGTATTCCGTGATGTTGTACTTAGCAGTTTATCAAGGGAAGAAAACATTTTGGAGTAGTGAGCCTGAGCTCCTGTCAAACACTGGGTGTTGATGTAGTGAACTGTAGCTGTGTATATCTGTGTTTCAATGACCTTTCACCTTTACCTCTCATTCTTTTTCGCCTGGTTCATGTGTGTTTCTGCCTATATATTTACCTGTATAAATATATATATATATATATACATACATACATACACATTTAAAAATATATTAAATATATGTATAGATATATAAATACATATTGTCATGATTGGTGGAAAAGACATGAATGAGGGTAAGCAGATGATGTAGGGTAAGATGGAAAACTGGCAATAGGTTTGAGGCGATTGATTAGACTTAAGTGGATTGATCCATCTATGTAAGTGCAAGTGGCCTCACCCATCATCATTTTCATACATGCATAAGTAAATGTTTTCAAATTATGTACAAAAACCCACTATCATCCCTCCTAATTGCCCAATATTCAGAACAATAGTAGAATGATCTTAACTTTGAGTTTTAGGTGCCATAAATGACAAAGTACATGTAAGTCACAACTTGTCTGAAGAAGAAACCAAAAAAACTGAAATCTACAGCTAATCTTGTGATTGAAAACCTAAGAAAACTGTACCTAGCTTTTTAATTGTTTTTAATGTGATAATCCCACATGGATGTAACTTAGACTCAAAGCCCGTGGATTTGATGGTTCACCTGATATCTCAGCTTTTGTGTTTCCTTTCATGTCGTCCCATCATAAATAACTAAATATTGGTGGCAATGATATTGAAAATGTGCTTCTTTGTGTCATCTATTTATCAGTTTACATTCTGTATTTTTTTTTACTATGCATATGGGTAAAAATTTTTGTCATTAAGCCAATATTTCAGTTTGATGGAAATATGAGGCATTGAATAACAGAAAAACAGACACATAAAAAAAAAGAATCATTCATTTGAGTGATCAGGATCATTGATGCTGATCAGGGCAATAGTTCAGGGAAACTTGTTTGTGTTGTGCCATGATGCATGAGATAACTAGCACTATGGCGATAGTTCAGTAGCAGTAAATTGGTAAGAAACAATCATGGTGAAATCATATTGACCATAATAGGAAATAGGGTGAAGAAAAAACTGTTAGCGAATGAGTATATCTTGTTTTTTTTTAGAAATGTGATTGCTTGGAAGCTCCAAAATTTACTGGGTATGCTATTTATCCTTCTGAAGAGGTTTTAAAGGAAATGTGAGTGTGCACACGTGCCAGTGTGAGTGTGTTGAAAGCAGAGAGGTGTGCGTGAGCACTCATATGTGTCTGCACTTCCACTGTGTGTGGATAACCATGAGTTCTGGACATCTTCCTCCTCCCGCACCTTCTCCTCCTCTCTTTGGTGTGTCATGTAGCCTATATACTGTTGCATATAGTTGCCAGTATGAGTCACTGTCCACTTCCTGCATGTGCTTGTTTGTAAATACACCAAATAAAAATTATCTGTACAAATTGGGGTTTGTCAGCTCTTTTTCAGTGATAAAGTTTCACTGTACTTTAAGAACTGAGATCGTCATGAGGTATTCATACTTTTGTATTAGAAAAAAGAAACATTTTTAATATTTAAAAAAAAATGTAAAAACATTTTTATAATGTTTTTTTTCTTTATTCTTATATTTTCATCTTTTAACTGGAGGGTTCTCCTTTGTTCACATTTTTTAACAGCAGAGCCTTGCTGACATTTCGCAGAACATTTATAGTAAATTGCTGTTCATAGAATAAAACATCTGAAATGCAGCATTTTGAGTCACAATTTTAGTATGCATTATTGCTTTCTTTTGAAACTTTAATGAAATTAACTTATGATACCTTTTGACCTGAGGACTAAAAGTTAGCCAGAAAGTCCAGATTTAGAATCTCCTTTGGATAATTATATTTTAGAGCATTTTTAATGCCTAAATGAGCTTGAATATGGAGAAGACAACAGCGTGACTGTGTAAATGTCCTCAAGCTGGAAGCCTTCTCTGCTGTTTTTAATTATTTTTTGTACACTTTTATTCTGTGCTGCCTGAGAACATAGACTGAACAGTTGGTATTTGTTTTCCTCCTTCTCTGTTTCTTGATTCATCAAACCAAATAATGAAATCCTAAAATTCAATTTAGGTTTAGCAAAGCCTTTTTTTCAGAGTTCGCTATACCGTAACCCCATGACACATATTAATGCAAATAAGGCATCGAGGGGTTAAACTAAATTGTTTTTGTCTTGTTTCATTGCATGACTTCTTGGGATTTTGCTCTTCAGTTATTTTGAATTATGGCATTACCTTTAAGGTCTCTTTTCTGCTTTAAATCTGGTTTGTGCTTCAAAGGGAATGCGTCACTAAAAACGGGTAGAAAGTAAATGAAGCTGATGATGGGAACCCTGCAGGTCCTTCTCTCCTCATGCCAAATGTATCCCTGGATGATATCCTGTAGGGCAGAGTGAGGCGCAGCCCTCCCCCTATCTTGTAATTGTCCTCTTTTGATCACGCCGTCCTTCATCCTGGGTCATTATGAAGGACAACACAGTCTGACGTGTACAATCTAACACCACTAGATAGCACTGTGAGCTCAAGCAGATTAACATCACAGCAAAGCTCCATTAGGCACACAGGAGGCGGAGCTTGTTCTGCTTCTCATACATGAAGAATTTGCAGGGTACTGCAATAGTAGACATAAAATGCTTTTATTGTTATGGATACAGAAGCAAAAAGCTTGAGCTGACATTCTATGGCGATGACCTTACACTGTTTGTTTTTAAAATGTTTTGTTTCTCAAATGCACAACATCAGAGGCAACAAGAAAGAAAGGTTACATGTCATGCAAACTAGATAAATAACTCTTTTATGTGTACCTTTGCTATAAAGTTAATCCTCCACTGGCAATAACGTAGTGCTTTTAGTTTAAAAACAAAAGTAAAGAGGAAAACCATATACGTACAATATGTAAACAGTCAAAGAAATTGCACTTTCTTGGCTTTGTAGTAGAAGCCATACTACTGACAGACAGCAGAAACATAACACATGAAAAAAAAAAACAAATTCACCGTCGCTGAAGGTCTGACCAAAACCATAGTATGTTCAGCTAAAAAAAAAAAAAATGGAGAGAGAGAGAGAGAGAGCGATAAAAATGCCATTTTAAAAAATAAATCAAATACAGTCATTGTCTATGTCAGGAAAAAAAATGGTATATTGGTCAGCTTGTTAAAAAGGTGTCAGTAAAATGCAAGACTTGATTATTAGCTTTTATGAGTGAGCCATATAGTATTGTCTTGTACATTAGTAATTTTACAAGCTACTCCCAATGGAAGGAAAAACAGGTTTCTGTGAGTACTGTACATTCCCGCGAAACTGAAGGCTTACTTCCACTAAACGGATTAGCTTGATGCTCCTAAACGACAAGAACCTGTTAGGCATTTTTACAGAAAAGACCTCAATCTTTACAAAAACGTAAACAAACCAATAAAAAGAAGATATAAGTTTGAATATAGTCCTTATCAGAGGAGATATTGCTTTTAAAGACTGCATGAGTTAGGTACGCACACAAGACATCATGGCACTTTTGAAGAGCAATTGGGGTGCATCAGTTCTAGTTTTCATTTCCTTTTCTCTCTGCTTTCCCTCTCCGAGGACAATCTGATTGTCGATGCTCTGGAGCAAAGAGTGGACATTCTCGAAGGCATACTGAAGTAAACAAAACCACTTTTTAAAATTTATTTAACACCTCCCGTGCCTTGGAAGCAAATACTGAAAAGAGTTAACAACAAACATTCCTATCACAAATATATTCAGTTCATCTCAATAGCTGTCCTGGTTTTTTTTTTTTTTGCTTTTCAAAAAATAACCTCTTTCTTAAAACATCAGAAATTCTCTTGCAGCAATGCCAAAATTCCTATTACTAAGCCCGCCCCACCCCCTGCCTATTTGCTGGTACATGTCAGACGCTGTCTAGTTAAAGTGAAGCAATCCTTCACTGTCCCGACAGATTTAAACTGGCTCACGTCTCCTCATGCCGTTTCCCAAAGGTGCAATGTGACTTTGAAAGCTTAGCTTGTAAATGAAGGTTCAGTTTTGACCTAATTAGGGCCCAAGCTACATTTCCTCGCGGGCAGTTTGGGAGCTCCCTGTCTCTTGGAAACGTTGGAGCCAAAATGCTGAGTCCCAGTCCACCTTTCACCTCCCATCCAATATGTATTTTCCAGATTTGCTTAAGGTGCCAAAGTAGGAGCATTCAATGTGTATGTGTGTTTATAGTGTGTCCACTCCGCAGACATAGTCTTTAGTGTGCTTGTTCATTCAGCACTAGTGCAAATTCATTTCAGCTAGTCTGTTTTCTTGCTTTCATCTGGGACAGTCGCTCTGCTTCTCTCATCTCGCTTGGACAAAAGATGCGTTGCCATGGTTTCATCCTTGGTGTGATGCCCTTCAGAGCTCAGGGTTTAACTCACTCATCAATCATCATACAAGATTTCCTTCTTGCATGATGCAATTTTGATTCCGTCGGCTTCTTGCATCAGTTCTCTGGGATACTACTACTACTTTTACTGACGGTGTAGTGAGATCAGTTCCTGTCCGACCATCAAGAGGCGGGCCTGGTCCCTTTCTCGGAGTGGTTCCACCTACACAAAGACATAATTTAAGAAATAACAAGAACTCTTGGATTTCCTGGTTTAATAGCCAACGCTCAACTTACCTCTCTCTGTTAGCTTATAAATGCCGCAGGGTCAAAAGTAAATCATTCAGCCGTCTCCTCCTCCGTTCTCTGCTGTAGGCCTCTCCTTTTATTTCCTCTCCCTCCTCCTCTTGTCTGCTCTGGGTTTTGGTGGGCTAGGATGAACAAGTATGTACAAACTAATCTTAAAACCAGATCTTTATTTATTTTACAAAAATTTTGCTTTTTTTGTGTGGGTTCTGTTTAACTCACACAGCAGCTGGCAGTGAGTGAGCTGGAGGTGCTCTGTCTTTGGTGGTGGGGGTCACTGCTGATAACCGTCACCTCCACCCCCACTGACTGATCTGAGGGTCAAACAGTGTTTCTTTTAGCAAACGTAGGATGAGGAACATCGCGCCTTTCACAGATACATCTAATAAAGATTTTTTTTTCTTCATTTGTATGCACAATCTGCCAGAGAGTCTCGAATAGAAAATGTGTGGTTTCGCTGCTAATGGGGAAACTTGATGCCTGCTGGGTTTTTGGACACCAGCAGAGGATGACAGAATTGGGGAAACATTTCTGCAGGCTGCATTCTGTGGTTGGAAAACCACTTAGTTTGTGCTGCTGACTTTGATATGGAAAGACAAGCCAGGCATGAGGACACACAATCAAGAAAAAGACAAAACAGGACCAACGCACACACACACACAGTTCTCAGAAGTGTAGGATGAATAAATGAAGATATAAGTGGCTTAACCACATATGCATACACAGACACCTACAGAAACAAAAACTAACACACACACTTGATTCATGGACCTGACTTGATGTAGCTGTTGTCCCCACTGGCTCCATCCCAGGACAGATGTTGTGAGTCACCCTCCTCTTCTTCTTCTTCTCCTTCATCATCTCGTTCTCGCTCCCTTTCTATCCTAATTCGGATCTGTCGGTCCCTGACAAGCTTCCAGTTCCTCACAAGGAATACATGATGTTTTATGACAAAGCTCCTGGCCCGGGACACAGGAAGGAAAAATTGTCATGAGCTCAACAGTAACAACGTGTTTGGACATGACATGCCAGTCCCTCAGCTCATTCCGTACCTCTCACTGCTGGTCAGTGGCTCCATGTCCAGGTGAGGAAACAAGCTGGTTATGTCTCTGGAGTTCTCATCCTGCTTGAGAAAAATGTAAAACGTTTTCAGAAAACTGTCAAAGTTAACCATTTAAAAAAGAAACAGCTTCAAGACACTTGCCTCTCTCTGCTGGGAGGATGATGTCCGCTCTTTCATGCGGCCTAATCAAAAAAGGACACAGTTAATTATGTTTTCATTAAAAAATGAAATGTTTTCTATTAAAAAAAAAAAAAAAAAAAAAGAGTACTCACAATAACGACGCTTTCTCTTCAGAGGAAAGGCAGGTTGCCGGTAAAGCTGTAACCACAGAACATGACAGTTATGCCTAAATACATGAAAAATGCTTCCGGGTCAGGGGGTTGCTGAAGCCAACCCAGCAACTGTTGAGCGATGGAGGTGTACGTCAGTCTCATGCTGGGCCACACAATCACACACTTACATGCACACATAGGAGCACTTAGGGTCACCAATCAACCTATGAAGCAAGTTTTTGGACCAAAGAAAACTCACGCTCAGGGAGAACATGCAAATTCCACACAGAACCATCCCAGCAGGGATTCAAACCAGGGCCTCCTCACTATGAGGCGATAGTGCTAACCACTGTGCCCCATATCGATATCACTGTATAACAAGTGTACCTGGTTGTGCTCCCACAGCCACATCACATCATAAGGCAACTGGAAGTGGATCTTCTTCAGCCTCAGGTACTTTCCTGCAGCAGATAGTGTGATCAAAGTGTTACCACAATAATGTAACATTAACTAAGTAAGAAAGTTCTCTGTACTCACCGACATGAATGGGAGCTGGCAAAAGGGTGTACTCATGCTCCCCTGGTGTGTACTCCAGACTGTCACTGCAGAGCGTCAGAGCTTGAGAGGAGGATCTAGAAGATTAACCCCGAATTTAAAAAAAACTTTTAAAATGTTATCATTTTTTTCATATTATCACATTTCTTTCCTAAATCCAAATCCTTTTACGCTTTGCTGGTAATGCTACATTTTCTTTATAGGTGTTGTAAGAAATAATAGTAGCAACACAATAACATCCTAAAGTATTTAGAGTGGTGTTACAGGCATAAGATTAATTTTCATTTGAGGATTTAAACCAGGGGTCTGTAACCTTTAACAGAAAAAAGCCATTCGGGCTCGTTTTCTACTGATCAAAACCTGGTTGGAGCCACAAAGTTTTGTTTGACCCTTAAGGAAAATGGAATAAAATAAATAAAATAAAATAAATAAAATAATAAAATAAAATAAAATTTTTAAATAATAAATATTGATCATATTTCTTTTTTGGCATGACTAAAAACAGAAATATAAACAGAAAAGGACATTTTCTCAAAATGTAAAATTGTTCATTACTTTTGGCCGAAACACGTATTACTTCCTTTCAAAATAAAATACTTCCTGTCCCAAACAAGATCATCTCGGTGCAGCAGGTGTGAATGACTTTAACAACACAAGACAATAATGGAATTTCTCTTTATACATTAGGTCTACTTTGGTGAGCTGTCAACCTTTTTTTTCCATTTAACTACTGCTGTTAATCTCAGCATAGATATGATTTCATTGGTCTAAGATTCAGCTTAATAAGTTTAAAAAGAAAAAACAAATATATATATATATATATATATATATATATATATGTATATATTAAGATATGTGCTTTCAATTCATGAAATAAACTGAGAAACCAGAAAAGATCAGACTTTTTAACAAGGTTTTGCTTTTTACTTGAAATCTGTGCATTCTTGAGGAAGCATAGACCAGGCAAGGCCTCTTGATGTTTGCAGGGATGATAAAACCTTTACATAGTTTATCTTCTATTTTTATGCAAATTGTATTTAATGGTCAAAAAGATCAAATTATTTGTTTTTCAACTAAACTCATGGATGATTTTGTGTCTCACGGCTCTTTGGATCATTGAATCAATCTCAGACACCTGTGATTATTAGTTTGTCAGGTGAGTTCAATTAAAGGAAAAACTACTAAAGA
This sequence comes from Adrianichthys oophorus, assembly GCA_036245035.1. Lineage (NCBI taxonomy): Eukaryota > Metazoa > Chordata > Actinopteri > Beloniformes > Adrianichthyidae > Adrianichthys > Adrianichthys oophorus. The sequence continues at coordinate 10,859,488 of BSAI01000207.1, read as the reverse complement.
AAGACGTTCCATATTATTAAACAGACCAACATTTTCTAGTTATGTGGGAAAGAAAAAGAAAAATCTGTCTGCTGCTGAAAAAAGTAGTAGTATGCCTCGGACAAGGTATGAGAACCTCGGATATTTCACAAAAACCTAAGCATGGTCAGTGTACTGTTTAGAGATTTGTGGCTGATTCAGAGCGCACACAGTTGTGCAGATGAAGGCTGAATGAGGAAGGTTTCTGCCAGACTAATACATCAGATTAAGAGAGCAGCTGCTAAAATACCATTACAAAGCAGCAAGCACATATTTGATGCTACTGGTGTCTCTGTAGTCCCACCAAGGTCAAGGTGTAGGATCCTCATGGCCCAAGACTCATTTTCAAACAGTCTCTGATGAGTGCCATGCAACCCTGTGCAACGCTGTGACTTTAGCAAGGAGGTTGCAGAGTCATGATTTGGGTCGGAATCACGGGGAGAGAGCTGGTCGGCCTTTTAGGGTCCCTGAAGGTGTGAAAATGACCTCTGAAAAGTATGCAGAGCTTCTGACTGACCACTTTCTACCGTGGTACAAAACGATCTGAGCCTTGCTTTCTGTAATAAAATCCTCTTCATGCATGGCAATGCACCATCTCATGCTACTATGCTTTGGGCTTAAAATGAGAAAAACTGATGGCATGGAACTCTCCAAAAAGTTCAATGGAAGCAAAAAATGTGAAGCTGCTACAAAATAATTCACATGTAACTTGACCTATTAAGATGTTTCTGACTAAAATAACTTTTGAGTTCAGTAAATATGACCTCTTAATGCGGCAAATTCAACAAATGACCATGTCCAGTTCTTCAGAATCTGTCAAATGTTGTGGAATTGTGTTGTGCGTACTAACGTGGTACAGTCAGTGGATTTGAATGTTTTTTTTTTAACAAAATACTGTTATCTTTAGGAGGATTGTTCAATAACATTTAAGATATACTCTAATGGTTAGTGACTTGAAAATTATGTGGACTGTCATCTGCATTGAGTATTTAGAAAAGTATCATCTGCATAATAATTTGGAACACGCTGTAGGTACTCTTCAGACATAAATTTATTAATCTAAATTCACGTTCAGACACAATCAAGATTCTTTTTTTTCTTTTTTTTTTTTTTTTTAATCTTACTGCTCAGCACTGTATACTGCAATACACTAATTACAGGGCATCTAGCATGCAGAGGCTGCAGGAGGGCATATAAGGATGCCCTCAGGATTTTATTCAAAAAGTGTGGTGGGGCAGCCAAGTGAGATGTTTGTTGGTATAGGAGCTAAGGTAAGAAATAATATTTATGGTTTTATTCAATATCTTAATGCTTCTGTAAAATGAAATCATTCTAATCCACACCAACATCAGCCACAGCACTCTTTGTTACCCCATTTGGAGGGACAGGTATGGATGCCTTCTTAAGCTTTTAAGCCTTTAGGTTTTTAAGCTTTAATGTTGAAGTTTTCGAATGTTTAAGTTAAGTTTTACTTGTATTTTAATGCTGCTGTATGATTTATGTTTTGTTTATTGGGTTAACATTTGGACCTCAAGTTTGCAATAAATAAATCAGATCAATTCCATCAATAATGTATATCCATCCATTTTCTTTACCCTTCTTTATCCCTTTTGGGGTCACGGGGTTACTGGGTTCTACTGTGGGGAGAAGGCAGGGCCCACCCTGGACAAACAACAGTTTTTCTTTAGAATATGCTGTTTGTGGCTCTAGTCAACTCACTCTGTAGTTTTGTAATCATCAGAGTAAAGCCCCGCCCTCAGAAAGGTCTTCCTGGGAGGAGCATCTGTTGTATCCTGTCTTTGGGGGCTTTCTGGTTGGAACGGAGCCTGGTTGACATCTGGTTGGAGAAGACAGTCAGGGACGGTGTCACACTCAGGTTTATCCGAGTCAACACTAGAGGGAAAGTGCAAAGAGAGAGGAAGAGTGATAGAGAGGAAAAAGAGAAAGACAGAGAGAGATGGCACTGGTTTAGCACACAGTGCTGAAAACAGTGGGTTAATATAACAGTAGTGAGTGGTTGTGTTGATTATTCAAGTCAACCAGCTCTGCTGTTTACCTCTGACGACAGGGAGAGTCACCGTGTTTTCTCTTGCGCCCTTTCTTCCCCTTTTCGAGCATCTCCAGCTCGGTCACCTGCTGTTTTGCGTGTCCTCCACCTCTCTCTGACACAGTTTCTGCATTTTTCCCTCCCACGTCCCTCTCATCTCTGTCGTGACTGAGAGCTGGCAAGTGGTCAGATGGTGACATGGATGGAGTTGTAGAAGAGTGGGTGGGGGAGGAGGTGGCCGAGGGCAGCGGGTGCTTCCTGGGCCGCCCTGGCCGTCTTTTGTTTTTCCCCGACGCGTAGTCTAGAATTGGCACACTTTTCTGCTGCCCCCGGCTTCTCGAGTCACCTTGTAAACCTGCAGTTATTGAAAAAGAAAGCAGGAGGGAGGGGTGGAGTTAGAAAAAAAAGGGGGGGGGGGGGTGAGAGGAAATGAGACAGATGTGGATCAGTGATTGAAACAGGAGGTGTGAGATGAGGCCAATCTAGGCTGAGTCATGCGGATGTGCTCAGATTCGGTGAGCCACGACGTTTCCTCTGCCCAGGTCACCTCTGGGGATTGCATTAACAAGTCGTTTAACAGCAGCGCTTTATGCTCGGGCTTACATTCCAACAGAGCACGAGAAAGCGTGCGTGCATTTTACGTGAGCATGCACAAATGTGCACAGTCATCAACCATGAAGGACAATACAGGCGTGGAGAACAAAGGAAGAAAAGAAAGCTCTTCCTTCAAAACATTCTTGACAAGATGATGAATTGATTTCTTCCTAATTCAAAAACAATATTTTCCCTCCCAACCTCCTTCTGGTCTCTGCACTATTCCTCCATCAATCTCCTCTGAGGTCATTTTTTTTTTTTTTTTTTTTTTTTTGCTCAATTTTCCACAGCCCCCGACAAGACTGACCACTCTTTCCTTTTTGAATTTTTCCAAGTCAAATAAGCCTGGCTGGCCAAGAATGAGGAATAGGCCGAGCTTTGAATAGCCAATCTGGTGGTTAACTAATGGCTGTGTTCTCTGGGCAGCCTCGGGCTGTAACGGCATGTGGCTCTGCAAACCTCAAAGAATTTTTGGCAGATTCACTTCAAGATGTTTCCTTCCAGCTATAAAACTTTTTTTTTTGAAAATGCTCTCAGGAATGGCTGCCGAACCCCTGTGTGTGTTTCTGTGTCCCACACAGGAGTGAGAGTGAAAACTGGCTATAAAAAGAATGGAGTCTCGTTTCTTTTAATACACTGTCCCACCTTTGATGTGTGGTTCAACAAGCTCCAGAGAAAGAGCTGCGCTGTCACCATAGTCGGCTGACAAAGTTTCAGCTTTGCGTTGTGCAAATATGTGCAAACTGTCTCTAACAAGAATTATCTCAGCTAGCTGTCATGATTTTGTTATTACCGTCACATTGCAAAAGCGTTATCACCTGAGTTGTCTTGATTACAGTCAGAATTCAATATATATTTACATTTTTTGCCAAAGAAGCAATAGCAGAAATAGTTTCTTGCTGCAAAAAACCCTGTCAGTTGGCTTTTTTTTTTTTGTATAATTGTCAGTCGAAAGTTAAATAACTTAATCAATTAATCAGTTTATATTCCTACTTTCCAATCAGATGAATCTGTCTGAGGCAAGTTATCATTCAAATGACCTATACCATTAAATAATAATTTCTAAGTAATTTGATTAAGTCAACATTGGAACATGCCATTTAGATTGAGACATGGTAGGTTACTTTAACTAAAATGTAAAAACGACCCTTACAGCGCACAGCATGTCACAAGTCATTGTAACATTTTGATGTGGTAAAACAACAGTGGGCTGAACTTTATGAAACTAAAATGTGAATGGATTTGCCGTTAATTTTTGCTTACTTGTTTGTACACATATTTCATTTACACTTGATTATCTCGCAAGAAATATAAGGAATCTGGAAAACTTCACCTGCACTGTTCAGTACCAGCTATTTATCTCTGAGTCTCACAGTTTAAACTTTTGTCTAAAGATGTCCTGGATCGGTTTTAGGTCAGTGAATCAGATTGCTCAAAAGGAGCCAATATCGATTATGAATCGAATCAGCAACCACAAATTATGATATGTATTGAATTATTTATTGCTCAAATGAATCGTTACACCCCAGCTTTCAGCAATTCACTCACCTGCTTCTCTTCTCTCTGTCCACGCTGGCTCGTCTCTTCTGCCTGACCTTTCGTCACCGCCTGGGTTCCTACTGCCAAACCCGCTTCTCACACCCCTCAGCCCTGTTGCCATGGCAGCAGAGGTGAACAGGTTGGTGTGTGTTGGGGACGAGGATGTCCCGTAAAACTCTGACTCGTTAAAATCGTCTGCATCTTCGTCCTCATCGTCTGAGACAATCAGCCTGTCTGCGCTCTTCTCAGCCAAACCTGCCCAGCTCGGAGTTGAGTTTCCAAATCCTGGAGTAGCCAGACTCCGGAATTTGGTCCAGCTCTGACCCAAGCCACCCCAGCCTCCTCCGAATGACGAAAGGTGAGAGGAGCCCAGGCCCAGTGAGGTGAGGGATGTGTGTTTGTACCTCTCTGCAGCAGATGAGGATGAAGGTAAGGAGGCTGAAGAGAAGGGATCA
>BSAI01000207.1:10711509-10854825 GCA_036245035.1 Adrianichthys oophorus | reverse complement strand
GAAGGATGAGGTGAGTAGAAGCCGTTTAGATTGATCCTGAAGATGTTGGAGCGAAGGGAGTGTGAGGACGAATGATGGCGTCTCCCCCCTGTGCCATCAAAGCCCTGCCCGGGACTCGTCCTCGCCCAGCTTCGTCGCCCAATATGGACCTCACTGAGTTGAGCGATAACATCGTCTAATTCAGCCAGAAACTCTGGATCCTGCATGTGCAGCTGCTGGTGCTTCTTCTTGTGTTTACTTTTCTGTCTCTTCAGTGCATTGTGCCCAAGGCAACGGTAATAATTGGAGTGAGTGCACTTGTTGTGACCTGGGCAGGGGCAAGGGCGCATGCAAGTGCAGGAGGAGGGGCAGCTGTAATCCCTGCGCCTGTGCCGGTGTCTGTCTCTGTGCTGCTCTGCTGTGTTAGAGCTGCTGATGGGGTTTGTGTGTCTGTTTATGTGTGAGGAGGATGAGATCTGAAAGGGGCGGTCCATGAGCGACGAGGGGAGCCTTTGACTGCCTAGGATCACCCCTGCGCCCTGGCCAAGCCTCAGCATTCCTCGAGTTCCCGTCATCTCCCCACGCTCAGAAATGCTGTTGTTATCTGTCCCGATGCCGCTGTCGCTGGGGAGCGTCTCATCGCTGTGCGACTCGCTCCGGGGGGACGGGGTGGCTTCTTTCAGCTGGCCGGGCGAAGCAGGGGTGTGATGTGAAGGCGGGGTGGCGCTGGATAGCTTACATGAAGACTGGTGAAAGGGAAAGTGACGCCTTCCCTGACACGGACAACTCTTCTTCACAAAGGGAGACAGAGACGAGGAGGAGGGAGGGCGGGAAGATGTGCAGGACGAGGATGGGGACGGAAGGGAAAATGGATGAGAAAAAAGGAACGAGGGCGTTGGTTCTGTGAGGCTGCCTTCACTGTACGGACTCTGGGCTCCACTGGAGTGAGTGAGAGATGGGGAGGGAAAGGGATGAGAAGGAGCCGACTGCAGCTGGTTAGAAGAGAAGAAAGTGCTTTCAGGGGGATTGGTAAACAGAGAAGGCTGACTGGTGTTCTGGGAGCGAGAATTTAGACCAACTGCTTGGGATTTGGGCTTTCGTCCGCGTCTCTTACCCATGTATATGGTTCCTCTTTTGCTCACATTGATCTGAGGGCCCACCTTGCTCCCAAAGGTGGAGGACAAGGCTGAGAGAGTATTCACTGCTCTAGCCTCCATCGATTTACTCATTCTCAGGGAGGTCTTCCCGTCTGCTGCCTTGTCTGCTCTGCTCTCCTTTCCCACATAACCAGACAGCATTGCTTGGTGAAATATCCTCTTTTTTCTTTTTTTCATCTCATTAATTAGTTTTCTGATCTTAAGCTGCCGGCTCCCCAGTTCAGGATGATGAAAGTGGCTGCTCTCGTCAGCGTGATTCAACGCATCGTCGCTCTGGTCTTCAGTGAGAGGTCGTTTGGGGGGGCGGCCGCGCTTCTTGGGGCTGGACTTACACAGATCTGCACGCCGCAGTGCAGGATTTGGCTCCAGAACGGGGGCTTTTTGGACTTCACCACACCCGAGAAGAGGCACATCAGTCAGGAGGTTGTTAGGCAGAAGTCGAGGGGGAGATTTATCTACGCTAGAGCTGTGGGATTTGGGGCGACCCCTTTTTCTGATGACGTTTAGGGCGAATCTGGAAGCAGACAGGCTCAGATCTGAAATCGGCTTTGTGATTGGATAGTTGACTGCAGAGGACAGAGAGGACGAGCTGCTGGACAGGGTGCTAGAGGGGGTTGCATGTGACTCATCACTCTGCTGAGTCGTAGGTTTGGCAGGAAGGGAAGTTTTGGTGACCTGTGGGAAAGTTACTGAAGAATTATGGAGGGAATCAGAAAGGGTTTCCTGATTTTCCGCTCTCTGCGCTCGGTGCACCATCTTGGTCCAACTTGGCCTTCTCGCCTTGCGTTTCTTGAGCGGACGACTATCCTGCTCTTGGGAGGAGAAAGGAGGAGAAATGGGAGCATGGACAGGTTGCACTGGCAGGGCGGGAGGAGCAGAAGAAGCTAAATTCGCTGCGGACAACACCGAATGTCGTGAAATGTCTTGTTCTTTCAATTTACTGCCAACACCTGTTGGTGCAGCCTCAACTTGTTTAGCCGGCTTGCAACAGTCGTCCGTCTCATCCCTCTCATCCTGTCGGCCTGAATTCATCATTGTGCACACTTTTTCTAATTTACTACTACCAGATGTGTCACTACATTTTGCATTGTTTTCTTCTGTTCTTGGTCTTACTGGACTGAGATTTTCTCTGATTTTTTCCGCCTTTCTTTTTACCGTCTGTAGATCATCCCCCCACGACTCCTCAGATCTACTTTTATCATCCATGTCCTTACCGTGTCTTGATTTTCCATCCCTTCCTCTGTCTTTTTTCTTCTTTTTTACATCATCCTTTCTGATCTCGCCAGTTGCTCTGTTAGCCTCCAGTCTATCTTTTTTTAGTTTTTTGTTTCTCTGTCGATCTTTCTTCGCTTTCCTCTCTTTTTCCCTACTTGCTTTCACCGGAAGCTGAGCAGAGGGATCCTGACCTTGGGGTCGAGCAGGCGAGATCTCCGTAGTGGAGATGACAGGCTGGTGGCAAGGAGAGTCTGCTCTACTCTTACTGAAAAGTTCTTTTTGGGAGATTGAAAGACTGGTTGAAGAGTCCGTGGAGGAACTGCTGTGTTTTCCTACTTTGTTTTTTGACGAGGCGGGAGGGCTAAGAGTGTTTGCAGAGCTTTTCTCAATCAATGCTCTTTTCTGTTTTGCTGTACGAACCAAACCATTAGGGTTCTTTGAGCTACTCCCATCATTCCTGGTTTCCAGTGTGGGAACTGTCTGAGTGCGTGCAGTGGACGCAGTGCATGGGGGCGCCTGGTCGGTTGCAGGAGAATAAGGTTTGGGTTCTGCAAAAGCCGGTTGGTCGTTGACACCTGGGAGCGGATCTTTCTTTAATGAGACATTTGAATTCTCTTCTGTCTTATCAGCCGGTTTGTTGGGAACCTGGACAATGATAAAATGCTAGATCATTCAGCTGTGCTTTCGACAGTCATTGAAAAGAAATCAAAGAAAATGGCAAAGAAACAGTAACTAAACCATCTTAGATGATCTTCTAAAACAGTTAGAATAAATGATCTCAATCAGTTATAGAAATAAGGGCATAAAATGGAGAAGGAGAAAGCGAGGCGATGGAAACAGGAGCAGGTTTGACACAGAAAAGAGAAATGCAAAAGGAGAGATGCACAAGAGTAAGGGAGTAGGGCAGCGCCGGAGAGGGGGTGAAAGATAAATGGGAGCCGGTAGAGAAAAGAAAAGGATGTAAAAATAGAAGAGGGACAGACACTGAGAGCCATGCAGAGAGTGAAAAGAGTAACCATTGGTGGCTATAAATTGTCACTAATACAGATGAGAAAGCTTGACATATCAAACTTGTTCTGTAATTTTGCAGAGCTGCTGCTGCTGCTTGGGTGGCGTTTCCAGCAGCTAAAGCTATAATCTTCCCCTTGGGTGATTACCATAAAAAAATGATGGACCAATGTTTGTAATAACTCCAAGTGGTTGCCGTGCTGTTGTCCTATTTATAGTTCTGTTAATTCCAACGGGCTGCTTAGGTTTCAGTGTTGGGAGCTCATTTTGAAAACAAGCACACAGTTGAGTGCCTTTGTGCCATTTTGAAGCATCTTTGAGCTTCGGTGGTTAATTCTAAGACTCAGAATAAAAATTGATTTCTTTTTTTTTTTTTTTTTTAATTAACTGATTGGGAGCATTTTACCGAGTGTGTGGTGAGTTTCCCTTACCTGCTTGGCTGTCTTGGTCCCTTGGCAGGTTACAGCAGGGACTGATGAGATGACGTCTTTACTAAATGTTGATGAGGGTGGCTGTGAGGCCGATGATGAGGATGTAGGAGGCGGTGTAGCAGCAGATGCCGTTTTTTTGGATGTGGCCTGGACAGCGTCCAAGTCTCTGTTTGCATCGCCAGTGGTGCAGCTGCTTTTACTCTGCTGACCTGCTCCTCCCTCTGCATCCCCTCTCAGCAGTCCCCCCCTGCTCTGTCTCTGATAGGTCCTGATGGTGGGCTTGCACACGTAGCTCTCCAGAATCTTGGGCGGTTTTTTGGTGCGCTTGGTTTGGAGTCCGTTTCGGACTTTCCCGTCCGTGGAGCTGGAGTCTCTGCCAGACACCTGAAGCTCCTGCTGCCCTGCGCTTCCACAGCGTCCCTCAATGAGCAACTCCAGCACATCCCCCTTGTCCCCTTCCCTCTTCCTTCCCGATCCTCGTCTCTCCTCCTCCTTTTTTCCCACATTGCCATTCTCTCCTTCAATTCTGCTTTTCTTGGCCACGAGGTCCTGCTTAGAGCCTTCAGGTGCAGAAGCAGGGTCCAAAGTGGGGGAAGTGGTTGGAGGGGTTCCCCCCTTCACTCTCTGGTCCATCAGAGAAGTCAAGAGGGAGAAGTTGACTGCTTTGCAGTTCCCACTCTAACACTTCTAAAGACAGCCGTGAGGTGAAAACTGAAGACGAGAAATCAGACGAAGATCAAAAACGATTCGAAGGCAGATCCTTTAACTGTCCAAATGAAGCTGGGCGCCTTCATCCAGCAACAGAAGACTGTTCTTGGCTCCTTGAGGTTTAAGCTGAGTAAATGTAAAACTGAAAAGAGGGGGAAGAAAAGACAGAGGCAAGTGATTAGTCATTTCAGTGAGCTCAGATGCTGAATCGCAGCCGTACAGGAATTGAAGGGAAAGTCCCCGTCCTGCAGGCAGCTGTAGAGAGGTGCTAAAGTCTGCGTCCACAGAGATGATCTCATCATACAGAAAGCCAAGGAGACCTATCATAGCAGTTTCCCAGAATTTCAGCAGTAACTGGAGGACTCAGCCCAGGCTTCTGCAGCTATCCGCCAGTGACGACAGATCAGAAAAAGTCTCATTTCCAGTGATGGTCTTATCCTACTAATCTAACTGTGCCTCTTCTCAAATCAATATGACAATCAATCACCTCCTGACTAATTCGAACACTTGATCCAGTCTCTTCCTCTCCACAGTGTCTTAGCGCCTTCTGTTCGCAGCTACTCCCACAAGCCCTTCTCCTCCTGCCCTTTCCTCTCCCTGCTGTACTTTCTTTCTCCCTGAAACTCCCCGTTTCATGTTTGGCCGCATGCTTTTTTCGTGCTTTCTCTATTAGTCCCATCCACTCTCTTCCCCGTCCCTGTGGACCACACAGTAAAATAGTCAACTCACTCACTGAATCAACGATAATCAAAACCATATTTCCTCCTCAGAGTCGCTCTTTTTTTGCGGCACTCCGACCTACAGCCCTCCATTCTCACAGAGCGACCGTTCCCCTCCTCCCTTCTCAGTAGTGGTAACCAAAATCCATAGGAAAGGGTAAAACTTATTTTAGGAAAAGAGAGCAAATTCCTCCTCCTACTCCTCCCATTGCTTCCTCTGAATCTTGGAGTAAGCTTTTCATTGACCCCATTGTAAATGGACTTTTAATGTGAGGTGAAAGCAGACTCTAGTAGAACTTTATTTTTAAGAAAAACTTTCCCTCTCTCTCATGGTGCCCAGCCTCTGCTGTCACACTCTCTTCATTCTTCTCTTTGAGGCGACGCACTCTCCCCATTTCTAATAAAACACAGCCTGCCAAGCATTCTTTGGGCTCTTAGAAAATAGCTGATCTGTCTCCCGACACACTTCACCAGCCCCTTAAACTCAAAGGACCAAGCCCCCCCACATACACACACACACACACACACCACAGATAATGTTTTCATTTTACAGACCTGAGTGGGCTATATCTCCAGCCTTTTGGCCTCTCCACACCCAAACCTCTTTCCTTGAATCCCACAAATCAACATCTGTTCCAGTAACTGGCTTTACGTAACACCATTGGAAAGCCTCTTCAAGGCTAAACAGGCTTATAGTAAAATAAACGGAGGACCAAAAAGGCCAGTTGAAGGAGTGTAACGATTAATTTTAAAGATTTGATGCATATTTTGTGGTTGCTGATACGATTTATAGTCAATATGGCTTCATTTGGAACGATTCAATTCCCTGACCTAAAATCAGTCCCGGACATCTTTAGCCAAAAAGTCAACCAATGTGACTCGGAGGTAAACACCTGGGTACCGAACAATGCAGGTGCAGTTTTCCAGATTCCTCGTATTTTTGCAAGATAATCAAGTGTATCTATAATTGCAATCTATAATTTGATGCCTAATTATCCTATGTTTGATACGATCTTTGGATGGATTTAAATCTTTGTTGATTGTGCACATTATTTGATTGCAAATAAACCATTTCCAACCTAATCCAAAAAAATAAATATGTGTAAAAACAAACAAGTAAACAAAAGTTAATGGCAAATTCATTTCCATTTTAGTTTCATAAAGTTCATCCCACTGTTGTGTTTCCATATCAAAATAATACAAACATTATCAGAACATGACTGTATGGTCACATGACTGGCAAATCTCCAAGAGTTTCCGCACATTGGACTGTAATGATGGTATTTTGCTGAAGAGTTTGCTAAAGAGAAGAGTGGCAGGTTTTCAAACTTAAAGGGCCATGGCCATTCAGCATCAATCAAAGAGGTATGCTAATGGCTTTTTATACTCTCTGGAGTGATATATACTTCTCACACATAACTCAAAATCACTCCAGCATCTGATGAGGGGGGGTTGAGCTATTCCCACTGACAGGATGATGAGTAGACTTGACACTGCAAGTGAGCTTGGTTCCTCTGTTCTTCAGAGGCGACGATTACAAGATGATAATGGGGCCACAATATTTCCAGCCATCATCATTACCATCCCATGGTAGCATTATCATTGAAAAACACATCACCACCTGCCTGACAACAGCTGGAATTCAGGATCCTGTTGTCAGGGGTGGACTTACCAATAGGCAAAGATAGGCAACTGCCAGTAATCAAGGGCCCAGAGCAGAACACTTAATAAATGTCTACACTGTCATAAATAAAAATACCCCAAATCACTGAAATGGCATAAGACTGATCACGTGAAAGTGTTTTGTCTGCCCTTGCCCCGCTGCAGCAATGGAATATTCCAGTCAACAGCAGGTTAGCCAGCAGAGAATTTAGGTTTCCCAGATTGGGCGGTTTTCTGCCCACTTGAGGGATTTTGATTCTGACTTTGCGGGTAAAAATTGCTGTGAGCAGGTGAATACAATTAAATGGGTTTAGAAGATTTAAGTTCCTTATTAAAATACATTTCAACCAGAGATGTGGCAGCAGGTGAACCAATGCCTCACCTGCTATTGTGAATTGTATAACCTACCAATAATGAAATAAATGTGTCCATATTAACCTGTTCCATAAATGGAATTTATACGCTTGAGCCATTCTGTTGTTATCCGCAAAATCCCTGTTTAATTTCAGCGCAGACTGCCAAAAGGCAGATTTTAAATTATTTCCGTTTTAAATGCTTATCAAAACATTTGGTTTATTGACATTGATTCTGTCTACAAGTGGACCAATAAACAAGTTATTTGACTTTTTTAGATTGGTATGGATAAAAAGAAAAGACCCATACATTGCTGCAGAGGGCCCCATTTAATTTTTGTGTGGGGCCCCAAAACTGCTACGTCCGCCTCTGCCCGTCGTGGCGCGCACAGAGCCTGAAACTTCAGCCTTTTGTCGGAGACTTTCCAAGCTGAGTGGCTCGAACATTGTGTTCCCGGGTGTACGCTGCGTGGATTGACTGATGTGTGTACTGTATATACAGTATGGACACTTGTGTGTGTTTGTGTGTGTGGGGGGGCACCTCTCTGGAGCAGCCTCTCACTGGTTAACTGAAAACGTCAACAAGGATTGACCAAAATGACTTTGCGCACCACCCGCTTGATGCTGTCGCACTTTCCAACCAAACACGTGTTTTTTGTTGTCGTCACTCCCATCTCCGTAACTAAATAATAATAAAAAAATAAAGAAAATGAGCTTGTGAACACCAGCGACAGAGTTCACGTTGCGCAAAAAAAACAACAAAAAATGCGCCTGCGGATGAGGATTAGAGTTCCAGCCAGCCCTTTCCCCCCTTCTTCTATGTGTCCTCTGCCAGTCCCCCTGCTGGTGTCAGCAACATTGAAATAAGACATATCAGCACGCGCGGAGAAACGCTCAGCAACAAGGGATATAATTAGCTCAAAGCGGATGCACGCATTTGTTGTAATCCATGTGTTTTTGGAGCTCGCTCCTGGTGACAGGCCTGTTCACACGCAAACCCTGACAGTCTGGAATAAGCCTACGTAGGCTACTTACCCGAGCGCGCGTCCCAACTGCGTTTGACGGGCAGGAGCTAGTTGCTGCTCTCCGCCGTCGCTCCAGCGGTAATCCGCCGTCTTTGGCGCATCAGATGTGGCTCCGATTACATAAGAGAGGCCGGCGGAGGTTAAAACACCTCCGAAAACCGAGTTTCAGTCTCATCGGAGAGCACTCTGCAACAACATTGGCGCGGGTGTTTTCACAATCACCCCAGTCGACTGGTCTCCGTAGGCGCGTCTCTGCAGCTAGGTGGCGGACTGGTTACGCTCTCATTTTGTTCGGCTCTCTTGTAGAAAGTTGCGTCGCTCCCGCCAGTTCTAATGGCTCATCGCGGCTCTGGTGTCCATGCAAGCTGTCGTGGAGACGGCTGGAGGGCTGCAGCTATCTGTGCGCACGCATGTGTGTGCGTGCGTGCTTGCGTGTGTGGGTGGGTGCGTGCGCACTGGGGAACAGGCTGACGGCGCAGAGGGGCTGTTTTGGTGGATGTGCGGGAATGCAATTGCGTGGCCATTTTCATGTGGCCAGAGGAGGAGATGAAGCGGCGAATAAAGCACGGGCGCTCACTGCGGCGCACAACAGGCGATTGGGGAGGGCTATTAGACGCTTAATAAAATGGCGACGACTTGGCTAAAGTGAGCTGCTGGTAGATTTTACGAGCAGCTGAGAAGTTGTGGTGCGCCGAGTGATTTTGAATTCACTTTCCTTATCTAGGAAAGTGCCAAAACTTCATTGTAGAGCTGTTTTTTACGCAGAATATCCTGCGTTTTAGTCAAATTTCCTGCGTTTACACTTCAAAAACAGACTTAAAAAATTAGTATTTGATAAAGTGTAATCTTCATGAATAGAACTTTACAACTTCACCTCTATTCTGATTTCACACTCACAAGATAAAGAAACAAAGAAGTGTGCTTCCCAAATAGGTTGCTATGGACTTTCCTAAGCAGATACATTTGTTCTTGATCTGAGCAGGCTCAAATTGAAGCTATTCTTCTTGAATGGCACCAAGAGACTCATATCAGTGTTTTGAAAAGTGAACCCCTTTGACTCATCCTCACACTTGATTCATCCCCTCAGGCTGCCTGCATCGTCTTGTTCTGGAATCAGGTTTCCTTTTATGTAAACAACTGTTGGGCATATTTTCCAAATTCATTAATGGGCTGCAAATACTGAGAATGACATCTTGCAATAATAACCTAAATCAAAATGTTAGAATGAAGTTTAAAAGTAGAGTGCTGTGATGTAGCTTTTTTTTTTAGTAGGTTGTCATAACCTTGACTTTGATCATCTTAAAATCAAAACTGAAAAACCTTCAGTATTAAACACAGTTTGTGATATTTTATTTGAAATACCTGGTCTAAAATAAAGGGCTAGAGGGATATTAGAAATGCAACACTTTTAGTTCAATTTTGCAAATTGATTTATATTTTATACAAACGACAAAGAAAAACATATTTCTAATAAACAAGTGTTCAGGACAAGTTTTATTACTCAAAGTTGATGTTTTTGTGAATTTGATTACCTCTGGTGTCCACATGCCTGGACATCCCACATAGGTTATCTCACCACAGTGGTTAATTCTGCTTAACTGGGGCCCTGGGTCTACAAAATAAAAGAGGCAGATCAAACGAGAGCTTGGCTCTTTAGAGGTTAAAGGTTTTCTATAAGCTTTCAATTGTTTAGTCTCACATAGACCTACCTAGACCTTGTGTGATAAGAAAGTAAAACAAATTTTTTGTGGACAATTTTTTTTTTTAAATTATGGCACATTTATATTTTTATAATAAGAATAGTATGACATTTTCAGTCAAAGTGCACTTTACATTTTAAAGAAATCTACTGATATTTGCTGGTTCCAACATTTTTTTTGGCTGTTTCCTTTTGAGTGTTTATATCTTTCATAAAGCTGTTTTTCTCTAAATTTAATAATAATAATAATTTTATCTAAATGTAGTTTGTTCATGATTTAAAGGGTGCAAGTAATCAAACCTGAAAAAAGTTTCTCTCTCATTATGTATTGAGCTGTGGGAGTTTTACATTTAAATAAGCAAAATTATCAAAGATTGGTCTCCAAAATAAGTTTTCTCTCTATAACTTTGTCTTTAAATAAATAAATGACTGTAAATAAATTAGACAATAAAGATGAATGTGACATCGCCTATTTAGGGTTTAGTTGCTCTTTGATAGTTTCAACAAGGTTTTCCCTCTAATCCAATTTATTCCACATTAATTCCTTACTCTAACTTCTTTTTTTTACTCTAACCACAACCTTTTCAAAAATTTAACATTGAATCTAAAAACAGGTGTTCAAATTTAAGCTTTTTATTTTAAGAAGTTGGTATTCTATTTTTATTTTTTTTTTACAGATTCCTAGTTGACGACTGCACACATCTACCAGAATACACATGCACGTTTCTTAAAATGAGTTTGTTTGTTTTTTATCTACAAAATGGTATAGAGAATAAAACCCAAGGATGGGGGGAATATAGGATTGTTATTTTTGGATGGGGTGACTTTACATGCAGCCTGATGAAAAATCAAAAGCCAGCTATTTTTTAAAAAAGATATTTGTCTCACATGGAACGAGCAGTAATTCTTGTGCGTTTTATTTTAAATATACAAAAGAGCAATCAGAGCATGAACAAGACTAAAAATCATTATTATCTGAGTTTTAGAGACCTAATATGAAAAATGTATTTGAAAAATGAGCAGTTTCATTTCACATACAGTAAAATCTTTACTTCCGCAACAATCTGTGTCTACAAGTGACTGGGATATGATGGTCGATTTTTTTTTTTTTTTTTCCCCCTTTTTTCCTCTTCTACACACAAATAAAAGGCGACAGTCTTCCTTAAATGAGGTTAAACTACATTATGCAGATTGAGTAGATTTAGGGTATAGTATTTGAATTATTCAGGGTTGTGGATGTCTGCTAAATTTTTACATTATTCATAACGAAATCTATTTTTACATAAAAATGATCAGGAGTTTTCTTTTTTTTTCACCTTAAAACGTCTTAAAACTCAACTGTGTTTATGAGACATTTGCACCACATTTTCATAACTTTAATTTGTCCCTTGAAATTTGAGGTTTCATATAATGTTTGCAATTGTAAAATAAAGTTTACGCATGCGCAATACAAATACATTACAAATATGGATTGGGTTGTGGCACAGGCGGCTGCAGAGGGGGGCTGGGAAAGGTGCCTGAGTAAGTGATCTTACCTGATCTTCAGCGAGAATAAACGAGAACAGGGAGTTGAGGATTGTCTTTAAGATTCGGTTAAATTTTAGTATGACTCCTCCACTTAGTATAATCTATGCTATTATGTGTTACTTGTAATTTAATTGATCGTATAACATTTGTATTTTTATATTATATTCTAGCCTTGCAAGTTGACAATTTTAACATCTGTCTGCGGAAAACAGAAGAAAAACAGCCGCTGGGTTCGTTTTATACATTGTCTCAGAGAAATAAATACAATTGAAATGGAGGTGAACTTTTAAAGGCAACAATAAACACAAAACCACAGATGATTTGTGATTTCTGAGTTCCTCTTGTGGCATAAATACAAATGTCTGTCTGATGTTTCACATAAGAACCAAAATAATTATCAGTACAAAAAATACAGTGATGAAATGCTTTAAGTAAAATATGTTTTAATGATAAAGTAATCTGAGTGATGTTGATTTCAGTTACTACAACCATAAATAAACAAGGATCTTTTTTATTTTTTCATCAGTGATTCACTATTTGCAGAAAGAGTTTAAAAAAATACACTGATTTCCTTTATTCAGGGCCAGTTATTTCTGTTCAGCATCATCGCAACTACAAGAACTGTCAGGACACCGTCTCCCACAATGCATCGTTTTGTAGTCAATTGGCGGCTTGCGTTCAGCGCAGTACCTATTTTCTGTCTTTTCTGGCTTAGGCAGTAGCCTGGCTCCCGCCCCTTTCTCGCGATACTTTCATGACGGCGCACACGTGACGTCGGTTCCAAAAACTAACCGGCATGCACCGCGATCCAGGCAATCTGCGCAGCGCTGCGTCCTCCTGGGTGATCTCGAACATGCCATTAATGTTTTTGGACTGATGAAGGAAACCAGAGAAAACCCACGCATGTATGAGGAGAACATGTAAACTCCACACAGAAGGGTCTCAGCTGGGATTAGAACCAGGGCCCGACAAGTTTGTTCTGGAAATAAAACTATTCGAAGTTTAAAGCAGTTAATTGACACTACATTATAGTCAACTGCATTGTGTGAATACGTTTTTCTTTTGAAATAATACTGTTTTTGTGTGAAACATGAATACAATTAGCAGGGATGGCAAACATTATTTACCTGGGCAGGACTAACCCATGTATTCCAATTGACAATATATTAAAAAACTTAAGTAAAATAAAAATGTACAGGGATTTGTGTTTTTCAAAAAACGGCATATATAAAATTTTGCAAACATTATTAAATTATCAATACCGAACGCTGTCTTTTTGTGCTGAATCATTGCTGTTGGAATGACTTTCACAATTTTAATGAATTTACTTTTATTACATGATATAGCATATCTGTCAGTGAATTTGTTGTATAAAAAAAGATTATTATTGTAGAGATGTCCATTTTCCATCCAATCCTTATGGAAAGGTCTCTGTGGAGACAGCTGTTTAAAGTTCTTTTAGGTTTTTGGATTATAAGATCAAAATTTTGAGTTTCTCTTTTATTTGGATCCCACTGGTTTAACCAGAAGGTGGCATCATTGGCACTAGAGTGAGTTTCTTGGAGTAAGATGCAATTATCTTTAAGCCCTTTACAGTACAGAAACATTGCTTTTTTTTCAGCATTATCCCCGAGACTTCTAACATTCTGAGAAACAAAAGATAAACTTGTGCATAGCATTTATAATGACCAAGAAAAATGAGAAGAATATCAAACTTTGAATACTGAGGGAAAAAAAAATAAAAATCTTTGCATCTTTATCTTTGCGAGTATCGTTCTCGCTCTTTTGCTCTCTCTTTAAAATCAGCAACTTCTCTTTTAATTCAAGAGAATGAGCAAGACTGGCGATGAGCGAGGAGTTTTCTGATAATTTGTTGTTAATGTCCGCCATTTTGTTATCCTGTCTATCAAAACGCACATGGAGAGCTAGGATAGCTTCCAAAATGTCAATAGCTGTGGGACTGGGTTTGTTGAGCTTTCTTGGGTGATCATCTTTGGAGGGTGTTGAGAAAGGCGACTTGGTCATTTCCTCACGGCTTCTTTTGTCACCTGTGCTGCTTTCCAGCTCCATGTCTGAGTGGCAGTAGTTGTGATCATCCACAGTTTATCTTAAGAGCTTTTTGAGAGAAAATGTGTAAAAAAAGATGAATAAGAGGAACCTTAAATTAAAGCAGTGAACAGGACAACCGCTGAGTTCGCCATCTTGCCGGAACTGTTGAAGCAGCGGCTGACAAATCCAGCCCAGAAAGGACACATCACAGCCAAAGTAAAATATGTGTTTTTAAACATCGATAATTCAATTTTTCTACAGTAAAAGTGTATACGTGTAGTCAATACAGTCCTAAAGTGAAGTGCAGTAGTAAGTATCATGGATTATGGGAAGATTTTTTACTACGGTCTTTCAAACATGGCATCTATGTCAAAAAAAAGGGAATCAGCCTATGTGACAAAGTCAAATATTTGTGTTTTCAATCATTGGTAATTCAATTTTTCTACATTAAAACTGTCTGAAAAGTGTGATATATGTGTGTCGTCAACATAGTCCTAAAGTGAAGTGCAGTAGTAAGTATAATGGATTATGGCAAAACTTTGTACTCGTCTGTCAAAAACTTCTTTTAGAAAAAGGCCATCAGCCTTCATTTAAAAAAAATCTAATTATGTTGTTTTCAAACATGAAGTATTGAATTTTTATACAGTAAAAGTGTCTGAAATATATATATATATGAATATAAATATAATATATAAATATATAAAAAAATAAATGTGTTGTTTTTTCACACCTGGATAATTACATCTTTCTAAAAAAACTTTTTGAAATTCAATGTATCTGTAGACAATATAGTCTTGCAGCCAAATTCAGAAGTCACTATAGTGGATTAAGGAATAAACTATTCAGTATCTCAAAGACAGCATGTCAGGCAGAAATAAGAGAATATTTATATTAAAAGATCTAATGTTTGGGGTTTCACACCTGGATTTTAAAAGTGTTTAACAGTAAATATGTTTCAAATGTAGTTATTGATTAGTCAACTGAGTACAGAAATAAAATATAATAGTTACAGAAGTCTTTTTTTTTTTGTAAATGGATGAGGAATGCTTCTCCCTCCACTTGTCTTGAACTCAACATACTCAAGATAGGCCTCTTGCTTTTTGATGTTGAGACTTTCACACAAAGACCTGACTTCCTCTTCTCCAGGCTCACATCTCTTGTGAGTCCAGATGGACATTTCTTTCCTTCTACTCGGTTAGGTGCGATATTTTGTACGACCGCGGCTTCTGTCATGCGTGTTATACATCGAAAACCGACGGCACAGCTGATCTTTTAACCGGAGCGGCGTTCCTGTAAAAGAATTGGAGGCGGAATGCCGAACAGATGCATGGTATTCATGCTAGGAGAACAAAAACAAAACATTTCTTAACATAACGTTTTAATGTGAGATGGATGCATAAAGAAAAAAAATAAAACGACTCAAATTTGCTTTATTTATCCTACCTTAAAAATCGGACTTGGCTAAAGCTAGCGTCCGGTTGTTAGCATCCACTCTGACGTTCAAGGGAAAATCCTCATCACAAAGTCTACATTTAAAGCAGCCGCAAATTTGACAGAGAATGAAGATTCAATCACATAAATTTGCTGATTTGTGGAACCTTGTAAAAGCGACATTTAGGACGTTTCCTACAGCATAGCGAGGGTGTACATGGCAGGCATCTGTAAAGAAACTATAACGGTTGATAAAATGTGAGTACAGTTAATGTATTTGTCAGCAGAGGGCGCTAGTGTGCTTGAAACGTCTTAATAATTTTTCTTTAAATTTCGTATGTTTTTTAATATTTATTTTCCTACTATTTAGACCACGCAAATGGAGCTTGTTAGAGCAATAATCTTTGAATTTAAAGAGCATTTTAATTTTTAGACCACCTGAGTTCAGTTAAAGGTCGTCAGAAGTACTTCCTGTTTCTCCACTAGCAAAGCATGTCTGGAAAGCACATTCAAAGTCGGCCCGACAGAAATTAATAAGAGCACAATTGAGAAGTTTGTGTGTGTGTGTGTGTTATAAGTCCACTGGTTAGTTTATAAGCAGGCTTAAGTGGTATGTATGTATATTATTTGTGTAAATGATTTGTGAAATTCATGTTTTTTTAAAGCATTACTTTTTTGTCTGTTAGTTCTACAGTGTTGATGTGGTGTGACGTTGAATGGCACATTAAACAGCAGTGTAAGGAACTCTAGTGCCTCTCCTGTGTGTGATAATGAACAATCCAACATAGAAACGTTAGCACATAAAATGTTCCTGTGTTAAAAGAAAATACGCGATGAGTCAGGATTTATTTTAGTTTTTTTTTTTTTTTGAACATAACATTAAAGGCACACAATCCTTCAAAACAGCATCTCTAACTAACAAAATGTTATGTTGAGAAATGTTTTGTTTTTGTTCTCCAGCAGCCATTTTGCTGATTCTGCTCTGGGAATTAACAGAAATTGAGACAAACATTTGATTTGTTTTTATTATAATAGAAATGTTATCTTGAGAGAGTAAAGCAGCCAAAATGAAGGACAAAATTATACCCTATTTTTTCCTGAACTTTATTGAGGTATGCATAGTTGTAATACAATCATTCTTTTGTGTTTTTACATTTTGTCTTTCTCTTTTTCTCTCTAAAACCCATTAAAACAAAACAAAAAATGGATACATACTGTAGTTCTGTCATGGTGCTTTAAGTTTTGTATCTTTATTTTAAGTAGGCTAATAAATGGTGAGATTTTGTTTGTACCATTGACTATATAAGAGAGCTGGACTGAGTGACTCACTCCTCCCCCCTAGTTTTGCAAACAGAAAGTGTCCAATGACTCCAAGAAGCCAAAATTCTGTAGACTTCTATTGAGAAATAGACATAGTGGGAAAAAGTCAAGTTTCACCTGATGTTATTCACAATCTAAGCTCAAAGCGGCTGATAAGAGAACTCTGATAACCCAGCATTCTAGCAGATTTAAGTGCATCACTTATGCACAAATCTGGGAAATGTGAAAAGAGTCTCATATGAGATTTGCGTGTAAATGAAATTGTGTGTGCGTAACAAGCGATTCGTGTGTAATTTTTAAAGATTTGTGCTTGTAGTTCATTTCAAGCTGTTGTAATTTTAAGTTGTGCAAGTGTAAATTGTATTTTGTATTTATTTGAATTCTGTAGATAGACAATTTTAGCATCTGTTTGGGGAAAACAGATAAAAAAATAGCCGCTGGGCTCATTTAATGTGCACTGTCCCAGAGAAATAAATACAGCTGAAATGGAAGTGAACTTTTAATGGCAACAATAAAACACAAAACCACAGATGATTTGTGATTCCTGTACTTCTTAATTCTTTTTGTTGCATAAATGCAAATGTCTGTCTGATGTTTTGCATTAAAACCAAATGATCATCAGTAGAAAAAATTATAGTGATGAAATGTTTTTTGAGAGTTATCTGAGTAATGTTGATTTCAGTGGCTACAACCATAAATAAGAATCATTTTTATTTTTTCATCAGTGATTCACTATTTGCCTAAAGATAAACAAAATACACAGATTTCCCTCTTTGATCATTGATCATTTCTGATTAGCATCAGAGGAACTACAATAACTGTCAGGACACTGTTTCCCACAATGCATTGTTTTGTAGTCAATTGGCGGCTTGCGTTCAGCGTACTACCTATTTTTCTGACTTCAGTGGCTTAGGTAGGCGCATGGCTCCCGCCCATTTCTCGCGATACTTTTGTGACGGCGCACATGTGACGTTGGTTCAAAAAACTAACCAGCATGCACCGCGATCCAGGCAATCTGCGCAGCGCTGCGTCTGCCTGGCGTGAACGCAAACACGCCTATTGATTTCGACTGAAGGTGAGCCTTTTATCCAGATCTTATTATTCCCCTTTAAGCTATAATCGTGAATTTTCGCGATTAAAATCTTACGGTTAACCAGTTTAGCAATTTTCAGTCCCGACAGACGGTTTTCTGGGGAGGGCTAAGTGTTATAGAGGTTTACCGGGTGTTACAGCTAACTGTTAGCTAAATGTTTACGCAAGGTTACAGGACATGACTATCTTTTTTTAAAAAAAAATCTCTAAAGAAGAAACAACAGGATTTTACGGTTGTCTTTCAGATCATGGCTCTTCACAGACTGACTCTCAGGCTTCGGCAAACGGTAACAGTCATGCTAACCTGAAGTTCACTTTAACAACACAATTCAGACAGAAGATTTTTTTTTGTTGTGTTTTGTTTGTTTAGTGTCATGCTTTTGTGCCACAGGCTACACACGTAAGGCCCATCCATACCAGCAAGTATGGACGGCAGCAAGAGGCTGCAGCTGTGGATTCAGAACCTGAATTTATATCAGTCGTCAGAACTCAGGAACATGACCCGGTAACAGAATCTAGCTGTTGCTTTTGATGTGCTGCTTTTTTTTTTAAATTAAGTTGTTAATAATTGCTGCCAGACACAGTGGGGATCGAAAGTTTGGGCACCTAGCTAAACTGTTATATTATTGTGCATAAAGAACCCAAGGAAAGACTGAAAAATGTTCTAACGGCATTGATTTACAGATGAGACATCCTTCTGATATGTCCAAAAAAAAAAGTTAGGTGTTATTTCCATCATTTACCCTTTCAAAATAAAACAAAATAATGGCGTGTGCAAACGGTTGGCCACCCTGCAGAGTTAGTACTTTGTACTGCCCTCCTTGCCAAGTATCACACTTTGTCAACGCTTTTTGTATCCACACTGCATGCGATCCAGCTCCGGCGTCTGCACCGGAGCTGGATCGCATGCAGTGTGAGTGCGGCCTTAGTGTCCAGAATTTGCTAAATTTTTGTGAAATCCATTCTTCCTTCTACTGGTGAAATGTTTCCTGTGCCGCTGGCTGCAAAACAAGCCCAGAGCATGATTGATCCACCCCCATGCTTAACAGTGGGACAGAGGTTCTTTTCATTAAACTCTGTGCCGTTTCTTCTTCAAACGTACCTTTGCTCATTGCGGACAAAAAGTTAAATTTTAACCTTCGTCTGACCACAGAACTTGTTTCCAAAATGCATCAGGCTTGTTTATATGTTAATTTATGAACTTCAAACGTTGAATTTTGTGGTGACGGTGTAGAAGATGTTTTCTTCTGATGACTCTTCCATGAAGACCATATTTTTGCAAGTATCTCTTGACAGTAGAACAGTGTAGCACAACTCCAGAGTCTGCAGGTTTTTCTGGAGGGATCCTGCAGTCAAACGTAAGTTTTGACTTGCTTTTCTCACAATCCTGCGAGTTGCTCTGTCTGTGATTTTTCTTGGTGTTCCAGATCTTGCTTCCGCTGTTCCTGTTGACTGCCATGTCTTAATGACATTCTGAACAGATGATATTGGCATCTGAAAACACTTTGCTATCTTCTTATAGCCTTCTCCTGCTTTGTGAGCATCAACTATTTTCAGTTTCATTGTTCTGGACAACTGCTTGGAAAAACCCATGATGCTGATTGTTGGGGCGAGGTCAGATGATTCAGATTATTTCAAATCTTTGAGTTTGAAATCACCTGGTCTTTGCAAATGATGTTTGTGAACAATCCATGACACTGTCAGGTTTCAGCTTTTCCAAAGGGGGTGGTTCATACAATAAATTCTGGAGGGTGCCGAAACTTTAGCACACACCACTATTTTGTTTTCTGTTATTTTGAAAGGGTAAATCATGGACATAAAGCCTAATTTTTTGACATGTTAAAAGGATTTCTCATCTGTAAACTGATGCCTTTAGGATATTTTTTAATCTTTCCTTGGGGTCTTTATGCACAACATTTTACCTAGGAAGTCCAAACTTTCGATCCCCACGGTACACACATAGCCACCCTCACTTTGACCCCTCATCCAATAAAGTTTTAAAAACATTGAAATAAAATACAGAACACAATAGATGTTTAAATATACCAAGAAAGAGAACGAGAAAAAAATAAGAGTTGACAAGTTTTTTTAAATTTTTTTTATTAAATATCCCTCTAAGTATGAACATTTCATTTAAAAGCTAATCTGGTGTGGTTTTCACATAACTGCACAAAGTTGCAATATTTCAATAAGAAGATTACTTATTTCAGAAAATAGTGTTTTGATTGCCAGAAAATCTACAAAAAATAGCTTAAAACAATATTGATGAAAGGACTCCATAACACAAAAATTAATTTTATGAATGACGATTGACTTCTAAATCCATCCCTAATGAAAAGTTTCCCTGAACCTGTGTGTGCTTCAAAGTTTAAAAGAAAACGTTTTTTTTTTCTTAAACACAAAACAGTGTCGTGCCAGTCTAGTTTCTGCTACTGAACTTTGAAAAGCTTAAACTGTGTTTTAAAGATTTTTGTCTAATCAACTTTAATTTAATTTTGGTCTCATAATCTCTCTCTTTGTGTCTTTTTTTCAGGCCTGTCAGTCAGAGAAACAAATTGGACAGTTTTATACTTTGCCACCGGAGCACATCCGCCTTTTGTTTCCTCATGGCCTTCCCAAACATTATCAACAACAGGCAGGTTATGTTTGAATCTGAAAGGAAAGTTAGTGCATGTAACTAGTAAACATGTCGGCATCCACTGTTAACTTGAAATATATGTTTAACAATCACAGATATAAGTTGTTTTCTAATGATTTTAGGTGAAAACTTTGAACGAGGCCTGCATGATGGTCAGGCAGCCCGCTCTTGAGGCCATCTCTTACATGAAGAATGCAGATTACAGCAAACCTGCTTTAAGATACTTATTCTGTATCCTTTAAATAACTCTGTCACTCACAGAAAAGTGAACACACTTCTACTCATCCTTAAAAGAAGAACATGTCCTTAAAGAAATGTTTAGATGGTGTTAAGGGAAGTGGCAAGACGATGTCTCTTTGTCATGCTGTCCACTTCTGCTACACGCAGGGCTGGGTGGTGCTGCACATTCCTAACGGTGAGGCAAACGGTCAGAATTGCCTGATGTTGACCCACACAACGATCATGACGAGTCTTTTTTTTTTCATCCCCGCTTTACACAGCTCACCTATGGGTGAAAAACTGTAAGGAACTGCTGCCGTCATCCTATAAGTCATCACGGTTTGATCAGCCATTGCAAGCAACAGCGTGGTTGCGCAACTTCAAAATCACCAATGAATCTTTTCTATCCAAGGTAACAACTATTTCTCTGCACAGCTTATATTTCACGTAGAAGATTTCAAACCCTAAATCAGCATAAAGACAGTTTTAAATTAGATTTAAGGCAAATGTTGAAAACAACACTTAAATAAATCTGTGTGCATGCAGCTTTAGGAAAAAGTTTGGATTACCTCGTAGCACTTTAATATTTAATATTTTTACTGCATAAGTTACTAACAAGTTTAAAACAGTGTTACACTTAAGGCTGTTCCATGACCTAAATCAATGCTGACACAGTATTGATCTGTGATTATAAGTTAGAAACCAGATATTGATAACAAATGTAATGTAAATGGTCTGGTCGAGTCGGGGTGGGATCGTAAAAGTTTGTATCCTCCCACTCCCTTTCAAGCAATCAATCATTTGATGCCTAATTACTCTATGTTTGACATATTGTTTCTTTTTGTTTGATGTAAACCTCTGATAATTGTTTTACTTATGTGTCTATTATCGCCTGATTGCTTGAAATAAACAATTTCCAATCCAATATCGATACAATTTTAGATGCAGCTTTTCCTAAGCAGATCTTCCTAAAGACCAGTTTTTTTGGAGCTGCTGATAAAAGATTTTCTTCAAGATTCTCCTTATAAAGCAGCACAGGCTGAAATGAATTCTGTATAAAGCTCATCAACATTATCACAAAATAAGATTTCTTATAAAAATGCCCTTTTGGGTTTGACACCGTTTAATTTTAAGAGGAGACATCAGCTTTAAAATGTGTGCTGGTAGTATTTTTGTTCAATTTAAGCGGATAGTGGGATTTTATGTTGTTTTTTTTAAGTTTACATCCAAGCATCCACATATGCTTTCAATGATGACATAAATTCAAGTTAATTTAGGTTGAGAACAGTGATCCTAACCATAGATTCTCATCCTTTTAGATATCATAAAACCAACATAAGTGTGTTGGATTGTTTTGAAGCACATTCCTCAATCTGTGTTGTTTGTTTGTTAGGGGGAAATGTTTATAACAATTTCAGAAAAGAACGTTTTTGGAAATTGATTTGTGTTCCCTTCAGATAAAAATTAAGCAGCGCTATGTGTGGACGAAGAGGGAAAGCACAGAAGAGGGGTGTCCACTTGGGGACCTTGTGGATCAAGTAGGTGCAAAAATGTTTGCAAACCTTCCCCTCTTTTCTTTCTTTCTTCTTTTTTTTTTTTTTTTTACTGCACGCTTTAGAACTTGGTTTGTCACAGACACTCGGCCAAAGATAAAGACGACTTTTGAAGTTATGGGACTTCTCCAAAATTACTACCAGTAGTACCATTTAGCAGCATAAGCATAGCATTGTTTGACATGTTAAAAAAAACTGTTTCTGGTGCCTATAATTACAATCAGAGCATAAGTAAGCTCCTCTTTAACACTAAGCTTATTTTCCTAATTTAATTTAACTTTAAACAACAGTTTCATCATCTGTACTACGACATCTTTGATCCCTTACTAGAATTCTCAATTTCTCCATTTTTTTTCCGATTCTGCTGTTGGCTTTTCCTTTCACAATTCACAGCTGATGTTTGTTGTGCTGCAGGGCATATCTCGTGTGAAGAGCAGCTGTGATGTGGTAGCAGCAGTAATGAAGGAGCTCAGGGTGCAAAGCGGGCATCCGGAGGGCAACTTTCGCTTGGCCGTGGCAGTGGATGGTGTCAATGCCCTGTGGGGAAAGTCTGCCATTAAGAAGGAGGATAAAAGTGCGGTGAGAAAACAGTATATGCTGTCATGCATTGAACTCATTCTTTTTTGTTCTCACAGATAGAAAGTCTTATGTGATTTTTTTTTTTTTTTTTTTATCCTCTGATAACAGGTGGATCCAGAAGAACTTACACTGGTTTATAACCTGAGAAAGTTGTTAAAAAATGACTGGGTTAGTAGAACACAACTGCTAAAAGTTCCTTAAGGACCTTCTCCAATCATCTTTTGCTCTATTATGAAAGTGTTCCTGGTGGTCTTTTAATTTTGATTTAAGACGTTTTAAGCCAAAATCAAAAAACGTGTTGTTTTCTAGGACACCATTTCTCCAGAGCGGCAGGAGTTTATTAGAAGTTTGCCTCTGAGTTGTAGGTGGGACTTTTGCGGAGCAAGCCCGCCCCTACTTCCCTCCATCCATCCATCTACTTGCTCTCCAGCTAGCTTGCTGCCCCTCACACCCCCTATGTAACATTACTAGTGCTACAAAAATGGCGAGCAGTTTTGGAGATATCCAGCTGCACAGTTTTGAGCCAGATGCCAGCTCGGAAGACATACATGATCTAGTCGTCTACAAGCGAATGTGTCGGAATTGAGCAGAGCAGGGAGCTTGTGGCTTGCTGTTGTAGGTCCTACATCACAGGTCCTACATCACACCTACTTTTTCCAACAAACTTTTTTCATCTTCCCCTGATTTGCCAGGAATTGTGAAAAATACTCATAAATGCAATTTTAGGCATGGATTTTCTTTACATATGTCCTCCATCATCATAAAAAATGCCACAAGAACATGTTAAAAACACCATGAAAAAAGATTTAATTGGAGTGAGTTTTTAAGAGAATGTTTGTTAGCACATGTATTTTTGTTCATTCAGATTGGAGGGGCTATCATCACCACACTGTCTCAGACGGGATCTCTTTACACCTCAAAGTCTGCTTACTTACCTCAGGAGCTGCTGGGAGAGGTGGGATCATATTTGCCTTTGAATCCCAACACTTTGTCTGCTTTTAAAAATCCTTTGTTGCTTTTAAAGCACAATATTTTACCTGCAGTCAGAAAATTACACATTTTCAATCTTTGTTGTTTGGAAGCAAAACATTTTCAATATTCATAAACATAATTTTTTTCAGTATTTTTGTTAGTTTATTTTGTAAGAGCTTCTTTTCATTAAGTAAGGAGTTGTGCTTCTTCCACAGCACAGTATCACTTAACTTAATGGACTCGTCAGTCCATTCTCCTCACCCACATCTTATACTTTGCTCTTGACTGCAATGATATCGTACTGAAAGGAAGGTCAACCCCTCTGAAAGTATGCGTGGGCTTTACTTTAAGTTGAATCTTTTTAATGCGCATGTTCCTATTTAATATATTTATTATTGATTTTTTTTCTTCTGTGCATCTGAACTCTTTACATATTTATTTTTGCACTTGTGGTGAGACGTCTAAAAAGATGTGTTGTGCCTTATGTCTTTCCTGTAAATTATGCTGAATTTTTTTGATCTGTGCATGTTGGATACAGCAGTCTTGTTATAGCAGGTCGTGTGTTTCGCCCTTTAACCTGCTGTGCTTTACTCATCAGAGGGGGTTTGACAGCATGGATCCATTCATCCCTCTGTCAGTGCCCAACTACAGCGAGAAGGAGTTTGAGAGTTGTCATCTTTACTATACAGAGCGTAACTGGCTGCAGCATTCACAGAGTAAGTGAT
The DNA here is from genome assembly GCA_036245035.1 of Adrianichthys oophorus. Taxonomy (NCBI): domain Eukaryota; kingdom Metazoa; phylum Chordata; class Actinopteri; order Beloniformes; family Adrianichthyidae; genus Adrianichthys; species Adrianichthys oophorus. The sequence continues at coordinate 10,830,764 of BSAI01000207.1, read as the reverse complement.
GAAATAAAGCCTGGTAATATTTAGTTGTTTTATTTTCATGTTTTCCTTTTTTTTTTTTTGTTTTCCATCAGGTCAAACAGAGGAAGGGAAGAAAGAGCTCGTCTTCCTGAGCAACAGGAACCCAGCCATGTTTGAGAGACTCTGCAGCTTCTTATAAACCCATGTGACTGTTTGTCACATAGGAGTAAACATGTAAATGTCATTGTATCAGTATAAACACACATTCAGATATCCATGTCTTCATGCAACATTGATTTCACTGTGTTTTATAAGTCACTGCATTTGTTTGATAATAAAATATTTAGAAAAATGTCATGAATGATTTATTAAAATAGGTAAATGGGCAAAATTTAACACACAAAGAAAATATATTTAGTGTTAAAGATCAGCACTTTACAATTGCATAAGCCCTAAATGAGTGAAGCAGTATAATAATCTCTGTGTTTCTTAAAAAAAAATCCATCTTATTTATTTATGAAGGTTTGGAGTTAATTTTGGAATATATCTTCATTTTTTTTTTAAATAATTTTCTTTTATTAAACTTTCAAGTATGTTAAACTTAAAATATATATGATGCAAACTTATAGATGACAATAATGCAAAGCATGTTTGAAAAGGAGCAGGCAGAAACTTAGCTTGATGAAACGTGCCTCTTAAAAAATATACAAATAGTAATAATAGGAAAAGGAAAGAAAATCCTATTTAAAATAATATGGATTATTGTAATAATATAAATGGAGAAAATAATAATAAATAAAACAAAACTGGGTTTGCTATCAAAATATTATATAAAATAAAAATCACACTTATTAATGTCAACTTAATGTATGTATTAATAACTCTTTTAACCCATGCAAGTATTTAGTTGTAAACCTTATAGGTATTTCACAAACCGTGTGTTTAAATGTAATTCACTTTGTATTTATAGACAACTCTTCCAATTTGACTGGAATAATTGATGGGGGCCCAAAGGAAAAAAAAATTAGAATTTTTTTCCAAATTTATATTTCATTTACAACTAAATGAAATGTACAAAACATTGTTTACATTTATTTGCTGCATGTGTTTAATTCTTTCATCGTTTTTGACCTATTTGGAGAAAACAGCTCCACCTAGTGGATAGGTGGTGATAACAGATGTGTTCTTAGTCACGTGACAAATTCCCCGTCACGTGACTGTGAGCAAAAAAACTCCATGGGAAGTTGAAACGTTTCAAACTCGACAACACTGCAGAAACAGGGGTGAAAGTAAACCGGACTTTCACCTTCGGGACACGCCGAGGTTCCTGTCGGAATCCCAAAATGCGATGATGGCATAAGTCTTGTTTAGACTTAGTAAACAGCCGTGGATCCTTGCTGCAAGTACATTTCCTGACTCTTTGTGACACTTTTTTTGGTTAAATCTGTTGTCTTATCTTTTTACCTGCTTTGTCCTCAGATAAAATGGGGCTTTTGTTGCCGTCGTTTGTGTTTTTGCTGGTTATTTTCGTCGCAGCAGAAGTGATCCTCTGTTCTGGTTTGTAATGTGAACAAAAACACACATCTTTTCTGAGTAAACATAAACAAATATGATACTTTCTTCACCCAGGAAGCTCCAGTTGTGTTCCCAGAAACTTTGGCCATGATTCTATTGTGTGTGAGTGTAATTCCACTTACTGTGACAGCATCAGGCCGGGGAACTTGCCTCCAGTGGGGCACTTCTCCTCCTACCTGAGCAGCATGGCGGGCAGCAGGCTGGAGGCCAGCCAGGGTCAGATTCAGGTGAACAGCACTGGAGCAGGTGAGGCCAGGACAAGTCCTCTGTTTGAAAGTGGTGGAGGAGTAACCACACTCACACAGATCTATTACTTTCAGGCCTCAGACTGACTATTGTTCCACACCAAAAGTTTCAAAGGATTATGGGATTTGGTGGCGCAATGACAGATGCAGCAGCCATCAACATCCTGTCTCTTTCTGCTGGCGCACAGGAGCAGCTGCTTCGACAGTACTTCTCCAGCGACGGTACAGTCTGCTATCTGAAAGCAAGCATTCTTTTTGTGGTTTCGGCACAGAAGAAGTTCTTTTCCGCCGAGTCAACCCAAGGTCACATATTTGTTAAAAACCACTTCTGTCAAATCAGTAAACAGCAAGGAATGTACATCCTCGATTTTAATGTTTTCTTATGGATGGCTGGATCCCTTTTAGTGCAGCAATAACTGAACACAAACCTGCAACTTTCATCTCAAGGTATTAAGTCCCACTCCAATCATATTTTGATCTATTTTAAAAGTGGTCTTTTAGTCATGATTATGTCGTTTTTTTTTTTACAAAAAATTAACAATAAAAAGCCTGTGTCATTGAACACAGTTTCTGCAGAAGTTCATTAGAAATTCACTTTTGAGTTGTGGGTGGGACTGTTGGCATGGAGAAAGCATGCCATTACCCATCATCCCTTTTTAAAATATTCTTTCCCGCTAGCTTACAGCTCCTCACACCCCGGGTGCAACAAAAACGGTGAGCAATATGGGTGCAACAAAAAGATGTTAATGGATCTATTTATCTGCAAGTGAATGCATCAGAATGGAGCGGAGTAGGCAGCTTGTGTTCCTGCGTCTCTCCTACAGCTTTTTTTTGTTGTTGTCTGCTCCTGATTCTCAACGATTTAAGTAAAGAAATACCCAGGAATGCAAGTTTAAGATTCATTTTCTACATATACAGTACATCCTCCATCATCAGAAAAATGCCATAGATCATGTTAAAAACACCAAATACGGTTTCGTCAGAGGGAGTCTTTAAAAGTGTGATTTGCTGTAACTTTCCTCACATTCCAGTATCTTTCCACTGATGTGATTGAAGGATAATGCATCATCAGTTGTTTTTTTTAATGTTATCTATTGTGGTAGGCATCGGCTACAGTGTTGTGCGCGTCCCTATGGCCAGCTGTGACTTCTCCACCCGCCTTTACACCTACGCTGACACACCTGAAGACTACAACCTGGATAATTTTACTTTGGCCCCTGAGGACATTCACATGAAGGTGCCCCTTTCTTCTATTCTGTGCAAAAAGTTGCATATGCCCTCTTATCATCATCTCTGGAATCCCATCTGTTTCTTTCCTGGTTTCAGATCCCTCTCCTGCAGCGTGTGCAGACCTTGTCTCCTCGTCCCATCTCCCTCTTGGCCAGTGCGTGGAGCGCCCCCAGCTGGATGAAAACTAACGATGCCCTCATTGGAAAGGGCTCCCTGAAGGGCCAGCCAGGAGGGAAGGAGCATAAAACATGGGCTCGGTACTATATCAGGTGACTTTAAAGTGCAGGTGCACTTGGTACAAGATAAATGTGTTCTGATGAGTGCTTGAATTCATCATCATAGATTCCTGGAGGAGTATGCTAAATATAATCTCACCTTCTGGGCTGTGACTACTGGAAATGAGCCCTCTGCAGGACGCATGACAAACTACAGGTCTGTCTTCTTGTGATTTTCTTGGTGTTTTTTATACCAGGATATATTGTTGCCTTTGCCTTGTTTTTAATGACGGAAGAGTCTGAGGACAGTCATTGCGCTGTCATTGCAGTTTCCAGGCTCTGGGTTTCACTGCAGAAGAGCAGAGGGACTGGGTGGCTTTGGACTTGGGCCCCGCCCTGCATGCCTCTGCGTACCCACACACTCACGTCCTCCTGCTGGATGACAGTCGCCTGCTGCTCCCTTACTGGGCCAAAGTGGTGAGTGCAAGGACAAGGAGAAAGTCGCGGGAAGGTCATGCCTGACATTTCCTTTTTTACCTGCGGTCACACTGGTGCTGGAGGTATGAGATCACAAAAAATAGCAGTAAAACAATAGAAAACCAAAGAGATTCTCCCTGGATTTTTATTCAAAACAGGAGCAACACATGTTGTAATATGATATCAATGGAGCATTCCAAAGTGTTCATTGTTAAAACACAGCAAACTATCTGGATTATAGTTCACATATTTTAACCTCCAGTGAGCTGATATGAATCAACTTGAGGAAATATGTAATTCTCAGTCTAGACAGGTTGGTTATTCACAAAAGAGATTATTCCACTGTAAAAAAAGAAAACATTTTTGCAAGATTTTTACATTTCAAACACCCCCAATCTGCAGCATTTGTCCTGCAGCTGGTCTGCCTAGCAACAAAAATCGCTCACTTTAAATTGTAATTACAAAAAATTCTTTAATTACAGTTAAATAATAGTCCTTTCAGTCTTTTTATGGTTTTCAAAATATCCAGACTCCTGGAAAAAAAAGACTTAATGTTTTTTTGTTTTTGTTTTTAACTGCACATTATGTTTTCATGCAGAATTTATGAATGTATTCTATTGCTGAACTATTTTTGTTTAGATGAATGTAAATGATAAATGGTCCATATTTTGTTGTTTGAAGGTGTGTTGTAGAAAAAAAAAAGATCTAATCCTTTGAGTAAATGAGAACTAAAACAGTAGAGTTCTGTAAAGTAGATTAGCTGAAGCAGATCATAAAATAGGGGCAAATAACAAAAGAAGATACAAATGGTAGAGCAAACTGCGTTAAAAACAGTTGAAGACTGTGGCAAGAACATTTTTGATTTAGTAATATAAAGTATTAATTTGATCATAACAACTCTTTAAAGCTAATGATTGATAAAAGATTAAATAGCAAAAAATTTTGAGACATTCAGTCATTCATTTTCCAAGCCGCTGTATCCCTTTCGGGGTCACGGGGTTGCCGGAGCCTAACCCGGCTACTCATGGGCGAAGGCAGGGTACACCCCTGGACTGGTCGCCAGTCTGTCGCAGGGGCCACAATCACACACCCATACACACTCACATCCACACCTAGGGACAATTTAGAGTAACCAATTAACCTATGAAGCATGTTTTTGGACGGTGGGAGGAAGCCGGAGTACCCGGAGAAAACCCACGCATGCACGGAGAGAACATGCAAACTCCACACAGAAAGGTCCACCAGCCAGGACTTGAACCGGGAACCTTCTTGCTGTGAGGCAGGAGCGCTAACCACTGCGCCACCGTGCAGCCCCAATTTTGAGACAGTTTATTAAAAATTTTTAGGAGGAAGCCAAGAAAAGCATTATAGTTTCCAAAATGAGCATAAATATTTACAATACTCATACTGTAGTGAGAATTAAAACCAAATGTTTTCATTTGGATTAAAAATGCTAAATATTTAAAACATAAGAAAAATTAAAAATAACATGTACAGAGAAGAATGCCATGAAAGAAATTAATGTTTTTATGCTTAAAAAAAGAGAATAAATAAATAATTTTAAATGCTCTTCAGGGTTAATAAATGAAACGTCAAGTAAAAAAAAAAAAAAAAAAAAATCAATCACTAACACTTCTGGGGGAGAAGTCATTCTTTCGGAAGTGTCGCTTTAGCCCATTACGGTTCCTCAAGCCACGGATTTTGTTTTGATCATTGTGTTTTTTGGTATTTTGTATCTGCTTCCTCATTGTGAAACCTGGCTGTCTTTAAAGATCCACTCCAACCATCTTTGGATTTATTTTAAAATCCTTCCCAGTGATCTTTTAATTGCATTTCATTATGAAATCACAAAACCTGTCCTTTTGTTGGTCATCGTTTCTGCAGAGTTTCGGGAGTTCATTAGAAATGTATCTCTAAGTTGTGAGCGGGACCAATTTGAATAAAGAATGGCTCGGAAATGCAATTTTGAGCTGAATTTTCTTCATCAGAAAAATGCTACGAGAACATGTTAAAAACACTATTTTCCTCAGAGGGAGTCTTTAAAGTAGGTTCTGACCTAAACATGGTAACGTGGACATCAACTTTATTAAGCAATCGTTTTTTTGTTTTGTAAAAGAACAAATTTTTCCTGAATATGTCTGTGATACAACCGAATTTCCTTTTAAAGAAAACATCAATATGACTTATTTTAGCTCTGGGAGGAACAGAAAGTGTACTGCTCATGCTGTAGTTTACCATATCCAGACTGAGGGGCCTGAAAGATTAAAACCATGTTTTCTTTTTCTTCTTTAGGTCCTAAATGACATCCATGCTGGTCGATACATTCATGGTGTGGCAGTCCACTGGTACATGGACAGTTTTGTCCCCGCAGATATTAGCTTGGGGGTGACTCATCAGCTCTATCCAGAGTATTACCTCTTCGGCACAGAGGCCTGCGCTGGCTGGAGCTTACCTGACAGAGGAGTGAAGCTGGGAAGCTGGAATAGAGCTGAACAGTACGCTCACGACATTATAGAGGTGAGATTGTCTCATTTTAGCTTGTTCGGTCAGATTCAGTGCGACAGATGTGAGGCTGACATGCTGTGAGCTGTTCTGGAAAGGTGAGTCACCTGCCTCCTTGCTGTGGTGCCGGTTACAAGCTGCACTATGTTGCACATATGCTTCACAAAGTGCCTGCAGGGAAGCAAAACAAGCTGGAACTGGTGTTTTTGTGGTATTCCACCCTTAGACTTTCTCCATTCAGTCTAGTATTGCATAAATAAAGACAGGATCTAATGACACCGTTCTTTTAATTTTTTATTTTATAGCCCAATATCACAGCATAGTTGTCTCAATGGGCTTCACACCAGTATTTATACAAAAGAGCATAAGGTCAGTCATTAAATATAAACAATAGCTGGTTGCTAAACTAAACATTTTAACATGGATAAAAACTGAACGTGAAACACCAGACAAGAGGATTTGGATTTTAAGTGCTGTGAAGCAGTAAATTCTGAGAATGTTGGCGCTTTTTCTGTTTCAGGACTTAAACCACCATATTGTCGGCTGGACTGACTGGAACCTTGCACTAGACCTGACTGGTGGACCAAACTGGGTGAAAAACTTTGTGGACAGTCCAATTGTGGTGGACGCAAAGCGTGACGTCTTCTACAAACAGCCTTCTTTTTACAGCATGGCTCACTTTAGGTAGTTTTAGCCTGACTTCGAACAGAAGACTTACCAAGACCTTGCTCTCATCAAATCCTCAATGTTTCCACAGCAAGTTCGTGTTGGAGGGCTCGCAGAGAGTGGGCGTGTCTTCCAGTGGGAAAACGCAGCTGGAGTATTCGGCCTTCGTCAGACCAGACAGCTCAGTGGTTCTCATCGTACTCAACAAGTAGGATTGACTGATCCGGTTTAAAAGTTTGCTACACACAGATAAACACTGAACTGTTTGTGTGTTTACGTTGCCAGGGCATCGTCTGAGATCCAGTTTGAAGTCTGGGATCCAGCTGTGAGCTACATTCCCTGCACTGCTCCGGCTCACTCAATACTTACACTCGCCTGGAACACGCGTTAAGCATTCATTCCAGTAATTTGGGAAAAAATAATTTCAAGATCTGTTTTATTTGACTTTAATTCATGTTTTTCTACAAGTTTAAGCTTTAATTTTAACCTTGCACTTGAATCATATTTTTTTATTGGAACTGATTGCAATGCTGCAGCATGGTGGTCTCATCTCACTGCAATGATGTACATTTCTATACATATTTGCTTGTTGATTTTTGAAAACACTTATCAGTTTCAGAATTAATGTATTAAATACAATGTGAGCAATAAAACTAAACCATTAGTTTGTCAATTTATTAACATCATAGACATTTTTCATATATATAATGTACAGCTTGATAACCAGATATTTCACATTTGCATCTCCATTCTCAACTGTTTCTTTACTCTGCAAACCTTAAGTTGGCTGGACTAAAATTATTTACATCAAAGGTTAAGTGATAAAAATGTGAAGTTGAGGTCAAAATGAATAAAATGACTGAGGAATGCCATCTCTTCATAATATATACACTGAAAGTGGGAGCGGTGGAACTTGAAAGTTCAGATGAGATCAGTAAGAGGTGGAGGAACAAGAATTTCATCCCCTCGCTGGTGCAGATTTGGAACTGTTAAGAGAAAATTCTGGAAGGCGCAACAAATCCCTTCCTGTCACCTGAAGACGGCTTCCCAAACATCATTCAAGCAGAAACACTGCATCATCAGTGGAAAAACTTAAGGGTGCAGGTACAGAGACAGGAACTTTTTTTTTAAAAAACGGTACAGTCCAATAAAACAAAGTACGCCACCGAGTTCAGTTTGAGCATGAGGTGTTCTGGAATCACAATCGTCCCACCTTACGAGGCTAAGCTGCAGGTTTCATCAGATGTCTGTATGTGAAAAGAGGGCATGCTGTTCAATATCAAATCTGGATTTTTTTACGGTTATGTAATGTGTTGTACATTTAAACAAAGATGTGGTTTGATTTATGGTAGAAACACAAGAAACGGGTAAAATGAGCATCATTTCTAAGTTGGTTTGTCAAAAGGGATTCAACAAACCGAATGCATTATTAAGACATCTGTAAAGAACGTGACTGAGGAGAGCATTAAAAATAGAAAATAAAAAGTACAAAAAGTCAGACTGAAATGATTGAAAGAGATGAACAAAAAGGAAGTGAAAAGCGTTTTGGTGGAAGGGTGTCTCAGAAAGACCATCTCTCCTGTGTGCGGGGGTCCGTGGGGAGCGACGGGGACTCTGACTGGGGCTGGCTGCTGTCTTCTCCGCTCAAACTCATCCGACACACCGGACATGTGTCATGCTGCACAGACATAAACACAATAAAGTGAACATTTAACTCGTGGTTTTCTGCTAAATATGAGAACAATTTGAACCCAAAAACATCTTTCCTTAAGCCTTATTTAACACAGTGGTCAAGCTTCTTTACATATCAGTGGCAGCAGATAAAAAACAATGTTAATGTATGACCAGACTAAGCAGAAAATAAAAAAAAAACTGACATAATAAGGTGGTTGAATGGAATCTTAAAAGTTTTACATAATAAACACCTTCTAAAAAGTTTTAAATTCAAAAACATACTTTCAAGAATTAAGTTTAAAAACTATACCTTAGCCAAACTATATATAAATGTATGTAGCTCATGCATACATGAATACTTTAAATATTAAACTCAGATATTCAACACTTATGAAACCTAACGAAATGAAGTTGAGCCTGACAAGATCTGACCTCTGACCCATCATGTAACTGATAGTCATGTGACCATAGGGACCCATGTCAACAACAGCAGAAATTCTGTTTCTGTACACATCCATTCTGTACAGTCCATGTTAACTTTATGACAAAGAAGTTCATTTGATGCATTGTTTATGACACTTGATTTATTGCTTGCATTTAATCAAAGTCAGGATTTGAACCGTTTGTTATTTAATGAAAGAAAATATTTATGTCAACAGTGAAGGCTACTTTCTCTGCTTCATGTATGTGTTGACATTTTCATTAAATATTTGACACTGACTGATGCTTTGTTGCCTGATAAACCCGAGGGAGGAGTTCCATTGTCTATTTATTGATTAAAATGGATCTTTGAGACAGATATGAGAAACTATTTGTGACAGTTTTTTTAAATAATCTTTTTTTTTTTTTAAATACAATTTTAAAATAACCAAATTAAAAAAATGTTCATCTAAAAAACTTTGACTTATAAAATATTTAAGAATTATTTTCCTGATTTTCTTTTTCAAAACTGTCATTTTTACCAAGATAATCCATGAACAATAGATATAAACATTAGGTACAATACAATGCTGTAATGCCTTATTGTTTGTGACTCACCATTTCCAGCCATGGTACTATACAGTCTGAATGAAAGAAGTGATTGCAGGGTAGTTTTCTGACAGGCTCTCCGACTGTGAAGTCCTCTTTGCACACTGGACATTCCATACAGCAATCTGCAGAAGATTAAATATGTTATCAACTTCAACATTCACTAATATGACCCCAAATAAATAATGCCTTTACCTGGAAAGTTTTTAAATGGGAAAAAAAGTAGTTTACCTCAGTTGTCTAAGCAGGATGATAAACTTACTTAACACAACAAAAACTCATAAGTTATCCGTAAAGATTAAGGTGGATTTCTAATTGAAAAAAATATTAGTCCCACAAAGGCTGACAAGCAAAAATTTCAGTTGAGTGCAAACATAGGTTCCGGAGATGAAAATGTAAAAGAAAAGAAAATGGAAAGTAGAAGCTCTCACTAGTATGTGACAACTGCAGTCATTTTTGGGGGATATACTGTAATTATTTTTTACAAATCCTACACATTTGACAGTTTTGTTTTTAAAGTCTCACCTTAATCAGCGAATCAAACTTTGCCTACGTGGGGGAGTAAGCGTGCACTTATTTCCCCATCATCCCGGGGCCTCTGCCCAGTGGGACATGCCCGGAACACCTCCCCAGGGAGGCGTCCAGGAGGCATCCGGACCAGATGCCCGAGCCACCTCAACTGGCTCCTCTCGATGTGGAGGAGAAGCAGCTCTACTCCGAGCTCCTCCCGGGTGACCAAGAGCTGACAGAGAGCTCATGACCATAGGTGAGAATAGGAGCGAAGACCAACCGGTAAATAGAGAGCTTTGCTTTCTGGCTCAGCTCTCTTTTCACCACAATAGACCATTACAGCGACCGCATAACGGTGGACGCCGCACCAATCCGCCTGTCGATTTCACACTCTGACCTTCCCTCACTCGTGAACAAGACCCCAAGATACTTAAACTCCTCCACCTGGAGAAGGAGTACTCCACCCACCCAGAGAGGGCAAACCACCTTTCTCCGGTCGAGAACCATGACCTCACACTTAGTGGTATTGACCTTCATTCCAGCCGCTTCACACTCAGCCGCAAACCGTTCTAATGCATGCTGCAGGTCCTGGCTCAATAAAGCCAACGGGACAAAATTGTCTGCAAAGAGCAGAGAGGAAATCCTGTGGTTCCCAAACCAGTCCCCCTCCGGCCCCTGGCTGTGCCTAGAAATTCTGACTATTAAGACTATGAACAGAACCGGTGATAAAGGGCAGCCCTGCCAGAGTCCAGCATGCACTGGGAACAGGTCTGACTTACTGCAGGCTATGCAAACCAAGCTCCTGCTCTGGTCATACAGAGACCGGACAGCCCTCAGTAAGGACCCCATACTCACAGAGCACCCTCCACAGGACACTATGGGGGACACAGTTGAACGCCTTCTCCAAATCCACAAAACACATATGGACAGGATGAGCGAACTCCCACGAACCCTCCAGCACCCTAAAGAGGGTGTAGAGCTGATCCACAGTTCCATGACCAGGACGGAAACAGCATTGTTGTTCTTGGATCTGAGGTTCAACTATCGGCTGGACTCTCCTCTCCAGTACCCTGCCATAGACTTTCCCAGGGAGGCTGAGGAGTGTGATTTCCCGGTAGTTGGAACACACCGAGTCCCCCTTCTTGAAAAGGGGAACCACCACCCCTGTCTGCCAGTCCAGTGGTACGGTTCCTGACTGCCACGCAAGGCTGCAGAGACGTGTTAACCAAGACACTCCTACAGCATCCAGAGACATGAGGTACTCAGGGTGGACCTCATCCACTCCCGGTGCTTTGCCACAGAGGAGCTTGCAGACTACCTCGGTGGCTTCATAATATATATTTTTTATTCCTATGAATGTCTTTTTTAAAATAACAAATATTAAACCAAGAGTTTCATAGACTAAATTTATTTGTATTATCTATGTTATACTAAAAAAAAAAAAAATCATGCCTATAAAGAAAAGACATTCTGAAGATGTTTAAAATCTAGAGAATTATACTGATGTTTTTGATTTACATTTATATGTGTCTTGAGTAATTTAGTGTAGAAAGAAAAAAAGATTTTACAAACTAGCAAAACTGAATGTAGGATACGAACTTTCATTCCATTGCTGACATTGATGGAAGGAGTTATTTTTCCCCACAAAATTTCACCGTACATTCATGCTCCATTCTTACTTTCATTTCTATGGATCAGTTGTCCTGTCTCTTATCAAAAAGCACAGACCCAAACCATGATATCCCCCCACCCACCCCCATGCTTCACAGTAGGTATGTTCTTGGGTTGCAGTCAACATTCTTCCCCCTCTAAACACATCAAGAGGTGCTTACACCAAAGAGTTCCATTTTGGATTTCTTTTCCCCAAGCTACTTGTTTATTGTAGATTGGTTCATTCTAATCTTGTCTAGGCAAACAATATTGACCGTGGTGTCCTCAGACAGCTGTTTAGTCTTGGTCATGGAGAGTCTGGCTGCTTAAGTGTGTGGACATGCGTCTTTTATACAGATAACCAGCTCATACAGGAGACATTAATACAGGTAATGAGTGGAGGATAGAATAGATTCTTAAATAAGCAGTAACACGTTGGTGAAGAAACTGAATTCTTGGTGTTTCTGGGAGCCAAATACTTGTGTTTTGCACTGTTATACACATAAATTCTTTAAAAATAATACAATGTAACTTTTTAAATTCTTTTTTTACATTGCGTCTCCCACATTTGAAGTGAACCTATGATGAACATTACAGTCTTCTCATTTTTTTTATGTGGGATAACTTGAAGAATCTGTGACTGACAATTACTGATTTGCCCCATGCAGCTGATTGTGATACAACCTAAAGCAAGAACCATCAGGTTTTGGTTCTATTAAGGCAGGTTTTGATTAACACTTTAAATTACAACTGTTTCATGCACTTATTTGTTGTAGTTTTTTATAAAATGAAGGAAACGTAACAAGAAACTGCAGCTGATTTTGGATTGTGTCAGAGCTGTTTGTACATCCATTAGATCACAATAATCATCTGATAAATTCAAAAAGTGAAAGCTGATATGAGTTGTGAGCTACCTGCTTGTTCCTGAGATATATTGACAGTTGGGAGAGAAGAGATTTTTTCTTTCTCAGCTGGAGGAGGTCCTGTGTTCTCCAACTGACCTAGTAACTACAATGACACATATGTAAACTTAACTGTTAAAAAGTGACAATAAATGTAGAAGAAATTGTAGTTTACCTGTGTTATCACTGCATCTAACCCTCCTTGCCCCCATGCATAATCCCCGGGGTTGGAGTGCAGCATCCCTGTCCTGAGAGACAGATAAAGGACAAAAACAATGAAGATAAAAGAAGAATGTGTATCACTGTATGGTAATCGTGGAGTAACATTATTTACCATGACAGGGGAGGTGAGCCAGGCACTCCAGAGTTGGCAAAAAGACCAGCAAGAAACTGTTGTACAATCCTGACAAACAAAAACACAATTTAAATCCCAGATGAAATGTTATGATCTCAGAATCCCTCTGGTTTACTTCTTATTGAAACATTTCAGAATATTACGTCCTCCCCCTAACATTACTTTATCAGGATTAATCTACAGTGGTCCCTGGCTAAATCAAAGTTCACCTTTCGCGGTCTCAGATTTTTTTTGTTCCTTTTTTGCATGATTTTTTTAACAGCTATTTACAATCAACAATGACTGATGTAAATCAATCTCCTCTGTGTTGTGTTTCTTGCACAAAATGTGTTCAGCTTGACAAATCTAAATAAATCTATTGCTATCAGACCTTGTTTCATTCTATAAAACTGGACTTTTTATTTTTTTCAACAAACGATTTAACTTTGAGAGCCAAAACAAAAGCCAAAAAAAGTGTGAAAAGGTAAAGGTAGTGTGATTTAGCAGTAAAAAAAACCCTTACCAGGTTTTTTGGAATACTATTCACACTTGAAAACCTTGATTTTCTTTCAAAAATAGAAACAAATAAGCCTTATATCCCAGTGCGTCTTAAAAATGAATTCTGGTTCTGCTGACTGACCTCCAATTGATCCTTTGTGGTACGTGGCGTTCAACGATCGGTCCAAATGTTTTAATCCAACTTTGGTTAAAAAAATAAATAAAATTTAAAAAACGAGCCACAACGCTTGATTGATTATTATAACATTATAATAATGCAATCTAATATCTGTATCTGTACCGTGTTCTGGAGCCTTGTGGAGTGATGCGTACTGTCCTTCAACTGTTCATGATCGAGTTGAGTAAAGTTTGACTTATTTGATTGTTTAGTTTAGCTTGATGCACCTTGTAATAAAATAATGTTACATTTTAAAATGAGAAACATTTTGTTTTTCTTTAATCCCAGAGAGACACATTTGGCACCAGAGCATCAGGTTGTAGACCCCTAATCCAAACAGTTCATCTTTTCTGACATTTCCCAATGAAAAAAACATTAACCCCGTGTTGCTGGATATTTTTTTATTGAACTAGTAACAGTTGACTCAATTATTTCTTAAAAGTAGAGATGCAATTTACAATCAAGAGTCTGAACAGGTTTCTTTATCTTGAGAAGCATACAGTCTGTACTGGCTGATGAGGCTTCAGTCCAAAATAGACCAGTCACTTATTTATAGTGTGCAGTACCAGACCACTTATGGAACGTAACACAGCACGTCTGGTGGGAGCAAAACATGACTGACTTCAGCAGCCACAATCAACATTAGTGCCCACATCAGGGCCACTGCAGGTCACTGTGGCTCAAGCAAAGAGGAAACAATCCAACCATGTATGTTGTGTGGTCAAAGACTGAAAACAAAAGTTAAATGAGTTTACCCCTCCACAGCAGGTGAGCGCTCTGGTCTGCTGCTGCCTCTGAACCGGTATCTCCTCTGGCTGTGCAGGCGAGGTGGGCGGCCGGGTCCAAAGTGTTCATTGGCTCCTAACAGGCCGCCCATCTGCCCCCCGAGACCGGCTGGAACTGATCCCCCGATCGGTCCACCTCCCAGTCCTCCAAAGTCTCCAAAACTTCCCAAACGACTGCTGGGGAGCCGAGGTTCGGAGTCAGGAGTGTCACTGTCTGTTGTAAACGGCCTCTCCAATAACAGGAGGTGCCACAGCTGTAGAGATGTTAATTAACAAATAGTTATGGAAACGGAGATGGGGAAAAACAGAAACAAAGGACAGGGATAAAAAAAGGGGTTAAAAAAAAACCTAAAATTATTCGTAATTTAAAATGATCAGAGCCAAGCTTACCTCTGCAAACTGTGTGGCTGTGTCATCTATTCCATTTGCACCCCCGTCTAGAAGACTGATGGAAACAACACAAAAAGGGAGGTACAAACTCTTAAACAAGCACTAAACTGATCAACTAAAAGGTCAGGCTAGAACAGAGTTTACTGATAGAGAAACCGAAATGTATTCACTTTTACAGTCATGATCCAGATCAACACACGGCTATCAACAATACGAGATGCATGGAGAAAGAATTACAGAAGTTTCTGACCTGGAATCCTCTGTTACTTCCTCTATGAAACCTGAATCACATCTTGGACATATGTATTCCTGAAAGAATAAGAACAATAGCAGTCACGGTTTATTTATGCAAAAACATTCAACATTTTTTTTTCATTTAGATTAAGTTTCAGGACCTCAAAAATAAAACTAACATTTAGATTCAAGAATTTGGTTTTACATTCAGTGTAAGCCCTTTTAGAAAGATGCCAAACACAACACAAATAAATATTGAAATGATGACATTAGACATATTTTCACACATACCGGTATACACACAAATGTGTTAGATTTTAGCATCCCCTTTTAATTGTTGCTGAAAATACATGAACAACTAACAATAACATTATTGGTAAAAATGTAAAAAAAAGTATTTTTTTTTAAATGGTTGATTAAAAACAAATAATTTCTTTCATTTAGTGTTTCAAGGTGTGAATGTAACCAAAGAAGTAGAGCTGGTCTGCCAACCACACCTTAGGGGGAGGGCATTTAAAACCAGCATGACAGCTTGGAGCAAACACCACCAGCAGCCTTTGCAGCAGGATGGATCATATGTTGTTCTCTCATTTAAAGATAGAGATTTTCACTCATGGGAACAGGATTGAGGCCACTTAGTATAAAATCAAAGTCGCAAGCAGTTACAGCAATACCTGCTGTTTACTACTTGTAGCACGAAGAAGTGGGTCACAACAATAATCTCTTTTTAAATTTTAGTTTTTTCATTTAGAGTGCTAATGAAAAGTATGAGATTCACAGATGTCTTTAAATAAGCTTCGAAGAAAAAAAAAAAACCTATGAATACAGACATTTTTTGGTCAAAGCTTTAAAAGTTAGGATTTGATCACAAAATTTAAAATAACACATTACTTAAAACCGAATAAATGTTCAATTTTTTTATATTTTGGACATTTTTTGTTTTAATAAATGCTTGAGATTATCTTTGCAGTCGTTTGATTCAACATAGAAAAGTCACAGGAGAGACAAGTGAGAAAATCCACAATTAGTGACCCGATATCTCAACTCTCCAAGCAAAGAGAAGGCAATAATCACTATTATGTTTCCAGTTTACTGGTCGATTAAACAAATAGACATTTAAATGTTTGTTTTACTTTGACACAGTGAGTATCCTTAATCTTTGTTTCAGTCTAACCAATTGGTTCTTAGTAGCAAACAGGTTGAACTTATTTTAAACTTACAGCTAAAATCTTAACATAAGGAAAGAAAACATTTGGTGGTAAGAGGCTTAAGATATAAAACATGACAGATAACATATATTTTTTGATAAAAATTTTGATATTTTCTTTTGTTTTTTATCTTGTTCCATTTGTCCCTTGAACGTATTGGTTCAACATGAAACATCATCCTTATTCTCCTCACCATCATCATCATGACCAATATTTAACTAAAAAATGCTTACATCAATATTTTCTTTTAATTTTTTTATAGAAATAAATAAACCATTGGACTAAATTAAATTTGGAAACACAAATGGCTAAAGAGTCGTTTTTAATCTTAAACTAAAAGATTATAACATTATTATGATTTTAAACTATGATTTCACAGACTTATTTTTAGTGTTCATATTCTTATCAAAGAATAAGTGTAGTTACAAACTTGTTGCATTTAAATGTCCAAAATAACTTTTGGACATTTAAATAAATAAAAAAATAGGTGTGCCCGTTTTTTATTCACAAACCAACATTTGTTTGAAAAACACAAAACAACGATCGACAAAACACCGAACAACTAAATACGAAACAGACAGTGCAGTTACTTAAAAGTTTTTGTAAAAGCTTAGGAATTCCACTATAAAACAGATTAAAATATTTGAAAAAAATGTAGTCCGTTTAAACGCCTCATCTGCTCATGCTGTTAGTTTGACTTTAACACTAAAACTGAAAGTAAACCACAACGTCTGGATTGTACCTAAAAACCCCTGCTTATATAGCCACTGCGGTTAACAGAAACAAAAACTAAATAATAATAAAAACAGAAAATCTGTTAACTTACTACTATATAAGAGGCATTGGGTGACAGCTTACAGACAAATCTACTCCTAGGTGTTTCGGCTGTTTTGCTCAAAAACATTTACCAAGCACACAACTCCTACTTGGAAGCACATAGATTTGTTGCAGTCATTTTTAACACGCACGAAAAACAAAAACTACTATCTTTAATCTTTAGAGTCGCTGATTTTCCTCTTAAACGACTAAGCAGAGTTTCTTTACTGACTTAACAACAACAAACGCTGCTTTTTGCTAATAGGCTAGAAGTAGCAAGCAGCCGAAACAATCAGCTACCTGCCGGAAGGCAGTCTTGTCAGCCGCGCGTAATATACAGAATAAAATGAACGAATAACGAAAGTAACGCGACTTACCGGGAGTTTGGGATTTACTTCTCCCTTACAACAGTGACAGAAAAACCGATGCGAGGGAACAGCCGCAGCCTCCGCCATCTTCCCGGAGCAGCACAAACACTGACGTCGGTCCTCCACTAACAGAAGGGAGCTGTCCGCCCCCAGCCCGGCATGCACCGCGGCACTGCTGTCGAATCACAGCACGCAAAAAAACAGGAGCGGAAGTGTCAGTTTGTTCTCATCGACTAGCAGCATGTGCTAAACCATCTGCACGTAAACTGCTTTAGAGGCGAGATCTGCAACCGAGAAGGTTTGTGGAAAAATACCAAGCTTATACTATCAAATATCCAGAGATCATTTTGTAAATTCCCAGAACGCAATTGAAAGCTTACTATCTAAAGGGAGAAAAAGTTTGAAAAACTGTTTCTCTGCTAAAGAGATGTACTGTAAAATTCTAAGATATGGGGAACTACTGTAACAACTTATATTTTTAGGGTTTCACTTGTTAGGATAAGTGGTACCTGTTTTATTTTAACAAATTAAAATAGTCATTGTCGTTGTTTGTAGCTTGAATGCAAGATATAGCATGAAGGCTAAAAAATTGTGCTGTTTGTTGAATGACTGAAATAAAATAAAGCAAACTGAACTCTTCAGTAAGCTATAGCTATGTAGATAAAGCACAAAAAGCATTTGCACGTGTATTTATTCATTTTTTCTTACTTTAAAATGAACCTTCCTGTAAATTGTCCGGCATTACAGTTAATGATTAAGAAAAACAAGCCAATCAAAGTCATGTGACGTAACTAATTGGTTTATATAAATTTTTGAAACTTTAAATAGTTGTTAATAAGAAGTGATTCCTAAAAGTTTGGATTCTAACCCACAAGGCACCTGTAGTGACTTCCTCTTCCATAGTTCTGATGCTGCAAGAGGACACGTCTTTGATTCCTGATAAAATAAAATAAAAAAACAATTATTATGACACTATTTATTTATAAAAGTGCTTTACTTATCTTTAAGTGTGACTTTCTTTTCTGCTTTCATAATAACTGTTCAATGTTTGTTGTTTATTTATTTATGATCAAAGAAAGGTTTCAACAAAACAGCATAAACTATTTCTAATAAATCCATTCCCATTTGGGAATACAAATGGAAGAGAACCAAACAGTCATCAAAAAACAAAGATAACATTGAAAAAACAAGCACAAGGAAGTGTAATCAGGGACCGGTGTTATAAAAATTTACATAGAGTAGAAATATGCATATGAACAATATGAGCATTTGAACAATTACCTTGTTCAAAAAACGTATAAAAAATTCAAATAAGCATGGGCTTTAAGTATTTTACATTCTTTGAAATAAATTTTTCACAGAAGTACTTCATTAATCCTACAAAAATTGGCGCACTTTTAAAAAAGGACATTTGTGAATAGAACGTTTTGTAAATAAAGTAAAATGATTAAAATTCAGTTTTTTTTCTTTTCATAGACCAAATCTAATAATGTGGACATTTAAAGGGGAGAATAAATGTTATTACAAGTTAACCCGTGCTAAAAATTAAGCCAGAAAGATTTGGATCCCTTACGTCAATAAATATGTGCTCGACTTTTTCTGTCATTTCTACAGAAATTGCATGTGTTTGTGTCAACATTTATTTTATTGTGAGGATAATCATTAGACACATATATAGCATTTAAGATTTTGAAGTAATTTCAATGTATAATTTAAAAAATCCTAAAATCTTTACTCTGCAAACCCAGGAGTTTGCATTGACTTTGAGTGATGTAAAATGATTGTGTCCTAATCACTCTGCAATAAAAAAATAGTGGTGTAACAATTCATTTTAACAACAATTTTATTTATACAATAATTTGTTGTTTCTGATATTATAAGAATTGATATATCTGATATTATTCAAAGTCGATATTGGTTTATTTTGAACGATCCGATTCACAGACCTAAAATGAATGCAGGGCATCTTTGGTCAAAACTTCAACCAGTGTGACTCAGAGATGAATACCTGGTAGTGAACAGTGCAGATTAAGTTTTCCAGATTCCTTCTATTTCTTGCAAAGATAATCAAGTTTAAATTAAATATGTGTACAAGCAAGAATTAATGGCAAATCCATTCACATTTTAGTTTCATAAAGTTCATTAAACTTCTGGTGTGTTTGTGCAGATGACTGCCCAGGAGGTACGTCTGTGTGGTCTTCTGCTGCAGGAGCATTTTGGAGACGTGGTGGAGAAAGTGGGAAGAAATTTGCTCAAAAATGGAGTGCAAAACCTAAGAGCCATTGTGCATGAAACTGGCTTGTCAGTGGATCTGGTAGGTGGAAGCAAGACTTATGTCTATTCTTGAGATAGCATTAACTGCAGTCAGATTTTCTTTAAAAAAAATGAATAAAAAAATAAAGAAAATATTGGATTTTTTAGCATTTATTCAAAGCAGTTTATGACAAATTTATATAAATATATATATATATATATATATATTTAAATCAATAAATGTGTTCTTGCTGTAAAGTTTACAACAAATGGGCACCCATGGTAATTTGTTCTTTCCAACATGTCAAAATTTATGTTTTTGGAGATATCAATAAAAGAATCACAGCAAATTAATATAGATTAATTAAATATATTTTTAAAGTGCATTGTGACTAAGTTCTACCACTTTTTTTTCTCTATTCTCCCACATATTAGCATCTAAAATAGTTGATTATCAGTTTTTGTAGCTAAAATACAATGAATTCTGGTGATGATCATGTAATAGGCCTTCTTCTTTTTTCATCAAGGTGAAGAAGTCTCTATGCGTTCTTCTGCAACATGGAGCCTGTTCATTCATCCAAGGTCGGAAAGGACCTGGGAGCCCGACAGAATATCGAGCCCACTGCGATCGGATGCTGAGAATTCTGCGCTACCCACGTTACATATACACAGCCAAAACACTATACGGCGACACCGGTGAGCTTATTATAGAGGAGCTGCTGCAGAGAGGCCACATGACAATGAGCAACACAGTTAAGATGGTGGCAGACCGTCTAACTCAGAGTATGGAGGGTGAGCATCTCATTCAAATAGATTGTCCAGACTGTCATCTGTTTTCTGAAGGGATTTTTTTTCTGTTTTGATTGAAATGCTAAAAAAATTCTGGGCAGTTTGTTATTGTTCTAAGGAATAATTCATTTGACGTTTTGTTAATGCAGAGGGGTCAAGCATGGATTATGGTGAAGTGTCCTCCACCTTTTCCAAACTGGTAGAGACTCATTTTCTTCAGCGCTGTCCACCAGCAGCTGGAGCAGGATCAGCAGGTAGCAGTCAGACTGCCAGTTTGACTCCTGCAGCTCCTGCCAGCAGCACTGCACCCTCAGCGGAGAGCTTCCCCGACTGCTACCACGTTCCTCAAGTGACACTCATAGGCCGCGGAAAGCGCCCGCTCGCCAGCGAGGAAGGAGAGGACCAGAGAAATGCTAAAAGAGCAAAAATGGATCCAGAGGTCAGAGAAATGTTTAACCTCAACATGTTCACTGCAAATGCTAGCATTTCCGTGGCTGTGATTTCTGTTTGTCTCATTACGGCTGCTCCTCATAACTTGGATCTTGGGTGCTCAGACTCATGGGGATGAGGGGATTTACTGGCAGGTGAACTTTGAGCGGTTCCACCAGCATTTCAGGGATCAGACGATCATCAGTGCTGTCGCCAATAAACTAGATCAGGTAGGAATTCCACATAACATTTGACACTAACTCTCTCCTTTAAAGGAAAGAACAGGGCGTGTTTACATACAAATAAAGTTTCCAGAGAATACATATTTAAAACCATTACAAAAACGTTTTATAAGAATATAATTATTTGATGACTAAAAACACACTCCAATGTTTTTGGTGTACTTAACACATTCATGTGGCATTTTTCTCATGATGGATGACATATTTAAAGAAAATTATGCTCAAACTTGAACATTTTAGTATTTTTAAATTTAAATTATTGTGAACCAAGAGCAAAAGAATAAATGATGTTTGAAAATGAGTATATTTGTGACAAAGAATGCGCTGGGCAGGGCACAATGGCATATTCATAATGAAAAGACCACTGGGAACACTTTTGTAATAGATCAAAAGATCTATTACAAAAACTATTCTTAGGAATTCCTCTTTATTATTGGTTTGTTCTTTTTTGTGCTTTTTAAATGTATTTTATTAACTAGCTGTCTTCTCACATCTTTCCTAATCAGACCAGCAGTGAAATAGTGAGGACCATGTTGAGGATGAGTGAGGTAACAACCTCTCCCACAGCCCCGTGCACAAAACCACTCTCAGCCAATGAGATCTTCAGGTCCCTCCCAGCTACTTACAACATCCCTCGCCATATTTTGGACCAGTACCTCACCCTGTTAGTGGACGACCCGGTAGGTCTTCCTCAACTCGAACACCTCTCTGAATTTTGGTTGGCTGCTCACAAAAATGCTCAAAAAGTTTCCCACTTTTCCTTCCTAAGATGGAGTTTGTGGGGAAGGCTGGGGAAAGCGGAGGAGGAATGTTTATTGTCAGTATCCTTTCTGCTCATTTGAAGGTTCAAACCATCCCACTGGCATGTGTCATTTACTAATAAACCGAAAACAAAAGGTTTTCTTAACTTCTCTGTTAGATCTGAACCGAGCATTGGCTAACCTGGCACGGGCCACGCTGGAATCCATTGTGCAAGAGAGGTAAACCAGTGTGTGTTTTTGCTCTCCACACACACTTGCTATTTGGTTCCCATGGTTAATAAGCTCCCTTTTATTCATACTCAGGTTTGGCTCCAGATCAGCACGCATTTTCCGCCTGTTGCTACGGAAACGTCACCTGGAGCAAAAGCAAGTGGAGGATTTTGCCATGATTCCAGCAAAAGAGGCTAAAGACATGTTGTACACCCTGCTGTCACAGAACCTGGTCCAGCTTCAGGTATGTGGATGTGAAATGGGTTTAAAGAAGGAACTGGATTCTATTCACACAGCATGAAAAGTTCACTATTATTTTAACTGCTATAAAGGACACATGGACGTACACCAAGACATTTATAAGCTAGTAGAGAATTTGCTATTTGCTACATCTGAGCTGTAGCAATTTTATGGTTCTGTTCACCAGCCTATGTAGATTTATTTTTTTAAAAAGTTTTGAGTCCTAAAAATTGGAACCAAGCAGCCATAGTTTCAGTCTTTCTTTTTCAGGACCATTTTTATTATCTATGAGTATCTTTTTCTAAGGAAATCCCCAAAACGCCAGACTTTGCTCCCTCTCGGACCTTCTATCTTTATACCGTCAACCAGCTCCCTACTGCAAAATTGCTGCTGCAGAATTGTTACAAGGTGAGTCAGAAAACACTGGGACCTTCAGAAATCTGGTTTGATCGCCAGAGGTGTATTATTTCATGCCTGCTCTGTTTTACAGACAGTGGCCAACCTCATGGAGCGGCGGCTGTTCGAGGCCAAAGAAAGCAAGTGAGTCTTTGATTTATGCCAATTATTTTACACTAGCAATAGTGCAGCTCCTACTATGTGCCAAATGTGAATTATGTTTGTTTTTTAGGCGCCTTCTGGAGAAATCGCAACGAATCGAAGCCATTTTGGCATCTCTGCAGGCCAGCGGTGCCGAACTCGAACAGCTAACTGAGGTGGAAGAGATGATCACCGCTCCTGAAAAGCAACAACTGGACAGCTTAAGACTTCATGTGAACAAGTAAGACAAGACACATATATATATATATATTTTTTTTTTGAAGATGATTCTTGGCAAAGTTTTTGAGACTATTATATTTTTTTGTCATTTTTTTTCCAGATTAGATTCAGCAGAGAATCAAGTGGATGAAACCATCTTTCTTCTGGAGTCCTACATAAGTTCCTATACAAAATCTGCAAGCTGAGTTAGATTTGGAAGAGTTACTAATATCTCATATTTTTCTTTAAAAGCTTTTTTGAGTTAGTTTTTTGCTGATTTCTTTGTCACAATGGTTTTAAAGTTTACGGCAATTATGTTTCTCTTAGAAGTAGATTTAAATCTGACCACTTTGTTTTTATTCCATGCAGTTAATAGACACAACAGGAGTAACACTTTCCAGATGTTTTTTTTATTCCCTTCATGAAACAAAAAGCTGTAGAACCTAGTGAACATTTGAAATATAAAACCATGAACAAGTCTGCAAGTTAAATAAAAGAACTGTGGTTTAATACATTGTAGATTTCCTTAAAATTGAACTGCGTTTATTTACATACAGTGGGGAAAAGTATTTGTCAGTAACAGATTCTGCAAGATGTCCAACTATAATGAGAAGTTTGTATTGTTAATTGTATCCTGTGAGAGACAGAATGTAAAAAATAATCCCGGAAATTTGACTTTTTTAAAAATTTTTATAGAATGTATTTGTTAAATGGTGCATTTAATGTAAAATCCTACGATGTGATTCTTGTTTTACATTTAGTTTCTCTCTGCTTAACACTACAGATCTCTCTCATCTTTGTAAGTAAGGCAACTTGCAGAATTTGTGACTGTCAAGTATTTATTTATTTTTTTTGCCCCACTGCAAGTGCCCCCAAACTCTGGAAGAAGTGGGAAGTGCATTTCTGTTAGACCCTCGTGATGCTCTCTTTGGTCTTCGGAAACCCTTTTGCATCCATGTCCTGAATGTCCGTGGCTGGTGGGAGGCTAAAAAAAATCGGCTCCCCTTGTAGTCCACAAGGCAAATCACCATTCCTATGGATTCAGTCTTCATGGTTTTCCTCCTCTCCTCTGTGCTTGCGTGTAAAGAATCCGAGCTGACATAAAAAAAAAAGAGCGTGAATGAATATGCGATCTTTGATATATTTCTTGAACATCAAAGAGAGGTTGATGTGATACCTTCCACAGTATGAAGATAATAAGAGCCAGCAGCAGCAGACCGCCTATGATGCTACCAATCAGAATCCATAGTGAGATGGGAATAGATCTTCCCTTCAGCACTTCCAGGACAGTCTGTATAGAAGTGTGGGAAACATATGGGTATGTTAGATACACTCATAACTTTACTGAATCCTTTTACCTAGGGCTGCTAAAATATTTTCATTCCTTTTTTTGCAAATCCACAAGTTATTTAAATTTGGCTAAATATTGATTTGTTTTTCAAATTTCTATTTAAAATCAATGTTTTTGGTTAATAAAAGAGCTTTCTACTAACTTAACTGATGAGCAAAAATTGAATTTTCCATCTTAAAAGAAGTCAGTCTTGAATAAATACTAACTGAAAGCAGTTTTTATGCCTGAAAATGGCTTGCAAAGAAATGTGATTCCTATAGTTGATAGATTGATATAGAATATTCTATATTGATTTTGTATCATGTTTTTGAACCCAGCCCGTCTCTTACCTCCCCCCAGACTGTTCCTTTTCCCAGAGTGATGAGGTTAGTCTCCTGAGCTGTGAGACCATAGATGCCTATTATCCTCATTGACTTGTATTTTGCCTGAATACATAAAAAGTAGGTCATGGTCAAAGCTGGAGCCACTGGACAATAAGTGAGTCAACTTTTTTGCTATTTTACTCACTTTCCTGAAAAAATCCTCATGAACTCTGCGACTGACTCGAATGATGACGTCTTCCCTGAGCTGCCGCACCTCGCACACAACCTCCGTGCACAATGACCTGCTGCAGTTCTATGAATGCAAAATGGAGATTTCACATCAGCTACCGTTCAAGGCGGTGAAAAATGCTTGTTCTCTGGGCCTCACCAGAATTTCATCCTGCATCATGTCTTCACGATGAAGGGGCCAAACTTCACTCTGTCCGTTCTGCAGCTGCGCCACATCACTCGTGACACTACAGTTCACCCCTGAGGCCTGGGGGGTGGGGTGGGGGGGAGGGCGGGGGGGAGGGGGGGGGGGGGGGGGGGGGGGGGGGGGGTGACATGTCTTATCTGAGAGTAGTGAAAATACGAATGGGTATTAAAAAAAAAACAAAAATCTGCTCACGTTGTTTGAGAAGACATCGGTGACAGTCATGAAGGTGCTGTCTCCTGCAGCTGCGGTGGGCAGATGCAGCCACAGCTGCAGGTTACTCACTAAGTAACAGCCGAAATTCTGCAACTAAAAAAAAGGCTTAGAGTTTTATTTGATTTTTCAAACATTATTATCAAAATAAAATGTTTACCCTAAGGTAGGTGAAAAATTCCGGCCCAATTGCTTCGGATGCTGTCCGAGTGGGGTGGACCTCGTAGCGGTTCAGATTAGAGGTACTGCACAAAGAACAAGCCAGTAAATACTTAAATAGCAATTTAAAAAAATGGAATATGGCTTGTACTGTGCTGTCTTACCTACTAACATACAGCTCCGGCTCATACTGAACAAAGGTTTGCAGCTGGACACTGTTGTCTCCCAAAGTCTCCTGTCTTTCAACACTGTCACTGCAAGACCACAACAAGGGTTGGAAAGCTAAAGTTTCCCTGCAGGTTTGTGAAAATGTGCATGACACAGCCATGACTCGGCTACCTGGAAGCACTGATCTTCATCTGGACACGACTGTGCAGAAAAGTGCAGCTGAACTCAAACTCCAGTATAAAGTTAACCTAAAAAGAGCAGAAAATAACATCAGTGGGATTTCACCAGAAGAAAGGGAAGTGTGAGACCAACAGACCAATGGAGTCATTCCTTCAGGCGAGCGCACCTTTGACCGAGAGCGAAACACTGGGTAGCTGACGTTGCACGAGTGGCTGTTTAAGCCAAGTACCGTACACTCTATCTTAAAGTTGGTATCCTCCTATGTTAAAAAAAGCAAAACAAAAAGAAGAATACATTCTATTAAAATACAGAGGATTTGATGCATCCAGGGCAAACACAATGTGAGTTACCCGAATGCTGAGGCTGGAGAAGTACAGGTTTCGTGAATAGTGCAGCTTCAGGCTGGTGTTGTAGGCGTTTTCCAGTCTGTTCTGAAGCTGCACTTCAACTGCCAGACGCCTACGCGTGCCGCGAATCACATAAGGCTTCTGTCTGAGGGGAAAACATTAAAACTCAGACTTGACAACCGACTGGATGCTTTTTCAGCCCAAAATGAAAAGATGATTTAAAAATATCTACCGAGTCCCGGAGATGTCCATGCGTGCATTCAGTACCAGGTCTGTTGTGCAAACGTCATCCTCTCCACAGTCTTTGAAGAAGGGAATCTGGACAGATGTATGTGGAGATGAAGTGCTTGAAATTGGAAAAACTGAATGGGAAAACGGGCCACGTTTGTTCCACTTACAGATTTATTGATGGTGCTTTGCCATCCTTCATCTAGCACAGGCCCAGTCTTGGTGTTGTTGATGTTAAACCGCAGGGAGAAGCTAATGGGATGAATGTAGTCTGCTGTGTCCTGACAAACAAAAGTGTTGCTTTAATCATCTTTTTTTTTTTCAAACCATTTTGAGGGTGTATACACCCACACTTACAAAGACATGAAAGGGAAGTCTGTAACAGAGCGTCTTTTCTATCTGGGCTTGGACTGAAAGCTGGGTTTGTCGGTGGGAGCTGTCATCAAACAAAGCCCGAGCTGACAATTTCCGGTCATCCAATGTGGCAATCACTGACAGATCTGGAAGAGATGTTTAGAAAAGAGATGCTTAGCATCCGCAGAAAAATTCTTTGCCACTTGACAGATTTTTTTTTTTTAAATAAGCATGTGCACAACAGTGCACAACATGCCTCATTCCAATGGATATTCATGTTATTATAACAGCATGCATTTTATGAAAAACCACCAAAAATGTTGCTGCTGGATCCAGGGGAGCGGGAGACGGCTGAGAAGCAGGCAGTGGCATTTAGGCAAGAGGATTCTCTGCCGCCCCTCTGACAGGTCTTCTGAATGACGTTGATGGAATGTGGCTGGAATGATAGGCTCACTTTGACCTGGACGATACTGCGAGAACTTTGAGACACAATGAATGGAAAGTGGAGCGTTACACCAAAGAAACGGCTGGTAAATTTCTTGTGTTCCTTTTTTTTTGGGTCAGTTTTTAAAGATAAAATCAACTTTTTAAAGAATTATGGACATATAGATCTAGCAGCATTAGGGTAATGCTGGGGTAATGAACAGCGGTGCTGTCATTCAGTATGTGTGTCTGCCCACCTTAGCAGCACAGCACTGCCTTGTGCTCCCACTGCCAAATCTATGAGGTTATCCCCATCCAAGTCCAACCGAGCGCTCACACTGCGGCCAAAATACTGCAGAGAGCGGTGAAGCGATGACCCCGATATTCGCTGTGAGGACAGATAGGCAGATTTCAGTTTAAACAAACTCTGAGAGGCATTCACGGACTTGAGGGAGTGTCTAAACGAGATATACCTGCTTGTAGTTGTTATTTATGTAAATCACATCTCCATGATAAATATAGATGGCACCTATGTGCTCATCCTCCAAAGGTGCTCCAACCACCAAGTCAGAGAAATCATCATGGTTCAGATCAGGGGCAGCTGCCATTGCATATCCAAACCTTGCATCCTGGGACTTTGTTTCAGATTTCAGGGTGCCATTTGGTACAAAAAACCCCTCCTGTGAGAGAAAGAGTTATGATTTACCAGATCAAACTGGAATTGTGTTACTGGAATAGTGGCTTTAACTGTCTTACCCCACTAAGTGTGTAGATGTAGACTTTGCCAGCTTCCTTGTTACCTGAACTGAGGAACATGGGAGCAGCAATGAGAAGCACATCAGTGAGGCCATCCTGATCAATGTCCAGTCCACACACCTCGCTGCCAAAGTAAGATCCAATCTGGAGAGAGATACATGTCATTGCATGGTATGCCCAGTAGATGGAGCCCTTGCTGCAGAATGTGAACCATTATTAATGTTTTAAGCTGCAACAAAAACTCAAACAATCATTTATTGTTTTTACCTGTTCACCATTCATGGCCTGTACAATATCAACACTCTTGTCATTTGTAAATTCAAACAGAATCACTTTGCCTTTGTGTTTGAATCGGGGCGCTCCAGCCACATACAGCGTTCTCCAATTTCCAATGATCACAGATGACACTGTGTAACCTGTACAAACACAAACACTTCAGATACAATGCATCCTAACACATAATTTATCATAAAAGTTTGAATTTGACCTCTACAGGTCCACAGGTGAATTTTCCTCAGAGTTTTCAGGCTTCTCTCACTACAGGAGGCCCCCGTCAAGAACAGGATAAATGTTGGAATTTAATGATTTCACTATCAGATTTGGAACTTTTACTTTCAAAATCTTGAGACAAGAATTTTTTATTTAACATTTTATTTTCACATTTACATTTTCTTCTTTTTTCCTAAGTTTGGTAGCCCCCCCATATGTTTCCATACTAGACCACCATGGTGTCTGAACAATAGCAGCTGAAAGTTTCCGGAGTTTATTCACATATGTACTTTAAAGTCCCCACTTAAGATCACATCAACCAAAGCATGGTAATAGCAGCTGTAAAGGGGGACTGGAGTTTCCGTAATTGTAAAATGGCAAACAAATGCAGTCAACTCTCAGAAGAATAAGAAACTTGAAACCTAAACATCTGGGAGTTTTACCGAAATATCTGGTAAGAGAACATTGCACTGATTGTGCTGCTGGATGATGAGACTTTATAAGTATAATAGCAAAACTCAGCGTATAAACAGCGCATAAAGACCCACTGAAAATTTAGCTTTGGGTGTTTTTAACAGGTTTTTGTGGCATTTTTCTCATGATGGAGGACATATATAAAAAATAAAGTTTAAAAAAGATTGTTTTTGTTATGTAGAAAACACAATGGGCAACACAAGCTCCCTGCTCTGCTCCATTTTGCACAGGTAATGTTAGGTTGGAGTTGTGAGGGGATGTAAGTTACCGGGAGAGTGTGTGGGTGATGGGATGTGGGGCGGGTTTGCTCTATGCTAACAGTCCCGCCCACAACTCAGAGGCAAATTTCTGATGAATTATTGCTGCTCTGCAGAAACCGTGTTCTAGAAAACGGCACAGGATTTTTGGTTTTGGCTACAAATAGCATAATCATAATTAAAAACCACTGGGAACACTTTTACAATCGATCAAAAGATGATCAGGGAAGGTCTTTCAAGATGGTTAAGCTTGTCTTTTGGTGATATTACATTAATTTACAGAAACAGATGCTCTACTCAAGAAGACAAAGAAAAAAAAAAGGCATCAAACGGCCTCATTTTAGATGAAAAGACACTGATACCTAAATAAGCAGCATGGTTTTTGAACTCCAGCGGAAACTCGCTTTCAAAGGCTTCTCGGGGAGGCACGATTCTTCCATTAACCCCTTCCTTCAGCACCCCGCCATCCCAATCATATGCTCCCACCATCCCAAATAGAATACCATCCTGACGAAAGGAGAAAGTTTGGATAAGATATATATCAAAAAAACCATACAGTATGACCATAATAGGACTGAGAACTCACATCCAGTGTGTGTGTGGAGAAGCCAATCTGGGACATCTCCAGATGGAAAGAGCTCTCATTGTAGCCCAAAGTACCTAAAAGTGGACAACAAGTCAGTTTTCTTGCCATGTCATGTTTTTTCATTCACTCCCTTCTTTTCCCTTTCCTCTGCCTCTCAGGATCTAACACTCCCTATAGCAGAGAAGACAGTAGATGACAGACGTTTCCTTTTCTCACGGTTACATGGTAGGTGTGTTTCCGTCTGTCCAAAAATCTTAAAACATAATATAACAAAAACATATAACAGAATTCATGTAAGTCTTAACTACATCTGCATTAAACGGATTCACTGCTAACTATTTAATCCTTGCAAAGATTTAAAACCTTGTTTTTAGACATTTAAGATTTTTTACTAGGTTTTAAGTTGTTTAAACTTTTCTTTGCTCTACTAAACCTTTCCAAGTTTTTCTCAAAAATCCCTCCAGTTGAAATATTTTTGTCTCATTAAGAGCTAGGATCTATAAATGAGGAAATAATTATTAAAATGGGTTAAAATCCCTTTGCTCCATACTCTTGACATGAGTAAAACTTGATTTAAGACTCAAAAAAACTCAAATTCTACTGATTTTTGGCTTAATTTTAAGGATGTTGTTTTAAAGCGCAATAAATGTTTACAAGGTAGACTGGTATTCATTGTCATTTTGGAAACAAACATTTAGATTTATGTTCTAAGAATAATAGCTGCTGCATTTTATGAGGATTCATTAAGATGGGCCAACTTGTACTAAAATTGTAATCTTATTTTGTTCACACTTTGTTCTAAAATGAGTCAATATCACTTATTACACGAGTTTTTGTCACTGTAATTAAAATGAACAACAATTAGGTACACACCAAAAAAAACTATTTACTTAAAATTAGTTGAAAAAAAAGTTTATTATTTGGCTGTACAGCATTCAGTTTGATTTGATTCTATCTAACAGTTCAGTTTTTTGGCTTATATTTCCCTTTTAAATACGTGTATGGAGCTCCTTGTTTCTAAATTTTTGTAAAAAGTACTTGCTGCATGGACAGATAATTTTTCAACTTATTTGTGATTTTTCTTTTCCCATTTTTAGGCTAATTTTTTGCAGTGTAATGACCTGGGGGGTGTCTTTATCACTATCAAGAAACAGCATGTATATAAGGCAGTGCCTGTCACCTTCAAGACTGAATATCCTGTCTCCCAGTGCATCCACAATATCATTCAGTGCAGCTTCATCTGTCACATTGAAGAAATACTTGTCATCCGGGTCACTGGCAATGTTTTTAATCTCATTTATGAAAGTCTCTGGGTCCTGCTGTTTCCGTATATAATGTCCCAGAACCTGAAGCAGGAGTGGGAGTAAAAAAAAAAGGAAGAAAAAAGAAAATCTGAAAAGCAGATAACGCAAAGCTGGAAAAAATGTAGTATTTAAGTGGTTAGTTTTCCACATTTCTGATGCAGGTGCTTGTTATTCACTATTTTAAAGAGCCAGCAGTAACAGTGGTAAACAGAACACAAAAAGTTGATATGATGTTCTAGCAGCAGCTTTTTGACTGAAGTTCATGTAAAAAAAATTCATGAGAGAAATCAAACCCTGTAGTCCCCCTCTGTGACTCTGACTGCCAAGAAACATAAGGAAATCCTCTGTTTTTAAAGAGTAGGGGAGGTGTAATGTATAATGTGTTTAGTGCCCTCTTATAAGTATGTACAGTGAGGTCTTATAGAAGCTAAAATTCCATCCAGCCAACGGCACTGTGCTTGCTTTGGCAGGAATGTGACCCAAAAAGAAAGAAGACGACAGAGAGAAAGTAGACTGCTAAACTGTAAAATACTTTTTTTCTCTGAACCAGCAATATAATAAAGCACAACCGCAATTCCTTACAGAAATATTCACACACAAACATTTTTGTTTTGCAGTTATGGGTGAAAAACATTCTTCCAATGGTTTGTTCCAGTAAGTGAGTTCTGACTTTCCCTCGAGCACCATTTCCACTCAACATACCCCACAGCTGAATACAGCAGCACAGAATGCAACGTCAAACACATTGCATGATGTAAATCACATGTCATCACTATGACTCTTTGGGCAAACACTCAGCCACAAAGTCCACCTCATCTGTCCATCTGTTTTCCTTCAGTCCTTTCAGCATTTTAGGCTGAGTATATACAGTCTATTTTCTTTTCTGGTCTAATTTTTCATCAAATCAACTTTACTACAAGGATTGCAACAACTCTATATTACATAGAATACACAAGAAACATAGAAAATCTCACAAAGGATACCTAGTAAATGTCATTAGATTAGCAGATTATACTTCAAGTACAATTTTGCATTGATACTATTATTTATCTTGTTTGATCTGAAATTTTTAGTTATTTAAAAAGACTTTTTGACATCATAAACAAGCCATAAACATATCAATATAATATGAAACTATTAAAAAAGTCTGCAAAAGCATTTTCCAAAACTATTGTAAGCTAGTTTTATGTTGCAGACATACAAACAATAACAGACGAAAGCACATTTAACTTTTAAAATAAGTCTATAAACAGCAACCTCTTTTCCAATGCTGAAAAGCAATTTTCAACTCAACTTTTCACTGCTTTCTTTGCCCTTAAAAACACAAATAAATCTCTAAACACTCTCTTTCCAAAGACTAAAGTTTTTTTCAAGTGGCATATGGTTTTAAAAGTACCACTCCAGTGACCCTCTCCAATGACAAATTCGTTTTTTGTGTTTTTAATACATTCTTGTGGCATTTTTCTCATGATGGAGGAAATGTATTTTTAAAAAATTGATCAAAATGGCATTTTTGATTATTCCATTGATCAAATTGTTGTGAATCAGGAGCAGACGAAAAAAATGCTGTTTTAAAATGAGCTTGTTTGTGATGTTAAGGAATGATGGTCAGGCCACAAGCTCTCTGCTTCTGATGCATGCACTCTTTGACGACTAGATCATTTTCCTCATCCAAGCTGGCATCTGAATTCAAACTGTATGACTGGATAGCTTCAATATTTCTTGCCATGTTAGTTGCACCGGTAATGTTAAGCTGGTTTTGTACGGGGATGTTTGCTAGCGGCAGAGCGTGTAAACAGAGAACTCTCAGTAGTAGAGACGAGAAGGGGGACGAGGTTTCTCTGCGCCAACAGTCCCGCCCACAGTTTAAAGGGAGTTTAACGAACTACTGCTGCTTTGCAGAAACTACGTCCTAGAAAATGACACCCTTTTTTTTTTTTTTTTATTTTGACTAAAAACAGCATAATCATAATTAAAAGACCAAAATAGATCAAAAAATGATCAGAGTAGGTCTTCAAGAGTCTGCCAAGGACTGAAAGTAAAGGTTCCCTGTAAAATGTTTCATTCTTGCCACAGACTGATATTTGAGTGCATTCATCAATGGATGATTTGCATATTTTGACACCTGACGAGATTAAACCCTATTAAAAAAACCTATTCACGGAAGGTGACTTGTGGTCGCTAACATGGCAGTCTTGTACTGTATATCTGGGCCAAAGCCGCCCCAACATGAATGAAATCTTTGTCTGCAGTTGCATATGTCTGGATCATGTTCTCTTTTTTGAGGTCCCAAAGAGGTCTCAGTTATTTTTGTGGTGCAGGGAGGGGTTCTATCCCTAACCACTCAAAACTCTGGTGCCACTTCCTTTTTCTGTGTTGTGTCGAGCATCACAAACGTGGCTATTTCCGTACAGCCAAGAGGTTAATTTAGCAATTTAGGTGTGTTATTTTTGGAGAGTGGTATATTGAGGACTATGCTGCCAAAAATGCTCTCCACACCCCGCTGATGATGTGGTTGGTTTGTTGTTTGTTTGTTGTCCACAACATGTTTAACAGTCAAAGTGAGAAGCTCCAAAGACAGCAGTTGTGGAAGCTTAAAGTTGCTAAAACATGCTCACAGCAATGGCATATCTGGTGATGTTTCGCCTCTCGCACTCCTCCAGAGCGTCTGGAAGCTCTTCCTCATCGTGGGACTCTCCATCTGTCACCACAATCATCACCTTGGTGGCACCCTCCCGCGCTCCACGCTCAGCACTAAACGCTTCTGTGCTGAACACACACAAAAACATATCACATCTATAAATTGTCTGCATTTTTTTGTGGTCAAACTTGCATTTTCTGTAGCAGAAAGGAAGAGGGAAGACTTTCATGAATTAAAACTGAGGTGAGAGAGATTATTCCAAATACATTTCAGTCACGTAGGTTCCTAAAATGTGAGAAAAAAAAACACTTTTGTTGAAATGACACCCTGCTATAATTGTTTTTCTGTGTTTTTTCCTGTTAAGCATGGTCTAAACATATTTAAGTCTCATCTCATTAGTGACCACAGTTCCTCAAATGAGTCAAACTACATGCTGAGTTCATGTGTCACTACACACATATACCACATCTGTGAGTTTTCTTCCTGTTTGTGCTCAAATCTAGGGTCAGAATCCAAATGACAAACCCAAGCCCCACCCTGTTTGTCTGCAAGGAACCTGCTCTCACAGGGATGTGCTCACTATGGTTGGTCAGCCTCAAAAACACACACTCACATGCACAGAGGATGAGGGAGAATGGCCACTGCCAGTGATCTCAGTCATTTTGAAGCCTAACTGCAGCCCTTGACTAAATATAACATTGGGGTCAGCCGCAAGAAACTTGTAGTTAAACACAACCATCCTCTCTGTGCAGCCGGCAAAATTACATCCAGCATGAAGGCAGGGACAAACTGAACATTAGGGACAAGTTAAGAAAAAGGGAAACAAAAAAATATTATACAGCAATCAGTGCTAATAACATGAGAAACTACAGAAGAAGAACAGGAATGACAAAAAATAAATCAAATTATCACATAATACACATCTTTTCAACTAATGATCAAGGACAGAGACCCTGGTGGACCCTTTAGATGAGCGACCGAGAGAGAACAGAAACAACTGGAAAAGCTTACAGGAAAAAGAGATGAAAGAGTAAATAAAGTTACTGGGCTAATTGGGAGGCCTTGCTGTATTTACAACTCATTTTGTAGAGTCACAGCAGTGTGGTAATGACAGCACAGTGGTCTGAGTGTAAACTTTTTTTATGTGACTGAGCCAAAGCTTCACAGACGTATGGAACAAAGAGAAATCAGGCTCATTCCAATTGGGGACACATTTGTTTCTTGCTAATAAAATAGGAAACTTGTCTAAAGTCAAATGTTCTTTTTCAGATTTGGAACAAGAACATTGCATGGATGAAGGCTTAATGTCGAACTTCCAGTGAAAATGTTTGAACTCAATTATTTTCTTTGCCTTTTGGTTTGCTCCATTTTAGGAGTCGTCACATCAAGTCATTTGCCTCGATCTAACCCTATCTTTCCACACCCATTTCACCTCCTTATCTATTATTCCACACAGCAAGTACCTTCCTCATAAGTCCCTTTAGGTGTAGCTTTAACTTCTCCCTCTTAGTCGTCTTTTCTGCTCTTGTCCTCTTCATCTTCCTCACCACCAGAATCATCCTACACACCACCATCCTATGCTGTTTGTCTACACTCTCCCCAGCCATGACTTTACAGTCACTGATCTCTTTAAGAACTACATCTACACAAGATTACCTTGTGTTATTCTCCCTCCACTTTTACGTTACACAGTACCAGTGGTGGAGCTAGAGCATTTGATATGGGGCAGCGGGAGGGGGCAGAAGACTTTGGAAAGGTGGTAAATAAGAACAGCAGAGTGGAAGGCCATTATTTATTAAATTATTGAAAAAAATACAAACAGTATTATTATTGTTGTTAATACTAACATTGCAGTTGTTTTAGCTGGAGTGCTATGACTAATGCTTAATGAAGTTTGTATTGACGATTTCTTAATCTTTGTGAATAAATATACTAATATTGACTCAAAAATTGTGGGGGGCAAGCTTTTAGCTACCCCCTGCCACTCTTTTTTTCCTGGAAAAAAATGTTCATCATTGTCATTTCCACTGTCACTGTCATTTTTAGTCCACCACCATCTGTTTAGTTTTGAACACCAAAACTTCCCCATCACTTCCTCCTCTCCTCTGTTTCTATCACCCAAGTGCCCCAATCACCTCTCTCTTCTCTCCAGAGATGCCCTAGAGATCATGTCATCCATGTCCCTTAAGAATTTCTCCTCCTTTGGCTCAAGTTCTAATAACATTCAACTTCACACCCTCACCTTCCAGCAGACTCCTCACCCGCTCTCTTCACCTCCAGAACATTCCCAGCGCATTCCTAGGATCACTCCTCTATTCCTTTTTCTATCCACTTCATCATAAAACAACAAGAACCTACTCACAATCTATAAGCCTTCCATCCTCTTGAACACACAGGACCTTTCTTATTTTCAACATGTCAGCCAACTCCTTAGTTTTCCTTGTCAAAGTCTCTACATTCAAAGTTCCTACTCTAGTTCCTGAACTCCTGCCTTTTCTTTTCTTTCTCTATCTACAAACACACCTTCGTCATCTCCTTTTTCAACCAAAAGTACTCTATCTTTCCACCTGCACCCCTGAAGGTCAATAGAACAGCTACAACCAATGTCTGTAATTGGCTTTTTCTTTTTTTTTAACCCTATTGCCCTTGCAGCGGGTATACCCTCTGCAATTACGCGGACTTGGGACTGGCACGAAAACACTGGAACATACCCCCTGTGGTCGTAAGAAATAGATTAAATAGAGTTAAGCTGCAAATGTTTATAGTTTAACAAAACATTGGAAAAGTAGCAGACATGCACTGTGTGAGTGAAGTTCATCTGTCCAAGAGTGCACTGAACATGCCTCGGGGTGTATTTTTACAGCTGCCAGAAAACCGCTTGGCTGACCAGGTTGTGCCACACCTGCAGGCTTGCTGAGCCAGCAGCCAACCAGGCCAGCTCAGCTACTTTCATATTTTTGTACCCTCTCTCCTCCTTGATGTCAATAGCTCTATTAGCCCGCATGTGCATGTGTGCATGTGTGTGTGTGGGTGTGTGTGTCATTAAGAATGGTGCAGCTTGTCCTAATTTTGATGGTAATCTGAGCTGTTAGTTTTCTAAAAGGTTTCTTTAAATAACAAATACACTTTTGAAATAACCCTGGTAAAAGTACCATTCAATATTTAACATTAGAAACAAGTGTAATTTCATTTTAAGTCATTCATATTGAAAATGTTGCACTGTTAAGTCTTTTTGTGGCAAAGAGAAAAGTGAAGGTGACAGTGCTGACTGCACTTCCCTTCACGTGTGTTTAGTAAGCCACAGCTGTATCCTTTTAAAGGCTCCATTTCCAGCCACTGCTTTTCAAAGTCTGTTTAATTATTCCTCTGAAACTGGTCCACCTTTTACCTTTAAATGTACCAGAAAACAGGAACTCTCCAATTACCTGTGTGGCTGTGGGCTTGGGCTCTCTGTGCATACAGAAGCAGAACGTTGCTCCAAGACGCAGATCCCAAAATAACAGTTGGCCACACAAAAGGTTTGGGTGTGGTGTGCTGGTATAACTGTAACAAAGCTGAAATTTTGCTTTGACATTAATTATTATTAAATTAGATTGAATTCTGACATATGAAGCCTAAGGCTTGGTGCCCAGTTTGTAATTTTCATAAAAACTCATACAATTAGAACTATCCTTTTTTTGGTCACATTTAACTGTTATTTAAACAACTGGAAAATCATAAAGTCCTAAATTGTGCATGGATGGTAAAAGAGATGTTGGACGTAAAAAAAATATATTTTTCACACAGAAAAATGAAGGTTTGTTTAAAGATAAATTGAATTCATGAAATAAAATGAAATCCAAATGTTGCACTGAAAAGACTGTTCTTTGAACATTTATCCTCAAATACATAAACACTATAGGCTAACTTGTTTAGTAGAACCGAATATGTTCTCATAAATGGAAGGATTAAAAGCTAAAGAACAGAATGAATGGAACAAACAAAGCAGATCATAGTTGCTTCTGAAACCAAAGCTCCTACTGCACGAGCACAAAAACAGAACAGAATGAGATCAATCTTCAGTGAAAGACAAAAAAACACCCAAACGGTTGACTGAGGAGCAACAAGAATAATTTTTAAACTTAAAGACAATTAAATAATTTGCTTAGAAACACAAAACTGCCACCTCATCTTGTTGTGTTTACTACAACCCAATCAGTTTTTAACAGATGCTTTAACAATACTTTCAAACTGCTGTTTGAAACTCAAATTAACTTCAAGTACATGAAGATATCTATTTTATGTTCCATGCATAACAGCCTATGATTGAACAAGGTAGTACTCACCGACCTGTAAGTATGTAATTGTTACGAGTTGTTGATTTTTTTTAATGGTCAATTCATTTTGAAAAGTTTCCATCAAAGTCGATTGTACTGGCTGTGAGAGACAGCACTAGATGGTGACATAAAATATTGGTTTTATGTGGAGCACATTTGACTTCTGTGACCTTTAAAGAGCAAGTCTTCTCTGGAAACACTTTGCATGGGATAAATCCCATCACTGGAATACATTTCTTGATACTCATCTTTCATACGAAGATGATCTTATATTGCCATGACAACATGGTAACATTATAATCTCAGTGGATTTTTTTTTTACTTTGAGCAGTCTGGTTTTTTGTTTGTTTTTTTTATATTAGGGCTGTCAACATTAACGCGTTAATGCACGCGATAAATTTCTAAAAGATAAACACGTCATTATTTATTAACACAGATTAATTACATGTCAGAAGCATGTTCAGGCTTCTGCGGCGTGGGTCAATTTCTGAAAACGCACACTTCGTCGAGCACCATCCCACTTACAACATGGTCACTAACAAAAGAAATAAATATTCAATAGATTTTTTGTACTTTCTTCTTGTTATTTTATTGTTCCCGACTGCTTTCTCACAAAAGGCGGACTATTTAAATGGCGGAGTAGCTCATTGTCACTATAACACAACAAAGAGTTGCTGCAGCAGCAAAGGAAAGCGATGTATGTGCTGATCCCGATAGGCACAATGAAGCTTCATATCAAAGAGAAAGTTCAGCTTTTACCGCTTGTTTTTGTAAAAGATGAAGCAAAAAGTTTGTTTTAAAGAAGCCTGCGCAGTGATATAGAACATTTGGGCTATGTGACCAAAACTTTTTTTTAGACGCGTGTCAACACCCAGCAGCCAATCAGATTTGAGTATTCACCCAGACCTTTAAAAGTGCAGAAACACAATGTTTGTTTCTTATGGCTGTATATCAGCATCTTTGTTTTCTTGGAGTAACACTGCAGACATTAAAGTCTTTAGAGTTCTGCTTATCTTATTGCTGATGTGTTTTGTGCACACAAATTACATTTCTGGGATATCTGAGTTAACACTTTATAAATTTTAAAAATTCAGACAGTAAAAATGAAGGAAAATGTTCTTTCAAATGTGTGACTAATCTGATTCATTTTTTAATCAATTGACAGCACTAGTTTTTAATTGAGGTGTATTTACACTGCAAGTCACTATAACTACGACATACCGGAGGATTAACTGGCATATCTTCCAAAAAAATGAGAAAAAAAATAAAGGGAATACAAATGAATGTTTGATACTGCAGTCTGTTAAAAAAAGTACCTTCAAACAATGGCAGAATGAACAATACTATGAAAAAAATGGTCCATTGACTGAATAAGAGAACTGGGTGACAACAGAGTGCGACGTCACCCACAGAAAGTGTCATGCTTTTGGCTCCAGCAAAATGAAGCCTTCAGCATTTGTCCGCTTTCACTGAAAGCGGGCTGAGGAGAATCAAATGTCTGAGGTCGGGGCCAGAGAGCAGCACATGCTTTTATTGAGGAATCTAATTTAGTTTATAATTTAAATAAATCGCGATAAAGAAAAAATGCAATGGAAAAAGAGTTATTATTATTATTATTATTATTATTATTATTAGCAAGAACATGTTAAAAAAAGCTTTTAAGAGCACAACTAGTTATCCTGACAAATAGAATGAGTAGTAGCTGTTTCTTTGTCAATTAAAGTCTACGGGATTTTGGCATCTTGGAGCCAGCAGGGACTTCCTATTTGAAAATGTGAGGAGGAGGGATTGCTCAGTCCAGTTCTCTATATACAGTCAACTATTTGGTCCTAAGTTTAAGAACTGCATCAACTAAAAATAAAAGGGAGAAAAGTTTTGTTTACAATGACAGACTGGATTTCTGTATAAATATGTCAATATCCTTCAAAAACCAGCTTATTTTGCGTCTTTAAGGAGTCAAAGAGCTTTTTGTGCCAGATCATTTTCTGCCTTTCTGTCCAAATAATTAGAGTTTGAATTGAATTTAAAGAATAATCAACTGGTCCTCTCAGACAGAGTTAAAAGCAGCAGTTACGCATGCAGTCATTGCTTGAGAGGTGACCACAAATGCCACAGTTCCCGGACTTTATTAGGTATGCCTTTCTGAAAAAAGGAAAACAATTCTATATTTGTGAACTAACTTTCTTTTATTTAGACAAGCAAAGGAAACTATAAAATCTGGCCACAAACCGTTTGGTCAGAGATTTTTATGTTTCATCTGTAACTTTTCTCTCCAAATGTGATGCAGGTGTTACTGCCGATACAAATTACAAGACCTTGGAAAATGGAGAAGGCCATAGATGTTGGTGCTTTCCAAATTGATGTTTGGTAGTTTATATAAAGTCACAAAACGGTGCATTAAAGCTGGGAACAATGCTTCTTTGTTTTGTCCTGTCGTCATCTGGACGGCCACAATTCAGAAGCAGTCTACAGCGCACACAGAAAGGGACAGAACCAGAAGCAAAAAAACCTAATGCAGCTGCATATCTATATTTAGACAAACCACTGAGAATCGAACACCAGTTTCAAGTTAGTGGGCCACATTTTTTCCATGTTTTAGAATGAAAAAAAAAAATCAACCAGTGGTTGACATGCCTACCAGGCCATTCGGATGGCGCGTGCAGTACGTGTCTCTCGACCCTCTTGCCGGCTGATGTTCTTGGCAGCCTCCACCACTTTCTTTGTTGTCTCGTAGTCCTTCAAAGACCACTCATGGACTGCTATTTCGCCATACTGAATTATACCCACCTGAATATGCACAGCAGAAACATTTCTGAACCATAACACACTTAAGCTTGTATATAGAGTAGAACTGGGTATTTGTGACTTGTGTTTACAGGGTGAACTCGCTCTTTAAGTGTGTGGGGGGGATTCTGTTCTCAAAGCAAACACTGCACTTGGAAGAGTCTTTGAATTCATTCACAAACCAGAGGTATTTCCTCTTCAACTCATATTGCCTGTCACTACTGACCCCCACCCCCAAGCCTACCATCCCCACTTTTCTTGGGATTCAGTTGGAAATGATGTCTGCTTTCCAGCTTTCATTCCTCTAGCACTCATGTACCATTGATAATATTATGCCAATTCATTCTTGCCAAGATCGTTCTTTATATGTCCCTGTGTGCCTGTTTTCACTCAAAGGACTGGCTTGTCTTTCTGTCCAAAGCAATGGGGAAGAATTGCAGAGATTTAAGCAAACTCAAACCCACAAGTTTCCATTACCAATGTCAATAATACTTAAATGTAGCGCTGAAACACAAGAACTTTGTTTTTTTTTACCTGCATCTGGTCTGAGTCTATGTGGAACTTGCTGAGGATGTTGCTGAGAAAGTTCTGGACCTCATGCCAAGGGTAGATACTGTTTGAGCCATCCAGGACGATCACGATGTCCATGTAAGTGGCGCACCCTGCCACGAGTTTCAGAATATTTGTCGGTTAAAAAAAACCCTCAGCAGCATGGATCTTTGCCGCAGAGTGTGCTGGAATATGTGTGCACATGTGCGGCTACTTTTTGTAGTTGGAGAGATGGTTTTCCTCGGCTGGAGGTCATCGCTAACAGATGCACAGATGCCAGTGCTGAACTTTGATGTACCACACTCCTGCGACCAAAGAGGGGCGCATGCCTGCCAAACAGAGGCACGTGCAACAATGTCAGTTTCAAAGGTAAAACCATTCAGGGAACATTTAAAGCTAATATAAAAGCCAAACCGATTAATTTTTTTGTGTGTATGTTTTTAACATGTTCTTGTGGCATTTTCTCATGATCAAAGACATATATATATATATGTGTGTATATAAAATTAAGCTTAAAATAGCATTTTTTTTTCCCATTCAAATTGTTGTGAATTGATGGCAGACAAAAATGCTGTTGGTGAAAGCTTTTAGGTTTGACTTAGGACCCACAACAGCAGGCCACTCCGCTCCATTCTGATGGATCCACTTGCAGACAAAAAGACCCATGCAAGTCTTTGTTTTTCTCGTCTGGCATCTTGCTCAAAACTGTACGGTGGATAGCTCTAAATTCTGTTGCACCAGTTATGTTAGGTTGGTGGTGTGAGGAGCTGTAAGCTAGCGGGAGAGCATGCAAACAGATGATGGGAAGTAGGGGCACGCTTACTTCAAATTTCTAATGAACTCCTGCTGCTCTGCAGAAACTATGTCCAGGAAAATGACACAGGTTTTTGATTTTGACTTATCATAAATAAAAGACCACTTCTTTTACAAATTTCAAAGGATGATTGAGTGGGACTTAAAAGAGTTTATCTGTCCTCCAAGATACTTTGGCTATCAAATCAGCGTGTACAAGCGAGACACACACACCCACACAAGGTAACAGCACAAGGGAACAAAAAGAAAACAAGTCATAAAAGAGAATAAGTCATGGAAAAAAACAATAGTGTGGTTTTGAGGACAGAAAAATGAGGGAGAGGCAGAAAGAAGGAGACTATTGTTGACATGCTGGCAGTCACAGTTGTCATGAGCGGTTTAACAGAGCTGGAACACAAGACCAGCAGAGCAATTTAAATCTGATTGTGCTAAACGTTGGGTGGGTGACTAGAAGGGGCAGGGGCATCCTTTAAAAATATTTCAGTCTTCAAAGAGCTTGGTTTTCTCGCTAAGAGGAAAGAATGAGGGGAGAGCGCAGAGGGGAGGAGTCAACAGGAGACCTGACAAAAGAGACAGTAGGAAAGTGGGGTGAAATGGGGGTAGACAAAGAAAGAAAGAGAAACATCCTGGTTTTTCTCGCCCTGTCATTATGGGAGGGTTTCTCCAGACAGGCGAGATGAAGAGAGAAACCACAGAGTGAGAAGATGGAGAAAAGTGAAAGAGGTGCTATGGTTTTTGATAGGTCTGTCATTAACAAAAAGCTGGAGACGCATTCCGATCCTGTTATAGACCTGACCGCCTGGGTTAACATAAACACACGCACACACTTGGACAATCTTACATTGAAGTGGCCTAAGATGGCAAATGCTTGTGAACTGTACATGACTCCACAGTGAAGTCCTGGCAGACATCAAATACTCAAAATTCACTCAGTCGCACACATGTACACCCAGAACAAACACTGCTTACTCCATGTACAGGCTCAGCCAAAGTCAAAGACACAAGCGCGCAGCACGCAACCGCGAGCTACTTTTACAAAGTGTACCTTTGTTGGTCCATTAGCTTTGCTGTACTCTGAAGAAGACGAATGTCACAGAAAAAATATCAGACTTTCAATGGACTAAAACAAACACCTTAAGGACTTTAGAGCTCATTCATTCTTCCCAATTTCCTACAAACAATTTTTGCAACCTAAAAATGGGCTTAGATAGTTTACATCCATACATACAAAGAGGCAAAGCTTCCTTACAAGGTGCTGCACAAGCCACCAGGAGCAATGTGGAGTTCAGTGTCCTGCCCAAAGACAAAGTCTTCTGATCAGAGGTCCACTCTATATCTGCACCACAGCAATTCAGAACTACTTTTAGAAATCTGTAAAAGTAGATGGCAAATGTGTATACTTATATAGTGCTTCACTACCTTCTTAGAAAGCCCAAATTGTTCTACATCATGGTACCATTCACACACTGAAGGCTGCTGCTGACGTGCTGCACCCTTTGCCTGCCCTGTCTTGTCTGCTGACCTTGTTTTACCTGACCTGGCAGACCAGTGGGGACCAATCACTCTGATTAACACCTGCTGGCTATTAAAGCCAGAGGAGGCCTTAGGCAAGAGAGAGAGCAAAACTGGAGGCTGAGCAGGAGGCTGAGCAGGCTGTGTTTCCCCTAGATTTGAGACGGATTTGCCTGTTGGAGCCGTAACAATTACGGCCCTGCTGCCTAACAGGGGTATCAATCTACCACCAAGAGCAATGCGGGGTTCAGTGTCTTGCCCTAGAACACAAACACTTGGACGGGCAGGGCATGAACTGAACCTGTAATCCTCCGATCAGAGGTCGACCACTCTACCTCTGCATGACAGAAAAGTGACATTTCTCTTCACATTGGATCTGGTTATTAAAATAATGGTGCATTTCATGATACAAGCAACAAATTTGGCATTTATGTGCCTAAAGATTCTGTTTTTCAGAAAAGCATGTTAGCAACGAGAAAATCTAGGATTTTTGATATAAATATATATATAATAGTAATTAATTCTATATTGTACCCCTCAAGTTTAGACTGAGACTGGGGCAAGTAGACCATCAATATTTTATAACAATTGAGTTTATGGCCACCATTTTGTATTTGTCTGGTGGCTAATGTGCTTTTCTGAAAGAGGGGAGGTACATCTAAGGTACATCCTAAGTTTGATGCTTGTACCTCAAAATGCATGATTTGTCTGAAATATCAACTTAATCGACTCTTCTATTGCTAAAAACAAAGCCTGTGGAGGTTTGTGCACAACCACTGAATATGGAATCTACTGTTAAAGTTGTGAGGATCTCATGCATGGGTTTTATTTTTGTTCAGAACAGATTGATTGTGCTTCCAGTCGACATCTATTTTTGATATTTTGTGTCATTAAAATTGTGGCAGTAATTTAGTGGTTGTTTTATTCAATCCCTCTCTTTTCTTCCCTCTTCTTATCCGTCCGGTCCAACAAAAAGGCTACAAACATAATCAATATAAATAAAGTTTAGTTTAAATTACAAAAGGGGTTTATACAAATGTACACCTTGTGTGTCTGAAGACTTATAACTCCTGATTGTAACAGTAAAATCTGTCTAACAC
Source organism: Adrianichthys oophorus (assembly GCA_036245035.1). Classification (NCBI taxonomy): domain Eukaryota; kingdom Metazoa; phylum Chordata; class Actinopteri; order Beloniformes; family Adrianichthyidae; genus Adrianichthys; species Adrianichthys oophorus. Next base: position 10,785,901 of record BSAI01000207.1, on the reverse strand, counting down.
AAGAGGCTCCCAGCTCATATCTGATTCCTCAGCTGTTGGACAGGACAAGTTAAAAAAAAAATCATGAAGTGCATAACTTTTAAAAAGGTTACAGATAGTTCATATATTTTAAACAAGAAGAAAGAAATTCAAGGACCTGTGACTAACATGTGGTTAAATCCACAAAGTAAACATTCCAATAGAACAGATTTGTTAGTTTTTATACAAAGACAACCACATCTCTTGAGGCCCCCTCTCCCAGTGTAATGCTCCTGGAGCTACATTTAAAGAGCCTTCTTTTCCAACCTTGAAACTACCTACCAGGAAGCCATCGGGCGAGTCTGGTGTAAGAGTCATCCCCAGGTGAGAATTTTTAAAATTTTTGGAAACATTCTGAAGAGCAGTTTCTCCTAAGGTGGGCAGACAGAAAACAGATCTTTATTTACAATGTTTATTCAGGTGATGCTAAAGAAATGGCTATTCTCCTACCTAGATTAACTTTGCTGCAGTTTGAATTCCTCTCCTCTCCCACCACACATTTGTACACATCTCCTCTTCTGTTGTTGGATGGTCCATCCCAGGGAGCACCAACTAGCATCCTTTAACAAAAGGGTTCAGCTTTCAGAAATATTTCGTCTTGCCACTTTAGTCTGTAAATATCCCATCTGTTTGCTGGACTCTTTCTTGTTATGACTTCATATTTCATAAAATCCCTCACACTTACAGTTTTTCTCCACCTGATTCGTGCTCCAAGACTGAAAAGCCAAACAGAGCGTCCTCTGGGCCAGTGAAGATGCGGGGATGGTCTCCATCAATGTTGAAACACTGACATAACTCTGAAAGACACAAAACAGAATATAACATTATAAAAGTTCAAAATGATAATTAGAAAAGTCATGTGATTTGTTACAAAGGCTCAGTGACCAAGCACTGGAGAAATTTAGTGAATTAATTCATAAAGGACATTTGATGTGCAAAAAAAAACCCAAAACAAATTTATGCAGATGGGATGTGGTCAGAGCAGGAAACCATTTTTAATGCAACTACATTAAAAAAAATTGTTGGGTGGAAATGTATCAACTGAAACCCTAACTGCCCAAATGTTGTAGTGAAAACACAAGAACCTTGTGTTACCAAAGTTTGGTGTGTTCGCAACACCAACAATGACCAAAAAAAAGAAGAAAAGAAAAACAACAAAAATATGAGTATATGTGATTGTTAAATGTGTTCTAATTTGGCTGTTTGGGTTGAAACACCATGAAAACACTTTAATTTGTGTTTCAGATATTCATTTTGTAACAAGGTCAGGCACAGACTCAGATATTTATTTATGACATAAATAAACAAGGCGATCAAGAATAAAACTATCGTGTTTTCATTATAGACAGCAGTTAAATGTGAATGGAGGTGGAAGAAGCCAGAAAGGCTTTAGTTGGGACCACCCCCAGATAAACAAAAGACAGCAAATTAAAAGAAAACAAGTAATAAGAAAACAAAAAAGTAATACGTACAAAAGAATGATTTATATTCTGTATGTCTATACTGATTTGTAATTAGGTTGTTTAAAGGTTTATGTTTTAACACAGCTTTGTAGAGAGTTAAAGAGTTTGCACTTGGTCTTTTATTTTTGCCAGAAACACCAGCGTAATACAATGTTATTCATTGCAATCAAACCATAAAACAAACATTGCTGTAATGCTAGATTGAATCTTATTATTCAATAATTTTCTTGTTATGAACAGTGTTTTTCTTCGGTTCATCTGACCCTAAACAGTCATCACATAAAATACACACAAAGGTTAAAAAACAGCAGGGTACTTTTAGTGCCAAGTCGTGTCATTTAGACAGAAGAGGAGCTGAAGGCGGCCAAAATGATAGATTAACCAAGTGACCTCTGAGGAAAAAAGGATTCAGTGTGAGAGGGAAAGAGGGAAAGAAGAGGGAAGGTAGAAAGCAAAGTTGGGAAGGGCGTGGGTAAGAAAAACTATCAAGTATAGTAAGCCTCCTGTTGTAACACACAAGTCTATCCTTCATACACGGAGGGAGGGGTGGAGGAAGCTTAAAGAAGACATAAGCAGAGATCACTATAATGTCAATGCTGCAATCTAACTGAAGAATGTGTCGGCAAAGTGAAACACGCAACTTATTTTTGTGGTTTTCATTGATGGCATAAGTTAAAAAAAGCAAAATAATTAAAGTTCTGTTAGGCTTTTTTAAAATATATTCCACATTTTTAGTGATCTGACTGGTAATAAAGAAAAGGGAGGCTTAATGTACAGAATGAACATAAATATGCTGTCTTGCAATTATGTTAGTATCTATGATAAGACGTTTCCAAAATGAAACTGGACCACAGACAGTTTAGTGTCTGTGCTATTTGTAGGTGAATGTTCGAGTTGAATTAAATGAGGTCTGTGGTCTCTGCAACAGTCCAGCAGCAACCAGCAGCCAGTGAAGCCTTGATTCTCTGGCTGAAAGTCAACACGTTCTGCAGGCTGAAATGATGTGGGATGATCTTTTCCACTTTGCTTACACGTCTTAATGCTTGGCGTTAAATCCATAGTCTCATCTGACATATAATGAAAATAAATTACTTTATCAAAGTTTAATGTCAAACTCTTGAACGGGTAGAAAGTTGCAAAGCTGAGGAACCACTGTAGCTCCTTCACCGGGGTTGATTGAGGCCACTGCAGCACCGCCTCCACCTTGCCCTGGTCCACAGCTACTCCTTGAGCGCTAATGGCGTAACCCAGGAAGGAAATAGAGGTCTGGTGATATTCACATTTATCTCTCTTGGTTTACAAGTTGTAGTCAATGAGGCAATGGAGAACCTGTCAGACAAAGGAGACATGCTCCTCAAAGGTGGTGGAATAAATAAGAATGTCATCAATGTAACCAGGGATAGGCAACTCCAGGCCTTGATGGCCGCATTCCTGCATGTTTTCTAACATACCATCCTCTGGCATGTTTTAATTGGCTGGACACACCTGAACCAGGTAAACAGTCATGAGTAGGGCTTGGACATCCGGAAATCATGCAGACACTGCGGCACTCGAGGCCTGGAGTTGCCTATCCCTAATGTAAACAATGACGTTGAAGCATGTCTCAGAAAACGTTGTTTACAAAGACTTGGAACATGAACCACCAGACCAGACTGCTGCTACCACTCCAGCGCCTCTCCAGACAGTAGGGAGCATAAGAAGGAGACCATAGCTTCCTCAGTGGGATACAGATGGGCCTGTTGGTGGAGGAATAACTGACACTGCATAAGGAAACTGTTGCAATGTTCAGATTTCCCAGTGAGCAGCAAGAGACGTGGGCCGGTCACAGGACTGGATGATGTGGTGGGATCCCCAAATCCCGCTGATGAGGAGCGAATCGAGACGACACGGCAGGTGTTGGATTAGCCTCAGGGTTTGCTAGGAGCTGTTCAATGATGGTATCTGTAGATAGTGCTGAGGTAAACAGTAGGTCTAACAATCTCAGCTGTTTATAGTAAATGTTTATCTAGAAAATAAATTAGTAGATATGAAATCCAATACTGCTAATGCTTTTAGCAGGAATAACATTTTACAGTCCATTTTTCCTGAAGTACAAGAGCATTATATTATTTTGAAATTGAAGCCTTGAAAAATACTTTTTTAATTCAAATGGGTCCCAATTGGTTTCATACTGTGCATTGTTTCAAGTTTTAAAACGAAGGGGTACTTTAAGCAGTTTTATTAAAAATTCAGTTTTTAAAGCTTTACCTGGTATGTAGTTTTTCATACTAATAACTATTGTAGAACAAAAAGAACATGAACAAATGACTGGTGTGCAAGCTGTTCACATACATTCTATACACTAATGCACTCAAACGCTGCTCCAGTCCAATCAGGGGGGATTCCATTTGGTTTGAAAAGGACACTGGATATGTTCTCTGGTTTTTTTTCTATCCTTTCTTTGGCTTTTTCTGTTTTTTCACTTTCATTTGCAGTTGTTTTCTTGTGAGCTCATTCAACTTGTTTTTAAACTTCTCTTTGCGATTTTTGGATGCCTGTTTCACCAAAAAGAACAAATCAGGAGATAAGCCATTCTGTTTTTCAATGGTGGAAGTCAGACTTTACTGATTAGTCATTTAAGAACCAGACAAGAATTTTCTCACTGAGTACCTTGTACACTGGCAGAATTATGCATTTGCAGAATTACAAGCACATCTTAAAACCCTTCATCTTTAAACTTTTATGCAATTAGTCACTCTCCGCTGTTTGCACCCGCCATCTACTCTAAAAGGGTGTGCTGTAAAAGGTTTCTGCTGTTTCGTGTGGTAACCTCTCCCAAACTCTGGTTCCAAGTTTCACACCACAACAAGCCAAACCTCTGATAACAATTTCTGCCTCTGATTTTCTTCTTTCATCTTTGTATTTACTCATTCTTTCGCGAACAAGTCACAGCTTTAATTATTTTTGCCTTCACTTTTACAACAAACCATAGGTCTTGAATTTACATTATGCGTCTCAAAATCAGTAGTTTTCACAAAGTGGTATCACCCTTCTCTGCTTTTGGGTCCTGTGTTACCTCCCTCGCTTCCATTTTTCTACTGGAGCTTATATATGACACCGTTCCAGTTGCTCTCCAACCACTCATTGCCATAACAACTGGTGGAAAACATTTATCAAGCTAAAGTAAGTCCAGATTCCCTCAACCACATACTGGGCTCAGGCCGCTACACTGCTTCTGGATGTGAAAGGCTGCTTTTGTACCGCATGTAGTCTACAAGCAGAGGGAAAAAAAACTTGGCTGCAGTCTTTTGCTTATTATATGAATAAACAGACATTATGTTGTTTTTGGCTGTTTATGTGAATCCCAGTCACTTTCTGCTACAACGTCTGAATGAGCAACATGCCCCCACTAAAGCTATGTACACACCGGGTTTTTGATTTCAAGAACGAGCTAAACGCGGGTTCTTGAATGCATGTTTAGCCCATGGTGTTCACACTGGACAAGCAGGGAGGGGCTTCTACTTCTTTTCCTTTTTCTTCTGTTTCCTAGCGCATGTCCGCCTCCTACAACTGGAAGAGGCTTGCTATGAAATGTCTAAGCCGCACAAATCTTGTGATCTGGGCACAAAACGGTTCAATGCGAGTGTCCTTGCAATGGCGGATATGGATTACCATCATGTCAGGAGAACGGCCAGGATTTATCTTCATTTGAAAAACAAAGACAGACGTTGTCAGGCTCGTCCACATGTTTGGGTTTACCAGATAAATCAAATCTATACGACCAAATCCGAGTCCTTTGTTGGTCAAAGTTTGACCTGATTTAAGGGGCACTGCACGTTGGAGCAATCTGGAGTAATCTGAACGCTGAATCCTGAAACATGCATTTACACAGAGTTTTCATTGGAAGTGGTCGCTTGAAAGCAAGTTGCCGAGGGTGATGTGAACGTAACCTAAGAGATGTCTTCCTAACTGTCTGTTTCTATCATTACTGACTCACTTTGTTCCTTTGTGGCTCTCCCCCTTCACAGATTTTCTTTCCATTATCTTGCTCTCATCTGTCACCAATCTCGTGTGGAGTGGGGGTGAGGCAGTGGGTGAGAATGGGAGTGAAATGATTCCCGAGTTAAAAAAAAAAAGCCAAAAAACACGAAGATCTCAGAAAGTAAAACATCAGTTTTCTGGGTGACTGCTGGAAGGCAACAGATGAGTACACCTGCATTTGACATCTATGTAACACACCCGAGAGGCGGGGTGGCCACATCAGGGGAGCTCTGGTGAAACCATTAATACTCCACTACACGCTCCTGTGTAACACAAACCCACACACAGGCAACAAAAACACCACAGTTATGCAAGTTAATGTAAAGAAATGAAAATGTATGTGTGTTAGTTTAAAACGGGCAATGTCAAAACATTTTCTAAACCGGAAGCTGTTTTTCCAAAGTAGACGTTTGTCTTTTAGTCCAAGCAGCTTATAGAGCCTCAAAACTTCCTGCATTCCTCATTCAATCCTCAGTTTTTAGAGTAGTAAGAGGCAGAGAATGCTTGATTTCCCAAGATTTTCATCTACAGATTAATTTCAGACATTTTTTTATGATTCAGGCACTAAATTAGCATACTTTTAACTCCTACAATCTCTCCATCTCATTCTATTTCATGGATGCATGCTATAATACAGCAGCTCACCCACTGCTTATCAGCCATGCTTATTTCTGGTAGACAACAATGGTCTTTTTCTTGACTTTTTTGGGTTTTTTTGGTGAGCTGAAACTGCTCAATGGGGTGTGTTAGTCTGCTACTCCACAGAAAACACAGGAGGTGAGGGAAGCTGATGTTTATGCATCACTGCAATGGAAAACACACACACACACACAAGACCCTTACAGGGAAAAAAAGAGTCAGACTTCAAGTGTAAGAGATGGAGCAGCTGATATGAACTGGGAGGTCGTATGTGACAGCTGCCAGGGTCTGTCACTGACATGGGAAGATGAATCAGCAACCTTCTGGAACACGATACATTCAACTCAGTTTGCAGAAACAGAAGAGTTGTGCAAAGTGCAAGTGGATCAGAACAAATTGAAGTGGAAACTCTTAATTGGTTTTGCGTTATTAAAACTAAAGAAGAAAGAGATGTAATCCAGAACGCAGCATATGCTTTCAAGACCCATGAAGAGAGAGGCAGCCACTGCTCCTGCAAGTTGTTCTACCTAAAAAGATGAGGGGTCTGTCATGTTCATCATGGGTTCACTTCAACTGTGAGAGAACCTGAAAAAAAGAATCCTGGAAATGTCTTTGTATGCGTTTTCAATTATTTATTTGTTTAACGATGCAGAAAATAATTGCTCAGCTCCTGAAATCACAGAGAATTCTGTCCTAACAGACCTGCTACTTTTTTTTTTTAACTCTACAGGTCTCTGGTGTCCAAAACATCACTGAGAAGAATGGGGCAAACGAGGTGAACTTTAGTTTTTGACCAAATACTAATTTACTGAACCATTATATGAATTCATTATTTTCAAAATCAGGCAATTTGATTTCCTGGATTTGTCTTTCTCATTGATGAAAGGAAACTATGATGAACATTACAGACCAAAGCCATCTTTTTAAGGGGAGGAACTTGCAGAATCTGTGAATGAAACACATTTTGTCCCACTGTAAATGCTCCCAAAACCTTGGAAATAGTGGGAAGTGCATTCCTGTTATAGACTTTGGTGATGCTCTTCTCGGCTTTAGAGGTGCCTTCACAGCTAGTTTCTAAAGTCTTTTTACATCTGAAAACCAATCAGAATTTCTGAGAGGAAACTATGAATAGAGTTCCTAAAGTTGTTTCTATTTAATTGAAAAGTTATGAAAAACTAATATGTGGAACCGACCAAATGTCATATTTGTATGTTCTTGTTTTGTTTTTTGTCTTGTTTATGCGAGGGGAAGAGTTACGTGGTTTGACGGACGGCATTACTCAATCATCTGGCAATTTGCAGAGCGCTCAACCTCTTGACAACTGACACTTCCAACTACATATGAAAAAAAGAAATCACTCGTGTTTTTGAATTGAAGTAGATGCTAAATTAAGGTTTAGTTTTGGAGCAGAAGTGGTTTGGTATGTATTTGCATCAATAGGTGCCAAGGGGTTAACATTAACCTCATTAACAGGAAGTAAGAGACCAATGGGATCAACCACATCAACAACCAGGAAGCATGTGTTAACCATGCTCAGAAACTACACTGATTTATCTAATCATCTTTTACAAATCCAAGAATGCCCAGTATTTGTGGTTAAAAGCAACAGCGATGTTTTTATGCTTTTTTAATTTGATAAATGTATTTTAAGCATAGAAATGCAGATAAAGTTATAGACTGTGCCACCATGTCCCTTTGGTGATGTCATCACTGCTATGAGTGGTCAATATAAAGGGTTCACTTGAGTTTGAAATTCACTACATTGGCTTCAAACAGAGCACAGTCACACATCTGTTTCAAGATTGAATATGTGGTTTGAAGCTGAGCTGCCAACACTATTATTATATGTTTATTAAATCTCATCTGCCCATGTCGTGCCTCTTCCAGCGAAAGGTTTCCAGTTGAAATAAAACATCTCCACTGTTTGTTTTGCTGAAGGATCAGGATTGAATCCAGGAATTATTCATTGATCTGAATCTGCCTCTCCTGCTTTTGATCTGACTGACTAAAAGAGTGTGACCAGATGTTTGACCTATAACACCCGGCTCTCTTCCATTTACCTCTACAGGCATGTTAAGAATGTGTGCACTGTTCCTTTGTGCGTGGAAGTCAGTGACACCATTTTTGGCACATGTTATCTGTTAAAAGTTGCAGAGCTTTAATGAGAAGCTGCACAGAGGATGAATTAGGTGCAGGCATGTCGAAAGAATCATATCTGTGCACGACAAATGAGAAAAAATAATGGAAAACATACCTTTGAGAAGAATAAGACACTCCAAACACCACAGGTAACTGCGCAGCTCCATTGATAAAATCTGATTAAAGCACAAAGGTTTCCCTTTTCTTCTTGTTTCTTTCTTTTTTGTTTTTACAAAGAGTCCCACAACATTTAAAGTCGTCTTTCCTCAGGAGATGCGTAAAATCCGGTGAAGCTGTGACATGCTGGCTCGGTTCCACACTCGTTCAGGGGGGGGAATCCCAGGTTTTTGTTGTGTGTCTTGATTTTGCGTCACCTCAGTGATTCACGCTCTGAGCTGGAAGATCGTTGCACCTGTCCCAATCAACAAGAGGCCCCCCAATGAGACGCTGAATTTGTTTGACCCCCCTCTGAAAACCACCAATCCTCTCTGCCTCCTGGAACTCCGTTAAGAAAAAAAAAATAGAAACTTTCCAAACTCAAAGTCTTGCATAAATCACACTGCGAGGTTTCCTTGGTGATTTTAGATCCATGATCCACAGAAGTCCTGCGTGTTCCTCTGAGTGCAAATCTCTGCATCGAAAAACGGATTTCACTTTGAAATGAAAGGGCGCATTTATGCGCACCGCTTCCCTCCCTCCGTGCGTCCTGCTCCATCCACCAGTCCTCACACTGGCAAACCTCAAACCCACAACTCCCTCGTACCCCTTCTTTCAGTCCACCCCCCCCCCAAAAGCATTCAGAGTTCCCTTAACTTTAACATTTCCCTTTGAGACACATGTTTGATGCGTTTGCTACAGCTGTGAAAGTTATTTTACCGTTTTTCTTTTAATGCACTGCCTGCAGGACATGGCTGATTTTGCTGCTGATCCAGAAACCTCCTGCTTGCCTTTCAAATTTGACATAAATGTGAATCACTTGGACCTGACAGATATTTTTGCCCCTTCTTTAGTCACATTTAAACGCTGAAAGGCTTGTCTATTTTACTTGTTTTTGCATGAACAAAGGTAACAGGAAAAGTCCCAGTTGGGAAAGTAAAACCAAACAAAAAACAGGCTTTGACAAGAGGAAAGAAAGGGTGTTCGTAATATGTAATAGACGCTATTACAAAAAAACTGTGTTTGGGAAATGTCTTAATTTTTTAGTTTCTGAGTGGAAGTTCCTCCTCTCCCGCAAAGGAATGGCTCCATCTACTGGTAAGAAAGAGTCATTGAATTGTTTGTAATTTAAAAGTAAAGATTTTTTCCCCCCAAGTTGTTTGCATCAGTGTGTATGGAAAATAAGCTAAATCAATCAATTTTAGCTTCCTATACTGTCATAACAAGTCATATTTGGTGCTTAAGTATTATTAATATTAAAGCCTCCTTTTCTGATGTTTTTTTTTTAATAATAATATATGATTTTAAAATAAAAGAAAATGTTTTAAGCAGTCTGAATTAGATGTGCCGAACAACAAACATGCAGGTGATATTCAACTTAATGCGTACAAGGAAGAAATGTGGGGTTTTTATGTTTGTTTTGACCAACAGGGTCAGTTCTCAGCCATACTTCTGTAGGAAATATTTGTAGATGCTCACACACAGTAATATACAAAAATAAGAAAAATAACAAAACTATGAAAGTAAAATTTGGAAAAAGAAATCTTTTTTAAGGTGAACATTTATATACAACAGTCATCGGAAATGCAGTTTTAACAAAAAGTAAATAATAAAAAGTAAATGACAAGAAAATTTGGGGAGAAAGAGCAATTTAATTTTATTTTATTTCATAATATTTTTAAGTAAAAGTTCATTTCTATAACACCCTTTTCATAGAAGTGCTTTACAATAGTAAAAACACATCAAATCACAACCATTCAGCATGCACATATCACAAAGTAAAAGACAATAAAAACAAAGTAAAGCACAATAAAAGACAACATTAGACTGACCAAAAGCTCTTCTGAAGAAGTATGTCTTGATTTTAACAACGTGGAGTGACAGCATGAAAGCAAAGTCTCTGCTGGTTTTATAGCTGGTTTTGGGCATTTGTAAAAGTTTTTGATTTGAAGTCTTCTGTGACCAGGCTGCAGAGCAGAGGGTTAAAAGGTCAGCAATGTATGCGGGAGTTTGTCCATACAAGACTCTGAAAACTACCATTTTAAAATCAACTCTTAATTTAACTTATGTGCTCATGTCTTTACATATATTTACATAAATTTCTTTATAATTTTTAAAAGTTTTTGAAGTTTTTCCTCCTGTAAGTTGTAAACTTTGAATTTTTATGTGGGCTTAAATGATGCAGTGAAGATGCTGCATACACCGGATCTCTTAGTTTACTCTTAGTTTTTGAAATATGACATGATAGAAGAATGACCTGCAGCAGACTGGAACAAGCACACTGTTGGAACTGACTGACAGAACTTTTTATCTTTTTTTATGTGTGAAAGAAACAAGCAATCTTCAGACAAAATAGAAACCTGAAGCTCAGTCAACAAATTGAAAATGGTGCTGCTCTGAAACAATAAAGATGACTGACTTTAGGATCCAATAAAGCGCAAAAAAATCTGTTTGTGGGACAGTACTCAGCAGCAGGTGTGGTGATGAAATCAGGTCAGGTGTGAGCAAAGAAGAATGGGACAGGACTGAACTGAAAGGTCATAGAAGGTGATAGGATGCCTGCAGACTGGATAGTGGCAAAGAAATAAATACATTTGTTAAAAAAAATAAAGTCTATGATCCTCATTTATGCTAAGGCAGTAAAAGTTAAAAAGCCTAAATTAATTAGTTGTTGTAAAATGAGAATCAATAAATAACTGCAAAATCTAACTTGTTTTCATTGTTCAACTATGTATTCTTCTTGTCATCTTGTCTAATTTTTCAGGTTCCCACCCCTTAATCTTACATCAGCTATTCATTTGCACTAACAGGTTGGGTTTGCTGCACAAAAACACCCGTTTGTTGCGATTCAGAAACTTTGTATTTGATTATAAGATCAAATAAAACCCACGTTTTGCTTAAATTCTCTATATAATAAGTCAATGATAGCTCAGCATCATAAAACAATGAAAAGAAGTGATAAAAATATTAAAAACGAGAGATTTATGAAACTAAAGGTTTGAGTTCATCAGACTCACCAGTTTACCTTTAGTGTGAGGTGAAGGTAAAGAGATTTACAGCAAGTTCAGCCATTTATGTTAATAAAATTGATATAAATCTATATAAATAAATATATTTTGCTCACAAAAATAAAGAAAGCTAAAAATCTAAAAAGACAGCACCACTCCTGAAGAGAATAGCAGAGCAGAATGTTCATAGGAGCTCCAAAACACTCAGAAAGACGATACAAAACGTCTAAATCTGTATTGATTTTGAAATATCTTAATCAAAAAAGCAAGGGACAACCCTTAATTTCCAGAAAAAATCCAACAAATTAAAAATGCGGATTAAAATGAGGCCATTTGTTCATGACCACTAAAACATGCATGATCGAACTTAATCTTCATCAGATGCTATTTCAGACTTGGCTGTTTAAACCTGTATATGTTTTTATGCTTTTTAAACGGAATTTTGTGGTATATATTGATACAAACCTTGAAAATATAATTTATTCTTTACATGGTAAAAATGTATTAAGGTGAACGCTTTGATAAAAGCCCGTCATGGGTCGTGTGGGCCTGTCCATCATGAATTAGATCCCTGCTGAAACCGTTTTAACTTGTGACCACTTGGTGTCGCTGTTTCACTCTAACTGGACAGCTGTGAGTTTAAATGATAAAATAGAGTTTCTGTTAACACGGCTCACCCAAAAGCTAGTTCAGCTTCAAAAAATCACTGCAGTACCTCATGATGGTCAGATAATTTAACTTTTCTTAAATGCCAAATTACTGTCTTCATATACACATACAGGATTGCATCTCTTTTATTCTTTCTTCTGCAATTAGCATCTCTGGGACTCATCATGTGGTGATGGATGTCTGCCAGCAGCAGGACCAAGAAAGCATCAGAATCGGAGTCATCTCAGAATGAGAGGATCTTTGATCCATGTGGCCATGGGAAGAAGAAGATGATGGTTATTGGGAAACTGACCTCAGTCTCACCATCATTAGCCTTTCGTTAACAACAGAACTGACATTGACATCTACCCGTGCCCTTGACAATATCCTCCTTTTCTCTTTGCATCCTCCTTGTTTCTCTTTTTTACAACAAATATTGTTCTATTAAGAAGGCTTTGAAGCATTTGAAGACTATGAGAAAAAATTGTGTACTCAAAAACATGTTCTGCCATACCGCTCTGTTTGCATGTGAACCCCATGGTGGTTGCCGTGACCTGACTAACAGCACGGCAGTACTGCTGGTGGCAGCTGCATGTCAAATCCAGTGCATCTGCTCACATGCAACTGAGCCAGAACAGATTCCTGCACTGGAGCTGCTGTCAAAATGCCAAGGCCAATCAAACAATTTCTTTAGTTTGTTTTCTTTTATTTTTTTTTAAACTGTGATCCATTAAAAATGGACAACACAAACCTTAATATTCTTTTCCTAACATGTACTCTCTGTTGGATGAATTTGAAGCTGGAATGTCGACTCTGTGTGTTCATATCTGTTTGCATGTTTCTGGGATATTCTTGCATGATCAATGAACCACGGTCAGAAACAGGCTGTACTTGTGTAGACACATAGATGGAGGGCAGTTGGAGATTGTAGCACCAGCGTGTCACATTTCACCTGTGCAGTGCAGTGTTTGTGATCGAGTAGCAGAGCAGCGCTTGCAGACAAGCCAGTTTTTTTGCAATCCCTCAAATGTCAATCACATTGTAGTTTTTGCCACTCTGCCAGCATTTTACAACTACGGGTATGTTGACGATTTTGGCTAACTGATGTTCTGCCAGTGTGGCTGGGTGCATGATTTATTCCCATGAAAAACGGGCTGCTCTCTCATGGGAAAACAGCACGATTATTTCTCTTAAATGTGCTCCACAGTTGTGTTGCCACTTTAGGACTTGTCATGCACTCACATGTTTTGTGCTTGTGTGCGTGCAAGCCATTTCTTCTTTGTTTCCTTCACCCCTACAGCCCCAAATCACAATGTTCTGCAAACAATTAAAAGACTTTGCGGCATTGCTCAGCCAGGATCTGCTGTGTTGGAATGATGTACGCCAGTTGAACAAAATATAAAAAATGACATGGATGGATGGTTTTGAAGTTTTGGTGAATTGTTTGCTGTCATAACTGGGTTCTTATCAAGTTGCAGAAACTTGTTTTTTTCTTCTAATAAAAACAGATCTACCTCAACTCTGATCCTCAAAAATGTCTCATTGAGACCAATAAAGTTAATCTTTTCATTTTAGTGTTGCTGCAGCCACTATAATGAAGCCTATTTAAGCAGAAAGAGGAAAGGAAATGTTTTTACAATTCCATCTAAAATCAAAACAGCCCAGTACTTTCACAGAACGTGATGCATCTTGCAAGAAGAATCAATGAAATTACTTTAAGCTGTTAAAAGCTGTGAAACTTCCCACAGGGCAAACTTTTAGGACCAGAGTCAACATTTTGTTGTTTATTTTGTTGTTGATGAGAAAAGATCGTGAGATTTGGAATAACTGTGTCTAGATTTGTCTTCTTTGAAGTTTATCTCCACTCCCTCATTTGTTTTAGGAAAAAAGCTTCAGGATTAACTTGTTGACTCTCACTATGCTACATTTATGTCAGATAACTGCTTTTTCTATTTTTCTTTTTTATTATTATTATCTCTGCTTTAGTTTTTTTTAACTGATTGATACCTGAATCCCTTTCCAGCTATGAAAGAGAAAAATCCCTTCTGATTTTTTTAATGAAGTCAAGTTTGGAGCAAAAGCTGTTTAAAGTGTTTGCATCAGTAAGCATCAAGGGGTTAAGTGTTTTCTTCTTTGAAAAATATACAAATTCAAGATAAATGTCAGTAAAAGATAAATGAAATCAGAAGTCAGTGAAATTGATCTATTATTGAAAGTGTTGTGCCTGTTTTGATTTTGCATCTCAGATTAATTAAATGTGAGGTATTTGGCAAAAATAAAAAAGGAAAGCATGATTTTCATTCAAACCAGAACCACAGAATTTAACCCTTAATGTTCTTTGACTTGCTTTAGCTTTTCAATGTAATTCCAGCAGATTCTGAAGCAGAGAAAAGCGGTTCACAATGTGACCGGCTAAAAAAGTTACGGTATGTTAAAGAGTGTGTGTTATTTAAGCGTTGCCGGTGACATCTCAAGTGCTTAAGTGTTAAAAGAAATCAAAATGAAGACAAAAGACTATTTAGGTCTGTGTGATCCAAATCAATCTGTTTCCATGGATCACCTGCTTCACTTGGATTTTGGGGAAACAGGTTTTGCTTGGAAGTGACTTATGGTGTGGTCCAGCAACAGCATGAATACAGACAGACTGAGCAATAACAACGAGCAATAACAGTACAAAATCAACAAAGTTTAAGCGCAGAGAGAAAAATAAAACATAAAAAAGCTCCTACCAGTAACATGAAGAAATGCGCTTAAAAAAAAAAGGTCACTTTGTTTGTTAAAGTTTAGCAAGAACAAGATGGCACCACACAACATTTATTTATTTATTGTCTTTTTGTTCCCTGGGGTTCTGAGAGGAGCAGCCGTTGTGATCGTGTGAAGTTTCCAGGAGATTCAGTCCGGTCAAGAATGCAGCGTGAACTTGACCAGACCAAACAAAAGGTGTGAACATTTGCAGTGCCCTCCATGTCTCTCAAAATACACAACTAAACTTCAAAATAAATCTGAAATTAGCCTGCATGTTCATAAGAGAGACAAAGAACTAAAGAACCACAGCATGCAGGAACATTTATGCACATTAAAAATGGGAAAAATAGCTCAGATAAAAACAAAGACTTGACATATAAAACAAAAAAAATAAATAAAAAATGAAATTGAGAAATGTGCACTTTTATCACCATCATTTTAATATTTGCAGACAAATTTCTAAATGGCAGATCAGGCTCATCAAAATCTAAATACTTTCAAATATCTTCATGACTGCAAAGCTTCAATCCACATCTCAGCATTCTCTGGATGTCTTTAAAAAAGTGGAGAGGAGCCCAAACCAAAATTTGAACGTTGTCAATTTGTGCCCAAAAGCTGTAATTCCAAACTTTGCAAATACTTGTTGGCAGGAAGTAGAGAAAAGAGAACCAAGGAAAGAATTTCACAGAACCCTCCATTCAGCGGTGAGGCAAAAGACGAAGAAACACGGTTCTTTTGACTGAACTGGTGGTAGATATCAACGAGTTTTTAAATATCGGTCTTTCAGATGTGAATTTGTTCCCCACCACTGTACAAGAGTGTTAACTTGTTCTGAACTTTGTCGTTGAGATGTTGAACTGCGAGAGCTGACATCAGGGCTTCAGTTTCTCACATTAGAGCCAGAGAGAGTCCGTTTCCCAGAGTAAGATCAGTGTGTCTGATAGTCCCTCTTGAATTTCACCTTCACTTTTCTTCTGTCTTCTGCTCTGTCTTAAATTGCAGTGATCCTCAGTTTATCTAGAGTTCAGCGTTAAAAGTATGTAATCAGATTTGTTGGTACATTCTTCTCCGCCACAAAGACTTCATTCTGTTCAGCAGACTATGAGGCTCTGTTCTCAGAGGAAGGATGAGTTTGCTCATACCAGAGTGCTGATATTAGTTTGGTGATCTAGCCCACAGAGCTTTCTTCTACTTTTCCCCCTGCTTTGGTTGCTCTCTGTTTCTCAGCGGGGCTCATCCTTAATTTAATTTCCCCTGGTGGGATGAAGCTCTGGCCAGATGTTAAAGTGAGTGAAGTCTTTAAAACTTGCTGACCTGAGCATCTGAGCACTTCTATGATGAAGAGGTCAGTGCAGACGTCCTCTTCAGGCGTCTAGTGCACGCCTTGCACTTCTTCAGCGGGCCATAACACAGATCAGAAGGGTTCACACTTGAATGCTGCGTTTAAAAAAGTCGGTTTTTTTGGGTCACAATGATCCTTCCATAGTTGACCTAGCTAACCCCAAACCTGCATGAACTGTGACGTGAGAGCTCAAGTGTGTTTTGGATGAGGCGTACTGGCACATGTTCTGCAGAAGGTCTAAGAGTTCCTGGGTGGTCTAATCATGGTTGCCTCGCTCATTTTGGATTTAAAAAACAATTTGTGGAGGTGTTTCTGTCGATGAGGGTCATCCGAGTGGATGTTCTTTCCATGAAGAGGAGACAGGTATGCTCTTCATCCACCACGCCCTCCTGCGTTGAAGAGCACTCGTTTCTTAACAGTCGCACTCAGGATCCACTTGAACCTCTTTTTCCGGAGAGCTCTTTCAAACAGATCACAAATCACTTGTCTTGACTTTTGTGACATGCACTCAAGTATGTTGACAAGAACACACACTCCTCTCAGCCCTGCAGATAAGTCATCTATCACAGGGCTGTGTCAGGCTGTGGTCCCCCCCCCGGGCACCTAAACTAGCCTGCTCTGCTACAAAGACCGGTTGCAAAAGAGTTCAGTTTCTCTTCAAAAGTTTGGTTTACTTGTTAGACATTAAAATGTAGTAAATGTCCACTTTTGTTGCATTTATACATCATGTTTTGTCCATTTTTTCCCTGCTGTTCTGCATTGTTACCTTTGTTTCTCAGTGCGTCTACTCGGTGGGGTTTGATGAGCTGCACATATATTGTGAGTGTCTATTGGTATGTGTGAACACTTCCCAGAATGTGTTTTTCCTTTGGCATGTTAATGTGTGTGTTTTCATTTTACAAGGGTCCAGTTCAGACTGGGCGTTTTGAAGAGGGCCAGACAGCTGCCTTTTACTGCCCCGGGGGGTAATAAACATTGAGGGAGGGGTAGTTATTTACTCTTTTTATTAGAGCAGGAGGCAGAGAAGGGGGCTTTATTGGGGTCACACTGTAGCTGCACACAGCTGCAGGGCAAAGAGAGAAATGAAGTAGAGATGCTTCTTTCGGAAGGCTTTTTATCAAACGTTTCCTCCAGATTCCAACCGTTCTTGATTTTTGTTTGTTGAGTTTGTTGCTGACAGCATGTGCTCATGAGTGCTAAATTCACCCCACCCCCCAATCCTCCATTTACAAGGACCCTGCTGCCTGCTAATTGTTGAACACATCTGCTGTCAATCAGCTGTACCTGCAATCCAACTGGCATTTCCGGGAGACGTGCCCACTGACCCGGACTGTGACCGTTTGAAGATCGTTCCGAAAACTCATCGTGCGACTAGCATGCTGACCCATATTTGACTTATAATCCATGGAGGTTGGCATAACAACAGATGTGTCTTAAACAGGGATTTGGATTATGCTGTGAATGAGAAAATCAGAACCCCTCCTTCAGTACGCATACTGATATGTACAGATGGGTGACAGATTAGAGGAAGAACATGAACCTTTGACCCCGGTCATGACGGGGGGCCATGGTTACTGACGTTGTTTGGAGAATGGGACATAGGTAAGGGCCCACAGCACCTAAATTGGGGTCACCAAATAAAGAAAATGAATCTTTCTTCTTCTTGATGGAAATTTGGTAAAAGAAACATTTACTATGTAGATATTAAGGGGCATTTGCTTTCATTTATTAACATTTTCTTGCTTTCCTTGTTGGCGACCTGTCCAGGGTGTATCCTGCCTTCACCCACAGATGGCCGGGTTAGACTCCGGCAGCCCCGTGACCCCGAACGGGAAAAAATGGGTTCAAAAAATGGACGGATAAGAAAAGAAAAAGAAGATTCTTCGGGAGATAACTTTTCACCATCACTTTATGTTTTGGTCTTATTTTTTTCTGGTTGGAGCTCATTTTGGTCAATCTCACCCCAAAGAAGGCAGCTGATTTACTTGCTGGGTTTTATCAACAATTATAAAGGAAACAAAACTAAATATATATATATATATATATATATATATATCTGTTGTTGCCATTCCTATGTCAAATACAAGCAGATCTGTTGGTTCACTCTGCTGTAAATGCATATTTTCTTTAGACTGTAGTGCTCTAAAAAGTTTTAAGTATCACAATGCATTTAATCCACATTGGAGAAATAAAACAGAAAATCACTCAATAAAAAAAGATATTTGCTGCTCTTTTCCATGTTAAATAACAAAATTATAAAACAAAATAAATCAAGATATGTACATCTGCTCTTTGGCTAGTTTTGATACCATTGGACCTGTTGAAGGCAGAATATTTTTTACTATTTTACAACATAGTTTAGATTTTACATTTTCCTATTAAGTGAAGGTTTTAGTCTCTCTTATTCCTTTCTCATAAAACGTTGGATTGATATTAGTGTCTGCAAGGCAGATCAAATTTGAAAAAATAAACATTAAATAGATGTAAAATATTCCTGCATCTTACCTGTGATAGTGTTTGTGAGCAGATCTGCATAAAACGTGCAGAAATATAAGGACATGAGGCGTAGCTTCAGGCAGAAGATGGAAGGGATGGGAAGACTGAAAACTAACGAAGCAGTGAAGGAGCTTCAGAGAGCGCAGACGAGTTATTCTGGTTGCAGACAGCGGACAAGAAGCCTAAAATAAGACAGAGCAACCTAATGCAGATAAATTCTGGAGCTACAGACACAAATCATAAAATTTATGGTAGCGGGAAATGCTTTCTGCAAGGCTACAGAAGAGCCAAAGTCGACATGAGACTTTAAGATGTGGTTTATTATTTTCCTCGTAGAAAGTGTTGCATTCCTTTTGTCACATTTCAAATAAAAGAGACACAAAGTAAAAGCCTAGTGTAGTAATAAATAAACAATATTAGAACGAGATAGAAAAATCAGAGGGGCGTGGCTACGGAAACAGAGAGGTCAGCCGGACACATCAAAGCTGACCTGATACTGAAAGAGCTCAAAGATTGGTTTACACATCTACAAATTTAGACTCGAAACCTCATCTGCACCCACACAACCCTCAAACACAAGTCGCACAAACAAAGCCTCAGTGCAAACAGTGAAGCAAACATTTGCATGTTTAAAACGCTAGCTGCTCACACTTGTTAAGGCATTCCCGAAGCTCAGGGTCAAAAAAATGTGTGCGACGTGCAATTTCTACACTTTATAAATGGATAAAGTTACAGGGAAAAGTGTGAAACTAAAAAACTAAGGAGTAAGGAGTAGTGTTGGAGGACGGCAAAGAGGAGGAAGCTGCTGGAAGGACGAGAAGAGAGTAGTGCTCTTTTCATTGTCGCTCGTACACTCTGGTGCAAATCACATCGTCTGCTCTCATGGTCTGCAAAGAAAGAGAGAGCAACAGGGGCAGAGAATTTACAATCAGAGGTTCAAAAAGTCCATTTTCTCCCCAACAGAAGCCAACAATCCTATTCAAACCTTAAACTCTGATTTGAGATGATTATTTTCCATAATTAGAGTAGTTAACTCCAAGCATCATGGGATCCAGCTGTTATTAAAAACTGTCTCTTCATAGAAAGTCATCAAATAAAAAGAAAGAAACTCACATATAAACAACTGTTGGCTTCATGAAGACTCTTGTGGGTTTAATACTGGAGTGAGTCAAGACTTGACTTTCTGCCTAACGCTGAGCAAGCGCCTGCTTTTAAATGCTCCTTTTATTTACAAGTAGCACAAGTAAAAGCTTATTTACTGGTGGGAGGGCTGCAATAAGTGTCTCTGTGCCATCTCCAGTTAAACTGGGTTCACAGGTAGACCTGGATCAAAGAAAGTAAACAAATTCAGTTTTGCAAGTTTGGATGGACTTTAGGATTTAAAAAAGTAAATAAAAATTGTATTTTATAAAGTTAGCCTTGAGCAGATAGTTTGAGGTTTGGGGTGTTGTTGTAAAGGTTGTATTTCTTACAAATTGTGCAGAGTAAGCAATAACAGAAGTGAAATAGCGAAAAATGTGTGCCTGCAATTATTTTGAAAAATAAATGTGGGTTTTTTTGTACTCAGATTTCTGTAATTCCTTTTGTAATAAGCAGATGTGTTTTTAACCTGGAAAAATAAAAGTTTCCCTCAGTTCATTGCTGGAAGTTTAAAAAAATATGCAAAGGCCCGTTTTGGCAATGTATGCAACAGTTTTTTTGTCCAAATAGACTTATTTTTAAAAGCTGCTGACCACACATTAACCAATGCTTATGCAAAAATGCAATAATAATGCAACAAAAAGACATTAAATCAGACAGTTTGAGGCCTTTTGCTCTTTTAAGCTGTTTTTTGAACTTGTAATTTTGCTGATTTGTTGCTGCTGCACATGAACCCCAAGTTTTCATAAACAAAGTGTACAAAAATACAGCTCTCAAAAATTCTAAATTGAGTGGATTGTCTTACCAGAATCAGCTTGCCGTCACTGGTCATCTCTCGGGTCCAGAACGTCTTGGGTCCGTCTCCTTTCTGAAGAGTCTGCTCACAGCTGATCTTGTTGTCCGTTTCCCAAACCGGAAAACTCTGAAGGCATTGAAAAGGTTAAAGGAGGAAGAAATGCAGAGATGAATGCATGCACAGCTGAATGGGATGTCAGTGACGACGACGAGGACTTAATGAGGGAGTGTCTGATAGAGGGAGGCAAGACAGCTGCAGCAGAGGTGATAAGTTGTGATGCGCTCATCCTGGGTGGCGTGAAGCCCTGGCTGCTTGTTTGTGTTTGCTTTGGATACGGCCAGACAGAGGCCATCCATGGGATAATCGGGAGAGCAGTTGGGAGAATTAGGGAGGGACAGAGGGCAGAAAAGGGCAAGACAAGGAAATTGAGGGATGTACAGGAGTTGAAAAAGATCATTAGAGCGCAGTCTACCACTACAGACCATCGCCCAAACATAATAACGAGTTTCAGACAGATGTCCTATGAGATTCTATCCACAAGTTTAAGATGAAGCTCAAATCAGTGCCTTTTCTCTGTACCGTGCAGGGACGCCCGTCCACTGTGGTCTCGTTGAACTCCTGTCCCACCGTGAAGGTGATGTGAGTGGTGCGAACTGTAGTTGACGTCTTAATCGACAGCGTCTCTCCATCTTGAGTGATCTCCACTAGTGGCTTGGAGGCTGCCTTCACCGCAATCATGCGTAGCATCACGTTCACACCTGACAATAATGTAAAAGCAGCTTCAGAAAAAGAAAATATCCCACACACCCTGAAGAAGAAATCATTTTGTGTTGGTTTTTGGACATTTTTTTTTCAAAAGAATGAGGAGATTTACAGGAAAAAAAAAACTCAAACTCATTTTACATCGACGTCTCAGACGTCAACATTTCCTGTGAGCATGCAGTCTTACTCCACGAGTTCTTTAGCTCATTTAGAATGTAAAGAGAGAAGTGGTGGGTCTGCATCTGCGCAGTGATGACGGCAGAGGAAACAATGAGGTCATTAGACAAAGCATGTCTGCACATCTGTGTTCCCCTCAGACCTAATCATCTAAGCACGCTAGCAAACACACACACGCTGAAGCACTCGAACCAACGTGAGGATTTATGCTTTCTGAGATAAACATCACGCTCCTTTTTCCAACTTCCAGCAGCCTCAGAGAAAACATGCAGATAAGCTTGATTGTGGTGTTAGGGAACTTCAAAAAGCTCTTTCTTTTGCACAGAAAAAAATGGCCATTTTCATATTTGCAAATCTGTTTAATAACTTTTTGTTTTCTACTTAATTTAAAGGTAGTTTTATGGTTGTAATGTGTCCCTTAGTGGGGAATTCCTGTAGCGTTTTCTCCATTTTTTAAAGTGTTTTGAGAGGAATAAGGTAAAAAAGAGTTGCATCGTGGGAAAGGAGGGACGGAGGAGTAGAGGGATGTGCTGGAGGGGCAGAGCGGACAGTCGAGGGTCGGTGGTCTGTGTGTGTGAAGATGTCTTCCGAGTGCGAGGGGAAGTTTGTGTGCACTGTTGAGTTGGGTTTCACACTTCTCACCTCATGCAGATTCCCACCTGTCAGCAAGTGTAAATATATAAAAACAGATATGCGCGGTCGCAGCGGGGTTTCCAGCTTTCACTTTTCACCTGTATTAGCCTGACTGTACAGTATCAAACACAAGAAGTATGAAAATTGTTCTGAGGCAAATCCAAGTTCCTTTGATGATGCAAGGAAAAATGTGTGGCAAGGAGCCAGTTATTTTGTAAAATGGGAAAATTCACCCAAAGTGCACACGTGTTGCTTTTGAGGTTGTCTTTATTTAAATGTTTTATTTTTTACTTGCATAAAAGTTTTACATGAACAAACACAAACAGTTTAATTGAAACACATGAAGGAAAACAGTGATTCATCTCTCTATTTTAACTCTTAAGACATGAATTTCAAATGCCTTTTCCACATGCATTGCACTTTCATACTATTTTAAATTTGGCACGTCCAAAGCCTGGCCCGTGGGCCAAATGTGGCCCACGCATGTTTAAAGTTACCGGCCCACAAACTCCAGACATCAATGGTACCACCACCACCACCACCATCCTTGCAATTTCTAATGACTATGTGTAAGATTTCTCGACTGTGATTGGTTAAATTACAGTGCATAAACCTGTAGCAACAACCTGTGGCTACTTGACTTTCTTTGATCAAAACCGCAGTGGTTTGTACTTCTGAATAAGAGAACTTTTTGTGTCACTTTCCTGCTCATATCTAAAGGTTGACAGTGAGCATTTAGAAGTGAAAATATGGAACAGTTGTTGTGAATCCAGATTTAATGTTGACAAAGGCCTTTTTTTCCAAGACTGACTTTAAGTTATAGATTTATTTTTGGGCTTCAGATGTGAAATTGACAGTAATTTTGATAGATTTCGACATAATTCAGTTCTATGTGAAGAAATGAAAAGTATACACAATTTCTATTACATAGTTTGTTTACATTTAACGTTATTTGAAAGGTTTCAAAGTTGACTGGTTGGCCCTCACTGATTTTCACCTCACCAAATCTACCTATTTTTGCTAAAAGTTTTCAATGATTATTATTCATTCAAATCAGAGTCAGATATGCTTAGAATCTTAAATACTGGACAACTACCCACATACGCAGTCAGTGAGACAGACGGTCAGGGTCAGGGGTCAAAGGGCAGAGGCCTGGGAGACAGGGAGGCAGAAGGAGTGAGGAAAGAGTAGAGGATGGATAGTGGGTGGTGGGTGGGTGGAGAGTGGGAGAAGATGGATAAATGGAGATGAGGGGTGCCGACAGGCTGCATCCAGCTGGGATGTGCCCCTAATGAAACTGGGAATCAGATGCCTCTCTGCAAGTCTTAGCAATGCAGCCGAGCATTTGAGGGAACGCATGCAGGAATGCTGCGAGCGAGCACAGTGCATGAGAGCTTGTGCAGCACATTTTGCATTACAACTGCTGTGGATCCACATGAAACAGACAGTTGGTGCCCAATCATATCAGTCTTCTTCATTGTCCCCTTTCATATCCCTTCAAACAGAAGGATGGAGATGTGGTTATTGGACCGAAGTTGCATGTTAATTACTTCATTAGAAATTTTTCACTCTTTCACTGTAGCTATCTGTGCACAATGGTGCCTTTTCACGGCTGCTTCCGTGACCTCCATGCGCTGTGGACTACAAAGCGCGTGTGAGGAGAGCGTGAGATAAAGCGCAGCCTTGTTTGGCTCAATCATATCTCTCTCCTCCTTGCATGTTCGCTGACATGAATTCCAGGTGTGCACCGGAAAATCACATCATGAGAAACTACCGCGGGAACGCGGCACGGGGCAATAGGGGTGCGCGCTTCCTGACGCGCGCGGTTTAAGGGAAAACGAGGCGCCAAACCAATCCGAGCAGCAGGTGTTTTCTCTTCTCCGTGACTCCCGCTGCTGGCCTGCAAAGCTTTGTGTCATAACGGTCTCTTCACGCGCACCCACACAGTTTTCCTAGGTTGTGACACGGACAGAAGTGTAGCCGCTTGTCTCTTTTGTGTTAGCGGGGAAGGCCAAGGGGTGTGTGTGTGTGTGAGTGTGTGTGCGGGGTGGGGGGTGGGGGTGGGGGTGGGGGGGTTTGATGCTGGCATCAGTCCAAGTTTGGGGTGCCGTTTGATCCTCCACCCATGCGGGACAGGGTGACCTCTCCATGGTGCACAGAGGCAAGATTTTTGGGCTGACAATAAAACAACAATAAAAAACAATCTCACCTAAAGCTTTTAGGAGCTCCTCAAAGTTCTCAGAACTTTTCATCTCCCAGGTGCCAGAAAAATCGGGGATTTTTCGCTCCATGCTCGGCAATTTTTGGATCAATAAAAGCTGAGATGTCTGCTCCGGGTCAGGCTGTTGTCCGTGCGTAAAAATGCTCCAATTTACCCCTCTGAGTTCGGGTCGTCTGGCGTTGCTTCTGCTCCTCTTGGATGAGTGACCTGATGTCTGCGCGCGCGCCGCATCCACTGAGCGTTTCAAGTGGCAGCTACAAGTTAAGACACTTGAACAAGACTGCACGCCCCGTTTTTATACGGTCCCGCCCCGAAGGCCAACTTAGAACCTACACAAGTCCGTCGTATTTGAAGCCAACCACGCCCCTTTAGGCAACACGTGTATTTTAAAGCTGGAGAGCGCGCCCTGGAGACCCGGGATCCTGCGCGCCCTGGAGGGACAGCGCGTAAAATATGACAGCACAAATATGTAGGCGTGTGTTTTGCCCCTTGTATGATTATAGCATTGTTAAGCGCATAGCTTTGATCCAGTCAGCGCTGTTATTTCAAAACAAGGAGGATGTAGTCAGGCCGCAGTGTTGACAGAACATGTCGTCTTGGCAGGGCGGTGCGAAGGAAGAGCTACTCAACTGCCAGACTGGCAGGCTGAGTGGTTGGCAGAGCGGTTCTCTGTGTGTGTGTGTGTATGGGGGGATGATTGTGAAGAGAAGGAAGCCAAGTTCACGCCCCTCGCCCCGATCCCCATGCAGCTCCTGCGCCACGGAACTGCGCCGTGAAAATCCAAACCGTAGTAATGGGATCCAGCTTCTGGCTGCGACCTTAGGAGCTGATGATTTAGCTGAGCCCGCGTCAGAGGGAATAACACTCATGAAAGAAGCACGCAGAGAGAGGGCCAGAGATTAAAATAAAGGATGGGGTTAGTCGGTGGTGTGTCCCTCAGAGCTTTGCGCCCCCCGCTGCGAAGACGGAAGAAAGGGGTGAGAGGAGGAGGAGATTTGTCAGATGGTGCAGGGTCAGGGGCCCATGGGGTAGGAGGTAGCGCCATAACATCTCACATACACATTCATGCACCTAAAGTATGCGCACACGCACCCGTGCGCGGATGATGGATGGAGAGTGGACAAAGCGCACGTTAACTATTGACTCTTGATGGATGATCCATCCACGGTGAATGAACCAAAGGTTACCAAGGCGACCTGGTTTATTGGAAAAGGGGAGGCAGCAGGTTTCAGTTGATCTGACTGCTAATTGAAGGACTCACTGTCAGAGTCACAATGGAAACACATTTTAAAGGGCATCACCGTGATTCAATTCCATTTTATTTATATAGCCCAATATCACAGCCATAGCCGTCTCATTGGACTGACTTCAGTATATTGCAATGATGCAGTGATGTGCCTGTAATCCTGCAACTCTGTGGTGGAAATACCTTGATTATTCCATTCACATACAAGTAATCTGCACAGTGCCATGAAGCCTGATTTGTCAGTTTTGATCTTTTTTGACCCAACTTAAAATTGTATTCCACAAAATAATTTATTATTTAAAGATCCACTCCAGTAAAAAACGTGTTTTGGGTGTTTTTAACATGTTCTTGTGGCATTTTTCTAATAATGGAGGACATATATGAAAAAAAATCAGATTAAAATTACATTTATAAGTATTTAAATTCCAATCATTGTGAATCAGGAGCTGGATAAAGGCTGTAGCTGCGGTGCTACAATCGGCAGGCCACAAGCTCTCTGCTTCATTCTAATGCATCCACTTTCAGACAAATTAAACAGATCCATGTACGTCTTCCTCATCCAAGCTGGCATCTGGCTCAAAACTGTTAGGGCCTGTAAGCTAATGAGAGAGTCTAAGCAAAGGGATCATGGGAAATTAGGGCAGACTTACTCCACATCAACAGTTCCGCCCACAACTGAGAAGTGATTTTTTGATGAACTCCTGCAGCTCTGCCAAAACAATGTCTTAGAAAATGACACAGGTTTTTAATTTTGGCTAAAAATGGCATCATCATAATTAAAAAACCACTGGCTTTTATGCAGTTGATAAAAAGATGATTAAAGTGGGACTTTAACACCAGCTGTAGCCTGTTGAATAGGGTGTGGTTATAAAATGGGGGCTGATTAAGTCACAAATTCATCAAAGATCCGAGAGCATTCATCTTTACCTTTGCTGCAGGCCATTATGGCCCAGCAAGAAATGCATGAAAGGCCGCTGAATCCAACAGGAATCTGCTGTGTGGTCTACAGCGCAGTGACACGCTCATCCACCGTGTGTGTGTGTGTGTGTGTGTGCGTGTGCTCCTCAGACAGGAGCTTGATGAAGAGATCCGTAATGTGTGTGATGCTGCATGTCAGCACACCATGACAAAGCACAGCTCAGCATTCAGCTCCACTCAACCGTGCTTTGCCTCCCACTCTCTTTCCCCTGTCCGCCCAATCCTTTCCTCCATTCTCCCTCTTCCTTTTTTTGCTCCTTCTTTACCTCCAAAAACGTTCTCCCCTTTCTTTTCTTTCTCTTTCTCCTGCTGGCATGTTTTTGTTCTTTTGTGCCGCTTCACAGCTCAAAGAAGAGAGGATAGAGGAGAGAAGAGGGGTGAAAAGTTAGAGATCAGAGCTCATTTTTTAAATCTCGTTGTGAAAAGGGATTGACTCAGCAAACAGGGACAGAAGAGATCAAAAGTTGGCCGACAGTGACAGAGATGATGGAAAATCTGAGAGGCGTGAAAGGAGAGATGCTTCTCTGACTTTGCCAGTTTCCATGTCCTCTGATGGGGCCAACTTCATTTTACTCATCTTCCTTATGGGGACACCATGATCCCTCTGTTAGCGGTTGGCGTCTTTTATTTCTGGCGTGTTCTTTCTCACTCTGAAATTATTGTCAGTAACTGATATCATTTTCTGGCACAGCAAAACTGACTGACAGGCTGTACAACATGGAAGCAGAACAATGTCTATTCAGGTCATATCTGGCTTTTTGCCCAAAGGTTGAGGCAAAAACACATTTAAAGAAAATTGCAAAACAACCAAATATGAGGGAAAATGATAATTATTTATGACAATCATAAATATTTAGAAAATTACAAACAAACAAACAATGCTTGGTCATTGCTTTCGTTTTTTGTGAAAGTCAACATCTCGTCAGTTTTTTTGAAAGACAAAAAGTCAAACGGAACAAAGGTGGTTGATCAGATGACAGGGAAACCAGGAAAAAGCCTAATGCTGGAATTGTGTTTTGGAATTCTTACGACTATAACAGAGGTGTGTACAAGTCCATTTTATCAACGTTTTCTGAGAACTGTGAAACTTTCAGAGTTTAGCTTTGGTGATATATATGAAAAGGCCCTTGATGTGCATTTGCTGTCTGTACATTACACATTTATGAAGAGGAAAACAAGAAAGACAAACTATTATCAGATTGTCACAGTGGTGAATAACAACGTACAACAAGCTTAAGGTGTTTCATGGCTCATCTAAAACCAAACATGTGGTGCAGCATTACACAACAGTCCACTCCTTTATTTTTTCAAGAACTGGGAAAATGTTCTTGCCTCTATCACATTATATTTTGCTTATCACACTGTCGTCTGTGTCAGTGGACCTGATCCCTGGTTTCCCAGAGTCTCGCTCTCCAACACAGACCCAGCTTAAGATGTGCGAATTTATGGGTGGAGGTGGTGTTTTTGTTCATGGAGATTTGTGAGAATACTTTAGTAAAAACACGCTGATTGTTCAGGTGAAGGCCTTTTTGCACCCCTAAAAATACACCTGTTCAAAGGGCCCTGTAGCTTCACTGATCCCTAAACAAATCACAAGTAGCTGAGAATTTATCAGTAATATTATTTTTAATAAAACAATTCTAGATCTAGACATCTTAAAACAATTTTAGCCCCAAAATCAGTGCCTGATGCATTTTGTCACATGCAGCTGCAGGGGGGCTGACCTGTACGGGTTCTGCAGGTTTTTGGGTTGTCTGGGCCCGTTGAGGGCTGTGGACAGGAGGGGGTCCATCTTAAAAGGAGCACATTTGCAGGCTCCTGCGGCCACCTTCAGGGAGGTCATGAAGCGTATGATTGTCGTGTGTGTGGTAAGTGTCTTGTCAAGCTTTTGTAAGGATAATGCAAGTTACACATACATGACGTACTTGTGAAGCTGTCGTCCGCTGCCCTAACGCTGCACTCCAGCCATTAGTGAGGTGGTTCACTGGCTCTTTGCAGGCTGCATGGACAGAGTGTGCAGGTGAAGTACCTGTAGGACGCCTGTATGTCCACTCAAACTAGACTCAGATTGTCTAATTTCCTCATTTCAGTCAAGCTGCACACAAGAAATTCACAATGGGCGCTCAAGTCACATGCACTTATCACTAAGGCTTATACATATTCCCATACATGCTGTTACATTTGTTCAAAGCAACTTAGAGATGTTTGACCTCAATTTTCCTATGACCTGAAACTGTGCATGAGTGAGCTTCTGGGAGCAGATACCAGTCTCTCTTTTTTTTCTCTGGGATTACATAACTTCTTTTTTTATTCAAATCAGAGCAAACCTTGTGTTACCACTGGCACCATAATGATCCATGCCATATCTCAACACTTACTTCCTGTTGGGCTGTGTATTGTTTCCTATTTCCCGTCTTCATTCAAATGGTAGAGATTTGACCCACACAGATTAGTTATTGCTCTGGAGAACCCCATTTTCTGGAGTTTTGGCACATGTGTTTGGTACGTGGCAACAATAGAGTCCTCCATTAGATGTGACACTTGTTTAAAACGTTCAGTACTTTTGAAGAGGAACAGTGTGTCTGAATGAGCTGCATCTGGTGTGTGTTTGATGTAATGAGATAAGCCCTCCGGAAAGAAATAACTCAGTGCTATTCTTCATTTTATCTTCTACATGACCCCCCATGCTCAGTCCTACCAGATGTGAACTTGACCTCCACCAAATCCTGCTGAAACTCACAATCTGTGGCATTTAACCATCAACAAAGCACATGAAGCTTCTTTAAATTACTGTCTTTCTCCCCGATTTTTCTTGTTTTCTGTCACAAAGTCATGAGACAAACCAGAAAAAGCAACATTTAGTTGTTTTGCCTTTCCAGGATTAAAAAAAACAGATAATTTACCTCATTTACTAGAAATATATATGTTTTAACTTGTACTGGTGGCTTAAAAAGCAAAAAAAAAAACGTTTTCTATGAATTTTAACAAACTTTAACAGATTAATAAAGTAATCAGTTTTGATATTTAGCATCCACAAGCCTGTGCAGCACTTCTGACACACATGGATTTGATCAGAATGGTAAGGATGGCAGATTTTAATGTGGAAACAGGATGACAAAAATGCACAAAGGGGAAGAAGGAAGGATTAAAACTGTGAACAGAGACAGATGATTGTGAATTTGTGTGATTTTGTGCATGAAATGTGTGTGCGCGGCTTACCAAAAACCCCTGAAAAACTGTTTCTGAGCAAAGCAAGTCCAGTCCTGCATTGTAGTTTCTCATCCTTTTATTATGACATTATCTCATTAAATTGCCACTATTACCTTCAAAACTCACAGAGTTTAAATAGGATTTATCATGCTGATGTTTCCTTTATACAAAGCTTGAGATTTATCGAGCGCATCAGTGTTTGTGCAGAGGCGTACATGAGGCCAAACCTCCAGATGCCTGTGCAGTTGCACCCAGACGTCTGTATTACTCACAGTTTGTTCCTTTTGTCCATCAGGTCTCACCTCCTCCCCCTTCAACTTCTTAAAATCCTTCTTCCCTCCCCCTCGTGTCTTTGTGGTTCTAATTATTGTGCTCTTTTGTTGCAAGTTAGTGCAGACAGCGGGAGAGCAAGAGCTGAAGTTCAGCCTAAATGGAGGGGAGGCGAAGGTTTAGAAGCCGATTCAAGGCAAGCATTAAAAGTTTGCTCCATTGAGGTGGTCATTTAATCCAGATGTCTGCGTGTGGGGTGTTTTCTGGCATCTTTTCCGTTCTATGTCACAGATTTAATGAGAGCCCCTCTGCTGCACTGCATGACCGCGGCACTGTAAAGTTGCTTTGTGTGGCCTCATTGATGCTGAATCACTCAACACTGGACAGGAAGGCCGGGGACAACAGAAGGGAGGAACTGACAGGAAGAGAAAAGAAAAAAAGGCGTCAAAATGAAAAGAAAGGAAGCGAAGGAGATAGAGGGGTTCATGAGAAAGTGTGGCTGAAATGTGGTGAAGGGAATAGGGGGTGGCTGAGAAAGAAAACAAGAGTCGTTTCCCAAACTTCAGCTGTTTTCACCTTATTTTCTACAAGTGTGACTCGTTTTCTCCAAAAACCTTGACAAGGTCAATCAAAGTGCAGCTTTCTGTTTCATATCTCGCCTCCTTCTGTTTGCCTCCCTCTCAATCTGCTTGTTCTTTTCTTTCCTGGACCGCGGTCAACAATTGTTGTGCACTTTCGCTTTTTCCTGAGACGTAAATGTGTCAGCAATTTGTTCAAAAAGTCTGACTTCCAGCAGGCGCAACGTTTGCTGCATGTGCATGCATGACCATGAGAAGCTGTTGGAGGTCTGATCACTGAACGTGGACAGAGAGTGTCTCTGAAGTCCTCTGAGATCCCATTTGTGTTTTCCCTTCCTGCCTGAAAAGCATTCGGTTCCTCTTATGGCTGTGCGGCGCTTGGAGGCAAAAACAGAAAGACTGCATTAAGTTAAAGTGATCTTGTGACTTCTTCATGATCTCATGACTTTGCCAAAGGTCTGTGAGAAACTGAAAGGATATCATATACTATATGAAAGTGTTGAGCTATAGTCACATGGTGAAGATGTGTTTATTATGAACAAAAAGGGGCTAAACACATGAATGCATTGTAGTATTTTAGTAAGTAATCTGTCAGTGGTGAAGATTCTTCAAAGGTCAAGGCGGCACATACTTTTTATGGATGACATTTATATATTTTCGGCTACCTGAACAGGATTAGCATTATTTTTTGATTGATTTTTTGCAGCTATTTTCCTTGGCTGCTCTCCCCGTGCTCTTGTTTGTGTCAAATCTATCACATAACTGTTGTAATTGCGATCCAAATAAAAGTTATAATATGTTTGTATTTTAGTCTGTCGAGGACATCCGGTTCTAGCCGTCAATGTCTGCAGCCAGGTCAGAAAATGATTGTTGGGTTCTCCACAGTTCAGCATGAGATCAATTTGCAAATAAACAGAAATTTTCCCATGAATATTTCTGGTTTGTTCAGATGTGTTTTGCTGTTTTGTCTTACAGCTTATGTTTCAGTGTTTGTTTACAAAGCATCTGTTTCCACCCAACATGTTGCTGGAAAAGCTGACAAAACAGTTTACTCTTTGTTTAAAAATCAGGAATTTTTCTTCTGATCCACAAAGAGCCATTTGGAAGCCTTTTGGCAAATCCCCAATTGGTCATCACGCGCATTTTAGAAAGGGGTTTTTTTTTCTGCTCAGTTTGCCATAAAGGTCTAACTGATGGTGTGTTTCACAGATGGCTGTCCTTTTGTAAGTTTCTCCCATCTGAGCGGAGGGACTCCAGACCTCATTTAAGTTAACTCTGGGCTTTGTTGTGCCTGACTGAGCCCTTTTGCAAAGATTACTTTCCTGGGCTAAGCAGCCAAAACAAGGAAGTTTTTTAAAGACTATTTGTGTTTATGAAGCTGTGCTTCTGCAAAAATGTGCCTCCAGCTGAGAAACATTGCATGCACAGGTGAGATTTTATTAATTCTTTAACAATTTCTGACAAGTTTCACATTCTGTATTGTTACTCATTACAAGTACACAACAAGTACAGTTGAATTTTTGGGACAAATACCCTGAGATATAACTTTTGGCATCCTCTAGTTCCTTCTAGGGTAAATTAAACGTCAGAAGGCATAAAAAGTGACCAAGAAAGTGAAGATCAACCAGAGCCATGACATTTTAAAGCTTGGAGCCTGGTTTTTTCTTTGTGAACTCTGGCAGCTCCTGGCATTATTACTGGGCCTCTGATTTGTGGGGTTTCCCTCAAAGTGGACGGGCACACATTCATTCTCCAACACCTCACAGGCCAGGATCAGGTGTTTCCTTTCCCGCTCCACTTTTCTGATCCCGCAGGTTCCTGTAGTGCTCCTCACTGTGACAAAAGTGAAAGGCTCCTGGCTGATGCACAGATTGTCCTTGAACATCTTCCCTCCTCTGTCTGAGCACACGGCTCGGACTTTGTCCAGGTCCTCCTGACGGACGAAGGACTGCGTTGGCCTGTCGCAGCCTCCCAAATTCTTGATGAACTTCTCCCACTCGTTATGATCCACAGAGTCTGGAGTACCAGAGGGCAGGTGGCGTTTCAGGAACCTGTCGTATCCGTTGTTCCATTTGGAGGGCTGGCAAGGAGCATCGTTTTTAGCAGATATTTGGTCACCCAACAGCAGGCAGAGGGTAAGAGAGACCAAAGTTCTGTGTGCAGCCATCCCCACACGGTCCTAAAGCACAAAACACTCTAGTTACGATACAGAGTTTCCATGCATTTCACCTCTTTCTTCTTCAGTAACCTTTAACCATTACTGTCATTGCATTTGTTCCATAAAAGGATCAGGCGGATAAACACACATCTGTGAGGAACTGGAGAGCAGCGGTGAGAAATACCTTACCTTATTTTGGCAGCAGTAGATGTTTCTGTAAATCACATCAGTGACCTGAACACTTCAGGTGTTGGATATGTCTGCCGTCCTGCAGTTGCTGTTCCACATTTCACTTCCTGTGAGCTGAGTGGGAGGAGCCTGTGCACTTATGCCTCTGTCCACGTGGCTGTGCTTTAGAGCTGTGGTTCGAAACCCTTTTTTGAGAAACCCTCCCAGTACTCCCCAACCAGCGCACAACACAATTTATAAACTGCTGTGGTCAATTTTAATAATCGTATTTTGATTTATTCACACTCAGTAATAGTTATTGAAATAAAATCTGAAGAAGTAACATAAAGTAAGTTTGCCGGTTCGTTTGATTCATGGAGGTAAACATGTTCAAACAGAATGTTAGTGACAGTTCTGTTATCCAGTTGACGTCCTGAAGGCGAGACAAGGCACCTGGACTTAGAATTATCTTCCTTCAATATACATTAATGTACATATAATCTTCATTGCTATCTGTTAAATTATTTTTTTTAATAAAATTTCATTTATAAGTTAATGGCAAAATGTTGACAGTGAACCTAAAATGTGAGATGAATTGCAAATAAAAACCACAAATGTTATAAAAATCTTTCAAACATTTAATTACCTAAAAAAATAAAAGCAAGATCTCATTTCCATCTTCTGACAGAAATAGCATCTTGCTTTCTTTTTTTTTTTTTTTTTTACAAAAAAACAAATTAAATTCATTTTTGTTAAAAAGAAACAACAATTCCATCAATGTTTGTGTCTTTCATCTCATCCATTTTATAATAAATGACTCAAATGATAGCAGGCACTTATTTCAGTTTTTTGAATGTCTGAATAAATCAAACCATCTTTTATTCTTTCATTAACATTTTTATTTTTAGTCAACACTCACTTTGACTTCCTTCAAGCAAACCTTCACAGAAAATGGGATTTATAGCTACAAAGAACTTTGTTAAACTGTGTAAGAATACACATTTAAAACTATCACAAATATTTTTGGGTCATTTATAGTCACTCACATCTTTAGGAAAAGTACAATCATTTGTATGCATGGATAAAAAGCAAGCTTAATAGCACATGTTCTTAAAATGTAAGAGTAATTCATGTATGGCTGTTTTATTGTCACAATGTTTAAACAGATTTTCAAAATAAAATGGTTAATTCCTGAAAATAGTATTATTTCAGGAATGAGAGCTTAATAATGAAAAAAATGGAAAAGCAAAGCATTAAAATATCAAAATAGTAATCATTTAAAGCACAGTTTTTCTTTCCTGATGAATTTCTCCCAATTGCTCTTTTCAAGTGTTGTGGGAATTCCAGGGGGATTGTGGCGTCTGAGGAATTTGTCATGAGCATTGTTGTCTTTGATGGGCTGACACGGTGAATCATTGTGCGCTGATGCTTGCTGACTCATTAGGAAACAAGCAGTAAGTAAGATCAAACTTCTGAGAGCAGCCATCACTGAACAGTTCTGCAATGAAACGTGACAGGAGGAATTGATGGCCTCAAAAGTCTCAGTAAAGACAACAATTCACAAACAACTCACATGCATATTTTTACTTGTGCAACTGTCAAAAACATTTTTAACACAAGATGAGATGCAAGTTTTCCTCCATTTCATTAACGAGCAGGAATTTTCCTGGCAATGTATGTTGGTGTCAAAAATTTAAACCATCAAAGCAACCTGTTGTTGATGTATTTTATGATACAGTTAGCCTTGACATTCAATTAATCAGCTTCTATTTGACAATCATTCCATGTATATGTGAAAATATGTCAATTTGTGATTTGGAGCAATGATAATGTCAAGAATCATCTTCTTTAATGTATTTTCTAATCACTTTATGAATTCAAATGTCCCGTAGATTTAAAATATGCATTTAGTTTTATTTTATG
Organism: Adrianichthys oophorus; assembly: GCA_036245035.1. Classification (NCBI taxonomy): domain Eukaryota; kingdom Metazoa; phylum Chordata; class Actinopteri; order Beloniformes; family Adrianichthyidae; genus Adrianichthys; species Adrianichthys oophorus. Next base: position 10,750,967 of record BSAI01000207.1, on the reverse strand, counting down.
ATCTTCTTTTGCTTTTTAAAAATAGCTTGAAATAAACTAATTAATTAATCAATCAATCAAACATTGTGAGTCACATGTGATTATTAAGCATTATTTTGATTTAGATCAGCAGTTTTTATGTATAAAAATTTTACTTTTCTTTTTGCAGTTGGCACTTTGTTTTACAGTGCTTTATTTGCTTTCCGTAGATAATTTTTTCTCGTGGGCCTTATTTTTGGGGCTTTGAAAAAAGCATCCACCAAATGGATTCATGGGGATGTGTTTATTCATTTGTTTTATTTATTTATGCACTCAGGCTGACTAAAATCTTTCTGCCACTTGACTTCAATGCTTGATGTCAAGTCATTTTCACCGAATTACTGGAGCCTATCAGAACAACTGTTTGGCAAAAGCGCGGTATGATGTGTTTGCTAGTCCACCGCAGGGCCACACAGCCACACACACACACTCACATTTACACCTTTAGATTCACTAATTGACCTAAAATGTAATTTTTTTAAGATTGTTGGAGAAACCCACACAAGCATGAGGAGAATATGCTAACTCCACACGGAAAGGTCCCAGCTGGGATTCAAACCAGGGCCTTATCGCTGTGCGATGAGAGCGCTAAACGAGTGAATGATTCTATCAAAATATAAAAACAGTTTAACACAATTACATTCAGTTACTCACCTTACTCTTTGCTTGACTAAGTGTTGATTGGTTTACCTGCAGCAGCTACAGTCACTGTTGTCCCGCTTGCTGTCATGCTGCCACTGAGGTGAGAAGAGTACTTTATATGCTTCAAGTATGGGGAGATAATACTTTACTATCCATGTCATTTGAATTAAAATGAAGACTAATCTAAACTGAAATTTGTAAAGTGGACAGCAGCTTTAAGGGAGCAAGTTAAATAATGAAAAACAGACATTTCTGACCATTTTCAAAAATTTAAAGTAGCCTAACTGATATTTCAATGAATGATTTTATTTGATCTTTTTTTTCTTCTTATCAAACTGGAGGAATTCACTCCATCTTCTGGTGTTAGAATATAACCAAGAATGAAACTGAAATACTTTATGTCTTCCTAAATACTGGAACGAGGACTTCAAAAAACCAAGGGTTTTCAATCCATCAATTTCCCAACCCCGCTGAATGCGAGGATGCCAGACTCCATCCCAGCTACTGCTGGGCAAAGGAGGGTATACCCTGAACAGGTTCCATAAAACACAAGTGTCGAATGTTTCAAACAGTTTTATGTGAGGCACTGCCGGGGAAATGAACTAGAGAAGCTCACAGTGATAGCAAAAGTAGTATTCAAATCAGCCTGAGGCTGATTTTTGAAACTTACAAGGAGTTTTACATCCAGAAAATATCACATCTACTTTACATACATGAGAAGATATGCATATTTTCATATCACCGCATGTAGCAAAGTTTGCATTAAAATATGAGAGCTGACCAGAACATGTTAAAGGATAAAAGTTATATAAAAATTACCTGGTTGTTGTTTTTATTACAGTCACTCAAAATAGCAAATAGTCATGTTTGTGGTTTTCAAAGGAAAAGTCATACTCCTATGTATTATGGTTAAAATATAGACAGTTTTTCAAAATAAAAGTAAAGGACACATAATGTTTTTCTGTAATCAAAAAGTCTCCAAAGGTCATTGTTGACCATGTTTATCTCTCTAACACATTTAAATGTGTCAACAGTTCAGGCATCTTTTTGCAAAAAGAGGAACTAAAAGAGTTTTAGACATTCTTGACTAAGTAATCCATCTTTTCTGAAACTAAAAATTAATTAAATCAATAAAATATTAACAATTTCGCTGATCGTTCAAAACTTTTGGATAGTCTCTTTTTTTATGCAAAGACAGACAACATTTTAACCATCCCTGAAGTCAAACTCTTTTATTCATATTAATACGTGGACATAAAAAAAAAACGTTTTGATTGCTTATTGTCTTGTTCTTTTGAAAATGTTTATTTTCTTAAACCTTAGCATTCTTTATTATCTGAAACAACTTACAAAGACAATCTTTTGCATATGAATAACAGGAACTAATTGCAACTCATGCTTGCCTTCAAGTTGCAAAGGCTGAACTTCTGCTTTTGTTAGTCTTACTTAGATCCTGCACTTTAGTTAAACTGAGTTCAAAAGACTGATCTCTCCTTAGGATGTTTCTAATCATAAAAGAATAGATTTTTTTGAAGTTCTAGATAATAATCAATAACATTTCACACATTCAAAATCTTCTTTTGAATGTGTGAAATGTGGTATTAAGGCAGGTTCACATGAATAGATTGAAAATGTGAATAAGCTTTTAATGCATGTGGTATTTGTTTGTAGCAGATCAGATCCAACCAAAATGTAGAAACTTTTTTAACACCCATTCAAATAATAATGAATGCACAAACACACCGCATTTTCATTTGCTTTCCCTTTAACTATGAGTGTGCATTAATTACAGCAAGGCTAAATGACTCAGTTTGATCTCATGACATTGAATTTTTTTTTTTTTACTATTTTGACATTTTTGCAGCCTTAAACACAATTCTTTAAACACAATACCTAAAGCAATAGTAGACTTTGTTTATGTGGTTAACAGGATGCAAAGTCCTATTCAGCCCAGCGTCCTGAAGCCCCACAGAGTCTGGCATAATTCCTCGGCTCTTTATCATAAGGATTTTTCTCAAAGTGGACAGGCAGGCACTGATTGTCAAGTTTGTCACAGGCCAGGATCAGATGTTTGGTTTCTTGTACAACACTTTTGACACGACAAGCTTCCTGTCTTACAGTGTAAAAAGAGAATCTTCTCAGGCTGATGCACAGATTCTGTCTGTACACCTTCCCTCCTTCTTTTGTGCAGACATCTTTCACACTGTTCTTATCCTCTGGACGAAGAAAGGACTGTATGGGTCTATCACAGAGTCCAAGTTTCTCAATTAATGTCTGCCAGGCCTTCACGTCAGGAGTTGTAGGACTGTTGGGTGGAATGTGGCGGCTGCAAAATACGTTGTAGGCATTGTTATGGTAGGATTTCAGGCAGGGTTCTCTATTGCGAAAAGAGGCAAACTGCAAAAAGGAGAAAAAGTATGCGAGCAGCCATCACCCAGGAGTCCTGCAGAGCAAAGTTACAGATGAAAAACATCACATTTGACTATGTTTGGAAATGTATTTCTAATTCTAAAGTAAGATACTTTACAAATAACTTGCATTAATAATAACTCATGAAAAAAGTTTAAACTATTTTCAATTTAGCAGAGAGAACACACTTACCTTGTTTTAACAGCAGTTGACACTTCCTCTGTTAATTCGTTCTGTCGTTTTTAGCTGTCGTTCACACTCACTTCCCTTAAAGCTGAGTTCACACATGTGCACTAATAGTTCTGTTCTCTTGACTGTGGCAAAACTTTAGAAAACCTCTTTTTTTAATCTGCAAAACCACCTCAGATAGTGACCTCTCCCCTAAAGCTAAGCATTTGTATTTAGGGATTCTTTTTCTGAAATTACAGATATTTCATGCAGTTATGTGGTTGTTTTTTTGAAAGAGAGACTTTCCTAGAAGAGAAAAAAATGAAGAAGATGGTGCAAGTCAATATTCTATCTGCAAGCTTTAAAGTTTGTCACAGTCATGGAAATTGGTTTGATGACAGACTATCAATGACTTTAATAAAATAATAAAAATAAAATAAGGCCAACATTAAATCTGGATTCATATGAAATGTTACATAAATGCTCACTGTAGACTTGTAAAACGTGAACAGGAGTATAACACAAACGTTCTCTTATCCAGGAGTATAGAACACTGTGGTTTTGATCACAGAAACAAATCAGTTTTTCTCGTTTGACCTTAAAGCTCTGAAGGTCAAGTACTGTAGCTACAGGTTGTTGCCATATTTACGTAAATCATGAAATCATACACACAGTTTTAAGAAAGTGCTGGGGGGAAACAAATGAATGATTTTATGACAAGAGCCTGCAGCTTTGGTGGAAAATTGACCGTGGGCAGCATTTGGCCTCCGGACTTTGGACATGCCAGCTATACAATCTGCTTCACTGTGACAAAAGGCAAAGAAGAAATCTAAGAACACTGTCAGAATGTAAAAGGTCATAAACCTTAGCTAATACTTTTATCACAATGTAAGAAATATAATTTGAAAAGCATTATTTGAGTAAAACCTTAGACTTGTGAGGAAAGAATGACTTTAATAATGAAGAACTCTTGTCAACATTCATGTGTTTTAATGTGGTAATGGTAGTGTTGGCAGGTTAGAATAACAGCATAAATATCAGTAGCACCCGAAATGATCTATCAATGGAACAAAAGCAGCACATCAACAAAGTAACCTACTGATTTATGCTCGTGATTTATGATTTATGAACATGTTTGGAGAGAATCTGTAAAACCAAATTCCACATTCCTCACCCCTTCACGTCTTTGCAGTGCAAAATAAAAGTGAATTAATTCCAAAGAAGATCGTTTTCATTTAATTTCATAGGAACAAAAGGGAAAATATTTTATTCCACATTAAATTATGTATTTACATGAATATACCATCTCACATGAGGGACACAGAAAACTTGTCTTAAATGTTTTGTTTACATCAAGTGCGTTGACTCAGGGGGAAAACAACCATCAGTACAGCAGGCCTCTGGAGAGCAGATTAGGCCCCTATGTCACTTCTGGTTCAGATTTATTTTTCATAGTTGCCTTTTGATAACAAAGACAAAAGGGCTTGAGGTGTCAAGCTTGAAGCAAATGTAACCGTCTGCTAGGGCTCGCTTTTACAGGCCGGAGAGGGCTCGTCTTTCCTGTCAGCTGCAGAGGTCGAGTTTAAAACCAGGTCTTGTTTTATCTGCTTTTCCTTCTGTGGTTCGTTAATCCTGAAAGACAAAAATGAAAACGGTCCCTGTGAGTTGTGCCACCTTAGAACCGTGTTTTTATGTTAGTGCAGTTCCCTTCATTTCCAGGAGAGGTCCCTTCAGCTTCACTAAAGGCCACAACAAACTGCTGTGGGGGAATAACTTCATTTAAGATGGTGATTAAGCTGCAGTTAAACTGTAAAATTGTTTATCTAAGAACTGTTCCTTTGCTAAAAATGAAGTATATTTTCATTTTTATAATAAGTTTCAGAGGAACATACAAAATATTTCAAAAATATTTTTTTTTCTATCAGTACATCCGCAGGCCAGCATCACAGCTCTGGGTGAAGATGGTCAGCATCTTCATGTGGTATAACCCACTTTCCTGAATATCTTTATCAAATTATTCTCCAACAAGCTGAAGAACAAGATATTGAAATATCACAAGATGAAATTGTGTCTTGCAATTTCCCTTTAAGACTCTGATCTTTTAGCAATTGAGCTTGATTTCTACATTCATTTTCTAACCCTTTATTTTTCTCGTTGTTTTGTAGCAAGCAGCTCATCAAAACTGCACCAATGAACTTTCAGCCTCAAAGCTAAGTTACAGTTAAAAATAAAACAAACATATATCACAAAGATGGGATAATTTTGCTTGGTATTATAGATGTTGGCACTGACAGGTATTTATACGTTTTAGACAAACTACAATGAAGTCAGAAAGCATAAATACTCAAACAAACTATTAACTCAACAATTTAGCGAAGTTCTTCAACTAATACTTTCACTGTGTACATTTCCTGACTAAATAATTAGTATATAATCATGTTTTATTAGTAAAGTTTGCATCATCTTTCAGTAGAAATGGTGTCAGGAGTGTTAAAGTCTTACAGAAAGAGTTAAAAGTTAGCTGGTGCCGAAAACAAAGAGGTGTGGCAAAGTTTTAGGTTAGAGGTGATTATTTGGAACAGTGACCTTGGCATCGTAGCAGGCCGGTTATTGTGCAGGACGTCCCAGCTAGAGGTAGAACTGTCACATGATCGAAAGGCAGAATCACACCACAAAATCAGAAAGATGATCAAACATTCAAAGACGATGTGATCAAATGTTTTAAATCATTGTTAGAAAGGCTGGGGAAGTATTGCAGCAAAAATCGACTAAATGCTTCACATCGCTGTGGCTTCCTAACGTCACATGACAGGATCTCAATCTTACTTCTAGATTCCTCAAATTTTAATCTGATCAGACATTTACGGCTTGTGTGTAGAAAGTCAGATCAACAATCGCCACGCCTCCAGAAATGACATGAAGTTCACGCCTCAACACATGTGAGCTGTTTTTGTGACAGAAAAACATGCACAACAGTAAACATGTGGGGGACTTGTTGAGGCCAATCAGTGTTTAAGATTTTAAAAGGTGCATTTGATCAAACTCATGCAGCGTGTATAAAAGAGGAGAGTCATCGTTCACATTCATGAACACGCTAGAATTATAGGAAAAGGCAGGAACTGTAAAGCATGCGGGTTACTGCAGAAGAGGTCAGATGATTAGATTATCCCAGCGCTGATCTTAAGTTGGCTTTTAGCTTTTCATGGTCTAACTCAACAAAGAGGATTATGCACTTGCTTACATTTCTGCAGAAATCCCAGCAAACAGGTTCAAGAGTTATGTGTTGTGCTCACAGGGAGCAGATCTTTATACTACTGAGACAAAATGACTAGAATGCTTATTCTTGTTTTTTTTCTTACAGCTTACAATCTCATCAAATGAATCATTTTAGTTATTTTTGCAGAAATGACTTATTCAAAAACTATATCCTTCATGCTTTACTTTAATTCCAGTTATATAAAATATTTATTCTTGGAGCTCAGATTTTGTTGGATTCCTGGATTTAATGCAAATAAGCATTGAAACCACTTCATATCGTTGTGCGTTTGTATAATAACGTCTCAAAATTTGAGAACTTGTATGCAATAAATTAGGAAATTGTTTGTTTGACTGAAATGGAAAAGGAAATGTGTTAAGTACAAAAATCAAATAAATAAAAAAATGAGTCAATGACAGTTAAACATTGGTGTCAGTACTATCAGGTAAACCACCTGTTTACCACAACTGTCTCAAGGTGGAGGACTTTAAAAAATCTGTCAAAAGAAAGAAGAGCAGAGTGAAGAGGCTGGACTCATCATCATTTAGGGCTCCCTCAGCTGACTGTAAACTTTCATTTAAAGATGCATTTTTTGGCTAAACCCGGTGGGTGAAGCATGGCAAAGTAACAACTCTTTACCGTATTGTCTTGACGATGAAGCGGACGATTACTGCCAAGCCCACACAGCCACACATCACTCCTATAACTATGGCTGTCACCTCCCCTGCAGGAGACAAATGACACAGAAAAAAAGAGTTTAAAAACACTAAACTACTTCGGGGCATTTTATTGATGTGCATAAACTGCTAACAAGCATATTTACCAGAGGAAAGCTCCTTCCCCGATTCTGCAAAATGGAAAATGCATTAGCAGAAAGAAAACAGTGGATTGGCTTTTCACTTTCGCATTGTATTGTTGGCTCATTCATCCTGGAGGAATCAGCAGCTCAGCTGATCGGAAATGTTGTATCCACTCGGTACTGATGTCACTTTCCTTCCAGTTCAGTCACTCACCACAATGAGTACTCAACACAAATTATTTCAGCTTTATCTCTGCATCCCTCTTCTGTCTCTGTCTTCTTCCACTCCTTTTGTCAGATGGACTCACTATTGACTTTTTCTTTCCAAGTTTGTCTTTCTGATTAGCTGGAAAACCAACAATCCTCTCTTTGCTTTTCTCTCTAACTCTTCTCTATGTTTCTGTTTTTGTTTTTGTTTCTCTTTAAGCCACTAGTAAGTCTTAATCTTTCTCATCTTTTCTCAACAATCCCTTTTTTCCACTACTGGCACAGCCTGCACTAATTGCTAACTTGGGCCTGCAAGAGCACCTACTGGTTTGCAAAATAGTTTTGGATTTGGAGCAGCGGCCAGCATAGCGGTACACCAGTGAGAAACTGCTGATCGGAGCAGCAGCTGAGTTCAAAGCAAGTGACTGACCGATTGCAACTCCACAGTTGTTAGATTTAAAGGAAATTCCTTGAAAAATACACTGACTTTAAATCAATCTGTATAGCATGCAATACAATGAAATATACACACTTTAGAAATGCCATCGAGTGTTTGAAGTTTCTGAAAATGGCGCATAGAGTACATCCTCCATGCTGCTGTTTGCTCTGACCTGCAGAGAAGGAGGTGTAGATGACTCTCTGGTTGAGTGCTTGTGTTGCCCGGTAATTGTCCTGCAGCAGCATCTTCTCTGGATCTTCAGCTTTACTGGAGTAAAGTATTGTCTCCAATTTTAGCAGCTGCAGTAAAGATGTTTAAAAAAGAAATACTTCCATAGTAAAACTTTAAAATGTTTTTTTTTTATCATGGTGAATAAGAGAAGTAAAGGAGGTGAAAAGAGAGTTTTATTCAGACAGCAAATGGACATCTTAACTACCTAAACGTGTATTTTACAATAGGAAGAATTGAACGACTGATCTGAGGTCGCAAAGCACTTTGTTCTTCTAACACGGAACAAAGCCTTGCAGTCCACAAAAAAGAGCTCAAAATTCCAGCCTGAAAGTAGAGTCTCAATTATAAATTAATCTCTTCCCAATTTCTTACCTGCATTTTTCAGTCAGTGACGTTTTATAAAAACAGCTGTTGAAGGAGTGGCAAATAGTAGAACTTTTTTTAATTTTAGGCCCAGAAATGCATTGCTGCTTATTCTAAAATGACCGTCCCATCATTCTAAGAAGAAAGTCACTGGTAGGTGTGTTCTCTGCTGTAGTTATACAAAATGTCAAAAGTAAAAAAACTAAGTTTGGAAAGTCGGAAAAAACAAAAATAATGGTAATAAACTAGCTTTTTGCGTGAACAAATCAACATTTTGTATATAATAATAAATAATTTTTGTGCCCACAAAATAGTATTTTATGATCACACATTTGCATTTTATGTACACAAGTAGTATCTGGTGGCCACAAATTAGCATTAGAAATTCAAGGTACTTAAATACTAATTTGCGTGCACAAAAGGCTAATCTGTGTCCACAAAATATTGCACGAAACAGTGATCTTTGCACATAAAAAAAATCTAATTTGTGCCCCCAAATCCAGTTTGTGCACACAACATAATTTGTGGGCACAAAAAATCATAATTTGGGGGAACAATTTATTTATTTACTTTTTGAATGTCATGTCCAGATGGCTCCTTATAAATCAGGGTAGAGCTGATAAATACAATGTTTTGAAATGAATATATTTTTTAAGCATTACCACAACAATAACTATAAATGAAAATCTGTGTTTTTTAAACAAGCCTTCTTCTGCTTGAGCAGAGTGAGTCTTGGAGTGGAAGTCAATGTTAGAAAGAGACACCAACGTTCACTGAAATTTAAACAAACATTTAAAATTTAAATCAAGAAATTGATTACAAGAAAATGTGAGCAAACAGAGAATAAAAACACCCTCCATTCAATGTGCTTTTATGATCACACAGAATAGTTTGTAAAGATGCTCCTTAAGTAAATTATCACAACCATTTTAAATTATGAAACAACTCATCTTGAATGTGTTGTTGAGGAATGTCAGTTCTGTGTGTTTCAGATCTACCTGTGCCTTTGAGATTTGAACCCTTTCATGAAACACCGTCCAGAGGACGCTCTGGTAGCAGGGGGGTGTTGTCAGGGAGCCGTTGTATCTATAGTAGCGTCCCAGATCCTCAGGAAGCAGGGACTGGATGTCAAATGCAGGGATGAACACTTTTTGTCCTGGTGGAACATTACGTTTTGAAAACATTTTAATAACATGTGAAAGCTGTTTACACGTATTTAGTTAAAATTCAAACAATAATGTTGAAAAAGTAGAAGGAACCGACAAGCTAAAAAGTCAAAGACCTACCAAAGTGTTTGATTCGGCTCAGGTAGTTGAGGATGCTGTTAAATGCTGGGTTGGTCTCCTCACCTATCTGGGAAATCAAATTTAAGCTTACACCGCTCAAAACACTGCAGCTGGAACAAAAACAGCTGATTTTCTTGACCTTTAATTGGAAGCAGTGCATTGGTGTGTTGTGTCAGTACCACAATGAGGATCCCTAAAACTGCCAGGCCGTCCTTCTGCATCATGGCTGCAGACATGTTGGGGTACAGCTCGGAGTTATAGTGCACCACATGTAGCTGAAGAAATGAAGAAAACACTGGTGAAGAACAAGCTGATCCTAACAGCTAACACTTGAGGAGATGAAGACAGAAAAATGTGAGTTACTGCACAGCTGTCTATTTGAAACACAATGATTTAAGCATTTATTCTTCTTTTCTTTTTTGTAATGCTCATTTTTCAAAGTAAAGTAGTAGTGGAGATTGTACCTCTGCATCTGCACTCATCCCATTGATGGTGTGTTCACTGCCTCGCTGATTCGGGCCTCCGTTACCCCAGTGAAGGTGCAGCTGAACTGCAGTAAAGAGCCATGGCAGCCCCCCTAATCCCATCCATTCTGGCATCTCAACGATCGCTGATCGAAAATGAAATGTTAAAAAAAAAGTTCTCATGATGTGCTTCATGAAGCCTGCTGGCATTTTCAGTTTTCCTGCAGTAAATATGCAGAATAAGATCTGTGCATCATGAATGGGGCTGATGGTTAGCAGGATCCCAAAGTTACCTGTGTGCCCGTTATTGTACAGAGTGAAGGGCTGGTTGCCGTGTTGGCTGAAGCCCAGGGGCGTCACGGGAGTCAGGCTGGGATCAAACCTGGTCTGAGTGGTTATCACATCAACTGGTGATTGGGAAGTACCACCACAGTCTGGAAAATTCTCCGACCACTCAGACTGACCAATCAAACCTTCGGCAGAGAAAAAGGAGAAACAGTGATGTCACCCAATCACACAGCCCACTAGCTCTCTGTTTATCAGTGAAAGGCCTCCATTGATCTGCCTCTAATTATGCAGAACAATCATCCCTCTATCTTCCATTTACATTCAAAGCTTCATGGCAAAGAGAGGCACATTATTTAGTAGAAATGTAGTAAATACAAGTCCAGTAAAAAGTCTGTTTCACATTCTTATCTCTTAAAAAAGAAAATCCTTACAATTACATAATTTGGATACATATTGAGAAGTGAACCTTCGTATGTAACTTCTTTAAAGTAACTCATACATCAAACAAACAAAAGTAGTTACATTCAATGCATATAATAAACTAGAACATTATTTTTTTTCATGTTCTCTCACATGTTAAAGGAGATTGTTTTCAGTGTTAAATGACATTTTCTAAGAAATCTAACTTTACCGATAAAACCTGTCAATTATTTAACAAACATCGTCCTGTCACTTAATTGAGGTAAACCCTTAGATGTTTAGATAAGAAAACTATTGTAATGTGATGGGATGAGCTTAAACTACATTAAATGTACTCAAATCTTAAAAAAAATATAAATAAAATAAACATAAATCAAGCTATCTGAAGAATGTCAGAATTCATGGTTCAGCTGTTTTGTTCCAGGTCACACTGTATTTAAAATGATTTTTAAACAATAATTGGAAAAAAAATGTATGTTACCTGTTCTGTCTGACTCATATGACTGTTTCACTGGCTCATTAGGCTTAAATGGCAAATGATATCAACAAATAGAAAACATTTTTTTGCTAAATCCACAGCACATAGAAGGAACACTAATTTGTTGCACTCCGAACATACTGTATAGGGAATTAGTCACATTGGTTATTCTGACCCATCATATTCAGCACAAGTTAAACTAATATGGCTATACCTTCTCCCATACAGTAGAAGTACATGGAAAAGTCAACTACAAATCTGATCAACGCTTTACTTCACTGAAAGACAAAACGCTTTTCTGGTCTTTGGCAAGAGAACAGAAAGAGAGTCCAAGAAGCTGAATAACAAGGAAAAGTGCATAGTAAAATAAAACTGTTGTCCTGGTCTACCCACCAAATACTGCCACACATCGTTCAAAGGAAATAAAGAAACGATGCCCCATTTCAGTGCAGGTTAATTGAAAGCCAGATTCCTTGAAATCTCAAGAAGTCTTTTATTAATTAAAAAAGCAGAAAATGTTTTTGAATGTCTTAAGCTTTATTAATTATTTAGCTTTTAAATTTCAATGTGAGAATCAGTGTCTTAATTGAGTTTTCATTTGTCATGTTTTTGTCTCTGTTTTGTCCTGTTTTCACCTGATCCAGGATTTCTATTACTCAGCTGTTTCTACTGATTACCATCAATCCATTGATCATCTATTTCCATTTGGTTTTTCTCACTTTGTTCATTACATTTTAGCTTATTTAGTAAAGTTTTAAAGTTTCGGCCACAAAGTCCTGTCACATGAGCATTTTGGGTCCCACACTGTCATTACATTGAATTAAACCTGAAACTCTCTTCTGAGATCCAAACAGAGAGACTCTGATCAGACTTTATCAAATCTTGAGGGTAATGTTGAGTTAAATGAATACTTTGCACCTATGTTCTGTAACACTTAGCAGCAACATTTGTGATTTAGGGAACGTTAAATTTTGACTTCTACACTTGAGGTGAACATTATTAAGACGTGAAGAAAGGTTCATTTCTTTTAATTTAATCCCATCTTTGGAAAAATAAATAGTGAACGGTCATAACTGCTCCACTTTTTTAAACATTTTTTTTAACAAACCTCATTTTAATAATTAGGTTTGACAGTTTAAATAACTGAAGAACATTTTCTTTTTCTTAAAATGACAGAATTGACCAGATGTATTTTCTTTTTCGTTCAATAGTTTGCAGAAATGAAAAAAAATAAAAGTATTTCCATAATTGTAAGTATACCAATTTGTTTTCTTCTATGATTCATTCAAATAAATAAATAAATAAAATTATAGGCATCAATTATTCAGTGACCCCCATAGCCCGCTCTCTCTCACACACCTAAAACTGTTGGTTTCTCTTCATTAGTGATGCATGCACCATTTAACAATCTGCTACCAGGCCACTAATGTCTGATACCTTGTTCCTCCTTACCCCTTCAAAAATGTGTCCCCGGGCACTGCAATCAGTTGCTATAGCAACAAGAGGGCAAATATTTGGGCACTCTGCACCAATTCTACGGTACCTCACCTAGCATGCCCCCCCCCCCCCCCCCCCCCCCCCCACCCACCCCCCGATACACTATAGAAACAAAGACATGAGCCGAGTGGAAGGAAGGATGAGGCTTCTCTTTTGGCAGGTTGGAGATTCTTCTCTTTTGTATGGAAAACTGGTCATTACCACACGACGTTCCTCACGCTCAGCCTCACTCATTCAGAGGCTTTGAATAGCTCTATTTTTTAAAAAGGTGCTTTATGTGCTTTCAGAAATTTGCTGAACTGCTTCAATAACCTCTTCCTCAAAAACATGAAACATGTGAATGCATACTAACTAAATGATGGTGTTCAAAAATGTTCTGTGCTCCAGATGAACTAGTGCCCTGAATACACGAAGAGAGGGGTCATCTATGTGCCCCATTCATTTCTACACAGTCATTGTCCACCACATAGGCACCCAGTGTGAGTCAACAACACAATCAACACATAGTTTATTGTGCGCTGCAACAATACGGTGCCCGATTTGGTGTGCTTTTGCCTCATGCCGTCCCATCTCCTTCACCCATCCCTGTGCACCTGACTCACTCCACCAGACCCCCTCAGTCCTTTTCTCGCTTTCCTCCTTTACTCTCCTTCTTTTTATCATCTCTGTGTGACTGCTGTGCTCACGCCAGCTTGCTGAACTGTAACTAATACAGACAGAGGGAGGAAAATGAAAACAGAGGGGGACATGCTGGGTGAAACAGAAAGAAGCTTCCATGATTAAGGGGTTTCTTTAGCGCTGCAAAACAATGGTGAACATATAATTGAATTGTCTGCTCAAAAAAATGTTTTGCAGAACTTAATGTATTTAGTTGCAACTCAAGTTTTAGTCATTATACTGAAAACTTTTCTTTCTCTGTGGGACAAGTTGACATGGGCTCTTTAGCCCTTCTTTTTTAATGATTTTACAAGCACGCCATCTGATTGAATCCAGATTTTTAATCAACTTCTTTATATGATTGCTTTGTCTTTTTGTTCTAGACCTGTATCTGCATGAGACTTTCATCCGAAAACTGCAAAACTCTGACTTACCACTGTAGGACCAGGTGATTTCCTCTACAAAGAGAGAATGACAAAAACAAATGTTTCAGTTTAACTGTGTGCAACTATATTGGATATTAACACACTTGCTAAAAAGTGTTTTTCATAGTTTTGCAATAAAATCAAAGTTCTTTTTGTAAAATATTTGAAGTAAATGTTCTAAAACACTCTCAGAATTACCTTTTATGTCTGAGATTACTTTTTCTCCCCAAAAGCAAATAATGAAGCAGTGGCATAAAGCAAGCGAAAATCGTATTATATTATTATGTTAATGCAGACCTTACCAGCAGAGGAAGCAGCTGCCTGATTGAAAACACCAAGACATAAAAGGACAAAAAGACCCGGAGAGTCCATGTTCGTCCTGTGCACCCATACACACAAGTGAGCAAAAAGGGACGGAGGGATGAGGACTGAGGGAGAGAGGGGGAGTGAGGGACTGGGTATCTCTAGCAATCCCACCTGCTAGACCTCGATGAAAATACTGAATTCTCTCTGACATGCTGAGCTCCACAGCAGCAGCTATCAGCACCAGACAGATGGGCTTGAAATATGTTGAAGAAAAGACAGAATAAGTAGTTTGATATGGATGGAAATGAGGGAAGGATGGAAAAAAGACTCGGTGGGTGAAAATCCGTTTAGGGTGGACTGTTGCAGTGCAGACGTCACCTTACATTGTAAATTCAAACATGAAAAAAAAGTAAAGTGATAAAGTCACCTTTCATAATTTCCATCCTCAAAACAGATGATAAACAGAAATGCTGAAAAATAATTTGGCGCATTTAAAATTTAAGTTTGAACAATATCTGGATAAAGAAGCCTATCAATAAAGTTACATTTACTGGTATCAAAAGGCAGGACATGGCCGGGAAAGAAAACATTATATAGTTAAAGCCAAAATTTGGATACACACTTCTGCAAACACTGTGTTTTTTTATATATTAAAAATATAACTGAAACTTGATCAAAAAAAGCATTAAAAGTGATGAATAATGAAATAAGATGTTCGTGCTAAAATGTATTGACTATAAACACTATTAGGCTTAAAATGCTAATTTCCCAATTCATTTACAGCTGTGTCCTGAGCTTAACTTAGATACAAAGGACTGGAAATTTACATCCTCAATTTATTATATGTTTTTTATTATTTTGCCTAAAATTTAAATAAAGCTTTGAGAATGAACAACCACTCATTTCTTAGGATAGAGGTGCAATCAATCTATTTATTTTGCTTTTACATATTTCGTTTCTTTTTTTTATATTTTATTTTTAAGTTGTATTTTATTTCAACCCTGACTCAAGCAGCTAAAGAGTGTCACAATTTTGATTGTGCAAACAATGACAATAAAGGGATTTCTGATTCTGATTTCTACAAATGTATTTGAAAAAAAAGAGTGAAACAGGGACATGAAAATATTTATAATGCATATCATCGCTTGATAATAATATAAAGTGAGACTCCTTTGTCAAAACATTTAAGTCTATCTTTCCGCAAAAATTTGACTCGCACAGCTGCAGTACTCATTTTGTCCACAAGACGAAGCTCTTGCAAAACTTTGAAGACCAACATCTATAAACCATTCCACTATTTTAACCCAATTTAAGATGTCTTATTCTCGTCGTTTTGAGAATACAATGAAAACTCGTGATATAAATATTTTATAATACTCTGAAATGTGATTATAGACCACATCTTCATGCATTTAATCAATTCAGTTTTTTTCCCTTGAACACCTTAAAACCCCTAAATAAAATTTGACTGTAACTATCAAAATTAAATGTACAAAATATTTCTCTCTTGAGTTTTGCATTATTTTCAAGTGTGGACTTATTCCAGTTGAAGTAAACGATCATGTTTTGTCATGACTGTGAATTTTCCATACAAGTAACCATGAGTAACCAATTAAAAAGATGGAGGCTTCAAGGTCCAAATTAATCATATAATTTCATACTTTTAATTTTTATGAGCATAACAGAACAATTTAAATCTCACTTTAAAATTTTTCCCATTTAAGTAATTCATTTTGGATAATTGAGCAAATTAATGACCCTTCCATTTACATAATCTTAAATGTGTCCTTTCCTTGTCTTTTTCAGTTTAAAAGCATTCAATTTATGTTCAGGTTACATCAAATTGCATCAGTTTGCAATAGAAAGAAAATGAATAAACACTTGTGCAGTCTGAATGGAGACACAGTGGGGATCTTTTATTCTCTTTTTTTTTCCTGTTGTGGTCACCGATGATGAATTTATTAAAAATATTACATAATCAAAAACTGCATAAAAACTTAAGACTTGTGCAATATGAGCAGGAAGAGGAGCCCTCCCTTTCAATTTTGGGTGGCCCTGAAAATAATTAAAACTGGCAGAAATAGTATTTTAGTTTTTTCTTAGGCTAATAAAAAGAACTACATGAGCTGCAGTTAAATATATAGAATTATAAAGCAAACAAAAAATTGGGATTAAATCCTTAAAAAATTCTGGAAATGTGAAGACTTTTTAATACATCTATTTGACTAATAAGTGACTTAAGTGAAGCACAAACAGCCAGGCCAGGTTAGCTTGTTGCAAATAATTTGTTAGGTTTGTTGGAAAACCACAATTGCACTTCCGTGATCACCGTGAAAAAACGTGAAGCCCTCCGAAAAATTATGCAACATCAGATTCCTTTAGCAACCTCTCATTGGTCAATCAGCATCCCAGCGGGGGTGGGATCTAAGCGGCGTCGCGTGTCATTGGCTGCCTCGCAGCGGGGGGCGTGTCGTTTGAATTCATTCATAAATCCCGCGGTGGAGCGTCTCTCCGGCATGTGGAGAGCGAGGTCTCTGCAGCTGCACACGCTCCTTTGCTGCGCACATGTGAAAAGTCTGCAGCTTTAGATGGAAATTGAATATTTAGATGGAAAAAATATATTTATTTTACTTTACCTTTTTATTTTATTTGTCATAAACTGCATCTCATTCTTGGTAAAATAATAATAACTCCATACAATTAAATAATAATTGATTTTTCTTACAATGAAAATTTAAAAAATGAAATGATGGATTTAATTAAAGTTTAAGAAGGAAGTATCTAATAAAAAGAAGGAAAAACACATTTCCTAAGCATGAAGGATGAAGTATCAGCCTAGTAAACAAGTACAAGTCAGCGAGGTCAGGAGTACAGAGCCAGTTGTAACCTGATATGTTAGTCACCACAGTGAAACAAATTAAACAGTTTAGTCTCTTCATAACACCTCTGCCTTTCCCCGGATAAGATTTCTGTTTTGGTCCATGGCTACATGTGGTGCTGCATTTGACCTTCAACGTGCTTCTGGGCAGGATTTCAATGAAGATTTCTTCCAGGGAAAGTCATCATTATTGTTTTTCAATTATGTGTCCTTCAAGATTTAACTGAATTATCCCATGTATGGCAGGGCTGGTGAGTTGAATCGCAGAACTTCCAAACAGATTTTTATTTGGGTGTTATTTTCTTTTTCTAATTACTGCTAATTGAAAACATTTGACGAGAGGTGTTTCTTGCTTGACTTTAAACCTGTCATCAACATTCTTGGATTGTGGAGCATGTCATTGCCTAATAACGAGGAAAGAAGAGGTGGAGATGGGAAAAAAAAAAACATGGAAACAGGTGGGGGATGGTAATCTGTGGGAATAGAGATGGAAGGATGGAAATGATGGGGGGGAGGTCTTCAGCGCACATGAACTCCACTAGGTTCATTGGTGGATGTGTTGTGGAATGCTGAAGGGGGGGATGGTAAAACCGTTTGAACGTTGATCCCTATATATACCATACATACAAACACGGCCTCTCACTTTGTTTTCTTTCACCAAAGGTTAACTTCTGTTGAGCTTTAACAATAAGAGGGAGTGGGCTATGTGTGGCCACAACTCAACAACATGTTGTGTCAGTCAAGGGCACAGCCCACTATATGAGGAGGAAGGAGCCACTGGGTTCATGTTTATGTTGTACGTGCAGTGGGGGGAGGGCAGGCTTTTCTTAACCATATACAAAAAAAAACATCTCAAAGCAAGCATCAGATCTAAATTGAAGTGTTTTCCAGTGTGCACGTGCAGCACAAACATTTCCCATGCTATAGGAGAGATGG
This sequence comes from Adrianichthys oophorus, assembly GCA_036245035.1. NCBI lineage: Eukaryota > Metazoa > Chordata > Actinopteri > Beloniformes > Adrianichthyidae > Adrianichthys > Adrianichthys oophorus. Next base: position 10,732,800 of record BSAI01000207.1, on the reverse strand, counting down.
ATGTGTGTGTAGATGTATTTATGCTGAAGGATTGGAACTGCATTCGTTTCAAGTGCTGGTCACTGAGTTCATTCTGGTAAACTATAGGGAGGAGGGGTGGGTCTCTGCCTTATGGAAGCTTTAAATGCAGAGAGAAAATCCAGTAAACAAAGTGCAGAGAATTCAGATGTAGAGATTTTTTTTACAAATGTCAGAAAATTCTACATTGACTTAACAAAACTGTTAACAATTTCCAGATCCAACAAAGTCCCAATTAAACATTTTCTTTTTTGGATTAGTGTTACAATGTTGACAGGAAGAACTCTAAAGTCCCACTCCAATCATCTTTTGATCTATTGTAAAAACGTTCCCGGTCGTCTTTTAATGATGATTATGCTGTTTTTTTGGCCAAAACAAAAAAAACTGTGTGATTTTTTAGGCTATTCTGCAAAGTGATAGGAGTTCATCAGAAAGTTGCCTCTGAGTTGTGGTTGGGACCATTGATATAAAAAGAGATGGACAAAATGCATGTGAAGTCACCCATTGAAAATGCCTTACTCCTGTTTCCAACGAAATTAAGTCAATTCAGTAGCCATTTTTCCTCGGTGTGGACATCGCCATTTTGGAATCAGATGGCGTTGGTAAGAGGAGATTGGTCCGAGTCTGTCTGAGTCATCATTTCTATGCCAACCACTCTCGATAATCAGGAGGGAGCTTGTCGAAATGCCACATCCCTTCCATTGAAAGCAGGCTAAGGAGAATCTGTCAATCAAATGTTTTGAACATTCAAAGTAGGGGCCAGAAGGCACCACATGCTTTTACTGAGGCATCTGATTGGTCAGTTTATAACTTGAATAACTCACAATAAAGAAAATACTTAATGAAAAATAAATTAGGCTTAGCAAGAACATGTTGAAAGAGGTACCAGAGCAAGAATGGTTATTCTGACAAGTAGAATGACTGAGTAATAGATGTTTATTTCTTAATAGAGGTCTATGGGATTTTGGCTTTCTGGGACCAGTGCTTCCTTTTTTAAATGCAAGGGGGGAAGGGATAACCAGTCTAGTTCTCTATTTAAAGTCCTCTATTTAAGTTCCTATGGTTAGGACTTTGAGCCCCAACAACGTAGGCCCGCCTCCAATTTTCTATCTTTACACTTTTTCCCACTAGCTTACAGCCCCTTACAACCCCAATATGACATTATCAGTGCAGCAAACATGTAGAGCAATATTCGAGCTTTCCAGCTGTACAATTTTAAACCAGATGCCAGCTCGGACAAAAAAAAAGCAAAAAATAAGATGTACGTGCATCTGTATGTATATATCTATAAATCTATATCACTGCTTCTTCAAGGACTTCTTTAAAACAAACTTTTTGATTCATCTTCTGGACAAAACAAGTGTTAAGAGGAGAACTCTGATATCATACTTTGTTGAACTTATCATTAAGATTAGCATATATATCGCTTTCCTTTGCAGTTGCAGTCAAGGTCAGTGACGCTTTGTTGGGTTACCATGACAACGGGTCGCCGCACTAATCAAATAGTCTGCTTTTTGTGAGAAAGTACTCTAAACCATAAAAATAACAAGAATAAAGCACTATTGATGGATTTAATATTTATTTTTTTGTAAGTGACCATGGTATATGTGCGATAATGCCCAACGAAGTGTGTATTTTTACGCATGCCGTGGAAGCCTGAATCGCTAGATGCAATTGGAAGAACGTTGCTACTGTTGTGTAATTAATTTGCGTTAATAAATGTTTTGTTTATTAATCACATGCTGGTTCATTTGTGCTGCAGGTGCTCATGAAGTGCAGTGAGTTTCTTAAGACAATATGCGTGTATCGTGTTAGGGCCTGGTGCTGTCCAGTTTTTCATACCTGAGGCTCTTTCTTGGATGTCTGCCACTGTGATGGATACTGAATTCTCTTCAAGGAGGTTGCTCTTTTGTCAGAGAGACCAGCCATTGAGGTTGAGGTTGACAGGTTGAGTTGTGTACAGCCTGTCTGTCTATATATATATATATATATATATATATAATGGGGTAAAACTTTTATTTGGCAAGTAGAAAAAATATTCCACTCGCCACTTTGGCAGGTGAGGCATTATTCATCATCTCTGACACGGGGCTCAAACTCACAACCATGACTTTTAGACATCTGCCTTCCTTCCCCACTTGGCCACCACAAACATCCATCCCAGATTTCGTTCAAACATTTAATTCTGACTTTATGGCACAGATTTAAGCCTCACTGTAGCTGGTGCATTCAGGGGCTGTATGGGATTTCCTCACTTATGCACTTTAATAAAGAGCTCGCTATTGCTGCATTCAGGTGCGCTGGTAATTTCTAGGATTTGCTCACACTGATCTCAGGCAACAGACACACACTTTGTTGTTGTTCCATGTCATTGTTACTCTTTGAAATGACTAAGACTCACAACTACAACACACTGATCTGTAAGAACACACATAATAAGGCAAAACGTTGCACAGTTTTCAACATATGCATGTTTTTTCTATGCATGACATAAAAAATTAAAGTAAATATTTTATTGTTTTAGTTTTAGTCTTTATGGAAACATATTGCATTCATTAAAATTAAAAAAGGTTTGTCTTCTTTTTTTAATTGAATGCTTCTATAAAAAATCAAAACAAAAATCATTAAACAATCAGACTGTAAGCAACATAGTTGCCCACAACGTGAGCAGTCAGCAGGTCAACCACAGACTTTACTGATTTGTGTCCATTATTGTAGTTGGGATTGACTCACAACAAAAAAAAAGAATAAAAAGTTCATATTGGTCAATATTTAATACTTCCCCAACATTTTGCTGTCTATATGTTTGTTGATGAAGTCGATGCTTTGAAGAAAGGTATATGTTCATAAAAAGTTCAGAGATTAGAAGTGTCTTTTATTAAACTAACAGTAAATTTCCATAATTTTATAAAACCTGAAATAAGACTACACTTTCAAGTATTATTAGTGTTTTGTTTTTCCGAGAGAATAATCATTAACTGAAACTTTATAAATAAAGAGGATAACAGCTATTTCTCATGAGAAATGTTTGGCTCGTAGAGTCCAGATTCGGCTGATAGTGTTTTAATGTCTCTTTTGCCAGGGAAACAACTAAAATGATACCAGAAAGGATTCTTATTTTTATTAAAAATGACCAACTTTTCCATGATTTTATTCCTTACTCATATTGAGTAATGGTGCGTGTGATTTGCGTTGCGTTGCATAAGCTCTCGTTTTAGCCCTAGTTTCTATATTTTCAGCATGTGTGGGGGTAGTCTTCGTTTCTGTATGTATATATATATATATATATATATATGTGTGTGTGTGTGTGTGTGTGTGTGTGTGTGTGTGTGTATGTGTGTGTATGTATATGTATATATATATATGTATATATATACGTGAATGTGTTTACATTTGCTGGCTGTAGTAGAGCTGCGCACCCCGTCAACACGTACATTGTGAACACATGAGTAGGCGGGACCGTCGGGGCCTGAGTTTTTCAACCTCCAATCAGCGACGAGCAAAGCAGTCAGTGGCTGGAGGACTCGACCAATCGCGCGCGCCGCTGAAATTTCACGGCAGCCATTAGGTTGAGTCCACAATGCTGGCACGTGGATCCACGCACATGTTGACGCTCGTAAACGGCAGAGGGAGGAAGGCATCTCAGGCAAAGCCTGGAAGAGGGGTCGGGCTGTGAGGTTGTGTCAAAGCGGAGGCTGGGCGCCCCGATGATGCTCCAGCGACGGCATGAGGACTGACGGATCTGTGGGATATTGATTGTCAGTTTGTTTGTTTTCTTGGCAGCTACATTACATATATTTAAGGTAAATATTTTAAAGTTTATTTAAAAAAAATGTTTCAAAAGTTAAACTAAAACCCTAATGTCCGATGTTAAATTGTATGTGTTCTCTAAAGAAATAGAAAAAAAGCCTAAATGTATTATTATTTTGTTTCAATCTTTGTAAATGACACCAAATTGTAATTTATTTGTGATTTAATTTAATTTAATGGATAAACAAAAAGGTTTGGGGTTCTAGCAGCAAAAGTTTCAAATGTGTAATTTAAATGCTTAACTTGTTAAGTCTTGTGGTCATCATGATGAGACAGGGAAGCAACAAACTCCGTATTACCTTAAAAAAGGAAACATATCTTTACTACTACAATATAATAAATTATTGTTGGATCCTCACTTGGTGTTATGACAGGCAGGTCAACCGGTCTTTTGTATAAAAAAGTGGTTTCTTTAAATAAATAACAATAAAAATGTTTTTTATTTACTTTTATCAATTCCTACTCTATTTTTGCATGTGATCTATCTATGATTGATATGCATTGATAAGGGCTATTTGATAACCACATTCCTAACCCCGCTGTCATGTTCCTCATGTGTTGGTAGGACTATCAGGCATTCAGAGATTGCATAGACTAAAAGAAGAAAATGTGGGAAAACATTTGAGGGTTCATGGCCGTCAAACCAAATGCAAAATGCAAAAGAAAAAGGAGAAAAAAGGCTTGGCTGTCAGGGGAGAGGAGGGGCACCTCTATGTCAATGGCTTGTGTGCATAGCGAAGAGAGATGAGATGCATGCAGAAATGCAGCCGGAGAGGAAAAAAAGGGTGGTTTGTGTGTGCTTGGATCTAAGGGGGGGATGGAGAGCAAGCCCGAGACAGAGGAGAGGAGGGGCCACAGAGAGCACCACCGAAGGCTGTGGTGGAGAGTGTTCTGACTTCACTACTAGGCATGCTCCCATCCCCCTCGCATTTTACTCTCCCCCAGTTTCCTCAGTGGAAGCCAGACTATCACCACCATTGTGTTTTTTTTTTGTGCAAATACTCTGTCCCACTCTGCAGCATGTTAAAGTAGGGCGTTGCAATAGCAGCCGTATTGTGGTTTTAGGTTTTTGCAGTTAAGATGGGTAGATAGGGCATAAATACTTTTAAAAAAATCATTCCTGTACTGCTTCACACTTTTGAAAACACTTAAAAGACCCACTCCAATGAAAATGAAAAACGAAACATGTTCTTGTGGCATTTTTCTCGTGATGGAGGGCATAAAGAAAATTAAGCTTAAAATTTCAGCTCTGCATATTACTTTATTCAAATTGTTGTGAATCGGGCGTAAACTAAAAAAATCTTGTTGGAAACAGCTTGTAACAGAGACGTAGAAGCTACAATTGGCGGGCCGCAAGCTCTTTGCTTGGCTCCAATCTGATGCATCCGCTTGTAAACAAATAGATCCATGTACGTCTTCGTTTTCCTCGCCTGAGGTCAAAACTGTACAGCTGGATAGCTCCAACATTGCTCAGCCCTAACAGTCCCGCCCACATTTCAGAGGTGAATTTCTAATAAATTACTTCAGCTCTGCAGAAACGATGTCAAATAAAACTACAGTTTGTTTTTTGGGGGGCTAAAAACAGCATAATCACATGTAAAAGACCATTGGGAACGCTTTTACAATAAATCAAAAGATGATCGGAGTGGGACTTTAAAAGATAAACTAGACCTGTTTCTTGCTTATGTGTAAGCTGAATTTACAATCATTTTTATTCTTAACTTCTTGTATTGTCCCTTATAGTGATGCAGTCTCAAGGAAGCACCTCCACCCAGCCCTCCTTTGACTCTGTTGGTTCCAGTGACACCCTCCTGTTCAGTGATTTAGAACAGGCAGAGGATGACACAGACGTCTTTTTGACAGACAGCTCTTCCTCTGTCATCATCTGTGGCACAAGTGGAGCTACAACCAAAAGAGATGATGAATCAGAGAGTTCAAGGTCCCAATGGACTTGCGACAGCCTCACAGATAAAGAGGAAGAGGAGGACTCATGTAAGTCTGAGAGTGTTGGCAAAGCATCTTACATTGGCGAGGCGGATCCTATGAGCCAGGCACCAAAATCACAGGGAGATCTGCGCTTTGCTCAGAAGGTAAGTTGAAATTGTGGACGACAAGAGAGATGAGACAGCACTGTGCATGGAGGAGAAAGGTCAGCACACTGTTTCAGAGCAAAAAGCCTGACCAAAACTGCAATCTGTCTTCTTTCCTTCTTCCTCTGTCAGTGTGATGAGCTGCAGGGTTTTGTTAGGCCTCTTCTGGAGCTGCTGAATGGACTGAAGAAGGGTCGATTCGACTATGGTAAGCATGACGGCCTCTGTTACAATGTGTGCAGACTTGCCAGTGGATGAAATTAATTAAATGCAAACAATGAGAAAAAAAAGGTCATTCTGTTACACTGATGAGTGTTCCATTGTGTAGTGATTTGTAATGAGACAGGTCAGTGTGCGGCGTGAAGGCATTGTTTGTAAACGTGTTTCTCAGTAGGAACATCTGCATGAACACGTGCATGTGTAAATGCTGACTAAAGGATTATATTTTTCGATTGACAGGTTTAAGTAGTTTCCAGCAGAGCGTTGCCATGGATCGCATCCAGAGGATTGTGGGAGTTTTACAAAGACCCGACTGTGGGTAAGATGACAATCTCATTGTGACACCTTTGGTGTTCTTTCTTCTAAGTATTGCTCTAGTAACAGTTAGAGTTGCAGGTGGGTTGAGTATTTCAATGACATTTAGATGAACCCAGGGGGCTAGCATGCAGTGTGAGTCGAGTTTTCTCATGCAGTGTTTAATCAAACACTTGTTGGCAAAGTTCAATTACAGGGAACTTTGCAAGGTAAAGCTCTCAGTTTTTCAGTCAGTCTGTGTAACTCAAATCAGTTACCCACTTACACATCATTGTGAAGTATGTAGTTTCAATGACTTAAGGCAGGGATAGGCAACTCCAGGCCTCGAAGGCCGCATTCCTGCATGTTTTCCAACATATCATTCTCTGGCATGTTCTAATTGGCTGGACACACCTGAACCAGCTAATCAGTCATGAGTAGGGCTTGGACATCTGAAAATCATGCAAACACGTTGGCCCTCGAGGCCTGGAGTTGCTTATCCCTGATTTAAGGTCTGCAAAGCTCTGCCATATGGAAGGAGATTTGGTAGAACTGCTACTCCTGTCACATCAAGAGCAAGGAGTTGAGGGAGTGTGGGGATTGTACAGGAACTGTTGGGTGCTATAGGCATGTCCAACACTGAGGAACATAGTAGACCCCAAATGTAATGGTATCTCCCAGGAATATGTGGCCAGTGATACAGCTTGAGTTCCAAGTTGGAAATAAGTTTTAAGGAAATTTTGTCAAGTTGAAATTTGGCTGCTTAAAAGTTGGAACAATTGTTGACTTTAAAAATCATTGTGGCTGCTTTAACATATAGGAGTAGATGCTAACTTTTGCATACATTGGTCGAGGTGAAAAAAAGTGTCCAAATATTCAAGGTCAGGTGTAGCAAAATCTCAACGCCAATCTCAATGCCAACTTCATGACTAAATGGATTGCACAAGTATAGACACATTCCTCCAAGTGGAGATGTTTCTTACTCATAAACATAATTGCATCTTCATTTGTTGATTGCTTAAAATTAATATTTCTAAATCTTCTTGTTCTATAGGGAGAAGTATCTGAATACTCTCCTCCAGGTGGAAATGATGCTAAAGCTTTGGTTTCCACAAATCTCCACTCAGCCTGCGTGTGCAGCTTCACCCATCTCCATATCTCCAACTCATTCCCTTCAGGAAACGGCTGGCTCCACCCCGCCACACAAGCACAAGGATCAGCTTCATATTCCAGTCAAGGTAAGAATCCACGTTTTTCCTTGTGGTCCAAGAACCTCACTTCTTCTTAGTAAGCGCCACCAGCTGAAAAGCACCTTCAAATGACTTTTTTTTTTTTTCATTTGACAGAAGCGAAGACTTAGTTGGACTGACACAGAATCCCCCACACCTTCTCCAAAACTTAGCAAGAGCCCTCGAGCTAGCACCCAAGAGAGGGGGGTGAAGCATAATCAAGATATAAAGGATTTGCCCATCTCATCTACACTATTGGTGTCTAATACCAACCAACGTTTGGCACATCTGGGAAACGACAACCAAATTCAAAGCAAATTCAGCGAGAGAAGGGAACCTGGCAAGATCTTGAATTACAAAGCAGGCCAAAGCTCTGAGCCAAGCCTGACGTGGGTGCACGTCACTCCCATTTTGTCCCCTCGAAAGGCCTGCTTCTCTCACAATGACACAGCCACTGCAAGCAGCAACGAAAGAATCCTTGCAAGCAAGATAAGCAGTCCTGCCATGCAAGACAGCTTCATCTCCTCCACTACACCGTCAAATCATACCAACAATCAGAAGAAGCTGGTCCTGTGCCAAGGCCAGACTGTGGCTGACAAGCAGAGTGACAGGGAGACAACTCAAAGTCATCCAGGTCAAAGCCAGTCTCCACTCGTCATGCTGAAACCATTGCCGGAGGTGTGTCCCGCGACCTTAGAGACATGATGCATTGACCACGCAAAGAGCAAGCAGCCCACCTTTTTTGCAACACCAAGCTTAAAGTGGCTGTGACAGGAAGAAGGAAACCGGTTAGTGGTCTGTTGTCTTTACGAATGCATTTCTCGTAGAACAAAGGAAAGAATCGTTGATTCATATAATGGATTCAACCTCATCAATGCCACCTGTAAAACAATTATTTCAAGCTGGGCATATACTCGTTCAAACCAGTCAAATCAATAAAAATATTTGACATGGATCAGTATAAATCCAAATGTGCACAAAAGCAGATGTGGTTGAAGTTTCAAGAGGACAAAGAAGTTCGGACTTACAAGTTATAATTGGAAATGACTATGGGACTAACTGAGTTAATCCTCAACTTGAAAGTAATCAGGATAATCTGTGATCGCTGTTTCAGCACAAATCTTACTTGACAGACGCGCATTCTACAATAGAAGCATCTGATCTCAGTATTTAATGTGAAAATTTCTTATGTTTTGATTCAGTTTAGAGTAACAAGAGCAGGCCGATTCTTGTTGGCTTGATGGCAGAAAAATATGACTTAATGGTAAAAGTCTGCAAACGAGGTTTGCAGAGACATTATATTGGGTGAAGAACATCTTGTATCTAGTAATGTGAGGACCACAAAACTCACCCAAGTATTGTATTGTACATGTGATGTGTTAGAGTCATTGGGAAGAAAATGTTTTTACATTTCACAGAGGTAATCCAGGAAATGCTTGGGCACTTGAATTATTGCAATCCCTTTTCCCATCATGCCATTGATCAGATGTCTGTGCCTGGTCTCCAACTGCTAACCGACTGGCAATCAGGATCAAGAAACTCCTGCCAGATGGGAAAAAAAAACAAGAAGACTCACTCTGACTCTTGAGTCTCACTTTTAATTTATTCATGTGTTCATCTGATGCTGCAGCTATTTATTATATGTATTTATTTATTGGATAGCTAAATATTACCATCTGTGCACTTGCATAGTTTGGCCTACAGTTTTTACGGTTATTAGAAAGACATTGTTGACATTTCACTTTTTGTTACTATCATGTGAAACAAAAAAGATGGAATGTTCTGACTTGACTATTGGACTACTGTGCCTTTTACCAAATAGGATGTGTTCAGATACAAAAAAAAAAGCATTCGGTGCTCGCAAACTGCATTGAGATTGTTAGCAACTCACAAAACCGGTGTACACTTGATCTTGAATGCCTCAATGTGTTCTTCATTGTCTTATATTTTTAAGAATACACACAGCGCCAAAACCAACTACGGAAAAAAAAAAAGCTATCTACTGCTTAAGAAAACCAGTGTCCAGGTCTAGCATTCAAACTAGTCACATGTCCAGCTAACACACAGCAACAACAGTGAATATTTTGTCATGATAGAATGAGAGCTGGCTTCCTTTGAAGCTTTTATTCAAGGTGTTGTCCGTGGAAGAACAGACTGAAATGCACTTAATAATGGTGCTCTTGAAAACTTGAAACAAAACAAAGGAAGTATAAATTTTAGGGAGGAAGTCTTTTTTGCACCATCCTCCACCGCTGCTGATCTGTTATTCCAGATCCAACTTTTAGATCCTTCACAGAAAATTGTCCAATCATTTACAATGTTCTCAGAATATTTTTGAAGTATTGGAAAGGTTTATCAATGGGATTGCATTTACCTGCAACATGTATTGTAAATATCTAAAAAAAAATAGATGATATTTTTTAAATTTGGCATAAGGAGGAAAAATCCACATACCGATCAGACTCAACCAACATGTGCACACTGAGCCACTTGCAGTCATTGAGCTACTGTCTGTGCTTTAGGGGTAAGGAGAGTACAAACCCCCCATCAAAGATCGAGACGCTGACTCTAGATCTGAGACAGGGGTGTCGTCTTCCACCTCCCTCCTGTTTTATTACTGTACGGTATGTCTGACAAAACAATTGCACTTACTGTTCTTCACTGTCTGCAATCTTTTGTTTTTTTTTCCAAGTATGTTTTCTACTGCAGCGACCACAACCAATTGGTCAGATTTAATGATGTCTTGTTTATTTTAGCTGCCTTCTTATTACATGGCATAAGCTAACTGTAAAGGCTTACCATTTGTGTTCCCTCCCCCCACTCTACTGCACTTGTCTGCCCTTGTCCCATCTCCTTCATCCCACATGTACCATCTCTTCAAGCTTTCTTTTTCTGCTTTTTACACATTTCCGTCCAGGCTTTTATATATGATTAATTACATGAAAAAAAATCTTTTAATAAATTACATTTTTAAAAGCAACCTTTTTGTTTTTTCTCCTTTTTAAAACTGTGGCTCATCAGCTTTTTATGGCTTGATGTTTAGTGTTATGTGAATGAGACTCCAGCTTTCAATCTCTGCTCTCACTAAACAGATGCGCGGCACAATGGGGGGCAGATTTAGAGACTGTACATTTTGGATTGTGCGTGAGTGTGTGTACAGTTGGGTGGGTGGAGGGGCATAAACAGGAAGGAGAGGGCAGTAGGAAGGAGGGATTGTAGGGCGTGAGACTTTAGTCTATAATCTCACCAAAAGTAGTGGGGGGCTGGCTGATCCTCCAACCAGCTGCCATGTTAGGACCCAAACACAGCCTTACTGTACTTAGTATTCATATTCATTGATTTTCCATTTACTCCATAAAAAAAATCTGAAATGGAGTCTAAACTAGTAGCTAATTTTATGCAAACAGATCTAAATTATTGTTAATACATTTTTTAGAACAAAAATCCCATCACCCTGCCTCAGAAGGCTTTACATTGAATGCAACAATAAATTTAAAATAAAAAAAACTAGTGAATTAGAAACATGAGGATATAGAAAGTTTATCAATATGATGAGTATTTCCTCTGAAAGAACTACAGGTTTTGACTACAGGTTAACTGGTTCCTCTGAAGTGTGAGTGTGGGACTGATTGTGTCCCCTGTGACGGGTGACCTGTCCAGGGTATACGCCCCTTTTGTGCTTGTAAAGGTCTTTAAAGCATTTTAAAAGGTTCTAACATACTGTGGAGCTACTACACACACAAACGTATCTGAATTTGTCACCTTTTGCCGGAAAAGTGTTTTAAGTGCTTTCTTTTGAAAGGCACTTTAATGGACCTGGACAGCATAATGGATCATTTTACATAGAGTTTGATTCAAAAGTCAATCAAAACTTTTGCAAGAGCTGCAAGTTTTTCATTGCAGGAGGTTTTCCTTTAAGTTTACTTCAAAATCATGAAAAACGATGCAGTAAAAAAACACCAGCTATAAAAGCTAGAAATCTATAAGCTAGAAAGCTATAAAAAAGATATTTCCACTGTTTGTGCAGATAAGTACATTTTACTTTGCCAACCTGCATTTTTTGTTTAGATTTTTGTTTAATCTAAAGACTGAGTGTGATTTATAGAAAAAGACAGAATTTTTTCAAGAATAGCATCATATAAATAATTATATTCTGCACTGTAGGTAAGGACTTCACTATTAAATGAGAAAACAATGACAAATCACAGGGATTTACAAAAAAAAACTTTAATTGATATTTTTATTAATTTATATGCTACAAAACAACCTCATTCAAAAATTTCCCTTCATTCTAGTACGACATTCTGCAGGACGCACATGAGGGTGAATCCTCAAATACAACATGGGTGTGGTTTGACTTCTCACAGCTCTGAGTGGATGAAATCAGCCATGCAGCACAAGCTGACAAACACGTAGCGAGAGTCACAGTTGCACACGTGCGTGCCACTCCCCCCACCACACAATCTGACACACTGACTGGCTGATTTCATGATGGGCCTGTCTATGACACACTGACTACGCAGGGCTATAACAACATAGACACAACCGTCATTTCCTTTTTTGCTCACACACCTCCTTGCCCCCCCTTGTATCCATGCAGTTTTTAGCAGAGAAGCTCCTACCCAGCTCCTGCACACCGACACCACATCCCCCATTTCATCTTGTTGAGAAATGAAGGAAGGGGCAATAACAGAAGGGTGGAGGGAGGATGTGGTTGCACCGGGAGGAGACATGACCTTGCTGCTGTTTTTTTTCTTTTTTTTTTTTGAAAACCACAAGATTTTCACATTTCCAACTTTTCTTATGACTCTGGTGACAATTATTGGATGGACTGAGTGGTCTCATGTGGCGTTTTGAATTTAACATTTGTAGGCACCTATTATACAAACTCACTGTTAATATAAAACTAAAATAATAAAGGTAAAATGTTGCCCTCCTTCACTCCTTCAGAGGATGCAACTAGCACGTGTGTGCATACAAGGCTGTGCATCAATAGGATTACACATAATGAACTTACTGGCCCTGTTATTCCCTGCTGTGTGGATTTTAATTGTGGGTTTGTATCCTGTTAAAAGGGTTTAAAAGTGAAGAGTGTCTTCTGGCTTTCGTGCTCACCAAGAAAGTACTGGAATGATACAATGAGGCGTTCATTCAGTCATTACCCTTCCCCCACGGCTCAAATCCTGCACTTCAGTAAAACTCACGTGAGCCGAAGCCACTCTGGGATTTTACAACTCCATACCCACACTCTTTGGTACGGCCGTAGCACACACATGCTCTTACTCACCCTAAGTCCAGAGGGGATTTTAGTGCAGACTTGTCCCAAAACAGCTTCAGAGCTCATTAAAATTGCACAGTTTCCAGTCCTGCATTGGAAATCAGAGCTCTTAGAAATTATTTCTAGAACGTAATAACTCCCCTTGTCGTACTAAAGGGATTCTCTTGCCCACCATTTGTGTGTGGTCAACAAGTCGGTAAAGACTGAAAAACCCGGACTTGTATTTCACGGACTCACGTGTATCTCTTGACATTGTGCGTGGTATTTGGGGCAGAGCCGTGCTATGGGCAAATAACATCCTCATCACTTTCCTCAGCCTGGATGTGTTATCGGAAGCCCCCTCTTACGTGACTGTTTAATTATTCACAGGGTGAAAGAAAATCGCCAAGTTCAATAGTGGGAGAAAGAAGGAAAAATCAAGAGTAAGAACAAAACAGAAAAAAAAGACCATCAGAAATGAAGGAATGTATTTAAGTAACTGAAAAAACCTGTGGTGTATGTGTGTGATGTGGAGCTGAGCACATGCAGGAGGACAAACTAAGAGCCTCTGGAAGCTGCTGGGTGAAGTCCAGACAGTGGAGTCCAGTGGGAATGCATCTTCCAAGATGATTTACTACCCCTGTCAGAAACAATACAATTAAGTGGGTCAACGTGATAAAATATTCTAACTTGATGAATCAAAAAGTTTTACAGAAGTACGGAGGGACAGTACTCATTACCAAAATATATAAATATTGCAGTAACACAATTTTATTAGACGTAGCTAATATTAAATTAGAAGTTCACACTATGGAGTTCAACACTTTGAGATTAAATACTTTAAGCCTGAGGCACCAGAGCCACTTGTGACTCCTCTACTGCCTCTCTGGCTGAAGAAGGAAAAAATAATTGTAACTTTTAAAAAGTAAGGGTTACTACATTAGCACTGATTTAATTTAGATCAGCTGGATTTATAAATGTATGGCTGAGTTGCACCAAAAGTAAGATAAACTATGAAAAGATTTTCGCAATCCCCGCTGACATCACAAGGCCTTGCTTGTTCTATGCTTCCTCCAGAATGCAAAGATTTCAAATACTAAGTAACAATTTGGTAAAAAAAGTCAGATTTTTTCTAATTTCTCTGTTTATTTTATTATCTTGTGCTGCACAACAATGATTAGTAGCTGTTCAGAGGGGAGTTGCCAAAATATGTTTGCATTCTTTATATACTTTTCAAAAACAAACAACAAATGCATTTATGCACTTAGATTAAAAGGAAGAGTGAGTAGGAAAAAGGAGGACAGCTAACAAAAGCACACCTAAGGTATAACAAGAGAAAATGCCCTTCTTGTCTTGTGTTGTTTAAAACTTTTCATGGGAGTACATTAGCTGGACAATTTGGCAGGGTGTGTTTTATTTTGAAAGGAAATCATACAAGCTTCTGAGAAAAATAAAAAGCAATGTCACATTTTGATAAAATCTTAGTTTCTCTTTATATTTATGTTTTTTTCAATCCAAAAAAGAAATATAATTCATATTTATTATAAAGTTAAAAAATTACTGCAGAAGGTTGCAGTTCCTGGTTTAAGCTTTTCAAATATACGCACAGATCCTGCTGTTTGTTGTTAGATTAAAGAGACCAAACTGAGATAGTTAATATTTTTAAAAGCACATCTTCTCTTGTGCTTGTTTGTTGTTTTCATGCTAAGTAGAAATTTTGGTGCAATTTTACAACTGAGGTGTTATTACATAAAAAAGGATTTGCTGGAATAAAATAAACAAATGTGAACTGTGAAAAAGAAAAAAAACTCATCTGGTTTGCTTAATTTACTTTAGATGTTTTTCATGGATAACGGGGTTGTAATTTTTTTGATTTGCAGGTGGGTGGACTTACCAGTGGATCCAGCAAAACCTAATATTTAGGTTGAGTGCTGCCCAATTTCCCATTTTGGAAAAACAGGGTTGCCTTTCAAAATCCTGTGGGTGAGGTAAGAGTTTGTCAGTCAAGTTATTATGTGTCCATGCTTCTGTAGCAGAATTGTGGGTATTGGCTTTGTATTTATCAATCAAAGAATAATAAGTTGAAAAATGTTGATGGTAATCTCATGCAGTTGTTTTTTGCAGTTGGAAGAATGCACACTAATATTTGAACAATATGAGCAGAAAATTGCATAAAAAGGTTGTTATTGACTTTGGCTGGTACAAAGATCCCTTCCAGTATGATGTATTAGCGTAGCACAACTTTAACTATACATACACAGTAAACACATTGCATGCCCCCATAATACAAATTTGGGATATAGAGGTATTTAAACCCTTGACTTTCAGCCAAGAGAAAGACAATCACTAATGTTTTTTCTTTCAAGTAGATTAAAGTACATTTGGAGCCGAAGTGGTGTGATGCATATTTGCATCAGTGAACTTAGTAATTTAAATATTTGTAAAGCAGAAGCAATGCTTGGCAGGTTAAGATAAATATTTGTTCAACACCAAAAGTTGATTATTAACTCAAAGAAGGAGAGTCTTTGTATTATTTCATTAATGAAGGAAGATTTAAACTGGATATTGGTGTTGGTCATTTGAAAATATTGATTTTTTTTGTTGCAAAAATCCAATATTGTACAAATGTGTTTGGAGATATCAGAATCTGAACAAATGATGTTTACTTTTTTATTTGCCATTAATTTTTCTGCTTTCAAGCAAGTATAACTGAAGTATGTCTAACTATTTCTTCGTGCTTAATTTGTTTTTTTATAGGTTATTTTATTTTCCATATTCTAGTAAATTTTTGGATGGCTACATTTTACCCTTACTTTGGAAATAATATTTTATTTTAACGCTCCTCTTAATGTAGTCATTTTTTCTAAAAAAGTGTAAATAACCTTTTCAAGCAATTTAACAAAAAAATTGCAATTTCTAAGCATGAACATTTATTATTATTATACAGAGAAGAGCCCGTGTGTAGTAGCCTCAGGCTCACTACTGCTCATTCATGCTCACATTTCTACAAATGCACTCAGTTGACCCACATCACGCAAACCAATAGACACCCAGGGCAGGGGGGATCTGGAGTGGAGGGGGAAGGAGATCACTTGATAAGCCAAAGGTTTTTTTGTAAGTCGATCGAGTTTCTGCGTACTTAAAGGGCAGTGCTTGAGTAATGTTTAACTTAAGACTGAACTCAAGGGTTACCCATAGCTTAAGTGGAAAAGTGTGATTTGCCATTTAAAGAAACATCTTACTTTATGAACAAAAAGATGATGCCTACATTTTTGAATTGGAATTAAATATGAACATGTCTTAAAAAGCAACTATCATCTATTTTGTGGCATTAGAGTTTTCTTTTATGTTTTGTTAGCTTTTGTTGACAGTAGTTTTAATAATGTTTTTGTTTATCTGTAGTAATGCAACTACTTTTACTAAATAAAGTTAATTGCAAATACTCTTATTGCACCAATAATTGTAACATATTTCATGAAATACACATGCAGAAGAAGAAAACAACACAGAATCAGCATTGTTTTTATTACTGAAATTACTATTGTAAGCATTATTATAAAATGCAGAAAAAGGGACCTCAGAAAGGTATACTGCTTAAGTTGTTATATGCAAGGTACTTATTGATTGAGACATAACTAAGGAATCTAATGAAGTTTGATTTTCTAAGTTTCCCTTTGGTCTATTTCATATAAAACATGCATTATTCATTCAGAAAAATAACAGTCAAAAGTTATTTGCATATAATTTAACCTCGGCCAGGTAGGTAAAAATACAATTTCAATCTTCAAAAAAATACTGATGGTTGATAAAAGACTAAACAATTCCTTTGTGTTGTCATCAGTGTTTAGTGTCAAGTGTAATTGTCTTGACTTGCTAACTTTTTGCTAACATTTAATGCAAACTTTTAAAAATATTTTATTGTATTATATAGTCATTTAAATTTCCTAAAAGTGCTTTCTATAGAAGCGCAGAAACAACTGCAAAAGAACTCCCATAGGTGGCAAAAAACAACAAAAACCACTGAAGAGACCGAGAAGAAGAAGGACGTCATTTCCTCTTCCGGGTCTCGTGGAAGAAACGTTAGATGAACGGAGTGGCTAATAAGAAAGTTTTAAAGAAATTTGTAGGCCTTAGGAGATTTCTAAATTTGAAATTTTATTATTTTTGTGGACAACTAACAGCATATACGGATTAGAAACAATTACAGAGAAAACTGAAAGGTTTGTAATACAATTTAAGACGCTACTAGCAGATTTTGGTAGCTCAAATGTAGCCATATGCTAACTTGTGCTAGCAGCGGTCGATGAGTTTTGGCGCAAGTAGCTTTGTGGATTTTAGCTTGTTTGCTATTTTGATCAATCAGGTTTTTACCTGTTTGGATATGATGCATAGTTAAAACAACTTAACTATAATTTGCGGATGACAAGCGGCAAATTTGTACCGGATGTGTTCGCTTTGAGATTTTTAACACGCATGGTCTGTGTTTACATCGCTTCAGTGGTAATGTGATCAAAACCACCTGTATGTGATTGTCACTCTCTTTTGACTTAGCCATTAAAATGGCTCCAGCTCTCTAACGCGAACTGAAGTGACAGAAACAATGACCGACACAAATACATGCTGTGTTTTGAAGGGCTGAACGATGTCTCTACCGAAGCGGGAGGTGGAGGAGTTGAGACCGTGGGTGGAGCGCACTGTGAAGAAGGTGTTGGGGTTTTCAGAGCCCACGGTGGTCACCGCAGCTTTACACTGTGTGGGGAAAGGATTGGACAAAAGGAAGACCACGGGTATAAATTCCCTTCTCATTTTTGCATAAAAAGAAGCTTTATTCATTCGTAAATAATTTTGTTGTGGCTATTTTCCTTCTTATTTTCCCTTTTCTTCTTTGACTAAACAGTTATTTGTGAATTCTAAAGTGGTATATTGGGTAATTAATCTAGTTTTTGTAGTGCATATTAGTCTAATATAAAACCAAAGTCATGAAACACATTTGTAAGTGTTTTTTAAGAGATATTGTATTTGTCAAACATTTAGCACATTTTGCTTTGCCTCAAACATTTGCTTATGATTCTGACATACAGTTATTAGCTTTGATAAATGTTGAGAAATTATAATCAAGAAACCAGTTTGTTAATCGTTCTTCACCGTTAATATTCCTCAGACCAGTTGCGTCCTTTCCTCGAAGACTCAGCTGGTGGATTTGTGGAACGTCTTTTTGAAGCTCTCGAGGAAAGTAGAAGCAGCCGTGGTAGCAAAGGAACTGGAGAAAAGAACCGGAAGAGAGAGCTTAAGGTAAATTATTGAAAAAAAATACATCTAAACATGATTGTCATAATTTATCTTTAATTTAGTAAAAAAAATAAAACTCTTCAGCCTGTTCACACACAAATTATTTCAATTGTTGCTCAGTTGCTTATGGCAGCTCCACTGGAGGAATTGCGCCTGTCACTTTAGGAGCATATCTTAAGAGCATCACAGTAGGGTTACTTTGTCCCATCTGAGTTTAATCTTACTAGTTCTGGCAGTTGAGCCAAGGAGACTCGTCAGCTACTAACACTAGGCTACCACTGCAAAATATGGCTGCATTTTAGGAAAACCTGAACATAATGAATTGTCTGGTTTTTAAATAGTAGATTATATTCTACTGTTTTCAAGTTTTTAATGTAAAAAAAAAAATCATGACTTCAACTTCAGTCAATGTTGAATTGTCACACCACTTCTTTTGTTCCTGTTGCAAGGATCAGTAGCACAACATTTATAAAAAAGAATTGAGAAGCAATACAAATTTCACATTATTTTCTAAGTTAACTTTTTTTTAAATTGAACTATATGAAAGTACTATAGAATATTTCCTCTTGTTTGTTTGCTAATTATCATGTTTGAGTGTTTAGTTTTATTTATATTTGTGCTCTGACTGTACTTAGGATGTATTTGGAGAGGAGCCAAACTCTGACTCTGGTGCAAAGAGGGAAACATCTGAGACAGCAGATGGGACGGTAGTAAAGCGAAAACGAACACCTCGATTTCAAGAAGTGGAGGAGCCTGAGGTCATACCAGGACCTCCATCTGAAAGCCCTGGCATGCTTACCAAACTCCAGGTACAAGACAAATGCTAGAGCTACTATGTGCTGAGTCATCATTGAAAAATACTTTTTTATTTGGGATTTTCAACTTAATATAGTGGGTAGGTTCCCTCTTTAGTATTACTTTCAGGTATGTGATTAAAAAAAGATAAACAAATATTTATATGGCTAAAAATGTTTAAAATAGACAAAAACAAAGCTTCTTTGGAACACTTTTATTTTGCCAGGGCGTCTGTGTTATCCTCAGTTTATTGTTCCTATTTCTCTTCTGGTATAAAATATGAGCAGCTCTAGTAAATTTCTTGCAAACACTTTATTTTGTTTATAGTGTATTATCTTGAAGTTGAATAATAGCAACCAGACTCAATTCTTCTATCCAGTTGCTATGATTCAACTTTAAGACAGCATCACCTGCATGAATGAGAGCCTTCACAGACTTAAAATGTTTTTTTTAAATGTACTTTTGAAATAGACTCACCAAAACTTTTAAAAACAGAAATACAGAAAAACAGTATTCATTTTAAAGCTAAAATGTACGCCTAACAAGCAGTATTCCTAGTTGTTTGCTTACTTGTTTTCATATAGATTTGAAGGGCAGAGATATTTAGTGCTTGTTGAAATGGGAACCTGAGAGTACTTTATTCACATTTATTGTTGTATAGTTTCCATCTTGCATGATTTTCGATTGACACTATTGCAAATGTGATGCTTACTTACTTATTTTAATTGAAAAGCATTATTTAAAATGTAAATGTTTCTTTTATAACTATGCTACTTTGTTACAGATCAAGCAGATGATGGAGGCTGCCACAAAACAAATTGAAGAAAGGAAAAAACAACTGAGCTTTACCTCTTCTGTCCCTTCTGCAACAGTAATTGTTATGCACATTTATGAACAAATATCAGCAAGTTTTTTTTTGTTTTTTTTTTAAACTTTGTTTTCTTTTTAACCCAATAATCACAGTTGGATGGCTCACGGCTTCTGGGTGCTGGTACCTCGTCTGTTGCCCCCTCACAGGCTGCCAGTTTTATGAATGATGCAATTGAAAAAGCCCGCAAGGCAGCAGAGTTGCAGGCCCGCATTCAGTCCCAGTTATCTGTGAAGCCCGGAATCCTGGGAGCCTTGGGAAACACTGGGCCACACAACCTGGTGGCACTTGCTAATCTACATGCCATGGGAATTGCTCCACCGTGAGCAACTTTACGATGCATAATATATTGAAAACAAGTTGTAATCTGTATTTGCTTTTTGGATACAAATAATATTGGTTTGTGTTTGTGGAACTGAAGGAAAGTGGAGATTAAGGAGGTGAATAAGCCAACACCTCTCATTCTGGATGAGAAGGGAAGAACTGTTGATGCCTCTGGCAAAGAGATTGAACTTACTCACCGCATGCCCACACTCAAAGGTAGGTCTTCTGTGGATCGGTGTGTAAATATATCCCATTGTTATTTTGCTTTTCCTTCATGGCTCACAATTATTTTTTTTGCAGCTAACATACGAGCGGTAAAGAGGGAACAGTTTCGTCAGCAACTGAAGGAGAAACCTGGTGATGATCTGGAGTCAACGTCATACTTTGACAACCGTGTGCTCATTATGCCTGCCCAGCGCACTCGTAGAGGCTTCAGATTTCACGAACCAGGACGGTTTGAGAAGATTGCTCAGAGAGTTAGAACTAAGGTTTGTGAAAAGCTTGACATTATCATCTCGAACTTTTTTTATTATTCAGATACCAATTTTTGCAGTTCAAAAACCCCTTGGTTGATGCCTTTTGTGCAAATTCTTACTCCCATTAGGCCCAGTTGGAACGGCTTCAGAATGAGATTTCCCAAGCTGCT
This sequence comes from Adrianichthys oophorus, assembly GCA_036245035.1. Lineage (NCBI taxonomy): Eukaryota > Metazoa > Chordata > Actinopteri > Beloniformes > Adrianichthyidae > Adrianichthys > Adrianichthys oophorus. The sequence continues at coordinate 10,711,961 of BSAI01000207.1, read as the reverse complement.
AAAAAGACAGGAATTCAGGCTTCCACCAAACTGGCACTGATTGCTCCCAAAAAGGAGATTGGAGATGGGGACGTTCCCAGTATTGAGTGGTGGGACTCCTTCATATTACCCTCCAACATACCCTTGTAAGAAAATAAGCTTAAAAGTTTTTACAATTTTTAAACTAATATGATAACCTTCCCTATTCATTTCGTTTAGTTCTGTTAACTTTATTTATTTTTTCCTTATAAGCAAACCGGAGACAAAGTTTGATAATTTGGAATTTTTTGGAGTAACCAACCTGGTAGAACATCCTACGCAAATGAGGCCTCCTGGTAAGTTTAGGTGAAAATAATGTACAAAAAATTCACTATCACCCAGCCGTAACATGTTAAAGAAAACTGACCCAGCATTCTAGCAGCATTTAAACGCATCACTTACACACGAACCTTTGAGATGTGAAGAGTCTTACA
>BSAI01000207.1:10344378-10711499 GCA_036245035.1 Adrianichthys oophorus | reverse complement strand
AATGTTTTTTGTATGAGTTGCAAATCAAGAATTACGCACGCACAAATTGGTTGATACTTTGGTAAAATGCCTTAACTCTTGTTGTGGTTTTAACTGGCTCCCGTAGACATTTGTAAAGGATTTTTGTCTAAATGTTTTTCTTTTAATTTGTAAAATTTAAATTCTGAGATTGTTCTAAAGAACCCTTTTAAGGTCCCTTTTTCTGCCTCACTGTTGTTAATTTTGCAATTATTGTATGGGTGTAACTTTATTTATGAAATTGCAACTTTTGTATCAAGATAATTCTCCTAATTAACTTTTTTTTACAGTAATTTATATAAAAAATGCAGAGGAAAAATTTGTCATTTTTAAGTTAAAAGTACACTTTTTTTTTGCAAAATTTTTGCCTCTACCTTCTTTACTTCTTTCAAGGTTGTTAAATGAAAGGTTTTACTTGTCTATGTTTAACAAAAAAGCTCTTATAACTACATTAATTCCATTAGTACTAGTTATATTCTTACAACTGTTTACTTCTCTTCCCAGTTGACACCGATAAACCAGTAACCCTGGGTGTATATTTGACAAAGAAAGAACAGAAGAAACTGAGGAGACAAACACGGAGGGAGGCACAAAAAGAAGTGCAGGAAAAAGTCCGTCTTGGATTGATGCCACCACCAGAGCCTAAAGGTCAGGGCCTGAATTTCGCTGTGGGATAGAGAGTATCACTCATATTAAAATTAATTCCTAAAAGTGATGCTGGAAAATCCCCCAATAAAATTAATGTGTCTTCAGGGGCCTCAAAAGTAGTCAATAGCCAGTGAAAATTTGCTGCCTACTTTCTGATGAACAAAAGTTTCAATTAGTACCTCACAGCAAAAAATCAATGCGCGACGTAATCAGAAGTTCATGTTCATTTTGAGGAACATTCCGCTTCTTTTGGTGAATCGTTTTCATGCTCTTCTGCTGTCGACATGCAAGGAATACAAGCGCACAGTACCAGATCCCCCCCAAAACACACACGCACACACGAGGTCGGCATCAATGAAACATTTGGCTGATGATGCAGTGGGATCATGCTGTGATTAAAAAAAAAAAAAAAATCCAGGTAGAACTGGAGGATAAACCGCACTTACAGCAAAAACACCACTGGTTTAGACTACAGGTGACTGACAGTTCTCCACATGGGGGCTTCAGGAAGCTTTTTCAGTAGAATGCTGTGATGCTGTTCTAAAGCAAACAACAACTTATCTGTGATAAAGTAAAAAGCTTCAATGATGGTGTGAAAACGGCAAAAGTGGAAAACAAAGATTCTAAATAGAAATCAATAAAGGGGTTACTTAGAAAAAGTTTCCTGGAAATTTTTTTTTTTTTTTTTAATGAGTTGTGATTTACTCTCTGCATTTAACATAATATAATTTTATAAAATCAAACACCTTGTTATTCTAAGTAAAACAGTGTATTTGACTGGTAGGCAGTCAGTTGTTGACGTGGTGACCGCAGCGATTTTAAGCGTATTCATTTTGATCAAATATTTTAAATCTCTTCTGACAAATGAAAACCAGTGTTGTTACTTAATCAAGATTCTTTGCTTTAGTAAAGCATGTGGTATCAAAGGAACAGACATTTGGTCCATAGTGAAAGCAACTTGGCAAAATGAAAAAAGTTTTTTTTATAATTTAGAAACTTTACAACTCTGTATGTAAAGAGTACTTGTTTTTTAAAGTACTAAGTAAATTTACTTGAAAGTTCCAAGTAAGTTTACTTCACATACAGTGGCCCTTCAGGAGCTCCTCGTGAAAATTTTTGGAAGTTGTCGTAGATAAGTAGTCAGGAAAACAGATTGGAGGAAATTATAGTTTTCAACAGCGATAGAGGACAGGTTCAGTACTAAATCCCTCTGCTCTACTGTTTTCAAATCAGCTGAAATAAGGTCCCAGATACCTGGAAAATTTAAAGAAAGGACCCTAATTTTCCAAATTTTCAAGGGGAGGGGGCATGGGTGGAGGGTTTTTGGGAGCTTTGGCACTCTGCTTAGAAGTTGTAGCCTCCTACTTTAACAGCCTCCTAATCTGAAAACCTTTGAGGAATACTGTGGAATAATCCTCAAGTTTGCATCTCAACTTCAGAACCAGAAACAAAGAGTAGTACTGAAACGAAGAAGAAGAAAAAAACATTTTAAAATCTAATTTAAACAATTTAAAATATGTATTATTCTGTGGTATGAGTTGGGCAACTTAAAATCTGTTGCCAAAATCACAAGTAAACCCACCCCCCACCCCAATTTAACGAAGTGAATTTCAAGCCCTGAAGGTACTTGCACAGAAGTAACAATTGTAACAAGCCTGTAATCAAGTTTTGTAACTGGTTATAATGCAGAAATGTACATGATGGTGTTTGGTTGTTTTTTGTTTTTTTTTGTTCTTTTAAGTTCGTATCTCCAACTTGATGAGAGTCTTGGGGACGGAGGCAGTTCAGGACCCCACTAAAGTAGAGGCCCATGTGAGAGCACAGATGGCAAAAAGACAAAAGTTAGTTTTTTGTTACCATTAAAATCCATAGAGATTCAAATCATTCCTAAGTGTTTTTCCTAATAGCGACACTGTTTTTTCCAGAGCTCATGAGGAAGCCAATGCAGCTCGAAAACTTTCAACAGAGCAGAGAAAAGAGAAAAAGGTCAAGAAGTTGAAAGAAGACCTCACTAATGGTGTTCACATTGCAGTGTATAGGTATGCATTTATGGACCGGAACAGGATATATGGCTTTTTTTAAACATATAGACTTTCAAAGCTTCTTTTTTACACATTGAAAACCGATTTAAATGTTGTATGTTACAGGATCCGTAACCTGACAAATCCTGCAAAGAAGTTTAAAGTGGAGGCTAATGCAAGCCAGCTCTACCTGACTGGCACAGTAGTTCTGCACAGAGATGTTAATCTTGTTGTTGTGGAGGGAGGTATGCAAGAAGTCTGTTTACAGTTTCAACTGGTCTACTTAAACTTGACACATTTATTAACCTGTTTCAAGTAGTACTGTTTTGATAGCTTTGAATTTTCTCTGAGGAAGTTTTTGGCTTGGAGAGAAAATACAGATGTTATGTTTTTGATTTAACCTCACTTGTCCTCATTTTGGTGGGAAAAAAACATCAGCAAATTTTTAATATTAATCTTAGAATAAACTTAAAAAAAAAATACAAAAGATTCTAATGTTTCTCTTTAAGGGCCTAAATCCCAGAAAAAGTTCAAGAAACTGATGATGCATAGAATCAAATGGGAAGAACATAGCAGTAAAAGAGATGGTAAGACTGCTGCTTTTGTATTGCTTCTTAAAAAAAAACACTTTTTATTGATTTGAAACGTTAAAAAAAGACAAATTTTCTAAGCTAAATGATCAGAACCATTGATTCTTTTTAGATCAAGTCAATTTCAAAATATTATTGTTGGCTCAGTGTTTGCTTAAAAAAAATTAATCTGCTCACATTTTTCAAATCTTAGATCCAGATGTTGATGATGACACAAAGAGAAACAACAAGTGTTGGTTGATTTGGGAGGTAAGTGAACATGCAATTAATTTTTTTTTCTGTTGCATGAACATTTAAAATTTCTTTAGTCCATCCAAGTCTAATGGTTCCTTCTGCTTCTTCAGGGAACGGCTAAAGATCGAAGTTATGGAGAGATCAAGTTCAAGCAGTGTCCCACAGAGAGCATGGCCCGAGAACACTTCAAGAAGCATGGCACAGAACATTACTGGGACCTCGCCCTTAGCCATAGTGTGTTGGACGGCACTGATGATTGAAGCCTTCGATGGGAAAGATGTCTTTCAAATAATGACTGCTACCTTCAAATGTGCAGACCTGCTGCCTCACAATAGCCAGTGGTCACTGTCGACCACTAAGGAGAAAGGAACAAAAACTCCATTAAGAGACTTCAACAGAAAAAAGCAGGGAACATTAAACCTGTTTTTCTAAGAAAAAGTGAGCATGTAGTTTTGCATTTAGTTGATTCATTTGATGAAAATCTGTCATTTCATTTGATTCATTTGATGAAAATCTGTCCTGTTCAAACAGATTGATTCAGACTTGCATCGAACTGGTGTGGCTCATGAGAAACTTTATTTTTTTGTTATAAAATCCTCTTAAATCAGATTGTTTTGGTTAATTAGGAATAATTTCTTAATGACAACACAACATCACAAAGTTAACGTTTTATTTTTTTTAATTTGTTTTTCGCACGGTTGCTACGTAATTTTTGACCACTCAGTGTGTCGTCCCCATATCCACACAGGTTAGCCATATTTCTCTGTAACATTTAGGACTGCCTTAATTAAAAAAAATGTATCAAAAAAGCGCCGCCGCCTTTGACTTTATTTTGTTTGCTGAAAGCATCAATTGTCTGAGTCATTTGAAATTTTTTTGTCCTAAAATAAAAATATATCTTCAGTTAGAATATTGGCCTGTACATTAATATTTTTTATGACATTAAGTTATACGTATGTAGTGAAGCGTGGGGGGCGTGGTCTCCCCTTCCGCCGCCTCGTCTTCATCACGCCCTCGCCCTCATCCCTATCATTAGTTGATAGAGCTTGAAATATGGCGGCCGGTTCCGAGGCTGCGAGCGGTCAGGGAGCTCGCAGCTCCACCGCTGCATTGGAAGCGTCGTTGGACCGCCGGTTTCAGGCGGTGTCTAACACCATGGAGTCGATACAAGGACTCTCAAGCTGGTGCATTGAAAACAAGAAACATTACGGCCTTATTGTTCGCTATTGGATGAAGTGGCTCAAGAAATGTGAGTAGTTTGCCGCTGAAGCTAAACTGCTAGCCCGCCTATTTAAGCTGAGTCAAATGCATTTAAGAAATCGTTCTGCAGAACCTTGCTGTGGTTCGGTTCTGTTTTATGTGCAGACCCTTACGAGGGGTTTTTGTATAAATAAAATGTAGTTTCACAGTTGTTTTATTGAAGCTAAGTGTTGGCGTCGTTGTCTTTTTTGCAAATTAGCTAATATTAGCTAAGCTAACCAGTCGTTGTTAACACTGTTTACAGTTAGGCCTCACATGATGTGGAGCCCGGATTGGATAATGGCTCTATCGTAATGTCTACGTAAAAAATACAATTTAAAAAAAATAAGCAAATAAAAAAAAAATTGGGGGGGAAAGCATTTATCCGCACTGTTTAGTTAAAAGACTAGAACTTAAAGAATTTTCTCAGGTAACTTTTTGTTTCATCGGTGCCTATTCTGTTCAGCACACATTAAGATTTTACATTTAATGCAAAATGTGAAATATTTATTTGGTTTAGATGAACGTTTATGCAAAATAGTCTGTTAATGTTAGAATGGGATTGTGAGGGGCTGTAAGCTAGCAGAAGAAAGTGTAAACGCAGGGATGATGGGGAAATAAGTGCAGGCTTACTTCCATCTCGGAGGCCAATTTCTAATGATCTACTGCCACTCTTCAAAAACAATGTCCTACAAAATGACAGCTTTTTAAGTTTTGGCTAAAAATGTCATAATCATAATTAAAAGGGCTGTGGGAGTCCCACTCTAGCGATCGGACTTTGATACATGATGAAGGCTAATGCCTTAATGAATCAAAAGCGCTAGTAAAATGGTTAAAAACCAGCTGAAGTGTCTAAAGTTTTGAAGTGATAGCGTGCAACTGCGTTTTAAAAGACACGTTTCTCCAAGTTAGCATGCTTGGTAGCAATGATTGTATGAAGGCTGGAGAGTAATATATTTTAAGTTGTCCTTTTCATCTATCTTTCTATCTGTGATTATCTTTTATCAAAAAACTATGTGTAGTTGCATTTTGTCATGTGAATATCTGTTTACTATATTTGGATCTGAATATAGTACTGTAAAGAAAACTGCATCCTTTTTTCAAGAAGGATATATACTGTAATGTAAATTTTTGGTTAAAAATGGTCATGTGAAAGTTAACGCCAAAAACATGTATTCATTGATTAATCCTGTCACCTAACACCTATACCTATATAATGTTGGTAAAATGGGTGAGGATTATGTGAACATTTTTCTTTTCATTACACAAAATAAAAAAAGGTAAGGTTAACTGATTACACAAACTGTTACTTTTGGTAAATAATGTATGGGGGTCATCATTCTCAAAACATTGCAATGTTTGTGTTTGTAGAATGTCAAAGACGATAGATGATCTATTTGTAGAGATGACTGCTTTTATGTTGTAGCGATAGCAGTAAAATAAAAAATGGGACTGCAGTTCTCTGGAAAGAAGTATAGAATAGAAGAGCAGTCGCTAAAGATACTTTCTCACTGTAGCTGAACTGAATAAAAATTTTATCTATGCAGTGCATCCTCTGAAGTTGAAGTTCGCGTTTATTTGATCATTCATTCATTCATTCATTCATTTTCCAATCCGCTTTATCCCTTTCGGGGTCACGGGGTTGCCGGAGCCTAACCCGGCTACTCATGGGCGAAGGCAGGGGACACCCCTGGACTGGTCGCCAGTCTGTTGCAGGGGCCACAAACACACACCCATGCACACTCACATGCACACCTAGGGACAATTTACAGTGACCAATTAACCTGTGAAGCATGTTGTTGGACGGTGGGAGGAAGCCGGAGTCCCCGGAGAAAACCCACGCATGCACGGGGAGAACATGCAAACTCCACACAGAAAGGTCCACCAGCCAGGACTTGAACCGGGAACCTTCTTGCTGTGAGGCGTTTATTTGATTGATTGTATAAATAAAACATTTCACAACTTGTAATCGATAATCAACGTAATAATAATAATCAATGTACAAGAATGAACAAAGTTAAGATCCTCATCCAAAGAATTCTAAAGTTTTATTCCAAAAATAGAAGGACAGTTATTTTATCTTGGAAAGGGAGCTGGAAAGTTTAACAAGGATTGTTTGAAGGCTCAGGTTTTCTTTTTTCTTTTTTGTGTGTGTGTATGGATGGATGGATGGATGGATGGATGAATGGATATAGACACATTGTGATGCAATACTTTTTGTCATTGTGAAAATATTTCAACAGTCCTAAATAGGTTTTGAAGTTTTTCTAATTATGTAATGTGACTATACTTAAGCAAATTACATCTTGAGTTTTTTTTTCCCCTTAAAGGCCTTTTTAAAATTGGCATTTATAATATTCCAGCGTAGTTAAAGTTTCAATCTCCCTAAATATACTGTTTTTAATTATTTTAAAATTTGTTTCTTGGAATTTTGAAACATTGGTTTCCTATTTTTTTTTTTTTTTCGTACTATTGTAGTAAGCAGTTTAGAGGTTTTACATAAGTTATTTGGGCAATAGAATTGTGAAATGTGTTTTTTCTTTTTTTATTTTATTTAAAACAAAAAGCAATGCATAACTGTCTATTTGAAATAGGCAGAGATAGATTTTCTGTTCGTGTTATAACTTGAGCTGTAAAGATTACTGACTGCTTTTCTTTACAAGATCCAAGTCAAAGCAATAGATGTAGATTTAGCAATTATTTTATAAACAAATGTGTTGACTTTAGGTTCCAAATTACTACAACAGCCTGATAGTACATGCGCCTTTCTCTGTTTGACAATTAGTTTGTTTTAAATATGCACACATATTATTGTTCTGATTTCAACAAAGCTATATAGCTTGGCATGTACTTTTGTAGACAGGTGATGACAGTGTATATCTGTTCTATTTTATTCCTGCAAATGTAATTTTGCGCAGACATTTTTGTCCACATGCATGTGGTAGATCAAACAATTGTGGTTAGTATTTTATCATTGCAAAATGATATTTTCTTAAGCTTCAATTCATCAGAAAGTGTGTGTGGATATTCATCGTTTGTTTTTCTGTGTTTTATAGCCGTTTCTTATAGTTGCAGAAACAGCAGTTTTGTTGTCTAGCTGACATTGTAAAACATACTAAGCTGGAAACATGCCTTGTTTTTGTAACATGGGACCAAGTGTTTTATTTTAGGATCAGGCCAAAAGCAACGCAACACGTTTTAAGCTTACATTGAAAAACATAGTGTTTTACACACATGATTGCTAAAGTAAGTGAAATCATGAGCAATTTCAGCTAATTTTAGCACCTATTTGTTTTGTCTTTTAAAGATTTAATTAGCACAACCTTTTTTCTGTGGAAATCCCAATGATCTCCTGTTTGTTTGTTTATTTTAGCTTATTTTGAATGTGGTGATTTTCTTCAAATAATTAGTATAATATTTGCTATTGTTCTGCTCTTTTCTTCTGTATTTAAAATGCTTAAAGGCAGTTTTTCCTTGAAGTCATTCCCATGTTTATTTGCATTGGTGAAAAACTAAAATTTGAATTTGAAAACAGAATTCACTGTTGCCCTTCAAAAATAGCATGTTTGTTTACCAATTCTTTTCCCTAGAAGTAGTATGTTTGTTGTCCTGTTTTTTCAGAACTGTCATTTTTGTTTACCTGCTTTTTTCTTTTTCTTTTTTTTTTTAGAACTACCATGCTTGTTTACCTTTTTTCTGAGTTTTTGTATGTGTCTAATTTAAAACCTAAATAGTAACACCTTTGTATATACTGTATTTTTCCTGCCCATGCGGAGTCTAATCAATGTTTTGTGGGCGCTATGATACTCTCCTTTATTTTTTATCTTTTTAATGAACACGGTAAAGTATGGGACTGGGTCTTCATTTTGAACAATTGATATCAAATCCAACTTTACCTAAAGAATTAATATTGATTCACCAAATCTATAATATGATTTTTTTGGGGGGGTTAATTTTCTATAAAGGAATAATGAAATTTTCTTAGGCAAAAATCTCTTAAGTTAGATTTTAATGTAAGAATTTTATCAAGAAAACTGCAACCTTTTATTCAAACTATACCACCAACTGTGTGTAACGTGCATTTTTGTTTTGACTAAATGAAGTTAACTGTCAATGCCAGTTTGACAAAATAAAACATCTATTAAGATTATGAATCAAATGCAGAACTTCAGACCGATTTAGTATTTTGGCATTGATGCTCAACCCTATCAAAGATGAATGTTTTTCTTTCTTTTTTTTTTTTTTTTAAGATCAAGGGTTTAATGTTAAAACATAGAAACATTCACGTTCTATATAAAATAACTGAAACTTAACTCCAAGTGATTCAGATGATGTACAGCTTAGGTTCATCATTAATCATCATCATTGTATTTAAATGAATTCAAAAATGTGTTTATCAACCAAAAGTAGACCTAAGTTGAACAGTACTTTTGATTAATTCAAAGACCTTCATGTTTTGCTCCCAAAAAAACATATTTTCATTTAAAATGATGCTTAAGACAATAGAATCCCTCCCTATTGTCTAAGGTTACAGACAACAAACAAGAAAACATTTAGGATACAATTGGCAATTAGTTTTGGATGTCAACTAACTCTTTTGATTTTTGTAAGCGTCTAATTTGGCTTCTTTGTTTTAGTAACATAAATATATTTATTACTTTTTTTTTGCTATTCAATGTAGCAATGGAAAAAAAAAAAAAACTTTGTTGGCTTATACTAACCTTGGAGTGATGTATTAAAATTATACTAAACGTGAAGTATATCACAATGCACGTGTTTGACACTTATAACATATGCAGATGTATGGAGTAGGGATACAATGATACACTTTGCCAACAATTCTGTTAAATGGTGTAACACAGGGTTTTAAACCCCAAAATTGTGACATCTTCAATTTAAATTTGTGGTAGTTTATTTTGACAAGCTGTGATAATGTTAAAGCACTGCTTACAAATGAAATAATGTCCAATGTAATGAAGCGTAAAAAGACTCAAAAGACTGATAGTAAATGAGAATATATTTTTCCTGGATACTTTGTTGTCTGAGGAGTTTCTTACATTGGCAACACTTTCTGTTTTTGTTGCTATTAATGCATCCCCAAATTCTTAACTCAGTCTGCTGCTGCTGTGTTGTGACTCCCCTCACATCAGTCACTATACAACACTGCAAAAAAAAAAAAAAAAATGGTTATTGAACTAGACAACAATAATATTCTTGAGGCCAGATAAAGTGGTCCCATCACTCCTGTAACATTTTAGGTAAAAGTTCATTTTTCTGTATATTTTTCTTATTATAAAAATTGTAAACATTCTTATTTGTTACAGGAATTGTTGCAGTTGCCAACATTATGTAATTTTATCATAAAAATTGAAAAGACAGATTCTAAAATGCCTTTTCATTTCGAAAACTTAGAAACTGAAACACTAAAGTTACCGTAAGCATTCTGTTAATCTGTTAGCCACTTCCACAAAGAAGCATCTCAAAACAGAAAAAAACAGTTTTATTTATGTTTTTCAACATAATTATGGTGTTTATAAATGTATGCTGTTGTTGTTGTTGTTACTTAAAAATATCAAACAATTACATTACAGCATTACATTCTTGGAGTATGACCCCAACATGTAGGGTTTTAATTGCATTAACTAAGGTTAATATGATTTTTTTTTTTGATGATTCAACACTTATAGAAACCTAGAAGATACTTAGCTTTGTCTTCAATATTTAGATTTTTCTTTCTTTTTTTATTTCCTACAGCTGACAGCAATCACCGCTTGAATCTCTTCTACTTGGCCAATGACGTGATTCAAAACTGTAAAAGGAAAAATGCCACAGTTTTCCGTTCAGCCTTCTCAGATGTCCTGCCCAATGCTGCTCAACTCATCAAGTGGGTACCAAGTTTGATGTTGGTCTGTTTGTAAAATACTGAGGGTACAAAAAGAAATAATTCACTTAGTTAAAATGCAGAGTACATTTTTTTTTTTTTTTTTTTTTTTATAAAAAGGATCGTGTTGTTTTTGTCAGGGATGGGAAAGTCCGCAAATCTGTGGAGCGGATCTTTACAATTTGGGCGGAGAGGAACGTGTATCCAGAGGATGTCATTGCCCAGTTCAAAACCTGCTTGAACAAAAAGGAAAAAGATCGAGTGAAGCAAAAGGAAAAGGAAAAAGAGAAGGAAAAGGCAACTCCTCCTGCTAACGGTCAGTTTAAGGATTTTGTTTTCTTCACTGTCTTTCTTTCTTCAATCTTTTTCTCTTTGTACACATTTGGGCTTCAACATTTCTAAACTCAGTGTATATATTAATTAATGCCAAGCTGTTGGTGTAGTTGTTTGATATATTACTATTAAAGTAAGGTTAAAAATGTTTATTTTATATATATTTTACATAAAAGTCAAATTATTATCTTTTTATTGGCATCTTCCCAAATACATTATTTAAATTTTCAATGGAGATGCAGTGCCTCTGTATTTGCATATCTGTCAGTAAAATAAGTTTTTGATGGTTTTTGACATCACAAGAGTAAAATTGTATATGCTTGACCCCTTCTGGTTTGCTGGTTGTCACTTGGAGATATTGCAAACCAAAATGATTGACTTGACACCTACATTTTTTTTTTTTTTTGCCATGAAAAAAAAAGTAATGGGTTTTTGCTTTCAAGTAGATGTTAAATTTAGGTAATTTGGAGCAGAAGTGGCACTAGTCCTCATAATTCATCTATTAGATCATCTATCAAAGGAGACGTCTGCGTCTTATTCAGGCCATGGAGCGGCAAGCTCCTTACACGTGGAAGCAGCTATGGATGAAAAGATTTTGGAAAAATGTGGTTGGTTGATTTTACAGAGGGGCAACAATTCAGCATGACTCGCTCATCTTTAGATGAGCTGTGTGATGCTGTGGGAGCTCTTGTGGCACCTGCTCTGCAATGCCCAAGGCACAATGCTTGGATGTGACTTGTTTAATTTGAAAACAGTGTTTCCATTGCAGTTTTGCGAAATGTCAATATCGATATGCCTCAGAAACCACCTTCTCCAAGCGCAAAAACTTTTTTTTTCTTCGAGAAAATTTGTTTTTCAAAAATGGTCATGTTTCCATTAGGCAAATTTATTGTCGTAAACCCAATTTGCGCACTTTTGTAGTCAATGGAAACGTAGCTACTTCAAGTCTGAGGAGCTCCAAGTTAATTTAGAATTAATTATTTTGTTGTTTTTTGCCTTATGGTTTTCCAGTGTTTTGATTGGGTCATACCACTTAGAAATCCAGTTCTAATAGGACTTTTTGTTACACTGTGATTGATTCATTACTTTTGTGGATTTTTTTAATGTGTTAAAACTTGTCTAAAAATTGTAAATTGGATAAAGTTAATCCTGGGGAAAAAAACAGCTTTTTCTTGGAAGATTTGTTTTTTCTTGTGTGGCTGCGTTTATTTCCCCTTTTGTTGAAATTACAACAAACAAACAAATTTTTTTCTACATTTGCTAGTCTGCTGATTTGTTCAGGATTTACTGGCTATACCCAAAAAAGTTGTTAATGAACAAAAGTGAAGGTTTAAAGGTAATATCTTGATGCAAAAAAAAAGGAAAAAAGCATAATTTTGGCTGGAAAATAAGATGCTATCTAAATTGTTGCTTCATTGTTTATATTTTTTTTAACTTTTATATTTTCAATAAAAACTGATATGATCTATTTTCTAAAAAAAAAAAAAAGAGAGTAATCAGAACTTGTAAAGATAATATTTTTGTTTTTCTCTACAGCCACTACAGGTACCAAAGCTGCCATGAAGTCGAAGATTGTGGCAGAATTCACAGTAAGTCTTCTACGTTTTTGCCCCCTTGCTGTGGTGCTAAAACAGACCTTCTGGTTATGTAACATTTACTAATTTCTTATTATGTACACTCCTTTCCAGCCACAGTCACTAATAGAGCTGTTGCTAAGATATAAGCGTGCTGTTGGTGAAGAAGAGTTCAGGGAGAAGCAGCTTGAAGCGCTCAGGGTGGATGTCTGCAGCACTGAGGCCCTCAAGCGACTGAAGGGTAAAATCATTTCTGCACTGTCACACCTTTCCCCTTTTTTAAAAACTTAATCTGTAAAGCAGTAATTACATTTGCTCAGTATTTTGTTGCATGAAAAAATATAAAAATGTAGTTGTTATATTTATTCAGCAGAAGCTAATTCTGTTAGGGAGGGGAAGATGTATTTCCAAACAGGATACTTGTTCTTGTGTGACTAAATGTTTCCATCATCTTAGTTTACTTAAGTCGTAATTACCAACATTTAAATTTAATGTGCCTCTTAATACCAATCAAAATCCTACATTGTGAGTTTCGATTTGATTGCTAGCTAAAACTGCCTTTTTTTTTAAAGTAAGGATACAAAACGTGCTAAATTTATTGGCTTGCACTGTTTTTTTCTGATAAGTTTAAACTATTAATAATGTAAACATTTTAAATTGATCTAAACCTTTCACAAAGAGGTGTAAAAATATTTTGTCTTCAATAGACAGGTCTGCATTGCTGCATATCATGTTATTTCTGTTTTTGAGCTCTAGAGGTCATTTTCATCACATTGTTTTGAACTTCTGATGGAGTAAACATTTCTATAAAAAGGAAGAATTAGAAAACTTTGTTATATTTTTGATTTGAGTAAAAAGTGATTATTTTTTGCAGGGCATTTGAAATAATTTAACATCCATCTGATTTATGTCTAAATAAAAGCCCCTGATTTCATGTATAGAAGCATGTACATTCTTAAATACATTCAAATATTTTTGAACATTTTTAAGAAGGCCCATTTATCATGAACTGTTTATCTAGCATAGGTAAACACATTTTTTGTACTGATTGGCCTGATTAAGTTGAGAGGTGTTACTGAATCTAAAAAAAAAAAACAATCAAGCAGTAAACAAAACTGATTCATATTTTTTTCAGTCAAATCTACCAAAATAAAAGTAATCAATAAATGATATTTTTCTGAAAATTAAATACATTATTGTGGGTGTGGGTGTTTTTCTTTAAGCTTTAAACAAAGTGTGTTGAGTTCTGGAAAAATGTCTTCTTGTGTCCTCTTGTCAGATAAAGCTGGAGGAAATAAGTTTGCAAAAGATTTTGAGGAAGGAAGTCTGAAGCTTCAGGAGTTTGTCACCTTCCTGGAAAACGAGTTGACAACAGGCCCAACTCTGCTGGAAGCTTTGGGAAATGCAGACATCTTCTACCAAACACAGTACAAAGAGGTTAAAATTGTGGCTAATGTGAGTGTTTTCAATGTAAATGTGTCCATCCTAAACTATTATGATTTAATTACTTTTATTTATTGTTGTTAAAAACTAAAAAAATCTTTTTCATAGTGCTACTTCTCTTTTTTTGAGACACTTTTATCATTTAACTTGATGTGTAATTCCTACGATAACGCTCTGTCACTCTCTCCAGGCTTATAACGCCTTTGCTAACAGAGTGACCAGTCTGAAACGGAAGCTAGATTCTTTAAAGGCAACACTACCTGGACCCGAGGACTCTCCTGTGCCCTCACCTTCTGAAGATGCCCCGTCACCCACAGGGTCTGAGTCTCCCTTTCTGGGAATGGGTTCCAGCAGAGCACAGGTGGATCCCGAGCTGGATGGAAAAGCAATGGATGAAGGAGAAACTCAAAATGAAAACAGAGACACGGAGGACATGGACATGTCCGATGAAGAAACTAACACTGCTGCAATTGAGGGTGAGTCGATGCTGTAGACCTGTAGTAATTGAAAATAACTTTTTGTTGAAAGACAAAAATGCTTTCAGAAAGTTCATTTTTTTTGATAATATGAATTTATCAGCCATAGAAACTTTGCTTTTTAGGTGCAGATAAGAAGCAAGAGAAGCCAACAAATGCAGTTTCCAAGACTTTAAAGCCAGATGTTCTGTCAAAACTCCCAGACACGCCAGCAAAAGCTTCAAAGGTCAATGCTTCTACTCCCACAACAACCCCAGTGACACCTACAACCACCAAAGCTACCAGCGCACCCACTACTCCTCTGGGAGTACATTTGGCTAAAGTCGACCTGGGGAAAATCAGCTCCATTCTCAGCTCTCTCACATCTGCAATGAAGAACACAGGTGAGTTTGAAGGGGAAAATGTTTTGGTGGCCTCCTGAGGCTTTTTTTTTGTCATTGCAAGTTAAGGGTTTCAAAGACCTTGTGTAATCTTCAATCTTAAATAATAATGTTAAAAAAAACACACATTTTTGCATTTTTAAGTAGAATACCATACATTGAAGCTAGTTGTAACCTGTAACTAAATACATTCAGTTAAAGGCTTTTTCTAGCAATCCAAATGTCTCTGAAATTTCAAGTCACCTGACAACACTTCAGTATGATGAACATGTGGGATTTGACTTTCCATTTCTTAGTTTTCACCCAGTTCCCGGAACTTGTACTCCTTATACTCCTTATACCGTTATACTGGAGTGTGTAATGGTGAGCTTGCCAATTCCTGGCTACAGTAAAACATGCCCAAAGCATAACACTCCCACCTCCATGCTTCACTGTGGGTATGAGGTTCATGTCTTGATGCTGTATGTCGTTTAACTCTGTTCTGGTATCCTAAAAGGAACATTTAGACTTCTTTTTATTATCAAAATCTAGACCTAGGATCTTTGAACTTTGTTCATGCCCAAACTTTAGTCTGGCATTTGTTTTCTTGGAGTGCACCCCCTATAAAAACGTGTGGTCTCTATCTGATTGCATAGGTGTGCACTTTAATAATAAGTAATTGTTGCAATGATATGCTGTAGGATCTTATGATGAATTTCTGTTTTTTGTTCAATGTATTAAATGTATCCCATTTTTTTTTATGCCTTATCACACTCAAAAGATGTTGGTCTTTGGCCCAATCCGAATTCTTCTCTTCGCCCTATCACTTCTCCCTTCCCCTACATTTACCCCTTCAAACGGAGAGTTATGGTAAAATAGTGTCTCCGAATTCAGACGTCACTACCACTCGATGATGTCGCCCATAGTCAGCGGTTAGCTACATTACCACGGCACTTCCAGAGCTTGAATATACATAATAGCGGTTTTATAACTTTAAAAAGGAGCCCCCTCGCTACAGAGGGCTCTGCATCGCTTTGCTTAGAGGGTAGCCCTTAAAAAAAACTACTTTACAAGCGAACATTTCTGGTAATTCACCAGAATGATCCAGACTAGCACCTACAGTTAATTGCAAGTTTATTTGTATATTCGTGTACAAAGACAGTTCAAAGTGCTTTACATAAAACATGAAAGAAAGAAAACAATCAAAAGAAATATCAAAGGTGTGATCATTTAAAAAAAGTTAAAAACAAGGTCATTTAAAACATGCATAGATAAACAGTGCAGTAAACTTTTGAACACAAATTAATAAAATGCAGTTGAGAACAGGTTGGTTTTTTACCTGGATTTAAATACACTGAGTGTTATTATGTACAACTGCCATAATACAGATATTCAATGTCAAAAAAGAAAATGTATTCTGCTGCAGAAATTGCAGTAAAATCCCAAATCTAGCTGTGTGAATTGATATTTAGACATATTGAAATTGAATATGTTCAACAAAAAGGTCCTCATGAAGTCCTTGGTTTGTGTCTGAATTCCTTCACAACTCACGACATAATGCACTATAAAATGGGTTTGCCATTTGTAGCACTGTAGTGTCTACAATTCTATGGCATCTGAAATGCTTTTAAAATTCAGGGCACTAGATAATCCTGTTTTTTAGTAGTTTGGGGGTAGGGAGAGAATTCAGACATAACCCTAGTTTTTTCACAACCATTCCTTGTGCTAAAATTTCCTGATGATGGTTTCTGAACCAATTTTGACCTGCTGAATCTTTTTAGGATAAAATATTTTTTAAAAAGTTAAAGGCAAGTGCCCAGGTGCTGAAGAATCTTACAAGATATTAAGATTGACTTTTTTTTTCCCTCCTAATTTTTTTCGCTTAAAAACATTAAAAGCCAATAGCTTTGGTGACAATAGCTGTGAGTACATGAGCAAAAAGTCTTTAATCTGATTAAAGATTGGATCAGAATTGAACTGTGTTCATGGGCCCTTAAAAATGTATTCAAATGTACCATCCATCACACGTTCAATTGGAATAAATCATTTTGACATGCGCAGAACTATCTAAGAACTATCTAAAATACTTGTGTAAAAAAAGAAGGAAAAAAGCTTATTGAGGATTATGGAAAGCTATGTATTTACCTATTTTCTAAACAAATTTTACAGTCCTTTAAGAAACAAATAAAATGTGGTGATGCCATTATAAACAACAGTCCGAGTTGGTCTGAAGATTAGACAGTTTTTGTAGTTTTGCACAAATGTTTTACAGTGTTCCCATGTTTATCGCAGTGTTTACATTCTTAAAGTAACCTGTAATAGGTGAAATCCACATAGTATGATTATAGATGTTTTGAAGGGCTGAAAAATCCTTCACTGCACACTTTATACACTTTTTCTCAGAGATTAACATTTTCACACTTTTCTCTCTTGTTTAAACTCTCAAAGTTCAAACCTTAATAGAACAGTCCAGTTTTATTGAATGAAAGCAAAGATCAAAGATTTATCAAACTCTGGCAAACTGAATGCATTCTGTACTGGAGGCACGGCACAGAAAGATTGATTGGTAAGGTCCACAGCCAACCGCTATATATCGAGGGAAGACTGTATACAGATAAATTCTTAATAAATATATATATATATATATATATATATATATATAAATAAAAATAAAAGTTGTTTTCATGGCAGTCGTTTCAACTTTTTGGAAGCATCAGGCCACCGTTTAAAGTTTTAGAGGTACTTACTTTATTTCCAAATTCTGAATGTAATTATTTTTCTGTATATGTCCTTATTTTCTTTGCTTGGGTTGCCACTCAGAAGCTAGTCCATTGCCTCGACCATCTCCTGGAACACCCACCACTCCTACTGGCCAATCAGCTGTCCCCAAAGCTACTCCATCAAATCCTGCCTTGGCCAGCATCTTGTCACGTGTTGACATTACCCCAGAGGGGATACTAAGTGCTTTGTCTAAAACCAACACACCAGGTTAGATTTACATTGTCATGATGTTTTTTTTTGTTAATGTGTGTTTTTTTATATAACTTTTTGTCATTTTGTCTTGGAACAGCTTTTTCTTCTCTCTTGCAAAGCGTGACAAACACCTCCTCTGCTCCCTCTTCCCGAACATCACCAGATGCAGCAAGTGTCAAAACCCCAGTAACCCCAAACACCCCGAAAAACAAACCCACTCTGGAGAAAAGCTTCAAACGTGACGCCCCAGGGAGAAGCAGAAGCTGGGAGAAGGAAAGGGAGCAGTCGCCTCCTCCTCCCCCACCACCCCCTCCTCCTCCTCATCCCTCAGCTCCTACAGTTTCTCCCCCGAGCTTGGAATCCAAGATCAACAGTTTCTTGCAGGGTAATCCAGGGTTTAGTCTCGCTCTTGGCGATGTAAGTCCCGACGGAGTTGACGGGACCCCAGTGAGAGACGAGGGGGCCGGTACCCCCACCCAGGATGAGATCATGGACGCACCGTCAAAAGTGCCAGAATCTTTAGGCTCCTCTGGAGGACACAACCTCTCACCTACCGCCTATCGCAGTGATACCTGGGATGCTGCCGTCAGCCCCACAAGAGGAAACAATGAAAACTTTTTGGGCTCGTCGTTCTCCAGATACAGGGCTGAGAAGAAGAACACCACGAAGCTGAAGGAGAATGAAGCCATGAAAAAGCAGGCCTTCTCTTCTGGTAATGACACGAAGGGAAAGAAAGAGCAGCTCAGCCAGCCAAGGATTGTGGGAAATAGCAGAGGGTTAGGAGAGAGGAGACTTTCCACCAGTTCTCGTAAAACAAGCATTGGGCCTGAGGATGGCAAGATGGAGGAGAAGGGAAAAAACCAGGAGGCTCCAGGGGGAGACGGTAAGGAGGGCAAGTACCACCGTATTGAGACACTGGTGTCTCCCCACACCGAAGGGGCGCCCATCCAGACTCTGGGGTACTCTAACCGACCACTTGCTGGGGAACCCATCAAGACGGTAGAGAGCATCCGAGTGATTGGCCAAGGCTCCCGACGAGGGGGAGGGGCTAACAGTCGCCCAGGGGTTTCAGTGTGGTATGAAGAGGAAGAGTACAGGGGAGCTCAGCCTGCTCCTCATCCTCTTATTGGACAGGGAGGCACTGAAGACATGACCTCCATGCCGCCTCTTCCTCCACCACATCTCCTGATGCCTCATCTTCATCCACCTCCACCTCTTCCTCCCCTGCATCCTCTTCCTCCATTCCAGATGCCCTACCACATAGATAACATGCAGACTCCGCTTCCATCACACCTTCAGCAGCACCTTCCTCCAACCTCCCCTTTTTTTGGCGCTCCTCCACCCATACCTCGACCCCCTCCGGCCCCTGCACCTTCGTGCCTGTCACCGCCACCTTTGCCCCCTGCAGTCATGATGAGGGGATTGTTACTACACGCTGATCATCCTTCATCTCTCCCTCCCCGAGCCAGATCTGAAAGTGGAGATCGAGGTCATATGGGACCTAAAAGAAGAAAAGTGACCCCTCCACCTCTCATGGGTTCGCTGCTCGGCGAGCCTCCAAGGTTTTCACGTCCCGGCACTGTTAAAGAGTCTTTTGTCCCCCGCCACACACCCCCACTCCACCGCCCAGGTACTCCTGGTGTTCCTCCACCTTTACTCGGCAGAGTGAAGGAACCTTTGAATCTACCTCTCCCCTCTTCCTCTCCCAAATCCTCCTCAACCTCACCATCTACACCTGATTCCCCTGCAGGCGACACAGCCCCTGTTCGCTCGCTCCCTCAGTCGGCTGCGCCCTCACATCAAAAATCCCCCACTAGTCCTCCAGCTCAGTCCCACAACCAAACATCCAACCCTGTTCCCCTCCTCAACTTGCCCACTCCTCATCCCCCAATCCTGTCCTCATCACAGGGACCTGTGCTGCGAGCCCGAGCCCCGTTTCAAGGTCTCTCCAGGGGCGGGTTCCGCGGCGGGAAACGTGCTGGGCCTTCATTCTCTGGAGGTTCCTTCCACGGGCAGAAGAGGCCTTTTCTGCCCCCACGCTACTGAAGTGTCATCTATGACAACCGAATGAGAAGTCTAAGCCACACAACTAAGAGTGCAGTGTGTGTTAGCCCTGCGGGTATGAGCCCACATATCTTTACTCTGTTCAATTAAAATGATGCTAGGCTGTGTGTAAATAACTGATTTCAACGTCGTGCTTCAGTTTGGTTAGCAGTCATACTATACACCTCACAGATTCTCACTTGATGTAGTGTTAAAAAAAAACTTCAAATTTTCACAAACAATAGACAATATAGACCTAGACATTAAAATATTAATAAAACACATTTAGTTCAAGCAGAAACATCACTTCAAAGCAGTTCAACTTGTTCTTCCTGTTTGGTTACTTTGCCTAAGTTACAGAGTGAAGCAGAAGATTCTGAGGAATCGGGCTGTTTGACATTTTGGGAATCGCGTCTTTTGGCTTCCATACCCAGACTGGGATTTTCCACTTCCAAATCATCTTGCTGTTTTTCCGAGGAAAAGGAGTGAGATCTGGTTTGTTCTGAATATGAGGAGGTTCAATATGTTACTGGTTTATGCAAAACTGAAGTCTATTGAGAACTATAAACCAGGGTGGAGAAAAGGAGGCAAATTATGTTGCATTAAAATTGAATTTGACCAAAAGTTTTCTTTTTGTCATTTGGATTTCCTTGAGATTTGCCACTGCTAATTTGTTTTTTGAATTATACTTAAAGGATAAGTGACACCTGGGAAAGGCATCGCTTTTTCCCAAAATGTCAAACTAGTTTTAGAATTGTGTGACTGCAGTGTTTAAAATACTTTCCAAAGTAATTTCATATTCCACAAGTGTGCTGAGCATCAAAAATAGTATTTTTCTTTTTAAAGTATTCTTCTAAAGCGATATTTTGCTGCAATTGAGGTGATCACTTGTTCTTATTTCTGCAATACAGGCTTGTACATATTCTTCTTCTCTTGCCCAAACTTTCTTACCCCTCTATTCCTCCCGCTGTACATTTCTGAGCTTGTACACATAAAAAGTGTCTGATTTAATACACCTTTTTCTCTTCAAGCCTTTTTTTCCTGTATATAAGAGGACAATGAGCTTTACTCATGCACCCCGTCTTCACTGTGATTGATGCCTTGGATGAGCTTTATCAAAGATGATGAGTCTTTTTTTTTTTTTTTCCTGCAAACTTCACTCCTCCCTTTTGAATCCACTCAAAAGAGGAAGATGATAATGTAATCTGATCTTTGTTATGAATGTTTTAGGCAAAAGAATTTATTCACTGGAGATGCTCAGTACGTGGAAGGTGGGGTTTTACCAATGAGAAAAACTTCAATATGTACCGGCTTGAATAAAATCCATAGTTTTAATTGAAGTGGGCAGGGATGGGGTTACTTTATTTGGTTAATCCCTTATCGTATCATCTTTAAACAAATTCATACAGTCATTTGAAACACTATTGGTGTTTTGGACCTTTTCTCTGCATTTTCTATCTAATTTCCTTAAATCCCATCTTTAGAAAAATGTCTGCACCTTTCAAGTTTTCATAGAATAAAAATATAGAAGTCCACACTAAGGCAGTAATTCTCCCTGTTGTGCCGGAGGTGATGCCATGTATTCTCTCTTTTATGTAGTGTTTTCTGGTTTTAAGAGGTGCAGTCCGCCTTTGACGTGTTCAGTGTTTTGTCTCCCATGCTTATTTAGTTCAAATGCCAGCTAAACAAAAATGCTGGTTTCTCTTGTTTCTAGAATGTGAATAGCTTACATTGTAAAAATGTAACCAATGCTTGCTACTACATTGTTGGCACTCGTGCAGATGTTTACTGTTACCATTTATTATTAAATCTGCAATAACACGCTGGAGCTACTACAAGCTAGTTGTTTACAGGACAAAAAAAAAAGCAACATTTCTTAGCTAAAACCACAGTGAACATCCTAACTGTCCTTGTAAATGAGTTTTTTTTTTCTGTAGGATGCCTTGGTGGAAATGACTGAAGAAGCTGATGGCCTGTGTGTATTTGAAATTTTACCTGCTGTTATCATCAATGATGTATCACTGATCGTTGAGTGTCCAATCCTTTCTGGTGTGATGCATACATTCTGCAGCCGCTGTTTGTCGCTCTGCGTTTGACTGACGGCTGAATCCCCTACATTGATTTTAGTACGATGACAACGGAATTTAGTGGATATATTTGACTCAGCTTTGTCACAAAGGATTTTTTTTTTTGTGTTTATTTATCCCATTTTTAATGTTCTTTAAATTGTGATTTATTTTTGCTGCAAACTGCTTTACACTTTTTTTTTGAAAATTCAAACTTATGAAGAACCACTTGATTAATTTAGTCACAGGCTATGCTTATTCACCTTCATTAACAAAGTGATTAAAATATCAAATTCCAGTGGGGCTAATGGACATAAAGCTGCAGTCATCCACTACCCATAATGCATGTTTTTCTTTAAATCTTTTTTTCCTCTAGTAAATAATTCTCAAAAGTTTTTTGCACTGCTGGCCCTTTTTAGCTTCTTGTTTTTTAATAAGTCAGCTGCAAGTTAAGGTTTTATTATTCTACAGCAAATGTTGTATGGTTTTGTAAAGTCGGTCATTCTAAGAAAATTACAAGTCCCTTCTCAAAATGAAATAGATTTATCTTTTAATGTGAAAACCCCATTTATTGCCCCTACATCTTAACACGACTACAGACAGATTGACCACTAAAAGTAGTGTCCATGTTGAAACATTGGGTTCAATTAATCTTTTTTGGGGGGTAAAGCTATCAGAGAGGTTTTACTGTGACTTTAATATAATTTCTCAGTGTTTATATCGTTGGAACTTCTGCTCCCTCTAGTGGAATTAAGTGATAGTTTATCTTCCAGAATTCTCCCAAGCGTCCGTTTCCAGACATATTTGGCCCTTATTTTGATGTTTCTTGTAAATCGCAAAAGCGGAAGTGCAGTGAATACTTCAAAGTAAATGCATTGCTCAAAGGATTGAAAGTATGACTGGCTTGCAGCAATGTAAATGTCATGCGCAGAGTTTCTTTTAATCTTAAAAAAAAAAAAAAAAACCGCGAGGCGAATTAAGAAGTTTTAGTTCTTTTAAAATAGTACTGACATTTTTTTAATCGTTTTTGGCAAAAAAAAAAAAAAAAAAAAAAAAGATGTACACACCAAACGATGCCAGCTTGCAGCAAAATGTGTCTTAAAGTGAACATCTCGCGACAGGAGCTCAATATTTCAGCCTGTTGCTGATTTTTTTTCTGTATTAAATCTAATAAACGCTTTGCTCTGGTCACAGGCTATACGGATTTGATACCTACAGCAGGAATGTGTAGCGTCTGAATAACCTCGCTTCTAACTTGTGGTGTCATGTTTGTTTACATACATGCGCAGCGTCTGTGTCAAAGCGCGCTCCAGTGAGAAAGAGCGCGCACGCTGCGTCGAGGCGGCGTCACAGGTTTACAACCACGACGTCACCCTGCCCGTTTACTTCATGCTTCCGGTGTTATGGCCGCCTGCATGGAAGGGGAGAGTTATGTGTTATTGGTGTGGACAAACGTATAGTTAGCCGCGTGAAGATGGCGGTGACACGACTGGTTCGGTTGGTCGCTTGCGGGTCGGCAGCACGTGTGACTTTTCGCGGTTACAGTAAGGTGTGACGGCGTATTTCAGCAAACCAATAACAGATTGTAGCGTTAGCTTCCAGGAGCACTGTTATATCAGTGCCATGACATGCTCCTACACGTCTCTCTGAATTGTCTGGTTTTTATTTTTAAAAAGCATCGCCCTTGTTTTATGTAGATTTTCCTATTTTCCTTTTTTTCGGCTTTTGTTTTGAAAACAGGAAGTTTGTGCTGATTTGGTTTATAAAGTAATTAGAGATTTCCAAAATTAAATTAGAAGAAAGGTCACATTTTTATTGGAGCAAAAGAAACACATTAAACTGTATATGCAATTTTATCTGCCGTAAACCCCAAAGCTGCCCAAATAAATTTTTCTTTGCAAAATCCACTTTAATTACTGAGAAATTAAGTCAGATTTACTTTCTTTTACTTATAAAGGTCATGGCAGCATTTCACTCTTATGAACAAAAATACATGCATGGGTTTTATATTAGGTTTTTCACTGCTATTTCAATGTAATCTTATCTGGCAAATGCAATACGTCAGGATTTCTTCCACTTTTTATTTACTCTTACATTTGGAAACTGCATACACTGAAACTGCTGCTGAAGTTTTTTTCCTCTGCAAAGCATAATTTAAACTGAGAAAAATGCTTTTGCCTTTTGATGTCATCTTGAAAATAAATAACTATTTATGTTATTACAAGGATAAAGTAACAAAATTAACCCTAAAGAACCCACGGGATCAAATTAGACCCTGATTTTTGTTAAAAATATTTATTTTATTTATTTATTTATTTTTTTACTTTTTGGCTGCTTCTTTATTATTAATACATTTTTGCTTCCCAAAAGGATCAAACAAAAAACTAATTTGTTTTGTTAACTTTAAAAGCCCTGAAGAAAATAGTTGTTGGGTTCTCCAGGGTTAAAAGGCAACTTCCTCTCGGGTCACATTGGTTTTATTTTGAAATTCAGTCTTGGCCCAGAAATGAGCAGGAAAGGAACCCAAAAAAGGCCTGAGCCAGGAATTCAGCTCTGCTTGTTTATAATTGTTTTCAGAAATAATGTAAAAACAAAATAATTTATTGCATCAACATCTACACACCAGCTGCACTAAATCACATATACAGAGATAATGACCTTAATTTGAAAGTGACTGTAGTTCTGACTTAAATTATTGTTGCCTAAGTAAGAAATAGTTTTCTAAATTACTTTCTAAAGTTTTAATTTAAGAGTAACTTTGGCAGCATCACTTCACATTGTTTCTAATAAACGGCATTGTAACACAACTCAAACATGTTACTAAGGGGATTGGTGTGTTAACCAAGTATTACAGAAATGAATGACAGCCCAGTCTTTGATTCTTACCATGAAATAAATAGGCACTTTTTAAGATGATGTGACTCTTGTATAAAAGGGAAAATGAATTCTCAATGATGTTGAGTGGTCACTAGTTTGTCTTGCTTTTGTACCTCCTGAGATATACTGAAGTTATTTCTACTTCTGTTGACGCCGTCACACATTTAAAACTCCTTCTTTCCTCTGCAGGTGTCACCATCTTCATCTGAGCGTCTGCTTGTGTTTGAGTCTTTAAAGTCCAAACGAGCTTGTCAAAGAGCTGAAGTCACAGAAAAACCTCTCAGAATCCATTTGGGCGAAGGCCGGACAGTGAAGGGAACGGCGAGTGTAACCACACCTCTCTCAGTTGCACAAAGTGTGCGGTAAATCCACAACCCATGATGGAATTTTTTTTATTTTTTGTGTTTTTTGGGGTACAGCTTTGTATTTGTGTTTGCAATTGCAGGGTAAAAGGGGCACTGGTGAGTAAAGTGAATGGGGTGCTCTGGGAGCTTGGTCGACCTCTAGAGGCAGATTGTGAACTGCAGCTTCTTGGGTTTGACACGGTTGAAGGAAAACTGGTAAATGCAGCCTGAATTTTAACTTTAAAAAAAAAAAAAAGTTTTGTGAACCCCAAATTTCAAAACCTCTAATAGGCTTTAACTGGCCAAATTTGTTGTTTGAATACAAAGGGACAGAAATTGTGTTGATTTATTTAAAAAAAAAAAACTTTAACATTAATAACTGTTTTTAATATTTTAATCAGGCAGCATGGAGGACAGCAGCATGTGTCCTGAATGGCGTATTGGAAAAAACCTTTGCTGCTGAGGTGTGCAGAGAAGGAGCTTCAGCATTTGGGTTTTTCTGTGATCATGTGCTGGACAACAGGTGAAATATCCACTGTTTCTTCACATTAAAAGCTTTATGGTCTTTGCTTCTTGTTAAATAAATAATCCACATTCAGATGTTTCTTGTTAGAATGTACTTAAGTCCCAGTACTCACATTTGACCCATCCTCTAGTTGATTTATGCCATCATGGACGTGCTTAGTTTATTACAGGCTTTTGTCCCACAATCCTTGTCCGGTTTTTGTTGTTTTACTGATTGTTTTTTGTTTTTGGATCCAACAGTTGCTTATCTCTAACGGATGTGGAGCAGAGATGTAAGGCAGCAGCAGCTCTCAATCTTCCCTTGTCCAGGCTGGATCTGAATACTGAGGAGTTCCAAAAACTTTTCCAGGTCTGCAGCTTTTGCTGCATCTGTTTAACAGAACAGACTCTGTGTAACCAACAGCTGTAGTTATCACCACAGGTGAAAACTAGTGATCTTGAGTCCTGTTGGAATGCCAGCTTCTTGTTTTTATTTCACCCGATAAATGCATTTTCTTTTTTCTGGACATTTGTAATATCTTCTTGTGCTGTGGGGGCGTTCTCGCTTCAGGGGAGTAACGTGAGGCTGCAGCTTTCTGAAGATCAGATGAATGACTCCACAGCACAAGAAGATATTACAAATGTCCAGAAAAAAGAAAATGCATTTATCGGGTGAAATAAAAACAAGAAGCTGGCATTCCAACAGGACTCAAGATCACTAGTTTTCACCTGTGGTGATAACTACAGCTGTTGGTTACACAGAGTCTGTTCTGTTAAACAGATGCAGCAAAAGCTGCAGACCTGGAAAAGTTTTTGGAACTCCTCAGTATTCAGATCCAGCCTGGACAAGGGAAGATTGAGAGCTGCTGCTGCCTTACATCTCTGCTCCACATCCGTTAGAGATAAGCAACTGTTGGATCCAAAAACAAAAAACAATCAGTAAAACAACAAAAACCGGACAAGGATTGTGGGACAAAAGCCTGTAATAAACTAAGCACGTCCATGATGGCATAAATCAACTAGAGGATGGGTCAAATGTGAGTAGTGGGACTTAAGTACATTCTAACAAGAAACATCTGAATGTGGATTATTTATTTAACAAGAAGCAAAGACCATAAAGCTTTTAATGTGAAGAAACAGTGGATATTTCACCTGTTGTCCAGCACATGATCACAGAAAAACCCAAATGCTGAAGCTCCTTCTCTGCACACCTCAGCAGCAAAGGTTTTTTCCAATACGCCATTCAGGACACATGCTGCTGTCCTCCATGCTGCCTGATTAAAATATTAAAAATAGTTATTAATGTTAAAGTTTTTTTTTTTAAATAAATCAACACAATTTCTGTCCCTTTGTATTCAAACAACAAATTTGGCCAGTTAAAGCCTATTAGAGGTTTTGAAATTTGGGGTTCACAAAACTTTTTTTTTTTTTTTTAAGTTAAAATTCAGGCTGCATTTACCAGTTTTCCTTCAACCGTGTCAAACCCAAGAAGCTGCAGTTCACAATCTTCCTCTAGAGGTCGACCAAGCTCCCAGAGCACCCCATTCACTTTACTCACCAGTGCCCCTTTTACCCTGCAATTGCAAACACAAATACAAAGCTGTACCCCAAAAAACACAAAAAATAAAAAAAATTCCATCATGGGTTGTGGATTTACCGCACACTTTGTGCAACTGAGAGAGGTGTGGTTACACTCGCCGTTCCCTTCACTGTCCGGCCTTCGCCCAAATGGATTCTGAGAGGTTTTTCTGTGACTTCAGCTCTTTGACAAGCTCGTTTGGACTTTAAAGACTCAAAGGCTTCTTTGTTTTGCTTCTGCAGAGAAACATGAAGCATCAACAGATGCACTTCAATGAAAGCTGAAACAGAATCTTAAATTTGTGCCCTTTTTTAAATTTATTTTGTTAATAAAATATGTTCCAATGGCCTCAGACTCTATCAGGTTCTTAGCCACAGAGCTTTAGGTGTTCTAAATCATTCTCAGTATTATGAAGTTAGGGAGTGTTGGCCACAGTTTTTGTTTAGCTTCTCCAAGAAATCCATTTGCGACCTGCTCTGTCCACAAAAATGTTCTTTGGAGACCAGCAGAACGTCTCGGCTCCAAACTCAGATGAAGCCTTCTGCCTCCTTCCTCTTATTTTATCGCAGATCGACATCTTGATCAAAGATGCTATCGGCCGGCAGCACCAGTGCGCCACGATCCAGCTGGACTTCCAGCTGCCAATCAGGTTCGACCTGCAGTATGTGGGGTGAGTGGGTTTAGCCGTTTGAACATTCCTACATCTGCAAGCGTTTAAAGCAGCTCAGGAGTCTTCCTGTGCCGTTTGTCAGCTCTGTGTGGTCAGGTTAAAATCCTGCAGAACTGCACTTCCTGCTCAACTTTCTCAGACAAATTTTTTCCTACCATTTAAAAAAAAAAAAGTATTTTATTTAAAAAAAACACAGAGGGAAAAATAGCAAATCATGTAGTTTAGAAGTCAATCTAGCTGTTGGATTATCCCAAGCTGTCTTCTGATCTGTTTCTCAGACAAGATGGACAGTTGCACAGACCGGTGATGATCCACAGGGCAGTTTTGGGGTCTCTGGAGAGAATGATCGCTATTTTGGCTGAAAACTTTGGAGGGAAATGGTGAGGAGATGGTCATCATCTATAATGGTGCCTCTTAGACAGGAAATGTGGTCACCCCTTTACTCATCACTCCTCTTTTCACCTGATCTAGGCCCCTCTGGTTGTCTCCTGCTCAGATTATGGTTCTTCCTGTAGGGGGCAACAGTGAGCCATATGCCAGACAGGTATTTCTTTTCAACCTGCTCACCAAGTGTAAATTTAGACTATGTCCAAATTCCCTCCCTGCTCCCCAACTACTTAAAGACTATCTAGTGCAGGACTATCTAGTGCCCTGAATTTTAAAAGCAATTTGGACACTATGCAAGCTTGTCACAAACATTGTTTATGAATTTACTGTGTTCTGATGATGAAAATCTTGATAGTTTATTTAAAAAAAAACATTTAAATACAGTTTTTTTTTTTGCAAAAATAGTCAAACACAATGCATTGTGGTCTATATTTCCCAATCTAATGAGCATTCAGAGAATTCTGGGAAGTTTTTAGGGCACTCCCTTTTGGAATCGTAGATTCAGACAGATCTACAAAATGGCAAACACAATCTGCACCAAGTAGTGAATAGTGAAGGAATTTGGACATAGCCATAGTTTCTGTTAGTCATACTTAATTATGAAAGTGTGACACTTGTTAATCACGACTCTTAACTTCTGCCTTTAAGGTGGTTCAGCAGTTCACTGAAGCTGGCTTCATGATTGATTTGAGTGCTGACCAGGGCGCGACCTTAAATAAGAAGATTCGCTCTGCTCAGCTGGCCCAGTACAACTACATGTTTGGTAAAAAAGCTTCATCTTCAGCCATTTTTAATATCAAGTACAACTTTAGCGAATCAGTTTGAAGACAAATCTCTCTTTTTCTTTTGTTTTTTTTAGTGGTGGGTGATAAGGAGAATGAGAGTGGAACAGTCAGCGTTCGGAGCAGAGGAGGTAAACAGCTTGGCAGGAGGCCAGTGGTGGATGTGCTGAGATCCCTCTCACAGCTGCGAGACTCCAGGAGCAATCTGGATGAGTTCTGATGAGCCTGTCCTGGACATAGTCCAGCATCTTTTGTTCATAGAAATGTTGTTGTTTTTTTACGTTTAAGGTGTTATATTTCAGTTTTTAATTAAATGTGGCTGTAAGGATACAGAATTAAAGTTTATAGAGTCTTCTGATTCATGTACTTCATCTTTTTTTAAGTTGTGTCTTTTTAATGCTGTAAAGTTGGGAGTTTATTGTAAGAAATCACCGTATTGCAGCGTCAGAAGCATTTTGTTCATTGAAATCTATGAAAAATATGCAAACCCTCTGTCTGCATAAGT
Source organism: Adrianichthys oophorus (assembly GCA_036245035.1). Lineage (NCBI taxonomy): Eukaryota > Metazoa > Chordata > Actinopteri > Beloniformes > Adrianichthyidae > Adrianichthys > Adrianichthys oophorus. The sequence continues at coordinate 10,681,953 of BSAI01000207.1, read as the reverse complement.
CATGTCATGATATTGAAGTAGAAAACCGGACATACTTTTAAAAGAGCAGATGAAAGGGAGGACATGGAGGAGGATTTGACTAAAATAGGAGAGGGAGCAGCTGTGTCAAGGCTGTGTGCTTTTACTTGTTTGGTGGAAAAAGCCAAAATAAGGTAAAGGTCAAGAGGATTGGACTTTCTTTTTCTTTTTTAATTGAAAGAGGGCAGCAAGATGGAAAAAGAACAAAACAGTCACCATGTTCCAGGGATGATAAAAGATGCTGTTTATCAACCGTGTTTATGAAACTAGAGGAGATTGTGTTGTACATTCATCAGGAAATCATTTGATGGAACAAAACTAATTAGCTTTTTTTTCCAAAAATCTTTTAGAAAAACTAGATTTAAAACGATGAAAATTACTTTAAATTTGAGCACATACACAAAATGTGATTAATAGAGCACCTCATCAGGAAAATATTAGAACTTTTGCCAGTTTATTATCTTTAATATGAAACAGTGCTTTTAAAACTTGACAAATGCAACAAATGCATCTTTTCAAATCTTCTGAAAATCAAAAATTTAAAGATAAAATAATTTTTATAACGTGGGTTTAATTTAATGAGTTTTTTGTTTGGTTGTATTTGTTTTGAGGTTTTTTCAAAATAAAATGTTTATTTTTAATTGCAGACAGTTTGCATTCAAAACCTTTTTGTGAGGTTATGTTAAAAGACTTTTAGGAAGAAAACTGCAACACTGATTTGTTTTTCTTTGCGTTTTATTTGACAGAATGATCTCCATCGATCTTTTGTGCTGGAAGCTTTTATTTGGCAGCTTTTCTCCAAAACTGGGAGATAAAAGTGATCCAAAAAAACCCAGTCATCAGCTCAAATTGCACAGTAGTTGCATGGCGATGACATAGACCATTACCTCCAGTAAACACCGCTCTAATCTTTGCAGAAGATAAGAGGATCCGCCCTCTCTTGGTCTTTCTTACATCCCCTCTGTGTCCACTCTCCACCGTTATTAACTCCTCAGTGTAACACAAGCACATGCAAACACACACACCCATTTACACAAAGCAATCCTTCATTCAAGTGGAGTCAAACAGAGTTCGTAGAAAATTATTTTTTTAGTGAAAGTGACTTACTGCAAAAAGTAAATTACAGTTGGATCATTTTGGAAAAATGAGCTTTTATTACAGCAGCCAGTCGTTCTGGCTTAGTCTGTCTATGTATAGTTATGTACTGTAATCTTAAAGAGAAAAATATTTTTGTAAATCCTTTTAGGGAAGCATTAAATATTTTTGCATCAATCTGAACAAATATTGTCATGGTTAGATTTTTTTCATATATTAGTTTTGGATTTAATGTGGGCTGAGGTTGTTTCGGAAGAGGTTGAAACAGATTTCAGGCCTTTTGTTTAATAGTTTAGTTTGGACCAGAGGAGTCTCCAGAAGAGGCCCATCCTCGCTGTCTTTCATGGTTATACAAGTTTCAGCCGTCAAAGAGAATGCAGACTGAGAAGTTGTCTATGGACAAAAAAACAAAACAAAAATTCAAAATCTGGGTGTATTCCTGGAAGTGGTGACAGAGGAAAAAGATTTGAACGCTCCAAAGTCGCTGTGTGGTCTGAGCTCACTGTTGTCCTGGAAGTCCTACCTTCCTGGTGGGATGCAGGGTGACTGTGACCCCGCTGGGAGGCAGAGTCCAACTGGCTGCTCGGAGAAAGATAAACAGGGAGCTCTGCATTGTTCTCCCAGTATCACCAAGAAGCTGTCAGCCTGAGTGATTGAAGGTTGAACCTCCCAAAATATCCCCTTCAAGGCCGGGCTGTGTTTCCCTTCCACTCTGTTATAAATAATCTCTGTGTGTGTGTGTGCGTGTGTGTGGGTGTGCGTGTGTGTGGGTGTGCGTGTGTGTGCGTGCGCGCGCGCGTGCGTGCGCTTTTATGAGTGCATGTTCTCCAGAGAGGGGACAAAAGAGGATAGTGTGGGAGTAAACGCAGAGCCGTGTGATTTAACGCAGCCTTAGAAAGTGAAGCCACTGAAAACAATACCTGCAGGTTTGTGAGGCTGGGAGACAAACAGTGACTGAGCATCCGACCCCCCCCAGTCTTCCCCATATTGAACCAAACTGAGACAATTAAATCAAAATGAACACATTTCATGAAATCTGGGGAACCTGTGCAGGAGCTTAGAGTTTAGTCAGGGGTTAGCTGATGAAAGTTGAAAACATTCACGTCCTGTTACATTTTGGCAGAGCATTCTAATTTTTAAAAATTCTGTTATGGTGGATTTTATGAGGTGGAACCCCAATTTATGCAAAAATAAATCTATGATATCAGTTAAACATTGGGCCCTGATTCCATATTCTATGAAAACGTTGTTTTTTGAATGGAATGATGGAAATGAATGCACATTTCCATGATATTCTTATAAGGGTCTGTATTCACACATGAAGGCGCTGCAGCACTGATGCACACGAAGACAAGCAGCTCAGTGACGATGTGTGTTTGGTGCTCAGCAACAGTATTCACTTACTTTTCCCTGAAATGAAAGAAAGAGGCAGAAGAAAGCTGTCAGAAGGCTTTCTCCTTTTCTCCCCAAAACTTCAGCCCACCCACACTGCCTGGGCTCACCTCCCTTCTCCTGTAACTCAAGCATCCCCTATAGGTTGCTCCTCCTGCTATCTGGCTGCTCCTTCGATTCATCAGCCAGACTTCAAGTTCTCCGCCAGCGCGCTCTTTTCTATTGTCATGAACGTTCCCCGTCGCACTCCTGCATGCTCGCCGCCCCGCTCCAAACTATGTCTGCTATTCTCAGCACACTGCTGACCTGATTTCCTACCTAGAGGGAGCAGACCGATGAAGAGCCCTCCTTGTGAGAGAAAACGTTTGCTTGATTGTTTTTGGAAACCTGTTGAATCGCTCACAGGAGGGGAGGAGGTCAGAGGTCACGTTCACCCACTGGTCAGTTTAGTGAGCATAGAGGAATAAATTCTTTCCTTCTCTGAGCCTTCAGATATTTACTGTTATCATTCTTGGGTTGTTTTGAGTCTCTATAAAGTCTTGCAGAGTGGGAGAGAGGAAGGGAGAGTTTTGACAGCTTTGCATGAGTCTTCACAAACATGCGCAGGAAGACTGAAGTGTTTTGGATAAGTCCATACATCACAGGGGCACTGGAAACAAACCATTCTTCAGCAGAAGTTTTAGAAAATTGATGATTTGGAATACTGTTGACCAGGAGAGGGTATAGGAGTTGCCTTTAATTCAATTCAGAGGAGGTCATTGTTGAGTGTGACATATCCACTGTTCCAATCAGACCCTATTGAGCCGGGAGCAGGAGTTTGACCTCAGTTTGTTTTCAAGATTCCTCCTTTTCAGGGGTAACTTGAACCTGCCGGGGAGGAAATGGAGTTGGAGCAGGCAGTTTATACAAGACTAAAGGAGTAAGGGGGAGGTGGTGCTGGAGCACACAGCCAAACCATTGTGAATGCGGTTTGGAGTGCGCTAGAAATTTGGAATGGTTGAACATAAAAGCAAAGCTGCTCCATTACGGTTTTTGAGCGTGGCGTGTGAAGGATTGTTTGCTTGTGTAGGAACGGCACAATTGCATCAATCTCTTACTGACACGTGTTTGTGTTTGGCAATGCGTTTGATAAATCTTTCATTTTTGGACTCAAACTGAACAAATAAAGCTTGATTTCTTCATGAATATGTTGTTTTTGGTGTTTTTAACATGTTCTTTTGACATTTATCTCATGAAGGAAGACATAAAGAAAATTAAGCTTAAAATTGCATTTCTGAGTATTGTTATTTGAGTCGTTGTCAATCTGGAGAAGATGCAAAAATGCAGTTTAAAAAAAAGTGAATTTGTGATTCTGAAAATACGCTGGGCGGGCCACAAGCTCCCTGCTCTGCTCTATCCTGATGCATTTACTTGCAGACTAATAGAGGGTTGTGAGGGGCTGTAACTTAGCAGGACAGCGTGTAAACAAGGGGATGATGGGAAATGAGGCCAAGCTTACTCTGCACCAACAGTCCTGTCTACAACTCAGAAGTGAATTTCTAATGAACTCCTGCCGCTCTGCAGAAACTATGTCCTAGAAAACGGCACAAGTTTTTGATTTTGGCTAAAAATGACATCATCATCATTAAAAGACCGCTGGGAACGCCTTTAGATCAAAAGATGATTGGAGTGGGACTGTAATGGGATTAAAGATGACTTTAACACCAGAAGTGTGGCAACATTTGGTATAAGCATCAACCTGAAGACGTCCTGTTGCAGTTTGCGCGTCTGTTCAGTGTAGAATATGAGCCTCTCTCAGGCTCAGGTTAAAGATTAGAACCTGCCAGTGGCTCATAAATTAGCTTCACAGAGACTATATTTCTCAGAATGTGTGTCTGCTAAAGTTGTAGGTAAATCCTTTAAGGAAAAAGAGTCACAAAGCTTTCATTCAGTGACAAATGTCTGAGCTAAAAAAAGGGTTTCGCTCACAGCTCTGCATTACAAAGCCTGCTTATGGGCCCCTCACAACGGAGGGGTAAAAGATCTTTGTGGTGTTCTTGCTTTGAGTCTGTGGTCGCTAAGCAAACCTCCTACTGACAGTCAGTTTTAGCTCCAAGAAGGTTCATTTTTATAGACTTTTCTTCTACTGTTGTCTGCTTGAAGTACTTTGTAGAAACTTTTTATACATCATAAAACACTCTTGTGGTTGATGGAAATACATTGCTTTTTAGTAATGTGAAGTTTTCTTTTGCGTGTTGACGTCTTCTGCTGCATCACGCAAGAGTTGCCACTTAAATCCTGGTAAAGAAGTCTTCTTCCACATGTAAGTGTTGTGTCAGATCCAACCTGACTGCAGTGTCAGTTTCAGGAATGAGATAAACGGACACACTTGTTTAACTTCACATTCTGTTTTGTGAGGATGGTCTCATTTGGTTTCATTTGATAATCATCCACAAAGCTGTTTTTAGTTGAGCCAATCCTCTTCAGTGTGTATATGTTTCTGGTGTTCAGATCCACTTCGTCATGTGCTGTTTTGTCACCTTCTTTGTTTCTGCCTCTATTCTTCGGTTTTGTCGTTTTTTTAAAGTTTTCAGTTTCTGCCCGATCTCTTACATTGTGGGTCCCATGCCACTGGTTCCTGACCTGACCCACCTGCACCCATCAGGACATTCATTTTTGCTGTGGCAGTTTCCTCGCCATGATAAAGATTTTCTTGCAGTTCAACACCATGCTCCTGTCTTCCTGTTTCTGAGGAGGGTCGCCGGGGTCAAACCTCTTCATTTCTTCTGTTTTTGAGCTGGGATTTCAGAGCTGCTCCTCTTCCGCCTATCTCTTCCTTGAGAGCGTCGCCATGATAACCCCTCACCCCTATTAGGCTGCAGGCACCTGGACTAATTTTCTGGGTTTGTTTGGCTTGTGCTGGCTCTCCGTCAGATGCCCATCGTCCTACCTGGTGTGATTGTGTAAGGGCATCTGAAATCTACACTTTTGGGGGGGGGTACTGTGGCTTTTATTGTCTTTGGAACCCAAAAGGGATTTCTTCTTCTTCTTCTTCTTCTTCTTCTTCTTCTGGGTGTTTAGAGTTCATTTGATTTTTGTTTATTTGTTTTGGGTTGCAGCATTTAAAGGCTGCCAAAAAATAAAATAAAAAAAAACATAAAAGAAAAAAATAATAATAAAGAATTGCCCCCATGGATTCTCAATTTGGAACACTTTGCTTTCAGTTATGGTTCCTTGCTTTTTTTCTGTTCTTAGGCTTTGTGAGTCCCATCATTCTCACCTGGTTCCATCCAATAACCATTCACAAATGTCTTCTATTAAAGTCCATCATCATCAAGGTCTGTGTTTCAGACCAAAACAGTCAGGTCTGTACTGGGAGGTAGGTCAGTCTAGACTGTTTTGTCACCTTTTTCATTTCTCCCCTTTTATGATGTTTTTTTGGTAAATCTTAGAAATATGAAAACATTTTCATGACCAAGAAAAAACAACTTTGGAAATGTGAAAAATTAAAGAATCTGAATCAAATCAATTCAGGGGACTGGCAGTTTCACCCAGCACCAGTTTCATTTGGAGTTCTTGTTTCTTATTATTTAGTATTTCTAACACAATTCAATACAATTTATTCAAATAGCCCAAAATAACAACCATAGCCGTCTCAATGGTCAAATACCGGTCACACTGGTATTTATGCAAAGAACATAAACAATAGCTGGTTGCTAAACTAAACAGACTAAGCCAAACTGACATCCCTGCCCTTAGACCCTCTTTCTTGGTGAGGAAAAACTCATGAAAAAACACTATCTTGGAAAAAAAAAAAAAGAAATCTCAGGGATGCCCACATGAAGGAGGGATCCTTTCTCAGGACGGATAGGCGATGTGTTGGAACTGTTAAAGACGAATGAGCTTATCTAACTCTACAACTACATCTTTAAATAACAACTACATGTTTGAATAACAACTATTGTTCCATAACTCTGCGACTGTCTTCTTCCATGGGACAGGAGCTTGGTGGCTAAAGGCTCTACCTCCAACTGTGCTTTTAGAAATTCTAGGAACTGCAAGCAGTCCTGCATTTTGTGAGCAAAGTGTTCTGTTTGGTTGGTAAGGCACTATGAGATCTTTAATATAGGATGGGGCCATACCATTCAAGGCCTTATAAGTTGGCAGGAGGATTTTGAACTTGATTCTAGATTGAACTGGGAGCCAGTAAAGTGAAGCTAACACAGGAGTAATGTGTTCTCTTCTGCTGGTTCCTGCTAACAATCTAGCTGCTGCATTTTGAACAAGCTGAAGACTTTTTAAAGAACTTTTAGGACATGCAGCTAGCAAAGAGTTACAGTAATCCAGCCTAGACGTAACAAATGCATGGATGAGTTTTTCAGCATCGCTTCTAGATAATATGTTTCTGATCCTAGAAATATTGCGTAGGTGAAAAAATGCAGTTTTACAAGTCTGTGATATGTAAGCCTTAAAAGATAAATCCTGGTAAAAAAAAAAAAAACAAGGTTTCTAACTGTGGAAGTGGAGGCTATATTTACACCATCCAGGGAGACTATCTGATCAGATAGAGCATCTCTCGGGTATTTAGGACCTAGTATAATGACCTCAGTTTGTTCTGGGATTAAAGAGGAGGTCATTAGTTTTCATCCAGGTCTTGATGTCTCTAATCCAGGCATAAAGTTTCTCTATGTGGTCATTCTGGTCAGGTTTAATGGATAAATACAACACTTTACAGAAGGGAAGGTTCACTTTGAGATCCTCAGAGGAACCTGTGAACAAAACTTTTTGCAAAGTCTATACCACCTGTGCGTCAAACCAGTAGTATAAACATACTTTGTCCGTGTGAATTGTACAATGCTTTTAATCAATGTACCATTAATGACAATTGTCCACCGGTCAGGAGGATAACAGGAAAAGCAGGCGGTGTTTTCTAGTGGAACAACCTTCTGTGCACCAGTTACTCATCAGCTTCATCTTTCACTGGACTTCATGTCAAATGTTCCCGAGCTGTGCCGTCAAACCGCAAGTTCTCGTTCATGCCAACCTGAATAGTTTACCCTGAGAATATATACAAACAGTTTTTTGGGAGAACAAAAGGAATGAGGTTACCACAGCAGTCGAGTTCAGCCAATTAGGACAGAAGTGAACTGAGGCCATGCATGCTCTTATTGTTTGTCCAATGACGACTGTAGCTCATCATTAGTGACGTCCACCCACTGACCCTTTTACGTGATGACATCCTAGACAACAGTTTCAACAACCCTTCAGCATGCAGAGAGAGTTTTCGTAGTTGTAATGTGTCGAGTAAAACATCTTGGGTTGACAAAAGCACATTAACGCACATTCCGGTTTTTTCTGTGCATTTCATGCCCCTGGACCTCCTCGAACCTTTAAAACAGTTACTATTTCACAAAGTGTGAAAATCAAGTCAAACATCTCTCTGTATCAGAATTGGACGCAGTTTTAGTTATTTCTTGTCTCACGGCAAGAAGGTCCCAGTTCAAATCCTGGCTGGGACCTTTCTGTGTGGAGTCTGCACGTTCTCCCCATGCATGCGTGGATTTTCTTCTGGCTTCCTTCCACAGTCCTTTCTTCATGCTTCATAGGTGAACTGATGTCTCTAAATTGTCCCTAGGCCCTGCAACAGATTGGTGACCTGTCCAGGGTGTACCCTGCCTTCGCCCAACAATAGCTGTGTTAGGCTATGCAAGCCCCATGACCCCCGTCAGGGATAATACAGGTTTTTTAAAATGGACGTATGGCTTCTTTAATTTCTTTTTAATTTCTGAACAGCAAATACTTCCAGCACTGCAAGAACTTTAACTTCCACTAGTTATGTTTGATGAATTCATTGTCAAATTTTATTATTAAATCTAATATTATAGGTCAGACACCTAACTGAGAAAAATGCACTTATTTTTAGACTAGACTTCTTAAATTCTAATCATTTTCCACTTGATCTATTGGTAGAATGAGCTAAATTTGGCAGCTAAGATGGAGATTTTAAAGACAAATCCTCAGTAAAACGTTTCCTGAGACATACATATTGAGTCAAGTCCGGTGTGAGAATTTAATTTGATTAGAAATGAAACAGATAAACATTACCTGGTCAGATTGAGAGATTTTGCTCTAATTTCTCTTTGTTTTTGTTGTTCTCTTTTTTTTTGGTATCTTACCCCACATAAAAAAATAGAAATCATTGTGGGTTTGTTTTTTTTTTGGTTGTAAATTAAGTCTGAATAAAGCAGCTAACTCAAGAATGTTTGTCTTGTCTAAACCTAATAAAGGGTTTGAGGGATTCTGTGGAGATGTAAAAACAGAAAACAGCAGCCCTTCCTCCAAAGTCCAGAAGCAGCTTTAAGTAGTTGATTAGGAAACACTCCATAAGAACATCAGAGAGACATAGTGACGCTTGTGGAGACAAAGAGACATCCAAACCAAACCCTTCAGGGTGGATTTCAGGTCAGTTATCTGCTTCTTTCTTGTTTTCTTTCACACTTACTTTATTTATGCTCTCAGTTAAAAATTCACACTCGATATATTTTAGATGTCAAATTGTGAGGATTCTGTCCTTAGGTTTTTGTGATGCTATGTTTTCCCTGTCAGACTCACTGGGTGTATGTTAATCATCCACAGCTGTCTTCATTCAGGTAATCTACCTCAGTATAATATCATATATCTAATCATATGAGTGTGGGGTTTTCTGTTCATCTTTCAGGTCATCTGCTCTGCTTTGTCACCTTTCTCCGTGGTTTTGTCATGTTTCAGTTTATTTATTAAATGTTTTACGTTTCTGTCACGAGCCTGGTCTCCTGCATGTTGGGTCCAACACCACCACTCCATGACACAAAGAGGTTGAGTTTAAGCCCATTTTTTTTATTATCAAAGATTCTTGTCCTCATGATTCTCCAAGCATTCAGGTTGTGAAGTTGTGCTTCTGTGGGTCTCTATGACCTCCTCAGAGCACACACATCACTTTCATATCCACACTGGCACAGAAGTGGTGGAATGGAGCAAATATTGACTCCATCTGAACCGGCCTAATCGCTCCCCCCTCCTGCTCTTTTTCGTTTTCTCGTTCCTTTACACTTGCTCTGTTCCCCTCTAATCTGCCATTACCTCTTTGTCTCACATTCCCTTTCATCCTTCTCTGTGGCTGCTTTTCTTTTCACCTCTTTTGTGTCCATGTCTGTCATTCTTTCTCTTCACCCCCCGGTTTCTCAGGCTCTGTGGTGAGTTTGGCCTCTCCTCCTCCTCCTAGATTTCCGTCTTCGACTCACTCCATCTTTAAGCTGGCTTGTATTTCCTCCGTTCACATGAATGTCTGTCACCTGAGTGCACTTTATGTCCATCTGCATGCGGCTGTCCTGCATCACGAATAACCTTTTCATCCCTTTGACCTGAAAATATGTGCAGGCAAAGTGTCAGGAGGGTTTGTGCCAACAGCACACTCCCACATGTGCTGCAGCTGTCTACTGAAAGCTGCAGGTGAATACTTCAACTGAAACTTAAAAATAACTCTTGGGTTTCAGCTCCCTATTCTTTGATCTCCCTCAGACAGAAAACAGCTGGATTTGAAGTTATAGGGATGAGATTAAATACTTTCAAGTCTGTGTTTTTTAAAAAAATGGTGCAACTGGCAGTCTGAGCAGAAGAAGAAGAAAAAATATAATTATTGTTAGTCTCTCTGGAAGGGAGAGTGGCCAAAACTATCAAGTGCAATGTATATATTCACAAAACAATGCAAAGTAAGCTATTTGAAGGGCTTAATCACACTAATTACTAAAAGTAGTTATGACAGAGAAAAGAATAAAAATACAACATGGAAACTTCTATGAAACATGGTGGCGGTACTATCATGACATAAGTTTGTCTATTAATATCTTGCAAATATTGGACAAAAAGTCACATTTTAAGAAACTATTCTGGTTGTTGGAGGCTTTTGGCTGGCATGATATCATTTATTATATTCCTTGCATACGAGTTCCTGTCACGCCTTGGTCATTTAATCATTTGGACTCCCAGAAGGCTGGATCCACTGTGGGGGCTTCTGTCTCTAACCCTGTAAAGCCCTCTACATTAAACAAAAAGTTGGCCAAATGTATTTGTCTTTTTAAATTGGGATGTTTTTAAACCCTTTGATAGATTCCACAAAAAACATTTGCACAATCATTTTTTATGCGATGTAAATTGCATCAATTATGATAAGTTGGGGGATTTGGTATGTTTTGGTCACAAAAATGTTAGTCTAAGGTGCAAAAATATTGTTTGGAAAAGAAGCACAATTTTTTTTACCCAGTGTCTCAAATTTGACACAGTTTTAACATGTTATAACTGGATTATAAATAAGCAATTATCAGCAAATGTTCATTCTTTAGATAAAGCACATAGTTATTTAAAATAATGAATATCAATAGTGGAGTAATTGTCACCACAAAGTTTTAAAAAATTAGCAAAACTTTTCCCGCCAAAAGTGTTTTCGAGATTTCATGGAAGCTGCCCTTTTGAGCAGGAAAAGTCCCTCTAATGCCCCTAGTGGAATGATGATGAACTACAGGGCAGAAAACATTGGTTAAGTCATTTTTAGTAAGTTTTTAAAGACCCACTCCAATGAAAATTGTGTTTTTGCATTTTTGAACACATTCTTGTAGCATTTTCCTTATGATGGTGTAAATATATAAAGTAATTCAAGATTAAAACTGTGCTTCTAAGTATTTCTTTATTCAGATTGCATTGGATAACAAGAAGATGAAAACCTGCAGTCTGAAAAAGCTTGGGTTTGTGCTGCATTGCTACGTAATGTCAGTTTGGGCTTGTGAGATGCTATAAGCTAGTGGGAGAGAATGTAAACAAAGGGCTGATGGGAAATGAACAGAGCTAACTACACAGGTTTTTTGTTTTGGCTAAAAACTACATTTTCATAATGAAAAGACCATTGGGAAAGATTTTACAACAGATAAAATATGGTTGGAGTGAGACTTTAAGGAGAGCTGAGATCATGTAACTGAGATAGAATTCTCAAAGTGTGTGTATTAAATAGGATCAAGATGATTATTTAGGGTTAGTTGGCAGTGGAACTTGGGAACATGGCAGCACATTACTCTTGTTTAGTTTGTGTTCAGAAATTTTAATGTTACTTAAGTGTTTTTAATGTTTTAATTCACACAATAAAATACATAAAAGCACAAACAACCCTTTTTCATGAAGCGTGTGTCAGAGACAAGACAGTTCTTGCTCCCCAAGATACCTGACTGCAGTTACACTGGTGAAAGCAGTGACGGGCAGATGAATTGATGATTTTGCAAAAGCTTTTCCAAGAACAACCTTTGGCCTATCAAGAAGGAAATGACAACCTTCCTGTTTGCACAGTTACATCATGTCTCTTCCTTTAATGTTGCAAGAACTTTTACTAATATTGAAGAATGAGGCCATCAGACTTTTTAGTTTGCTATTTTCGTCCAGGTTGACCAGAGGAGATAAAAGTTCAAGGAGTTCACACATGCAGACTGGAGAGGGAACTTCTGCTCAAGTTTTGCACCGACTGCATAGGAATCCAGTAAATGATGCATGTTCCAATGACCTGCTCAAAGCTACGTTGTTATTGCCTATAATGTGTTGCAAATAAATTGTCAAATTCCGGTTTATTGCCTTTAGTGTGATTTTGCCCTTAATCCGACTAATAAAGAAGCGTTGACCTACTTGTAAACATGTTTTCTGATGGAGCAAAGTAAATTGAATTATAAAAGCAGTTTCTAAAGGAATAAGAAGACATCTGTCACCGAAGTAAACCTCAGGAGAAGGTGGGTCAGTCTACAAAAGAAGAGTGGGCAGGAATGTAATTGATGTCTGGGAGGTGGTGACCTTATCACAGCAGAAATGTCATCCGTCTGAGAGTATTGTCAGAAAGCATGCAGTAACTCATCTCTCCAACAAGTTAAAAGTAGCGTGACATGAGCAGGAGCAGCACTGACCTGCCTCCCGGTGTCTTTTTAACCCTTGTTTATTTTACTTTCATTATTTTAAACTGTAAGGCGTCCGCTGGTCCTGAGAAGTCTGGAGTTAAAGGACAGTAGACCTCATGAGCCTGAGGCTAGGGTGTGTTCCAGATGCAGGCTGTGTGTGTGCACAAGAGGATTTTCCAGTGATTTATCACTCCTTCAGGTCCCTACAACTCTGATCTGCAATGCTATTACTCAGATCAACCAGCTGAGACAAACAACAAATCTGCTGCTACATATAGACCTCCCTGGACCTACACACAAACACATAACGTCTGCGTGTTGTTCTGACCACCAGAGGCAGACATTTTGCTAATGGCGGTGCTGTGGTTGGCAGTGCATGTCCACAAACCAGCATGTAAGTTATTTCTTCTCAGAGATCCAAAGAACGAGGGAGGAGGAGGATACAGAGGGCATAAGGGAGGGAGGAGAGCAGCAGAGGGTTATAAGTGGTCACGGACTACTGGTGGCCATGGAGATGACCTCTGGCTAATTGCTGGTCCTGATAGACATGGCGCTCAAGTCCCAAGATATCCATTTCACTAATCGCCCTTAAAACACACAAACACACACTCACAACTACTGCATATGTGTCCGAGCTTGATTTACTGACCAAATCTGCCTTTATCCTTCTTGGTATACTTCACACATTTGATTTGTTGTTGTGTCAGATCTTAACCCCCCTGTGAAATGTGGTTTGTTTTACAAACGTTGGCTTTGAGATCCCTAATCTCTGTCACCATCGCTGGGTCAATGTTTTCAGATCCCCGTCCAAGAAAAGCAGCAGCAAGCCCAGGGACATCCCAAACACAGGGTGTGTGAAGAGTGTTTTACCATAATTACACTCACACACATCAGCATTTCCAATCGTCACTCCCTCCTTCCCTCCAGATTTTCTATAGATTCGTTTCAGGGTAAGTGTTTTCACTGTAAAGACTCACTCTGATGAAAATCGTGCTTTTGATATTTTAACACGTTCTTGATGCATTTTTCTCATGATGGAAGACATGTACAAAGAAAATAAGGATTAAAATCGCATTTCTGAGCATTTCTTTATTCAAATACTTATGAATCAGAAACAGATGACAACAAAATTGGAAAAAGTCTGTATCGGTGACAGAAGCTTCAGTACATGTACGGGTTTGTTTTTGTCTGAGCTGGTATCTGGCTCCAAACTGTATGGCTGGATGGCTTCAATATTGCTCACCATTTTTGCTGCGCAGTTAATATTGGGTTGGCTGTGTGAGGGGCTATAAGCTAGCAGGAGAGCATGGAAACAAAGGGATGATGGGAAATGAGGGAAGGTTCATTCTGCTCACAACTCAAAGATGAATTTCTACTGAACTACTGCCGCTTTGCAGAAACTTTTTCCTAGAAAACAACACAGGTTTGTTGATTTTGCCTAAAAACTACATCATTGTGATTTTTTTTTTAAACCCACTGGGAATGCTTTTATAACTGATCAAAAGATGATTCTTTAACAGAAATTAAACATTTCTGGATAATTTCATAACACATGTAATCTTTTGAATAATAGATTGATGCCAGTCCTTATTTGACTGAAGTGTATAAACAGGATAAAGGCCTGTGTGCATCATTTTCCTTCAAACTGAGTTAAGCTTTATTGGTTTAGAAATCACCAGCCTTGCACACGTGCCACTGGAGAAGTCTCGTAAAGAACTGCAGGACCTATAATTTTTTCTGTGTGTGTGTCACCATGTCTCCTGTGGGTCATTTGACCTAAGTTACTCATTTAAGTAAAGTGCCTGGCTGGGCAGGGCTTTGTGGATTGTCATTTCCATAAATGCGATACCATCAGAGGGGTTTGCACATCTGTTTCAGCCCTCACACACACACATGTAATCATGCACACTCAGAGGCACATTTCAGCCTCAGAAGTGGCTCGTCTCCTGGGTGTACTCATCCCAAACACCAAACTGGCGGAGCATGTCTGGTTTCTGGTGTTTAAATGAGATTAAACCGTGCAGAGAAAGCATGTTTTCCTCATGTAAAAATATCTGCTTGGATTTCAAGAATGAAAACAAAAACTATGATTCATATTCCAGCTGTAAACAACATCATTTGAGCTTGTAAGTGTCAGACTCAAGAAACAGTTCCTCCCCAACTTTCCTGAAAAAATGTTCAGCTAATTATTGATCAGTGTGGGGGGAAAACGCACATGGAAACGTTATTATTTGTTTGATTGAGCAACTAAAACGAGCCTCTGAGGATTATTATTGCTTAGTAAGGAGCAACAGTTTGTGAGTATGACAGAAGGAGACGGAGGGCGTGAGGGAGAAGAGGGGGGAGTGCATAATTTGAATGTGAGAGTGAGAAGGAGCCCGAGCGAGAGTTGTATAATCTGTACATTTTGTGTCTCTCTGCGTCTCTTTGTGGCCCCCATGGTTTCCATGCGTCACGGGAGTTTATAATAAGGAAGGACCTGTGAAAGTTGTGGACTGAACGGAACCTGGGGACACAGACGGGACTCCTCCCGGTGACACAGAGAGAGTCAGAGCAGGAGCAGTCCTCGCATGTCTTTCAAGGCTGGAACGGAGTTTAGATTTGGACCCGAAGCATCACTGAGTGTGCGGGACACGTTTGGAGCATGCAGCTCGGTTCACTGATCAGGTAAAAGCTGGACCCGTCCTGCTGCTGTCTGATTCTTCTCATCATGTGGATTGGCATCTTTCCTTGAGTGTTTCTGCTTAATTTAGTTTGGTTTTGTTGGTGCAGGAAACTTTTACGCGCGCGGCTCACTTTTTGCGCACCGCTCGCTGCGTTAAAATGGTTGGAATTTACCCAGAGGCGCGCATTTTTGAGTAAAAACGTTCATTTTTTTCCTCAGATTAGGCTTTTCTAAGAGTGTTTGTTGGTTATGAGGTTGTCTCTCGCCCTCTGCGCGTCCCCGTGGCAGCCGTTTACTCTACAATGTGCCACAGTAGCGGCCGTGGAAATGTGGAACCGCGTAGGGGGTCGTTATTTCGGCCTGAGCAGCTCTGTTGTGTCGGGCTGTCCGGGACTTTTCTCTGTGTTTTTCGGGGGTGATTGTGCAGTGCAGCGCGGGGAAGCTTCCAGAGACCGCGGCGGTGCACCACATTGGGGAAAACGAACCAATTACGCTGCCTACATGTGGCTTGCGGACTGGAGATCGCGGTGATGGTTTGGTTCTCTTGGTGAGCGCTTCAAACTTGATCCCAGCGAGTCCTATACTAGCACGGTCTGAACAGCTTCTTGGCACACTGGAGGTCGGTATTCCACTTGTTTCCATTGCACTTGTCCCACATGTATGAGCATGGGTGGGATTTTTCTGAATAGATCCCATCTGTACACAAACTTGGCACTTTTACTAAAAAAGAAAAACTTCATAAATGTAGTTTTTTTTCTTAGATTTTTTTCACATGTCCCTGACCTCCCAGCAGTAAAACTGGCCCATCCCCGATTAATTTAGACCAGAGGTCTGCAACCTTGGGTCACAGTTTCCTTTCACCCTTCAGAAAAGAAGACATTGATTTGTTTTTATGTTAATGTTACTATTATGATAAATATAAATTAACTCGTGCCTTTTAACACGTAAACATAAAGAGAAAATCGCCTTTTTCAAAATAGTTTATAACTTTTGTCAGAAGTTCGAATGATTTCATTTCAAAATAAGACATCCTGTGCCACATGGGATGATCTCAATGCAACAAATCATTAGATTTAGACATTTCGGCCATAAATTTGTAATTCAAATGAACTATAATTAAGTCAGAGTTAATTCAGTGACAAATACAGTATTTTTCAAACTCTTAAAAACCTTTGAATTTTCTCAAAAATAGAAAATCCGCCTTATAATCTGTGGTACGCGGCACTCAAAAATCAGTCAAAAATCTTCTGTGACGTACTATTTTTCAACTGTTTGTAAATGAGTTAAATAATTACTATAAACTTACCTTTAACTTTAAAGTTACTTTTTAAAACTACAAGCGTTTTCTTTTCCTTTAACCAGAGAGCCACAACAGAGGGGTGATAGAGCCATGTGGCCCTGGAGCTGCAGGTTGCAGACCCCTCTTTTAGATGTTGGTTCATTAAACCTGTGTGTGGTTGTGGCGTATGAGTGTTAAAGCCACATCCTCAGGGTGTGTGCAGAGGGAAAACACGTGAAGTGTTTGTAAGCACTTCCAAGGTTTTTTCCCACATTGATTGAGATGTTTGAACCTCGAGGGCATAAAGAGGTTTGTGTTAGCTTTTTTTTTTTTAACAAAGACCTTTCAATTCAGGTATAACAGGTTATTAAGTCAATGGACCGTTTAGCTAATTAATGTACATTGAAGGAAAATATGTGACGGATCACAGTCCATAGGCTTAGAATAATAGGAGTCTTATGTGTGAACATGAATGACTTAAAGCTCCACTTTCAGGTTTAGGTCATGGAGTACTGATGTGCTTTAATAAAGGACCCCATTCAGCTGCTGTCATTTTTAATCCTGTGATTCTGCCACCCCTCACCCCCTCTGTTCTGCATCCCTCCAGGTTCTGTGTGCTGTTGGCTTCTGTGGAGGTCACAACCTCCACAACCAAAGCCGCCAAGAGGAAGGTGAGTCATTAGATCATCCAGTTAGGTCAACACATGACGGAAAATTCAGGGTGACATATTTTTTCCTTCCATTTGTCCCAAAGCATGAAACCGGAACGGAGAAAGTTAGAAATAACCTTTCCTTATCTTCGCATCCTCACCTGGAGACCAAATACTATCATGCTCTGATGAGCTATTTAACCCGGTGAAGGTAAACGTTACTGATTGCTCAAGCAGGGATTAAGGCAAAAGCATGCAAAGGGGCGTTCACTGCTGGAGGGTGTGTTATTTAAGTCAGAGTAACAGATAAAGTGATTTTAAGGCTTATCTGGCACCAAAATGTTGCACACACCAGCCAGCACACACTCTTTTACCTTAAAATATGCTGTCATGAAATAATCTCCAGGTTCTGTTTTGTTTGAGTGGTGGAGACAAGACTTTGCCAAATTATGTAATAATTCAATGCTGTACTCTTTTAATGCTGGATTACAATTTTTTTGCTCAGAAAAACAAAATGTAAATACTTGATCAAAGTTGAAACAATTCAGTTTCATCTTAATGTCTTGTTTTATTCAGTCCTTCAATCAAAAACAGTAGGAAAAGCTTCTTTTCTGCTGGAAAGTAGTGTTTCTGCTCATTCATTTTTAAAATTGTGATGCAGGTGTTTATGGCTACGTTCAAAAGCCCTCCAGATGTATGAATACAACAAGTTTGTTGCAAAACATTTTAAGAGCAGACCATAGCAGCACCTCTGTGGTGCTGCGGAAGTTGAAGTGGTGGCTGCAGAGGTTACAGTGGCTGCTGCAGGGTCACTGCTCACAGCTCATTAATGCTCCCAGTTATGTGGCAGCTGTGGGTTGGATGCCACCAGGGATGGGGACTCGGACTTAAGCTCAGACTTCAGTATCACCGGCAGAGACTTAAGATGTGGGAAAAGTAAATCACGTATATTGTTTTTTTTGTTTTGTTTTGTTTTTTTTAGCTCCAGAACATCAGTGTCAGATAAAAAAAAAAAAAAAAGTGTCTTGCAGTTGGAGTGAAGAATCACCAACCGGAAGTTATTGTGTTCCCAAAAGTAGCTTACATTAGTTCAGTAAAAAAATTTTGAGTTTGCTAACTTGAGATTTGACTTGGATTTGTTTCCAGACTTCAAACTTGACTTAAACTTGCAAAAAGAGATTTAAGAACGCCTTTGGATGATACTCAGTAAAGCAAAGCAACACTCTACTCACAAACCCCAGGAAACTCCCTTTCCCTGCAACCTTTCTCTTTCATTTTCTGCCCAGATGGGGTAGGACTCGCACCTGTTTACCAAAGAGTTTGTTTCATATATTTACCGATGTCTGCCCATGTTCACACTCCTGAAGCGCACATGCTTGTGCAGAGAGTTCAGGGAGAAGTAGAGCACAGATTTTGGTGCCTTCTCAATGGAAACTTTTGTTCAGCTCGCGTGTTTGCCACACTGCCAACCAGGCCAGCGCCTCAGTTATGAAATGAGAGGAAAAACATTGATCTACAACCACAGAGGAGTGAATCAAAGCCTAAACTGATTTTGTTGTGGACATATCTCACCAACTCCAGTCAGTTTGTTCAGCTGCTCTTATGGGGCTGGCAGGTGACACGGTGTCTTCGAGCCAAAGCGCAGTATGAAAAATTCAGGATTTATATTTTGCCTCAGAGGAAGGAAAGTCACAAAACAGCAGAGAAAGAAATCCCAGCGGAGCTTTAGGATTTAGCGATGGAAAAGGTTTTATTTCTGTAACTTACAGCAGCTTTCAGTCAGTCAAAAATAGTAGAATTTACGAGACACACCAGGAAGAAGTACTAGAAGCTAAAATTATATAATTCAGGTTTTAATCAGCTGCTTTTTTCATCTTGTTTAGGAACATAAGCTATAAAATAGACAAAAAAAATGACAGACCTCTGAATAAAAGCGATAGTGGCCTCAGGGAGGGTAAATTAAATACTGAGTGTGGCTGTGTGGCCTTAAATTAAAGAAAATCCAGATAACAACTGTTTATTTAGTTCTTCTTAACACGACTGATCTTCATCTGCTTAAGAAGTTTGTTTTAGAACAAAAATGGATTCCAGACAGTTTTTTTAAGACCAGAATTGAAGCCCTAAACTCCATCACTTCACTCTTTCTTCTACAGTCCATAAATGTACAGCATCCATACACCTCAGCACCATGTGTGGCAAAGCTTTCAGAATTTTCTTTCCTGTGAAATCTGTAGCACTAGCTCTTTCCTTTTCTAATCCAAACTTAAAAGTCCATCATTTAAATCTGCATTTCATTGTAATTCTAAAGTTTATACTACTGACTGTAAAAGAGAAGTGGACAGAGTTAGTGAGACGTCACTCATAGAAAATGAAGTAAATTCAGTTGCCATTTTTCCGTGATATATCCGTTGTCATGTTGGCCCAAGATGTCCTCATCAAGCTGTGATTGGTTCATGTCAGTCTGAGTCTACGTTTCTATGGCAACCACTCTCCAATCAGGAGTGAACTTGTTAGAAAACCCCACCCCTTCCACTGACCAATGATTGCATGTTCTTTTTTGTCTCTGTGCATTTGCGTTGCAGGCAGCCTCTCGTAGGTCCCGGCAAGTTTTTGAGGCGGAGCCTGTGGAAGGGGTGTGGTCCCAGTGGGGGGAGTGGTCAGACTGTTCTCAAACTTGCGGCGTAGGTGTCTCACAGAGAAGCAGGAAGTGTCTGGCACCTCCACCTCCTCAGATCCGCCCCTTCTCCCCACCCAACTGGCCAGGTTATCTCCCTGGCGGCATCAGACGCCCTGCGACCTCACCCGTGAACCCATTCTACAATTCTCGTTACCCCGGGCAACATTCATCGTATCACTCTCCATCACTCTCCACCAATAGCAACGCAGGGTTGCCCCTGTATGTGAACTCACCTGCTGCTGTTCCAGGACAACCTGCTCGCTCGCCTCCTTTTTTTCATCCAGACTTTCCCTCAGCCAATCAAGATGCAGCTTCTTCTTACCGGTCTCCCTACTATATGCCTTCACAAGGCTACAACCAGCCACCGAGAGTCTTCAGGAGGCCACCAAACCCAGGAGCAGAGAGAGCCGGAGCAGGCGGGAGCAGACGCTCTGTTCCAACAAATCGGGAGGTTTCAACTTCAAGGAGGTGAGTGGGACTAAGGGATTTGAATGAAGGTTAGATTTTGCGTCTAGAAAACAAGATGACGAAAGAAAATTTGAAAGTTGGAAGTGAAAAGTGGATTTTTGTTAGTTGGGCAGCAGGTGAGCACAAACCGCTAAAGCTAAAAAAGCATTTTGAGCAGATGGTTTGATTTATTTTTTTTTTACAATAAGCTATGAAAACATCCAAACAAATATTTTTAAATGTGCAATTTAGTTTGTTTCCAAGCTAGTGATCAATCACACACAGAACTGTGTTTTTATGTTTGGGCTCTGGGATAAAAGCTTGTGCGTTTGCTTCTGTCAGCACTCTGAGTTCTCCTTTTTAAGGAGACCTTCTTCCACACAAAAGGAAGTGATTCACGCACGGGTGGCAGTGGCAACAGAGCTTTGCTTGGGTTAAATACTAGCTGTCACATCCTTAAAAGACAAAAAGGAGATATGTATCTGATCACGGACAATACAAAGAATTTGAGAGAAGGGACAAGTTTCTCAATTTGCTGGGAATTTTTAAAGCTCTGATGAAAATATTGTTTTTGGTGTTTTAATATGTTCTTGTATCATTTTTTTCATGATGGAGGACATAATTAAAGAATAGTAATCTTAAGTTGATATATTTCTGAGTATTTCTTTATTCAAATCATTGTGAATAAGAAGCAGACTACGGCAAGCCACAAGGTCCCAACTATTCTGATGCATCCACTTGTAGACCAATAGGTCCATGTACATCTTCGTTTTTCTCGTCTGAGTTGGCATCTGGCTCAAAGCTGTACGACTACGTAGCTCCAAAATTGCTCGCCATTTTTGTTGCATTGTTCATGTTAGGTTGGGGTTGTGAGGGGCTGTAAGCTAGTGGGAGAGCGTGTAAACAAAGGAATGATGGGAAATGATTGAGGCTTACGTTGTACACAACTCAGAGACACATTTCTAAAGAACTTCTGTCGCTCTGCAAAAATTGGAAAAAAAAAAACCTTTTAGCCAAAAACGGCGTAATCATAATTAAAAGACCGCTAGGAGTACTTTTACAACAGATTAAAAGTTGATTGGAGTGGGACTTTAGGGCGCCATCAGTTTAACGACAGTGTTTATTATGATAATCAGCTGTGTTTTACAGTATTGGAGCTCATTCTGCCTGATCATCATGTTTTCTGCCTCCCTGTAGTTACCTTTTCTGTGGATGCACATTTTTTTTTCTAATATTCATGGTGATGATTTGTCTTTCTCCTCTGCCACACAGGCCTTCCGGTATTCGTCCAGGTCAGTTTGGATACGGCAAAGTTCCTTTCTCTTTATCCCTGCATCGAACCAACAGGCAGGCTCGCCACATGGTTAATGGCACAGAGGAGACCCTGGGACCTAATGTGGAGAACACTGTGACAGAAGGAAATCAGAGGGATGGAGATGAAGAACTCAAACAGGCAGAGAGGGCCGAGGAGGAAAAGGGAGAGCGGGAGATCATCGACAACAAGGAGGAACCCGAAACAACCACTGACAGACCCCGCCCACATGTGGACCCAAGATCACACCCCCACACTGACCACGGGAGAAGCAGAGTTGCACCCCGTCTCCCCGTCTCCCGCTCCCAGTCCCCCTTCAGTCACCACCCTCGTTTTGACTGGAGCTCAGTCACCGCTCCCCCCCCACCCGTTCACTCTTTCTCCCACTCTCATTCCTCACCTTTTACTTCCCCTCTCCATCGCCCGAACCAAGGGCACAGAGACAGG
This sequence comes from Adrianichthys oophorus, assembly GCA_036245035.1. NCBI lineage: Eukaryota > Metazoa > Chordata > Actinopteri > Beloniformes > Adrianichthyidae > Adrianichthys > Adrianichthys oophorus. Next base: position 10,660,030 of record BSAI01000207.1, on the reverse strand, counting down.
GAGCTTCACGCAGGCTTCAGCCCCCAGGCCCCGCCTGCGGGCAACGTCTACCCTTTCCAGCACTCACATGCGTCGCACCTGGGGGTTGAGTCAGGCAGACACGGAGCTTCTCAGGTGTACAAATGCTCAGGGCCTGAGAAGGAATACCGCAGATGCTTCTCTCAGGTAAGATTGCATCCAAATCTTCTCCTTAAAGCATTAAATTGAGACATTCCATTAAATTTATTGCTTGAAAGCCTCTTTTAATTATCAAAACCTCTGTCTGTGTTCACCTTTGCTGACTCAGCTGCTTGATTTATATTTGAGCTGCGTTTCGGGTCGCCTTCAAGCAGCTGAAAACGGTGGAGCTGAAGTTCATTTGACTGCTGTCACTCTCCAGCTCCAACACTGGTTGGTTGTCTCTGAGCATTCGCTTGGAAACCTCCTGCTTCCCTGAGGCGCACATGTATGCTGGGTCACATCCAGACCACACACCTCTGTTATGAACTCCTGCACATACCTGAATTCATACCTTCTTTGTGAATATTTGTGCCTATGTTTCAGTATGTTTCACTGCGCCTGCGTGACTTTGCAGATGTCTCTGTACGTTCATTTGATACGCTGAGTCTGAGCGGGGCCTGGAGTGGTGATTGGGGTTGTGACCCTCTCCATTACTCTCCACTGAGAGCTTTATCAGGAACCATGTGTTGCTCTGCCATGAGGAGCAGCCAGGCACATGCAGGCTGCTCTGACGACACAGATCCTCAACACTCAAGTGAGAAGGGGAAGAAATCTACTTCCACTGAGGGAGGAGATTAAAGAGATTATTATCCTAAATTGTAAAAATAAATCCTGTGGATTAATAGTCTTGGATAGATAACCCTTCCTCTCCCATAAGCTGAAAAATGACTTTTTTAAATTAATATTTCTGCAGAAAAAGTCAACACTTCCATAAAAAAAGTTTTATTTCCTGATCTATCCTCAAGGGTTAGGGATTTGAGTCAGACATTGCACAAATTAAATGAATCAAATCCATGTTTTTCATCTTTTGAAATTTATACCCTCCAAAGTGAAGTGACACATCTGTCTTAGTTTGAAATTGGGTTTGGTTGCATTTTGTTTTGCTTTTTAGTTCTTTGTGTTGATTTTCAAGTCTGATAGCAACAAAATGCCCCTAAGATTTTTCTTGGATCATATCAACTTAAATACTAAAAAGGAAAATATGCTCAAAAATGTGTCTGAATTATAGATGGAGCTGGAAGGAGTGAACTTTTTGTTGATTTTTCTTTTCTTAAATGTTTTTTTTTTGCAGCTGCTACCTGTGCTTTCATACTTAATTATCTCCATAATCTTACTGTATGTATTCTACATAAAAAAAAGGTCTGGATATTCCTTCCAACTTCACCATTCATCACAGCCTTTCAACCTCTGAAATCGGAGATTTGTTGATATTTCAGAACAGTGGGGACACAAAGAGTCAAACTCTAATTTTCTGGGTTTTTCCTGCAAATGTTTGCACCACCTTGTTCCAACCACAGATCTATCACTAGTGTGCCGGCCTGCTATCATATGCATTCCTTTCTGATTAGACATCCTCTAATTTTACATTTTAGACTAGATTTAATCTGATTACATCCTTGCGCAGCTGCACTTATCATACTTAGCATGTTTATGGTTAAACAGCCATCATTTGTGTAAAAAGTAAGGCTGCTCAGTATGGATGAAGTCCCCTAATAGAAAGAGAATTTAAACCAGGAAGACAAAAATACTCAAAGTGACATGTGAGCGGGTTATTTTTTCCACTCGCTGCAGGTCTATCTGGAGTTGGAGCGAAGGGGAAGCTGATAAGATTGGGTTTTAAAAGCTCCCCTCACCTTTGCTTCCACACAGCTACATCTTGCTCCCATGAAGTAGACACTCAGTCGCAGCCAGTTTGACACTTTTGGGCCCTTGACTCTTCCCTCTGGATAATGTGGCGGCACCCCTTGTTGTTTTTCCTCCTCCGCTCCTTTCCTGCGTCTGACTCCGCTCCCTCATGTCAAAGCTGATTTGGCAGGAAACATGCCCCGTGTGTGCCAGCAGGGCTAATAGCAGTCCTGTGATGGCTGATGCTGACTCACTGGGTTACATATTTACTCTCTGTGAGCCTTTGTTTTAGCTTGTTTGTGTCTGCAGCTAAGTCCTGGTTTTATGCATCTTCCAAATGGGTTTCCAGTGAATGCAGGACTTCGCCCAGGCTTGCAAGCTCTCAATATGTGTGCGAGCGATTAAGGGAGTGAGGCAGACTGATTGTGACACATCCTATTATCTATTAGGTGCGTTTGTCATACCAATGCGTGCCTGAGGCCCATCACAAGTGTGATTGGCTGTGTTTTCACTGTTGCATCACAGCAATGGGGAACCAGGAGAGGGACAGAGGAAATGGGAGGCAAAGGTGAATGTGGGCATGCATGTGTTGGAAATGTGTGTAAATAAGCTCAGGGTGGTTGAGGAAGTTACGCAGTGGAGCTGCAGTGAAAGAGAGCACTGTTTTTAGAAAATCTGCACACACAAGTGTGTGTGTGTGTGTGTGGGGGGGGGGGGGGGGTGTGTTGAAAAGGCAAGGGGAAGAGATCAAGTCATGAGGGACGTACGTAATGATGGAGGCTGATGAAAATCAGATCTTAGAGGGAGGAGTTCATCTTTGAGCTCTAAAATCCTTGAAATTCTGATTTGAGTAGAAAATCAAACATGAGTTTAGAATAGAATCAAATCCCTGCTTACATCACAACAAAAGCACATTAGTTAAGTTTCTTATACTCCTGTGTGCACAGACTTTGAGTTAAGCTTCAAAACCATGAAAAGTGTAAACATGGTTTAAAATGTGCTGACATCAAAACAAGCACTTTTTTTTGGGTAAAATTCCACTCTTTCAGGCATGAATTCATCTGGGATAAACTTTTTAAAACATCAGTGTGGTGCCACTGACATGCCATGGTTCAAAGCCTTTGCTTGCATCAAATCCTTAATGGTTTCTTCTGCTCTGAAGATTTAGATCTGCAGATAAAACAAGCTTTTGAAATCTTTTTTTTTTAAATTCCTTCTTGAAGTTCAGATCACCAAATTGGTGCTTTGGAGCACTGTGTGCTGGTCAGCAGAACTACACTGTGTCAGGAGATTTTTGCAAATGCATTAAAGTCCCAGTTCTGTCATCTTTTGATCTGTTTTAAAAGTGTTCTGGTGGTCTTTAAATTCTGATGATGCTGTTTTTAGCCAAAATGAACATATCTGTGTTGTTTTTTTAGGACATAGTTTCTGCAGAGTGGCAGTAGTTCATTACAAATTTGCCCCGGAGTTGTGGGACTATTGGTGCTGAGTAAGCCTTCCTTCATTTCCCGTGATTCCTTTGTGATCTCCCCTGACTTACAGCCCCTCACAACCCCAAACTAATATTACTGTTGCAATAAAAAGGACACGAAATATTGAAGCTGTCAAACTGTACAGATCTGAGTCAGATTCCAGTTTATACAAGGAAAATGAATACGTACATGGATCTAGTCGTCTACAAGAGGATGCATCAGAAAGGAGCAGAGCAGGGAGCTTGTGGCCCACTCTCTGTAACACCTACATCACACCTACAAGCTTTATAAACTACATGTTTTCATCTGTTCCTGATTTACAACAATTTAAAAAAAGAAATACTCAAAAACAGTATTTTAATCTTAATTACATTTTCTGGATAAATGAATTTGATCATGAAAAAAACAGGTTGGATTGGGGGCGTAAACCACCAAATGGTTCTCAAGCACAGCTGTGACTGCAGCTCACCTCTCCCCCAGGGGATGGGTCAAAAGCAGAGAGAAAATTTAACACACCTACTGTAAATGTAGGTGTAGGTATATATTCTAGTAGCTTCTAACTGTAAAAACTTTAGTTAAAGTGAACTTTTCCTCACTACTCACAGGAGTCTCTTCCCAAGAGGATATCTAGCGTGTCTAATTTGATCGATGACTTGACAGCTTCCCTTAAACGCTATCTCTGTAATAACAATCAGCTTTTTTCTTCCTTTTGTAAAAGAGAAAAAAAAGTATTTCTTCGCACACTCTAGCACTGTTTCTAGATATTTGTCAAGTCATTTCATGATGATTCAGTTTAACAGAAACACTAGAAAAATTTGCAGCTTGCAGATCACACAATATAAATGAACAATGGAGTGTCTGCAAGTCAATCTAATGTTTTTGTTTTAATGATTATTGCAAAGTTCTGAATTCTTTAACAATGTTTGCCCCTTGAGTTTTAGGTTAAAGAAAAGCAGCACACACAAAGAGGTTTGAACTGCTGTTGCATCAGAGGAGATGTGAAGGAGAAGTTAGACTCCTGGAGGAAAAACAAAAGACAGCCTGTGTTGCAGAAAGGTTTGTGAAAAAATGTGTTTGTGGGAGAGTGATCACATGAGGAGTGTGACAACGGGAGAAGTTATTCTTTCAGAGGGAGATGTGCGGGAAAGGTGGAATTTGAGAGGAATATGTCTGGAGTGCACAAAGAAGAACAGACGTTTCCTTTCTAAAGTCTTTCACATTGTGTTTCTATGGATGCTAAGGCTCTCATTTCACCCCCACCTCACTGCCCTCCTATCTTCAGAATAAATATTTGCCCCCAAATTACTAACAGGGACGTAAAGCTATGGAAGGTGGATTTAAGGTGGCCTCTTAAGTGGGATACCATTAGGTATCCACCTTAAATAGTGGGATGAGTAAGTCATAGTCTTTTTCTACTACTTTTTAAAAATATATTTGGGTACTAGAAGGAGACTTGATTGTGTTGTTTCAACAAAGGAGTGCAGAAAGTTATCATTTTGCTGCAATTTTCTACAAAAAAGTAAATATATTCATCTTCAGAATCCCTTTTGGGTCATGAGGTTGCAGGAGCCTATCCCAGCTACGGTTGGGTAACAGCGGGGTACACCCTGAGCAGGTTGCCTGTCTGTTGTAGGGTCACACAGTTTCATAATGCACACCTAGGCACAGCTTTAGACATACCAATTAACCTATGAAGCCTGTTTTTGGACTGTGGGAGGAGGTGTCCGGAGAAAGCCCCTGCATGCACGAAGAGAACATGCAAACTCCACTCAGAAAGATCCCAACCCGCATTTGAACCAGGGCTTTCCTGCTGTGAGGCAAGAGTGCTAACCACTGCTCCAGGACCTGTAAAACTAGAAGACGCTGAAAAGGGTTTGAGGCCATCTTTTCATATTCTCCATCGGCGGAGATCTGCAAGAATGGACGGTCCTCTTCTGGAGGCCTACACACTGAGAGGGGGGTCGGATCATGTAAACCAGAGGTTTTCCTTTTCGTCATCTTGGCATGAGCTGAACTCAATGCGACACAGCCTGGTGAAAGTGAGATTTTAATGAGGGGGAAAGTGATGGAGATCAGCTGTAGAGGGAAAAACCTTGTGCCTGCTTCAGAACATTGTTAGACTTTAAAACAGACCTGCATCTGGAGAAGCTACTATCAAGCAGAAACAGTTAGGTTTGATAATGAACGCATTAGGAGCATCTTCTCCTGGCTTAATGCACCGCTCATGGGTCCAAATGTCATCTCCAAGTCTGACAGATAATCTCATCTTTAATTCGGCAAAACAAGCAACTTCTCAAAGATTGAAATAGTATTTTTGGTCTAATAATCCACTTTAGCTGAACTTTGCCAGACATGACAGCAAGCTTGACCGCAGTGGATGAGTTTAGATTTCTTTTTTGCCAAACATTCATTCAATTTTTCTATGTTCTCTCTGCTTTTAAGACCCACTCCAATCGTCTCTCGATCTTTTGTAAACGCGTTCACAGTGGTCTTTTAATTACAATTATGTCGTTTTTAGCCAAAAAAAGGAAAAAAACGTGTCGCTCTCTTGGGCATTTTTTCTGCAGAGCGGCAGGAGTTCATTATATATCTGCCCTAGAGCTGTGGGCGAGAGTGCTGGTGCAGAGTAAGCTTCCCCCATTTCCTATCATCCAATTTTTGCACTCTCTCGCAGTAGCTTACAGCCTCTCACACCCAAACATAACAATACCAGTGCAACAAAAATGGCGAGCAATATCGCAGCTGTCCAGAAATGCATATCTATATGAGAGAAATGTCACAAGAATGTGATAAAAACACCAAAAACATGATTTTCAGGGGAGTGTGTCTCTTAAAAGACTGTTGTCATGGGTTGTAGGAGTTCTTCTGTGTTGCAAATGTCTTTTACTTTGTGGCTTTGCTTCACGGATATAACACATGGCCCCACTGAGATGTTGGTGATCTTGTGACGTGCTTCACTGACTTGTGGCTGCAATACAATTTTTCCCACCGACTTCAAAAACAAGACCTCTACATAACCATGTTATACGTTTAAAAAGAAACTCAAAATATTTATGTCTGTTGAGAAGAACAATTACACAATAAGAAAGTTCATAAACGGTAATCTATAAGGGTTATTGTTTTGTTGATCTTTTAATGGAGCTGCGTGTTCCACTTAACTAACTTGTTCCTGCCCCTTAATTTGTAGTTGAGATATCTGAGAGGAAAACTGCAGCCTCTGTTCAGATCGGATCAGCACACTGTAATCAATTTCATGCTAATATGTTTCCCAGCAGGTTCCTGGAAGGATAGAGTTTGTCTGTTCTATTGACAGAACACAACATGTCCTGGCTGGAAGTAAAGTTGATAGGTGTAAGCTGCTGCGTTGAGAGTCAGATGATCTGATCTAATGACAGTCTATCATTACACTGACGGTCGTACACAGCAACTATATTATTAGGACTATAAGTTTAGAGCCACGTTCCTCAACTCCAAAGACTGCTAAACTCGCTGTCAGGTTCATCTGGTGTCACGCAGGTCCAGATGTGTCAGGCTGCGGGAGGCGCACACACTTCCACGCACCGGATCCACGTGGACTCTTTCAGACTGAGCTGTTCTTTCTGTGTTGCAGTTTTCTCAACAAACACAGGTACCTGCTTTTCTACAAGAAAACAGCTACTGCTCCTTCAGTCTGCTCATAAATTCTCATAAGATTTCCTTTCGGTCTGTTTTCTGTCACTCCCCGCTGTTCTTTTGTTGAATGTCAGCCGTTTTTAAGCCGATCTTATGCATAACGTCATTTGATTTAGGCTAAATGGGTGAAATCTTTTTGTATTAGTCCTATTCTCAAAATGAAGTCGATTCAAATTTATTTGGCTGAGAAATGATTGAAGTACACGACTAACTCTGGCATCTAAAGTGAAAAGAGGAGACAATTGGGAGGATTGCTTAAATACAGAACAGCCTCAGTGCTTCCATTACCGGGCTGCAGGAGGACATGAGAAAACCTGCTTCCACATAAACAAAAGCAAGACTGTAAACTGCTGTGTAAATAACACACTCATAAAAAAACAGTCAGTAAAATGGATTAACCATCTCCAGAAATTCTTGAATGCAGCTGTAATGCTAGAGGAACAACTAATTTCCTCTTTGTTGGGTACAGTTTTTCAACAACATGCTGATGCATTTTTATCACCAGCCACAGGCAGCTTTTGCAGCCTACTGTAGTTTCAGCTCAGCTACAGAACCAGAAGAGAAAAGGTAAATGAGATGACTTCAAACCTAGCATGACTGAGAATAACTGATAATAGCACTTGGAAAAACTGCAGATCTTCAGGATGTTTGTACACAGCTGTCTTAGAGGTTTTTTTTTTTGTTACAGAAAACTGTCCTAAAACAGGAGTTGAAGGATCAACTGAGCGCACTAGCCCCAATGATAACCTTTAACACAGAAGCTTTAGCTCCACTGTTGATATTTTTTTGACTACGCTGTAACTCTTTACTCGTTAATGCAATTAACGTAAATCCAGCAGATTCTGAAGTGGCCTAGTGCTGATTTGCAACACTTCACAGAAGTGAAATGCTTATGCTATGAACGTAAATCAGCTGATTCTGTTGTGGAGAAAAATGAGCATGTGTCATTTAGGTCTTTTAGAGTGATCTACAGTGTTGAAGGGTTAATATTAGTATCAAGATGTGTCTATTTCTTTTGTCTTTTCATTAAAGACCCACTCCAATGAAAATCCTGTTTTTGATATTTTGAACATGTTCTTGTAGCATGTTCTCATGATGGAGGACATGTAAAAAAGAATTAACTTCATTTCTGAGTATTTCTTTATTCAATCATATTGGATCAGGAGCAGGTGAAAACCCGCAGTTTGAAAAAGCTCAGGTTTGTGACGCAGCAGCTGCCATGGGCGGGCCAGAGTCTTCCTTCTCCGATCTAATTCTAAATGCCCCACTTGCAGACAAATAGATCCATTAATCTCTTCATTTTTCTGGCTTGAGCTGGCATCTGGCTGAAAGCAAGAAACTGTCAGCTAGCAGGAGAGAGTGTAAACAAAAGCATGATGGGATATAAACGTAGGGCTACTTCTGACCCAACAGTCCCACCCACAACCCAGAGGTGAATTTTTAATGAGCTCCTACTGCTCTGCATAAATGATCTCTTGAAAAACAACATAGGCTTTTTTATTTTTGCTAAAAAAAACTGCATAACGATAATTACAAGACAGCTGGGAATGCTTTTACAATAGAACAAATATAGTTGGAGTGGAACTTTAACCTGTTTTTCATCAAAAGTGAGTATGACTTCATTTGTTTGAGAAAGAAGCCTAGTGGTGACCTGCTGAACTGACCAGTGTGCAGTAACTTTCATTTTTAAACCAGTTTCAAGTAGAAATTCATGTGGTTTCCTTTTTTCTACTCTACAACATATCAGACGTTAAGTGGTGGGTGTTTTACGATGTTGGTTTAATGATCCATCCATCTTCCAAGCCCGTTTAATAACTGTCAGAGTCAGGGGGTTGCTGGAGCCTATCCCAGTTACTGTTTGGCAAAGGCAGGATACGCCCTGGAGAGGTCACCAGTCAGTTGCAGGGATACACAACCATATACATTCACACCTATAGGGACAATTCAGAATAACAAATTAATGTATGAAGCATGTATCTGGACTAACAGGAATGCCTGGACAGAACCCACGCCAAGAAAACACGTAAAATCCACAACGTAAGATCCAGATTGGAATTTGAACCAGGGCCTTCTTGGTGTGAGGCCACCGTGCATCCATGGTTCCATGATGTTTTTCATAATGCGTTTGGCCTCCTAGTACCAACTGAACTGGGACTTAACGCTACATCCCACTTTACAAAATCACGTTTACCAGTAAGTCCATAAAAGTAGCTGATCTGGTGCCAGATTTGTAACCATATATTAAAATGTCTTTTAATGCTGGACCTATACTATAAATTACTTCCACAGGAGACTCATGCTTGCCATACAGCCTAATCTTACTGACAACTAGGAACACAATGTTGCTTTTGTGGTTTAATCTACACAAATGCAAGAACTGTCCCTCTGCTTTAGTCGGGTTCTGACTTCTGGACATTCTTAGTCCTGTTAGTTTGATGCTACTAGTGATGCACAGATGCCTCATACAGTCCCCAGCTATTATTCTAAATGGTTTTCCTTTTTTCCAGTGTCAAGTAAATCCAAACTAAATGGCCTGATGTAAAACAGATGGACATTGGAGAAGCACCGATGGTCATATTTATCTTCCTAAAATAATTTTCCAAGAGGCTGAACAGCTTTATTCTGGAAAGCGTCGTTCTATTCTCCTTTAACTTCTAAGCACCCACTTTCAATTAATTAGAAGCAGCTTAGCGCCAGATGTGCGGCAAAATCAGAAACATAGATAAACATTTAAACCAACATCATGTGATTTACATTAACTGAACAAACAATCTACGTGGCTCAGATTTTTATAGATTTTTGTCATGTTGAGAGTGGTGGTGGGGCTGCAGTCTGTCACAGCTGTCGCAGGAAGAGAGCAGGGTTCTACCTGGACAGGTTGCCATTCTTTTATTTATTTATTTTTTTAATGAAAAGAAAAAATCTAGTTTTCTCGTCCTAAAGCCTTGAATTAGACACTGTTTGCCAGACTTTTACAAGTTTCAAAGATTGCACACAGATGAAGGAAGCAGTTTTTCTTCTGCCGGGTGACTTGAGACTTATTGAACCAGTAAGTGTTAATGCACCCAACTCAAATTCCTTCAACAGATGCATTTTGGTTTTTGGAATCCACAAAGAATTTTAAGACTGAAGAAGGCTTATCTTCCTCTGAATGACTCTTGTTTCTGGGATGAGATGAAAATCAGCAGAAAGTCTTTTTTTTGGTCATTTTTTGAGCTTGTGTTTGAACTGTTTTTGTAAAATTACAGCAATACACCAGTTGAGCAAGAATCCACCACTGTTTCCTTTAAATAGCCCCTAACCTTCAACTGGGGGCGACACAAACAGCAAGGTGGCGTCCAGCAACCTACAGGCACATGGCTTCCAGCTCAGCATTCGCCACAGAATGTTAATCACTGAGACTACACGAGCATGTCATGGATTTGAGTCGAGCACACAGTGATTAGTCCTGCTGCTTGTTGAGTTATGGCTGCTGGGGCCAACGGTCATTTGTTTTGTCTGGAAGTGCTGCAGTAATCCTTGAGGAATGACCTCTTTAAAGTAGCTGAGGTGATACGGTCAAAGGTGCAGGCATGGGCTTGCATGGCGAATGAGTTTGCAGTGAGCAGAATGGCCAGCCATGCCGGCTTCTCCCTGGGCAAACACATTAGCAATAAACGGTTCCTGCAATTCCCTGAAAATACTACTTTTGTTAGAAGCTTCAAATCATAGATTTGAAGTAAAACTGATGTTTTTAATGAGTATCAACAACTTTTTCGTAAACTTTTTTTTATCAACAACGATGTCAAAGATCTAGTTTTGACAGTGTCCACCTACACCCCATTTTCAATTTAAAAAAAATTTGATTGTTTTCTGGATAAATACGTAAGGAACATTTGTGGAAAAATTGAGGTTGAGGTCAAATTTATGAAGAAATATTGTAATTTCCACTCAAAGTTGAAGGTCAAACTGCATTCAAGGATTTATAAAACCTATTTTTACCTATTTTAATAGCAAAAACCATCAAATTGAATCTGAAAATGAGACTTTGTACTTGCCAGACATCATTAGTATTCTCATTCTGTTTGACTCAGTGAGTGTGTTCTCCCTCCATTTTTCCTGTTCTTCTCTATTTATGTTATGGAGACCCCTCACCTTACACACACGGTATTCAAGTACATACAATAACACCCCGATTCTCCTCTAGAACCATGAAGCACTGGCGAGCATGTCCTCTCTCGTCTCTTTTTACTCTTCACCTCCCCTCCCTTGCGTCTCCACTCAGTCCATTTGCCTCCTGATGTTTTTACATGCTTTAAACTCTCCAGAGAGGCGAATCCACTCGCACTTTAGCGCTCCTGTGGGTCAGACTCACGAATGCAAACACTTGACTGTTTCCTGCGTTCTTTCTTTCCACTCACATCCATTCTGCATCTCTGATTTGGACTCCTCTTTTTTTCCATGTTTGTGCCTAAATTTGTTGTCTTCTTGTTTATGTTCTTACAAGTGCACAGACTGATGTTTGGAAACCAGGATCCAGTCTTAAAAGGAGGTCAACATGTTTATTTCCAGCAGAAAGATTTACAACCATTCCCAACCTTATTTCACACTAAAGTAGGGACAGATTTACACCATTCCGTGAAAATATTGCACAGATATATACTGACCTTCAAGAACCTGCTGACACTACTGAATTTAGACACACTATTATATAAAGGTCTCAATAATATTTAACCTACAAAGAAAAAAGCATTGAAAAGACCTTCAGTTTCTAGCACATGCAACTTGAGCAAAACTGTAACACACAGTTTTTACAAGCGAGTTTTGTGTTTTCATAAAACCAAAACAATCAATGAGATCCTTTTAAGTGCTTTTTACATAATAGTAAGATACATTTCAACACACACTTACACACTGACAACCCGTGAAGCTAAAGAATCCAGGGAGACCAATGCCAGACAGTGCACGATCTGAGTTTTTTAATCCATGAGAGTCTTTAAGTTACACTCAGTCACCGAGGCTTGTTCACATGGGAACCGTCGACCTGTGTGTGGGTATATGAGCTCAATAATTCGCTTGTTGTTGTCTCCCTACATGAATAACTAAAAAATGTCCAGCTGTTTTGCAACAGCTGTGAGCAAAGAGCAGCTCAGACCAAAAAAAAAAGCAAGAGGAGAGGAACAAAAAGAAGGAGAAAAGACAAGAAGATTGTAGAGCTGACAGGGGCTTTAGTTGCAAAGAAATCTGAGACCCTTGTGTGTGGTATGCCAGTGAGTCTGTGTGTGTGTGTGCGTGTGTGTGTGTTTGTTGATGCTGCCAGCTGTGTACCAAAGACCAAAGGTCTTTAATCTCGCCGGGGAGAATGTTTCTGGCTTCCCACGGTATACCTGATGAAGAAGAATTTCTCTGCAGCAAGAGAAACTTTTCAAAACTTTATACTTTCAGTCAAAAAGGAGGAAAATGACTAAATTAACCCCAAAAAACCCATATTTAGAATGTTAATACATAAATATACACAGAGATGATAGTTGAAAACAGAGAGCACAAATTCACAGCCTAAAAACCCATGGAAAACAAGGTGGTGGCAGTATGATGGTTAGCAGTTTAGGTATGTCTGGTCCAGTACCTCCTCATGGCTGCAGTGCAGAGGTAGGATGGTCAACCTCTGATCAGATGATCCCAGGTTCAGTTCCCGTCAAAGTGTCCTTGGGCAAGACACACAACCTCACATTGCTCCTGGTGGTCATAGGTTGACCCCAGTGTTAGGCAGCGGAGCTGGCATCAGTACGTCTATTTGTGAGTGTTTTTGGGTGAATGGGACTATGTTTGTAAAGCTACAGTCCCACCAGACATGTGGTTGCACATGGTGTTCACACTGGACAAGCAGGGAGAAGCTAATCCTTCTTTTTCTGTTGTTTACTAGCCCATGTCTGCCAACTACAGTTGGAAGAGTTTTAGTACAAAATGTCAAAGTGATGCAAATCTTGGGAATCTTGCTCCAGGGTTTTCTTTCACAGCTCTATTTCAATATATGAAAGATTTGGTGTCATATAATTCTGTCCGGGCACAAACAGCAGTTATTAATTTCTCTTTAATGATCAATTTTCAAATTGTTGGCACTTCCATGAATTAAAAGAGACGCCATCCACACAACACAACCAAAACAGAGTCCCCGGCTGGTCAAAGTTCAACATGGTTTCGCTTGCAATGTGTGTTCAATGGATTTTTGAACATAAAGCCCAAAAATGATCTTAAAAATGTGCGTAGCTGCGTGTGAACTCGAGAGTTTTGAACAGAGAAGCCCAAAACGTGAATTTACACATGCACTCATAGACGTTTCATTGAAAACAGTCGCTTTGAGGGCGGTGTGAACGTAGCTAAGTATACACCATTTGTCCTTAAATTTTGAATAATAAAAAAACTACCATAACATTAACAGATATACGTCATTGAAAGACTTTAAAGGAAATGCTGTTAACAAGCCTCTGAGAAGTACAGTGAGAAACTTGTATAATCTTAGTTCAATAAAAAGGTTGTACGGTACATGTCTGGGTATCTCCATGAATGTCTTTAAATGCTGTTAATGACCAGGAACATTTTATACCGTGTAATGGATTACTTAACAAAGAGTAGTGAAAAATGCAGGAGCTCTGTTTGGAAAAACCCTCAGAGGGAACAACTTTTTAACTTCTCGCTCCCTAAAGATGGTCTGACAGACTCCTGCATCATGAGGTGAGGTTATCTCGCTGTAAAATCTGGAAACAATTTCATGGTTTTTAATGTGTTCTTTTCTTAAATATGAACAAAAGAGATGATTTTCCTTTTTCACATGACTGTTTACACACTGTAATCTGTGCAGAAAGTGCCAAACACCACAGGCTACATTGAGTTCAGCGTAACCTGTTGGAGCTGTAGTTTTGGCATTCGTTTTAAAAGCGGGTATCCTGAAGCTCTTTCCTCAACGACTCCGCGAGGACTCTATTTGGACGAGCAGCAGTTGCTCATACGTGGATGTGCACGCGCCCCTACACATGCTCACATAGTAACTCGCATTCTTTGGTCATGCACTGAAAGTCACAGTGAATTTATGTGAGTAGTTGCTTCCAAAAAATCTATCATTTCCAGATGCTTCCCATACGCTGGCTTCTGCCTGGAGCAGCATTGGGACTCGGTGTGTGCTGGCTTGTGTGTAGAGACTCGGAGTGTTTGCTTTTTACTTCACGTTAATTCACCCGTCGTTATTAGCAGTTTTTGTTCCTCGCCTCCCTCTCGCTGCACTCCACCCTCCGTTCTCCTGGGATCTGGACTGAAACAGCTGCTGATACAGCTTCAAAGTGCTGCACAGAGTTTAAGACTTTTCTCCTTGTGAATTACTGTTTTTGTCCTCCAGGTTTGCGGAGGAGGTGCGCTGGACTCCAGAGCAGAGCAGTGTGCGGCCTTTAACACCCAAGAGTTCATGGGTCGCTTCTACAACTGGGAGCCTTTCACTGAAGGTGAGTGAGCACACTCGCACAGTAGTCCGCAATTCTGCTGCAACATTCTTCAGTGGAAGCAGGTTTATGGGCAATTTTAGACGGCATAGCCAAGAAGCTGAGTTTTTTTCTGGTCTAAGTATGTTGGCAGTCCTTCATTGCATGCCAAACCTCTCTATGATTACCTGTCTGTCACTGCATGACAGACCTGCATCAAGGCAAATGGAGAATGGCTGCAAGTCAGAATTTCCTTTCCTTGCGTCCAACATCTCCTTTTTTCTCTGCCCTCTTCTCTTGCCAAGCTTCTCCTCCCAACTTTCAGCATGCAGATTCCTCCTTAATGGGGAGGAGGGGGTGAAAGGTGATGAGATGCAAGTGTTTTGTTACATGTCCACCAGAGGCAAAGCTTTCTCTGGTGTTAGACGCGTTTGTTTAGTTTTCATTTTGGATGTTTTTTAATAGGCTAGCTGCGTTTGTGCCTGTTTATCTATTCAGGGATAAAGAGAGGAGAGATGGAAAGAACTTTATATATATTTGAGGAATTTAACCAGACAGGGAAAATCAGGAAAATGGGCGAGGAGGAAAAGAGCAATGCACAGCTGTGAGATGATATCACACAGTGTAAATGCACGAGTGTGCTTACTCGAGATGAAAATCTAAGTGGATCACGTGGGAGAAAATAATTCAATATGACCATTTATTTATTTGTCTGTCTGTGCAATTGGCATTACTGGATCTTTTCTCAACACTGCAGCAAAACAAGAACACTTTGATTTTCCTAAACAAAACAAGTTCACTGTACTGGTTAAAATATTCTCCCCCCAAAACTAGAAAGATCATATGGAAGCTGAGAATGGCCAAACTATTATCACATTATCACCAGAAAACTCCACAAACGACCTACCTTGCTTTTTTTTGCCCATATTCTTATGATAATGACATCTACTATCACACTGTCACAACAAAACGCAGTGAATGACCTGCATTGCTTTTTTTTGTCCGTTTTCTCGTGATAACTTCATTTACTATCACGTTATCAAGAAAAAATGCCTACCTTGCATTCTTTTTGCCCATTTTTTTTGTGGTAACAACATCTACTATTATCACGTTATCAGGAGAAAACACCACAGATGGCCTACCTTGCTTTTTTTTTTGCTCATCTTACTATGATAACGACATCGACTATAACTTTTTTTTACAAGAAAAAAACAGCAAACAACCTACCTTTCTTTTATTTCCCCAATGTTCTCCAATGATAACATCATCTAGGCTACTATCACATCATCACAAGAAAACGTTAAAAACAGCCTACCTTGTTTTTTTTTTCCCGTATTCTTGTTAAAATGACATCTACTAACTCTTCTGTAAGATTTGACCAAAAAAGACAAAAACTAAACAAAGTTGGATCAGACAATGTTTTGAAATAAAAAAATAGAACACATTTATTGACTTCAAGATATCATTTTTTTTGTTTCATCAGCTGTCTGCCAACCTTTTTAGTGTTGCTTTTTTAAAAATAAGTTCATTCATGCATTCATTCATTTTCCAATCCGCTTTATCCCTTTCGGGGTCACGGGGCTGCCGGAGCCTAACCCGGCTACACATGGGCGAAGGCAGGGTACACCCCCCGGACTGGTCGCCAGTCTGTCGCAGGGGCCTAAAAATAAGTTTTCACACAATATAGTCTGAAATCAACTAAAACCTGCTCAACAAGGAAACAGATAATTATCTGTCAAACAAACGGCCTTCTTTGCCTTTTTTACCATCTCTGTGGCTTTACGTGACATTGTCCGCCCTAAAATTTAGAGATTGTCGGTTCAGTTCCAATGTTGGGTCAAACCAAAGATTTCCAAACACGGGACCCATTGTCTCCCAACTTAGCAATCAGTATTTATTTAGCATATTTTCCAAAGCGCGGCTGCGACTGCTGAACATCTGGAAAGAGTTAAATGTTGAAAACAAATGTCACACTTTTAACTCGTACATCAAACTAACATGTGTGTTGGCTGTTTTTTCTCAAGCAGTTTGCATGTATGACCTGCCAGAGCTTGCATCTTTGATTTTTCTGCAGGATTCGTTTTTTTGTTCAAATGTCCAACTGATAAACTCTAAAGACTTCTGCCAAGCTAAAGCTTAACATTTCTTCAGGAATTAGGAGAGAAAAAAACGGGAATCTCAACTCCATTCATAGGGAGGTTAGAACTGTTCTGACTAAATGAAATAGTGGTAATCAAGTGGCTGTGATATTATGGATTATGACAGAAAAAACGCTAAACAAATGTTCTGGCCTCAGAACATTTGAGTTTCTTGTTTGTCTCTCTTTGAACTTTTGTTACCTGAGCTGGAAAAAAAGTCAAACATTCAGCAGCATAAAAACTCAGCCCTTCTCCAAAACAAACCAATAATAAAATATCTATTTCTGTCACAGTTGTCTAAAATATAGTTGTGGATCTACAGGAAGAATTCAGTGTTTTTGAAGCAGGAGTCAATGTCGGGGTATCAGCTGGAGTCAAACATCCTATCCTATCACCCCACTGCTGCCTCATGTTTGAACTTTCCTTTCAGTGCTTTCTGTCTGCTGTGTGTCCCTGGCCTCTGATCCGATCTGGCCTCCTTAAAAGCTTCTTGAAGGGAAGAGCCGTGCACAGGGAGGAAAGGCAAACAGGGCAACCTCATAAAAACACAGCTCAGGCGAGGACAAAAGAAGTCAGCCAAAGTCCCATTTGCTGGCATCCCTTCATCGCTGCTGGAGATCATTCTTTTCCCCTCTGCTAAGTAAACTGTGTCACACTGTTTACCTCAGTGCGCTCCCGCTGGCCTAACCCACAAGCCTTCACATCCAGTTTCTCATCATCACTTTGGTGGCTGCAGTGTTGGTTTCAACATCATAATTTCTTCTACAGCTGCTCTCATCTGTTTAAGACTTAACAGATTTTATGTAAATTTCTTGTTAATATTGAAGCTGGGTTCTTCCAACTCTCACCGATGTCCCCTCTCTGTGTATTAGCCATTTTTTAAGCACAGAACATGAATGTTCCTCTTTTTTCAGGCCTCATCCCCCTCTCATTCCCTCTTCCTGTCCTGCTGCCTCTCTCTTTCTCTTCGGCTGTTGAAGTTTGTTTAGATGGAGAGATAGTGGGGAAGTATATTTAGACGACATATATTCCACTGTCTGAACACTGAGCTCAGAGAGGGACAGAGGGCTGTTGGAAGCCAATGGGAGGCCAGTGATAGAGGCGAACGGAGAGACGGAGAGCTGGAAGAATGTGTAAAGACTTAAGTTATTGATTTATTTTTTTTTACTACAAAAAATGTGCTCTATCATGACTCCAACAGATTGGAGGCAACGATGGGGTTAATCCAGAGGGAGACAGGCACCACTCAACTGCCAAACTTAGCTCCCCGCTGTCTTTTTTGTCACTGTCTCCACTTTAATCTCACAAAGATAACTATGACAAACGGATGGAGAGAATACACGGGGAGGGAGAGAAGGTGGGAACCCTCCATGCCCTTTTATTGTTTCACCTCCTCTTTACATTTCTAGTTCATTCTTTCTGCAGCTATCTGGTGTTTGTGAGAGAGAGGTGTCAAATAAGCATTGAAGCAGCCATAAACTTTAAAACTCTTAAGAAAACACAATACAAGCAATGCTGGTGTGTTCGCAAAAATGTAAGTAAGAGGGAGCAAAATAATTTTTGTAACAATAATAGATAAGACATATTTGAAGGTAATACTTATGGGTGAGTTGTTTTTATTTAATGAATAAAAAACAAAATTGAAGAAGCTGAAAATTAAGTTACTCTTTAAAGACGCTCCATGTTTTGATCTATTGTAATAGCGTCCCCAGTGGTCTTTTATTTATGATTATACCGTCTTTAGGCAAAATCCAAAAACCCGTGTTATTTCTAAGACACAGACGAGTGGCAGTTCAATCCATCATCTTCCGCTCATCCAGGATTGGGTTGAAGGACAGCAGTCTAAGCAAAGTTTTCCAGACTTCCCTGTCCCCCACCACTTCCTCCAGCTCCTCTAGTGCGACCCCGAGGCGTTCCCAGGTCAGCTGAGAGACATAGTCTCTCCAGCGTGTCCTGGGTCTTCCCCAGGTCCTCCGCCCAGTGTGAGATGCTCGGAACACCTCCCCAGGGAGGCGTCTGGAAGGCATCTGGACCAGATGCCTGAACCACCTCAACTGGCTCCTCTCTCTACTCCGAGCTCACTCTGGGTGACCAAGCTTCTTACCCTTTCTCTAAAGGAGCGCCCAGCCTGGACAAATCTCATTTCGAACTCTCCAGCACCCTGGAATAGACTTTCTCAGGGAAGAGTGGCAGTAGTTCATTGGTAATTCAACTCTGAGTTGAGTTCCCTTCCTCATTGCTGAGAGCTCCCTACTTACGGACTTCCCCGCCAGCCTACAACCCCTCACACCCTCTTCACAAAAATGGTGAGCAATACTGGAACTATCTAGACGTACACTTTTGAGCCAGATATCAGCTCAGATGAGAAATACAAAGACGTACACGGATCTATTTGGCTACAAGTGGATGCATCAGAATAGAGCGGAACAGGAAGCTTGTAGTCGGCCCAACCTATTTTTTACATGACAAATACATTATTCTTTCAATGGCACATTTTTTATCTTCTCCTGATTCACAATGATTTGAATAAAGAAATACTCAGAAATGAATTTTTAACCTTCATTTTCTGTGCAATGGTCCTCCATCATCAGAAAAATACATGAAAAAATATGTTAAAAACACCAAAAATACAATTTTATCAGAGTGGCTCTTAAAATGTGCTTTAAAAACCAGCACAAAGAAAAGTTTTCTTTTACGACAAAAAATTCTAAGCATAAAAGGACACTTTCTCTGGATGATTGCTGAGTATTTCATCATTATGGACACTCTTATTGTTTTTTTATCACGTCAATGGAATGGTTTGACTTAATAACAGTTAAGAGCTGTGTGAAGATCGTTTTAACACTTAGAACACTGCTAAAAAAGGCAAAACTATCCATATATTAAAGATTTTTGGGCCCTTTCTATCCTCTTTATTGAGAAAAAATGTTGGCACTTCTTTCAGAAGAAAGAACAGTTTAACTTATCAGCATAACAAGTTCAGAGCAATGCATTTCAATTCAAATTTGTTTTCATTATTGCATCAGTTTTCTTGAAACAGGTTTCTTAAAGTCTCTCATTTTTCTTCCTCGTTAAAATCGAATCCTCAGTTTCATGTTTAAAAACTCCTTGTACCTGATGTTTACCTGCTCTGAAGGATCAGCAGTAAATTTACAAGCAACTCGATGTTGCCAGCCATGCATCACCACAGCCTCCCCGTAGAAACAAGCAAAGATAAACATCTCGTGGAGGTTCAATGGTTCCTGTGTATAACCACCCTACAACTTCCTTCCACTTACTAATAATGAAAACACTTATCAATGTTCTTAATGTATTTACTCTGGAAAATAAATTTTCCGTTGATCAGGATGTAAGGCAAACTATAAAAGTACAAACTGTGCTGTTAATGAGTGTCCGCCCAAACATACGTGTCTTTTTTTATTTCATGAATCACCATTCCTCTTAGATTTTGTGTACGTTTTTGCAGAAAGTCAACAGAAACTGTAAAAGTTACACCCAGCTTTCCTTATCGTGACTAAAAACAAACAAAACACAATAGCAGATTTGGAACATCTCAGTTTTCACTAATCCTTGTCTTCTGTTGCTGAATTTTCCGTCATGATTGATACATGACTTTTCAGATTCTGTGAAAGCGTTTGGAGTTCCTTTAAATTTCCAAAATGCAAGCGTGCATGTGGTATTTGCCCTTTACACTTTGGTTTCAGGTGTCTACCGTGAACTTCTTGACTTTAAAAGCAACAGAGCTCTGGATCACTTCCTGCTGAAGTATTTTCACCCTGACAGATAAGATGCTTTCATGGTGAACTAATATCCAGTACTCTTTCAACATGTTGATGGAATACTAGATCATTAGAACAATAATTATTTCTGTCCACGAAGTTCTTATTTTAAGGCACTATTATGTAATGACAGTAACTAATCATTTTTATTACTCTTGGCGAGATATCCACTTTTTTTTAAACAGACCTACCAGTAGATAGTTTGATAGATCTTGTAGTGTTTCATGACGAGATGACAAAACTGAGGAAAGAAATTGGAAATTAAGAAATTTCCGAGCAGAAAATCACATTTCTTTGCACAGATACACATTTCCTGTAAATAAAGACTTTACCACCTGTTAAATCTGTCCTTCCAAAAACACACTAACAGCAGATCCATTCTCTGCTGCCATTCTTCTGTCTCCCACTTTCCCTTTTGCCGGAATTTTTCCACATTTTCAGAAAAGTTTGCTTTTTTAATTCCAATTACAAAGATCAAATGTTTGATCTGTAGTGGATTTATTTGTGTTGCACTCTAACAGCTTACTCTGAGTTCAGAAAGGTGACAATTTCTGCATGTCAGCAACACAAGGACACATCTTAAACTGTTATTCATTACTCGTGTGTCATCTCTCTGCTTCCTTACTATATGCTCGTAAGTCTTTCTTTCCAGTGAGAGTTTCAACACTCATGTGTTTGTCAGCCTAGCTGCTTGCTCTCTCGGCACTAAAGCACGCTGATTTCCTCCGGTAACCATAAAGAAGTGCCCTCTTCCTTACATTTTTCTTCGTTGAGCGTTTCCTGTGGACTCCAGTTGGGTCAGATGGAGAAGTTGTACCTTTCTCAGGCTTGTGTTTACACCTTTCTCGAGAGCACATGGCCCCAGAGAAGGTGCAGCTGTGAGCGCTGAGCAGAAGAGGAAATAGCTGATCGATGTCTCACTGTCTGTTAAGGGTTGTGTTGAGAAGCTCTGGTTTCCTGACTACTCTGAAAGGTGTTTATCATACTGTTTCTTTCAGACAGTCACAGGCTATGCATATCTTTCTGTTGCAGTTGGTGAGGACAAACAGTGTGAGCTGACCTGCAGACCTGCTGGTTATAGATTCTACGTCCGTCAGGCGGAGCGAGTCAGAGACGGGACGCCCTGCTTCAATGTCAGCACCAACGATGTTTGTGTAGAAGGACGATGTCTGGTGAGTGGATTAAACTATGAATGTGTGGGGGAAATTTCTTCTAAGGTGTCTGAACCTAAGTCCACCCTGTCTAGTCAAGTCTGACATAGTGCAGGACTTGGCTTTTGTAATCTCATGTCTGGGGCTGATTTAAATCTGCCATTCAGATTAGGAGCACCCACACCAGGCCCCTTTCTTCTGTATCTTTTCTCTCATTTGCACTCTCCATCTCTGATTTCAGCCAAATTCTACCACTCAAAGATAAAGCACCAGCTACTAATTCAAACAAATAATAGTGGACGTTCTCTGTAGTTTAGAAATGTCAACAGCACAATCCTTCCACATCGCCTTTGTTCCCCTACCCCACTTTATCGTCATTGTCCCACCCATCACTCACATCTTTTCAATGTCTTCTCCTTCCAGATTGAAGGCTGTGACGGGGTGCTGGGCTCCAGCACTGCGATTGACAAGTGTGGAGTGTGTGGTGGGCAGGACTCGTCCTGTCGAAAAGTGACAGGAAGCTTCCAAAATGCCACCGTTACCCTTGGCTACCACAAGATCCTGGACATCCCAGCCGGAGCTAGACTCATTAACATCACGGAGAGACGAACCAGCCCCAACTACCTCGGTGAGATGCCACTGATTCACCAAATGTCAGTGCACAACACGAGTGTTGCTCAAGATTTTTTGCATAAAAGAACTTTGGTAAAAGCGAAACATTAGCAAAGAAAGTGCAGACTTGACCCGTCTGTGTGCTGGCTTCAGCTAAGGCAGAAGTTTTTGTGGTCATGCAAATTCAAGCCAGAAAAAGCTGAAGCTGAAGTGTGTACATGTTTGCATTTGTGTGTGTTTTCCTTCTCAGCCTCCTGTTAATGAGCTGAAGTCTGTGTTTGTCTGTCTGGGAGTGTGTTTAGACACATGGTGGGCTTCTTAAGGATTCACCAGACTAAACATGGTCCTAATGTGAAAAGAAAATAAGACTCAAATCCAGCTGACGTTTTCAACCTGCCCCCTAAAATCCATGTCTCCAGCTCTGAGGAGTGGCACGGGGTCATCAGTGGTGAACGGGCGCTGGGCTGTGGACCCTCCAGGAGAGTATAAGGCAGGTGGAACTACTTTCACCTACATCCGACCCAGAGTGCAGTCAGAGGGGAAGGAAGGGAGAGGAGAATCCCTGAGGGCACCAGGACCCACCACAACACAGCTGCAGCTTTATGTAAGTCCTGCAGCAAAGGAAGGCCTTCTTTTTAACCCTGTGAGCAAACATAACCTGCATGGCATACATGGCAAAATAAAGTGAAGGAACACAGTTGCAGCAGATTGAGAGCATTTGCATCTGTCCCCCTGCGGACTTGAGCGTCTAAAAACATGCTTTTGTCGCTGTCTGAAACCCCTAGACAATTTTCTCTTTGGAAAAGAAAAATTACAAAATGAAATGACCTTTTTTTATTTTTAAGTTAGAAAACTGATTTTAAAGTAAAAATAATGCACTGAAAAACAAGACATTTTACGCTTAAAGCCAGAAGTTTGATATAGAAAGTCACATTTACCATTTTGTTCTTTTATTTTTCATAATTTTTGGCAATCTAAAGGTTTTTTTATGGTCCTTACCTTTTTTTTGTAATTTTTGTAAAATTAGAAAGTTAACCAAAAAAATTATTCTAGTTTAAAAATGTGTTAATCCAGTAAATTGTAATCAAAATACCAGTATTATAACACTATCATTAAAGACCCACTATGATTACTTTTTGATCTTTTGTAAAACCGTTTCCAGTGGTTTTTTAATTATATTTATGGTGTTTTTAGCCAAAATGAATGAACCTCTGTTGTCTGATAGGACATATTTTCTGCAGAGTGTTGAAGTAGTTAAGATAGAAATTCACCTCTGACTTGTGGGCGGGACTATTGGTACCCCCCCGATTCCTCTCCCTGTTGCCAAGAGCTTGCAATGAACTCACAAATAAGCTCTTTTTTAAACATCATTTTACATCTGCTCCTGATTCACAATGATTTGAATAAAGACATACTTTTTATTTACAATATATACAATTCAAATTATAATTGTCATTATATATGTTCCCCATCATCAGAAAAAAAGCCACATGAATATGTTAAACACCCCTTTTTCATCAGAGTGGGTCTTTAACAATCCAACTTCAGTAATGTCTGCTTACTGTCTTCTATTTATTCATAGAAGAGGTTTTGCATGAATTCAGGCATGTGAACACATCATTCAATGTATAGGAGCATAGATAAAAAAAACTTGCATGATGACCTCACTCCCATTCTTTTATTTTTTTTCCTTCAAAAGCCTTTTGTTTTAGGGGCCGATATGACTGCTCATCCATTGAAATCTCTGTTGGAGCGAAAAAAGTTCCTCATTTTGCTCTGGGAAGTTTAAAGTCAGCACCAGGCCACACTGAAATGATCAAAGCAGGTCCCATTCATCACAGTGCATCACAGCGTAACACTGGCTGTTTGGTCTATTGCGCTGCTCTT
This sequence comes from Adrianichthys oophorus, assembly GCA_036245035.1. NCBI lineage: Eukaryota > Metazoa > Chordata > Actinopteri > Beloniformes > Adrianichthyidae > Adrianichthys > Adrianichthys oophorus. Next base: position 10,636,026 of record BSAI01000207.1, on the reverse strand, counting down.
TCGCTTCACTCTTGACATAAAAGTCTCCATACATTTGTTCAGCAAACTGATTAGAGCATTTCAGCTAGCAGTCTGTGAATGATATCCAACTAATTCTGTCATTAAACAGCATAATAAGCAGGTTTTCATGAACACAGCCAAGAAATAATCTGCTTAAATGTCTTTCTCGTTTTTGAATCTTAAATTGTAAAAAATTCTTACATTTAATGCTTTTTAAATATTTTTTAGAATAAATAAGGGTTTTATTTTTTTTATCATGATTAACTTAACAAAGGCTAAAAAACACATTTTACAAATGGAGAAATGTTCCCATTTGAGTTAAGATGCAGGCGCTCCTGTGGTTGTGTTTGGCACACCTACAGTAATAATACAAAGACCTCCTTGAAATTGAATTAAATACATTGAATTAAATAAACCAGCAAATCATTTAATCAATCTTTACATGACTTTACTTGGAAATTTTTATTTCTGGTATTATTTTTTTGCTAATAAGTGTTCAGATAATATCCATGACTGAAAACATTTTAAGCCTCAAAATTTCAACTGTTAAGCATGGTGGAGGCACCATCATGTTATGGGGATGATTTGGATGACTATTACAATTAAAGAACACAAAGAAAAATGCATTACAATACTACACTAGCAAAACTAAGCAACTTTTCAAGACATAAACAACAATATATCTTGAAAATACCAATGCTTTAGTGTAAATCCAACCCTTTTAGATTTGAAAATGATTAGAATTTATACAAAGATAAACTGTTTCCTCTCTAAATGAAAAAAGATCAAATTAACCAAAAAATTGATGCAGCTGAGTTGGATTGTAAGAGACCATACAGCTTCATACCACTAAATCTAATCAATTTTTTTTAAACTGGAGCAAAAGTCATCTGTTGCAGCTTTTCTTTTTGTAAAGAAAGTTCCCAGACAGGCCGCCTTGTTTTACCAACATGCATGGATGAAGACAAATCTGCTTAAGCTTGCCATAAACCACATTAGAATGTGTATGTCCTAATAATAACAGCAGGGATCTTATACTGCTTTCTTTCAACTTTTGCTCTTAAGAATTTTGCTACTAGCTTTGAAGATAACAGATGTTAGCACGAAACTTTTACTGATTATGTTTACACCAACATGAGAAGATTAACTCTGCAAAACAGATTTTGCATCATTGCCTGAATTCCTCTAAAGGCCAGGGGTCCAAAGTCTGCAGCCTGTCTTACGTCTGACACTTGCGGGTTTCTCCCAGGAGTCTTTTATAGCAAGATGAGTATTGTCTGTTTTTTCTCCAGGTTATTTTCCACAAAGACAACCCGGGCATCGACTATGAGTTTTACATCCCTGTGGAGAAAAAGGCAGAGAAGGAGAGGCTGACGGAGAGAGAAAGGGAACCCCCAGTGGAGATACCCAGAGAGAGGCCTCGGGAGCGAGACTCAGCAAGGGCACCACTTCGCAGTGAGACAACTTTATAACCCCCCCCTACACTTCTCTTCAGTGTTTTCTATTGTTTGCATGTGCTTAGCATATCACTAATTTGTATAAACCACACCGTAAATCCATTCGATTTAAGAAAGGATTTGTGGAAGGTGAGAAGATCTGTCCTAATTACTGAGGGAAACACCACGGTGAGACATGAGTGACGTCTTTTTGGATTATGACGGGTGTGGTTGTGATCCAAGTGGAAGGGAGTCTTTTATGAGCGAGTTTGTGTGTTTGTTTGCCATGACCCAGATGGGAGACTATCTGCTCAATATATTTGCTTGTCATGAGACCCTGACCTCATCATGACATCATTAGCCTGTGACTCACTGCCTTCCTCCTGTCCTCAGAGTTTTTGCATTTACCCCTTCTTTTGCCCTTCATCCCACTTTTCCCTCTTCCTCCTCGTGTCCATTTCCCAACTTTCCGCCCTTCCTGTCCTTTCTAATTTGTCCATCTCTGTTTTTTCTTTTTATGTTATTTCCCAGGTCCCCTGACTGTGTCAGTAGATGACCTACCTCCTGCTTCTCCTCCTATTTCGGGCCCTTCCTTTCCCTCCCACTCCTCCCCCTCCTCATCCTCGTCTGTATTTTCTCAACCATCTTCAGACAGCTGGACACCTGAGAGGACGCGGCAGCGAGGATCAGCGCCCAACAGGAACGCACGGATCCCTCCCCGCACTGACCTGCCCCCAGACACTCAGCAGCCATTTGTGTGGGGGAGAGGTGGGCTTACGCAGTGCTCTGCCTCCTGTGGCAAAGGTCAGCCTCTAAAAAGTTCTGTAGATCTCTGCAGATACCTTGCTGTAAGCTTGAGTCTACATCCATCTTTAAGAATGATGCGATGTCTCCCTCTGCTGGCTGTGGTGTGGAAGTGCAAAAACAAAAACGTGAGACTAACGGCTTTTCCAATCTGTCATAGGTTTTCAGCATAGAGCCATTATCTGTGTAAACCGGCAAACAGATGAAGAAGTCCCAGAGAGGAAGTGTGACTCTGCAGCCAAGCCTGTTCCTGAGGAGGAGCCGTGCAACACACACTCCTGCCCACCATTGTGAGCAAACCACATTTAGCCATAAAGAACAATGCATTCTGTGTAAAATATTAAACGGTCATTTCCTGAGGTTATAGTGTTCCCACAAAGGCAATAAGCACAATAAGTACAGTAATTTACTGTAAAATTAACTTATATAAAAGGTTTGTCTTAACAATTCAAGTTTATTATAGCTAAAAACCAGAGTTTAACAGGTGTTTGTTAATACAGATATTTGGGTTTTTTAAAGCCAGAAGGAACGACATGGGGATCACTCCAGTAAGCCCACCATCTGCAGGAGAGCTCAGAAGGGGTCGGTGCAATGTGGTTTCAGTGGCAGTCGAAGGCGAGTGCCTTGGCGGGATAAATCCCAGTCATGGAACTTGACTTTTGGGACATGGAACATCACCTCTCTGGGAGGCACCTTTGCTCCCAGAGAGGTGAGGTGCCTGAGAGGTACCTCTAGGAAGGTGCCTGAGCTTTTGCGAGAGTTTGAGAGGTACTGGCTAGATATAGTTGGGCTCACCTCTGGGCTTTGAAACTCAGTCCCTCAAGAGGGGTTGGACTCTCTTCCACAGCAGTTCAGAGTACCTGGCTTTCTTGATGTCTCTTGAAGGGGTACTGGAAATGTCCCAACGGGGGACTCCATTGTCCTCCTGGGGGATTTCAATGCACGTGGGCAACTAAGTGGCACCTGGAGGGGCGTGCCCGTCTCTGGTGCCTGTCGTGGCGGCAACCACCGCACTGGAAGTAAGGGATGCTGTCAAGCTGAAGAAAGAGTCCTATCAGGTTTGACTGGCTTGTGGGACTCCAGATGCAGCTGGCGGGTATCAGCAGTCTAAGGGAGCTGCGGTTCAGGCTATCGTGGAGGCAAAAACTCGGTCCTGGGAGGAGTCTGGGGAGACCATGGAGAAGGACTATTGGTTGGCCTCAAAGAGGTTCTGGCAAACCATCTGGCGCCTCAGGAGGGAAAAGCAATTTTCTGCAAGCACCGTTTGAAGTGCTTACGAATAATAAAACCTTGGAAAAGCAAAAAAACAAAGAAAATTAAAATCTGACATATCTTGATATGTCAGCTAACTTTAAGTTTAACTTTAAACTGGTAAATACACATGTGAAGTTTTTGAAGACCCACTCCAATGAAAATCGTGTTTTTGGTGTTTTTAACATATTCTTGTGGATTTTTTTTGTGAAGGAGGAAAATTAAGCTTAAAATTGAATTTCTAAATATTTCTTTATTCAAATCGATGTGAATCAGGAGCAGACAAAACATGCAGTTGGAATAAGCCTGTAAATTTGACATAGGACCTACAGTGGCAAGCCACAAGCTCCCTGCTCCGCTCCATTTTGATGCATTCACTTGTAAAAAAAACTAGGTCCATGCACTTCTTGTTTTAAACCTCTGATCTGGCATCTGGCTTAAAACTGTACGGCTGGATAGCTCCAGTATTGCTTATCATTTTTGTTGCACTTGTAATGTTAGGTTGGATTTGTGAGAGGCTGTAAAATAGCAAGAGATAATGTAAACTGATGGATTATGGGAAGTAAGGGTGGGCTTACTCCATGCCAACAATCCCACCCACAACTCAGAGATGAATTTCTAATGAACTACTGCTGCTCTACAGAAACTATGAACTATGAAACCTTAGAAAACAACATCTTTTTTGGGGGATATAAAAGGCTAAATCACACGATCACTGGGAACACTTTTACAATAGATCAAAAGATGATCAGAGGGGTTTTTTAAACTGTGCATGTGATATTTTTAAAGGTCATTTTAAAAATGATAGGTCTTTCAAGAGTGCAAGAATAGTATTTTAAACAGTGCTGTCAGTTTTTAATTCTCTTCAAAAACAGTTTTTAATGCTTGTTGGATGAAAGATGCTAAATTTTAACAATGTTTCTTTGTCTGCGGTAGCTGGGAGGTCAGCCCGTGGTCGGAGTGCAGTGTTTCTTGTGGGCCGGGTGTGCAGCATAGGCAGCTCCAGTGCAGGCAGAGCTTTGGAAACCGCTCCACTATGGTCCATCCCCAGCGCTGTGCTAATCTCACGCCACCACCGTCAACACAGGCCTGCCAGCTCCAGCTCTGCTCCCACTGGGAGGTCGACTCTGACTGGAGCACAGTATGTTTTGGTCCTTTGAAGGACAGACCAAATAATAGCGTACACTTTTAACAGTTTCTGTACTTTTCTTATGATAGTAAAGATGTGAATCTTAATGCAGTGCTCAGTGGACTGCGGGGTGGGTAAACGGACCAGAAGCGTGCGCTGTGTTAGTGATCAAGGAGGTGTGGTGAACGACAACGAGTGCAACTCCAGGGCCCGCCCACAAGGAAGTGAGGAGTGCAACATGGGCCCCTGTGTCACCAACTGGTACTTCACCGACTGGTCCAACACTGTGAGTAAGAGACAGAGTCACAAGCAGAACTACAAACATTTACCGAACTGCGTTTCTCAACTCGGTGTCTTACTCTGTGAGCACAGTGCTCAGCGCAGTGTGGCCCTGGGGTGCAGAAAAGAGAAGTGGTGTGCCTTACAAGAGGTGGGGTCAGAGAAGGTGAAGGAGGAGGGGACTGCGTCGCCGAAAAACCATCAGAGTTGAAGGCCTGTAACAGTGGTCCTTGTGTGCCAACGCTCACATGGTTCAGTAGTCCTTGGACAAAGGTGAGATGAAAGAAAATGTTTGTGCTGTGGCATCTGCAGCTCCACTTCAAAATGGCATTTAAAATGTTAATAAAATGGAAGAATGCAACTGTATTTTTAATTATTGTAAGATTGTTCCCAGTAGTCTTTTAATTATGATTATGCAGTTTTTAGCCAAAATCCAAAGGCCTGTGTTGCTTTTTAGCACATATATGTTATGACATTAAGCGACATGTTTCTGACCCATTCTGGTATTGTTTAGTGTAATGTTCCATGTGGGGATGGAACCCAGCGCCGAGACATAATTTGTGTGAAGAAAATGGGAAATGACTTCACAGTTGTGGCCGCTGCTGAGTGCGCTCATCTAGAAAAGCCCGTCGCAGTTCAAGAGTGCCAGATGGGAGAGTGTCAGTCATCTTGGTTCACAACAGAGTGGAGCGCGGTGAGTCGTGATGCGGCAGGAATAGTGTGGAATTTAAACCCAGGTGTCTGTTTAACCTCATTATTATTGCTCCATTTACTACTTTTTACTTCCAGTGTTCACGCTCTTGTGGGAGGGGCTTGCAGGTGAGGGAGGTTCGATGTCTTACATCAGACAAAAAGCACAGCCACGCATGCAATGCCAGCAACAAACCTGAACAGGAACAGGCCTGCAACACAATACCCTGCGGCCCACAAGTCACAGGTGGGCGAATCCAAGGCGGTGCATTCTTGTGTATTTTAGTCGTTCTCCCTTCTGACTACAGCTTCCTTCTCTTTGTGTGCAGATAAAAACTGCAGGGACAGACGGGATAACTGCATGATGGTGGTGCAGGCCAGAATGTGCGTGTACCCCTACTACAAAACCGCCTGCTGCGCCTCTTGCACGCAGAGTGCTCAGCGGGCCAAGAGACAATGAGCAGCTACAGAGGGTCTTGCAGTGAACGCAAGCAAGAATGAGCTCAGAATGCCTGATGACCCCTGAGAGAAGGAGTCTTTAAAAATGGACAGCAAAGACTTGATTTGGCATTCAGATAACATTTAGCTCCTTTTTCCTGACTCTTCAGGTAAAAATATGTGAAAGCGGCCAGCTGCTTCTTCCACAAGCCAGTTGAATATAATGAAATCTCCACTTTGTTTTATTTTTCTTTACAACACATTTACTGTGTGTATTAACTGATGCAATGATGGAGCTTGTTCATCTCTTGGAAGCTCACTTCTCTGGCTGTTAAATGAAAGTGCACGCTTAGGCTGTGTTTCAAGAGCAGATTTAGCTTCTATTTAGATCCCCACAAATCCAAAGGATCTTGAATTTAGATCAGTCTGATATGCATACCACCACTCACAAGTTAAATTGTTACCACATGTGCCCGACAAACCGTTGTGCTGAAGGTCTCCTGGAGCAGATCCGTGCACACGTCCCCACAGTGGCGGCCCTCCAGCCGAGCTAGAAGGATCTATTTCCGTGTCGTACGTGTTGTACTGTTTGCCAAAAAGATTTTCTCAAGTGTCCTTTAAATCAGTATTTGTACAGGTGAACCAAAGGGGTGTGTTGACCAAAATAGGCTGCAGGGATGGAGATTAGACTGTTGCTAAATAGAAAGCAGAATTGACATCCTCTGTGTTCTATTTTCAGTTCTAGCAAGAGAAAGGTGCTTTAGTTCTTGTACCATTAAGGTTTTTTGATTTGTAAAGAAGCAGAAAAGCTGAAAAAATATGTTAAGTCAGTAAAGTAATATGGACCTGCCTAATTTTTATAAACAGCTTGAGGCTAAAATGTTTTTTTTGTTTTGGTAGATGTGGACGTGGGGCACCTTTCAGTCAACATGTGGCATGTAAAAGATTTTTAAAATAACCACCCCCTCTGCTTTTTTTTTTTTTTGCTAGAAGAGACCGTTGACTGTATATTAGAATTGGACTGAGCAAGTGTGACGTCACCCGCAGAAAGTGGCTCACGTCCGGCTCCAGCAAAATGAAGCCAATTCAGTCGCCATTTTACGGATGTCGCCATATTGGAGCCAGATGACTGATTTGTCCAAATGGGTCTAAGTTGAGGTTTCTATGGCAATTACTGTTGTCAATCAGAAGCGAGCTTAATCGAAGTCTACACCTCTTCCACTGAAAGTGGGCTTGGGAGAATCTGTCAGTCAAATGTTCAAGGTGGAGGCCAGCAGTTACCACAGGCTTTTAGTGAGACATCTGATTGGTCAGTTTATGCTTTAATAACTTGCAATAAAATACAAAATATAAGGAAAAAAAAGTAGCATTAACAAGAAGATGTTAAAGAAAGGGTATCGGAGGAAGAATGCTTATTCTGACAAGTAGAATATCTGAGTAACAGCTGTCTATTTTTCAATAGGAGCTTCTTGGAGCCAGCGGGTACGTCCTGTTTGAAATGCGAAGGGGGAGGGAGCACTCAGTCCAGTTCTCATATACAGTCAATGGAAGAGACAAGTGTATTTTCAAAATAAAGCAGCAACAAGTTTAGACTTCAGTTGTCACCTTAAATGTTTTTTTAACATGTTCATATTCCAGTTTAAAGCACAGCTTTAACTTGACGGTCATAACAGCATTAAAAACATCTTCTTGACATCACCTTCTTTGAAGAAAATATTACAAATTGGTCCTCTCACTGACAATTTTTCAAGAATAAAAACACCGCACTAAGACTGGACAAACATGTGATTCTACTTTGTCAGATGAAAAATGCAGTAATCTTTAACTGCTTTGACTGATATATTTTGCTTATTGAAGGGGCAACTTCTGTATATGTGTGTAATTATCATTTCAAGTCCTTTTAACTTGCCTTTCCTTCACACATGTATGCACGCTCAGTCAAGTTTCAGGAATTTGTGTATTTGCCAAGTACGTTTGAATGTTCATAATTTCTATGACATGGCTGAGCTTGTATGTAACTGAAAAAAGTTGGACGCAGAGTTGGTGTAGGCTTCACGCATTCGTATCTGTCATTTAATCATTGAATCTTTTAAAAGCTTTGTGACGTCTAATCGTGCGCTGGATTTATGAATGTTTTTATGTGTGTCTTTATAGTTGTGTGCCACACAGCTGTGGCTTTGAATGTTTCAGTTTGTTTTTCTAAATCCTTGTAGTATAAATGACATTTTATAAGTATATAAACATAAAGGATAGTAATTTATCTATGATATGAAGAGCATGTAATTTATTTTTATTTTTAGGAATCTTTGTTACCACCAGAGTTTATGTCATTTTTTTCATAGTATCAAAAAATGGAAAGCAGCTTGCGTAAAATTATTATCTTTGAAGCTCGATTTTAAATAAACCTGAAATTACAGATAAATGTACTGATGTGCGAGATTTATTTTACTCATGAAAGTAAAGTGGTATTACCATTTTTGTCCAAAGAGGGGCACCACTGAGTCTACAAATGACCATAGATAAATAGAAAATGTAAATATTTGCTCATAAATTATATAATTAATAACCACATATGAGTGGCCTTGCGGTATGTGTTTAGTTAAGCAGGAATGGCTTAGAAAAACATGGCAAAATCAACTTACTTTTATTTAGGGTCTTTTTTTAACACCGTAAATTTAAAAAAAATGCAAAATGAAGCAACAATCCTCTGCTTTAGCAGCCACCTTTTTCTTCATTGTTTCAGTCATTACATAAGTGTCTATAATAGATTTTTTTTTTTACAGGTTCAACAAGCGTCTATAATGTTTTAACCAGAAATGGTTGCCGTTTAGACAAAAACAACACCACAGTGGCAGGAGTGGGACTCAGATTCTGACTCTGAGCCAAATAAAAACTTTTTATTGAACAAAATGTATTAAATATTTCCAGCATTGCAAGTTAAGGACAGAAGAACAATGAACACTGCATTGTAAAGACAAATGGCTGGAAGCATAAAACAAGCTCTGGACTTGTAAATTTCTGTAACTGGACTGAGCCAAGACTCCTGCCTCTGACAGTTAAGGTCAGCCTCTCCTCATGCAGACCCTATAAGGGAATGCAAAACTGAGTCAACTGGTGGTCCTAGTTTTTATTTAACGTCATGTATGAAAGTTGCAACTCATTTTATTTTCCAAAGCTTTTTTTTTTGTACATGTTACACATTTCTAAATACTGTAAATCTAATACTTCAAACATATTTCTGCATCTTGTTCTTAAAGTAACTATGATTCAGCAGAATATCCCAATCCCTTTGCCATTTCAGACTACTTTAATGATGATTATTTTACCTGACATTGTTTTAATGTCACTGTCTAAAAACTGAAAGACCACTTTGAGTGTTTTATTTTTTCAAGTGGAGGCAAAGCTCTGGTTGCAAAGCATTCAACTCTCAGAGAGTCCAAGGTCAGGTAGAGGAGGATTCTGCTGAGTATTTGGTTTGAGATCTGAGATGGGCTATAACCATCAGGGGACAATAGCACTGGGATGCCCTGAATTTCTTGTAAATAAAACAATTAAGGGGAAAAGAGCAAGATAATCCAAAGGTAAAAAATAAATGAATAAAACTGACAAATGCACTGCATTATCATAGCCTCCAATATTGAAAAAATTATTGCTCGATTGCCAAAGGGTAAAGAACCTGTGACGAGAAACAAGATTGACAGATCCAGAGTGAACCGATGACTGCTTTACCCTCAGCAAGAACAGGAAATTGTATCTTGTAAATCATATCACAGTTTTGTTGACCAAAAAAAATGTTTTAAAATGTGTACTTTTGGTTGCAATAAAACCCAACATTTAGTTTTAACAAAAAAAACAGCAACCACCCTAGTGCAGATCAAGAAAGACAGCACACAAAGAGGGGAAAGGTAAGAGAAATTAGTGACATGTAATAGTGGGTAATGGATGTAAACAGACAGGAGAGAAAGAGAGGAAAGAAAATCTCTGTGCATTATAGGAAGTCTAACAGCACAAAGGCATTATTGTGAGCTCGAACTAACTTTAGTATCAAAGAGAAAAAAATAGCACATTTTGGAAAATGTGAGTGTTATTCTGACTGTCTGATTAAAACAATGTCTTTAATTTCACTTGACTGATCTAAATCTCACTTTTAATCAATTAAATTAATCAATCAATTGCTGAAGAAATAACCCAAGTGTTTTAAGGGTGTAGGTCCATGCAAGAAAAATATTGCAAAATTAAATTTTTTCTTAATCCAGTTTTCTTTTTCCGTAGTTGACTAATGACTAACAATAAATACAGCTTAAACAATCTGTTATAAATTGTAATTTCAGAACACAAATTAACATAACATAGCGTTCTGTTGCTTTTTCCTGCAGAAAATCATTCACATGGTCTGATTTCACCCATTGTTGGTTGAATAAAAAAGCTTCAAGGCTACATGGATGATATAGGGGTGTAGCTATATGTTGGAGGATGCTGGTTCATGGAGGGCACGAGGGGATGTCGGCAGATGGTGACCTTTAGGAGTAAATTACCATAAACCCAGTGACTCCCTTCACGCAGCTAATTTCCCTCTGAGACTCCCAGAGCACGTATAAGTCTTCAAGATAAGAACGTTTTTTTTCTTTAAGGTAAAAAAAAAAAATATTAAAAAAATAAACATGTCGCACAGCGTTTTCAAAAGGAACTGCAGCTCGTAAAGTAGGCCAACTGAGTCCCGCAGCCATCTCTCTGCCCTCTGTCACACATTTCTCTCTGAGTGGGTGTGAGTGTGGTTGTTGGGCTCAGGCGTGACCAGCTGTAGTAGTCGTGACTGCGTGCTCGATAGCGGCGACGCGCTTCGGTTTCACGTCAAGAAGCATCGTTTCAGCACCAAGGCCAGGGCTTTGCGGCGAGAACAAAAGTCTGCATCTTGTAGCCTAGGCAACGACGGAACAGCCGTAAAACAGCACGTGAACTCGCTTAGGACTCCCTTTTTACAATCAAAATATTGCCAAAATGTCCGTAGAAAGATATACCAATATTAAAATCTTTATTTCTGTTTTTGCTGTTTAAGTCTAATATCGTAGGCTTGGTTGACGCTGTTTTTGACGTTCCCTTGAAGTCACGTCACAGGCGAGCAACTGCTTTCGCGAGAGGGGGAGGGGCAAACGAGAGTAGGAGAGAGAACGGTAACATACGTGAGGAGCCATACAGCCGCTGGAGGGGCGAGACGCCACAACTACAAATTAAAATAATAATAATAACAATAATAACCCAACTTAGCTAAAGGGTTCCGTTTAACGGCGCAAACAACTGCGACGAGCTTCGAAAAGCGTTTAGCCTACAGTTCGCCAGTCAAAATTGTACAGTTGTGAGTTCATTTTAGCATTTTGCTAGCTAATTGTTACTTTTTAGCATTAATATCTATCTGCTCGCGTGCGCTTTTGACATCGAAGAGAGTTGGGAGCTATTTTTTCCTCTCTGTTTACGGTGATAAACTGTCACCTGCCAGCTGAACTCTCCTCTGTCACCTGCAGATTGAGAGGCAGGGATTACTTTTCTCTTGTTTTTGGGGTTTCCCCGCTTCCCCCCCCCCCCCCGTCTTTTTTCCTGTTTTCATTAATAAACACCACCAGGAGTGAATTAGCTGTACACCAAGAAGAAGACACATCTCGACCGGCACAGAGAGTGGAGAGCATCCAGGGTCAGGAGGCAGGCGAACGGCTCAGAAGAGAGGACGACAACACAGCATCCTCTCTCCTTTTCTTTTAACGCACGGATTGCACACGCGGATTGCATTCGCAGAAAAAGGTATGGTGTTCAATTCCATGTTTTGTCCCGTTCTGACGCCTTGAGTGCGTATATGTTGTGTGCATACATTGAGCTCGGACAAAGAGCAAGGCAGCCCTGTGACATACGCTGATGCCGAACCTACAGCTGCCTAAACAAAGAAACTGTTCTATGGCAATTATTTTACTACAAGTCATTATGCTTCCTTTGGGTTTAGTCGATGTGCATCCCGAACGTTTAGGAATTCACCCCGAAGTTCTGCTTATTTTCACATATATTTTCCCTTTTTTCAATATTTGTTTAATTAGAAGAAAGTGACATTATTGCTTTTTGATTGACTAATTAGCATTTGCATAATTGTTTTTCCCTAGAAGGATGCAGAGAGTCCTTTGTCATCAGAATGGCCAATAAAGACTCGAAATCACAACACAAATATTTTTGTTTTCAGGATGCAAGTGAAGCTACACCCTTGATATATTGATATTTTTCAGTACCAATATTATTTACAACATTTTTTTATGAACAATGAAATGATTAAAACAACTCCATGTATTTTTGAAACACAAACCATAGCAAACATCTTCAGAATTTTTATAGAAATAGGAAGTGCTTTATTTCGTATGTTTAACTTTTTTACTTTATTTCTCTTTCGTTGTTTGTGTGACCCAAGACTCATCCAGCATCGACTACCCCTCTCCAGGGATACCTGCTTCTGATCTGTTTGCCCCACATATCCTGTAATCATCTTCTCCACTTTGTCCTGATGAAGGAGGCTGACGCCATCAAACTGTTTGTGGGGCAGATTCCCCGGAATCTAGAAGAGAAGGACCTCAAACCCATTTTTGAGCAGTTTGGCAAGATCTATGAGCTAACTGTGATTAAGGACAAATACACGGGGATGCACAAAGGTATCTCTCATCCTCCACATCCATCTTAAATAGAGACTGGTAAAATGGCACTTGGCTGCTGGAAAGTTGGATAAAGCGCTGCACAGATGAGAAATGCAGATACATGCAACCATAGAAACTCTTACAGACCCTTTATCTACCCAGGAATATTGAGGGATTAAGATAAGATAGCAAATCAATTCACTAACAGTAAATCAAAACATTTCTAGGCTGACTTGGACAAAAAGAAATCCTAAATTTTTGTATATATATATATATATATATATATATGTGTGTGTGTATATGTATATATATAATTCTGGCTTTCAAAAATAATTGAAAAAATGTTTTTCATTGTCGTGCACAATGTTTTCAAAGCCTGCTATTCATTTTGATATATAGAACTCTTCAACCATCTTTAAACACTGAGAAGCAGAAAATAAAACATATACTCTGTGTTTTAAACACACTTAGACACAATGTGACCAGGGTTCATGTGTTACATGAACCAGATTACGCAGTGTGCTCCAATCAGTGTAATGGGTCTGTAAGCCAGGGTGACACAAGGGAAAAGAATCTGTTGTTTTGAGAATCCCCATGTCCACAGTAAGCCCCTCTTAATAGCAATGCCACAGACTGTAAGATGCATGTTGACTGTGCTGTGTAATTCCCTCTGTATGCCAGTGCGTGGACAGTCATTCATTTCATTTTTTTTCTCCCCATTGTCTGGCATTATGTTGAATTTTAATCAATTCCCCAGATTTAGTGTTTGAATTTATTTCCCTAATCTGAGATCGCATTAGTCTGTGTGAGATGTCACAGGGGATGCTAACTTGCTGCTAATCTTGTTGTCTTAGTGCTGGTGACAGGTGTAGTAAACAGCTCTGGCCAGTCAACTCTTCTACCCATACCTCCCTCACACATTCAGACACAGGTACAACACAAAGGAAAGCAGGGGGAGTGTATCTGGAGTGACTGTGAGGCATGCATAGTGATTCGACTACAGGGGGAGGCTGACAATTGCGAGCCGTAAAGCCTGGTTTGCCCCACGCACATGTCTGTGGTGCCATCATGTTTGCTGAGTCGTGCCGTGTCGTTCTGAATGTGCCGTGCTGTGGAGTGCCCTTCTCTGCGCTAAAGTACATCATTATGATGCTGTCAAGTAGGGTTACTGTGCAGTGCATGTTTATCTACACTTTTATCGTCAGACCAAGCAGCGAGTAAACAGAGGAGCCCCAAAAAACAGTCTTTAACAGTGTGTGTGTGTCTACTCTTTTGACAATGTGTTTGTTCAAAGATTATATAAGGTAAAAAAAACCACTTAAAAGCAAGTTATAGAGCTATTTATAAACCTTTTTTAACCGTACTTCTTTTTGCCCTCTTTTTCTCTTTGTCTGCCACTTTCTGTCTAACAGGATGTGCATTTCTGACGTACTGTGCGAGAGAGTCAGCGCTGAAAGCCCAGAGCGCTCTTCATGAGCAGAAAACACTGCCGGGGGTAAGTGTGCATAACAAACAGTCATGAACACACGTGTCCCAAGACCCTAAAACACGTCTATTTATACAATAATACAAACAATTATACCAAAAATTTGCTTCCACAGAATCCACAACCTACCTACATAGACTCTACCTGCTTGTACACACCAGCATGTTGCCTAAAACGAATGTGTTTCTGTGTGATATGAGGTTCGGCTCCCATTAGTAGCATTGAGACATAACTCAGAAGCCGGCAGGCGTCTTGCTGGTAAGGACGAACAGTCCCATTCACTGGAGATGCATAGGGTACTCCGCGAGCATTATCATCGTCATTTCTCCATCTCTCTGTCTCTTCATCTTCCTGCCGTTGCTTCCGTTAGCCTCCGGTGATAGCTCCTGTCTAGAGAGTCTGTAATTAATGTGACCATTCCCCTTTGTCTCATCCCAGCCTCCCTCAAGTCTCTGGTGAGGGATTGTGTGCTACGGCTGTGCAGGGGTAGGACACAATTCATTATGGAAAGGGGCCCCGTTCAAGAGTTGTGTCGGATCTGTAGACTCTACCTCTCTATTTTTCCTCGTCCCTCTTTTCTTTCTTCTCTGACCTGGTTTCCATTGCAGAATTATACAATGCACGTTTGGAAAACTTTCAGATATTTATCAGTTTTTCACTTCTGTGGTTAAGCACAAAATGATCTCAGTGAAATAAAACTTTTTTTTTACTATCTTAGTTCTGATTTAGCAGCAGTTCTAATGTGTTGGTTAACGCGCAGCAGCCGTCTCTATCCCCCTTTTCTTTACGTTGCCTCACAGCTGATCAGTTTCAGTTTCTGCACCTTCCTTGTAAGCTGGAGGGGCTGATAAGATCTATGTGAATGTTTTCTGTAGGGGAGCCAGAAGAAAGGCGGTTGGGGGAAGGGAACTCTTCTGACACATATGAGCTCAACTGCCTTCATACATACATGTTGCAGTCATGCATGAAGCTTTGAAATGAGGCTGTACATTTTTACCATTGCTGGAAATTCACAATTTAAATAATTCAGCAAAAAACTGCCGAGACGCCTGCATTTAAATCCCATTCTCACTGTTTTCTGCAGCTTTACTTACCACCGGGTACAATTTTAGCTGGTTCCTTTGCTGACAACACAACACATGCCTCCTGAAACGATACAGAGTTTATGCTCATTTCCACATAAACCCTGCTAAATATTCTGGACACAGAGGAAACATTTGCAGAGAGGATGCTCATTTGTGGTGGAGATTTACTCAAGCGCCAGCAGACTCCAAGCAGAGGCACCAATCTTCATTAGAACACTAGTGCTGAGGGTGTGGTGATCACGTGATGCCGTCTCAAAACACTGTTAATGAAAAACACGTCCCACTCTTCTGCAGTTTTTTTCTCATTTCATCTCAGTTGTCTCATGCTTAAAAAACTATGTAGAGTATTGTTTATTCTCTGCAATTGAGAAAGAACTCATAGGAATAGCTCATCTGCACTTTTTCTCCACAAAGTTTTTCATCTAAGCTCTGTTAATGCACCTATATTTTCTCGGCTCTATGTCCTCTTGCTCCACCTTTCCTCTATTTACTGGTACTTTTGTTTAAATAATGTCTAAAAATATTTTTCACATATTTACTCACAGTTTTGGGGGGAATGAATTACAAATTAACAAATTACCATTTTAATTACTTTTGTCAGTAACTGAGTAACCTAAAAATGTACAAATTTTGGTCGTTAAATTACAATTACTAAACCACAGAAACCCTCATTACTTCATCACTCACATTTTGGTGAAGTGAAACCATCAGCAATTAATAAAACAAATGAATTTGTGTAAACAGTTGGCTCTAACAAATATTTCTTGGTTAAATGAAACAAAGCGGATACTAATAAAAAAAAAACGGAGTTACTTTTGCATGCGCGAACATATTCGCATTAATGCAGAGTTGCAGATTGGTTAAAGTAAGATTTACAGAGTGGAAATATGGACGTGGAAAAATTCATAGAGGCATTTGGCAAATGGAGATATTCAGATTATTTCCAATTTGTTGAAAACAAAGGAAAAAACATTTCAGTTACCGTAAGTGCAAGTTTTGTTCTTGAGATGAACTGTCCTAGTGTCTAGATGCACTACTTTACAATGTACATTTTCTCATGTTCATGCAGTAAAATTAATGAGCTGGTGCTAAAAAAAACTGATTTCTCTCATGTGGCCTCTGTGTTTTTATTTTGTGGATTTTACAAGGATATCTTGTTTGTTCTAGCTTTATTCTCATGAGAATTTAGGTGGAAAAAAAGGAAAGAAAAGTAACAAGTAGTGAATTACTTCTTAAACTGAGGAATGAGTAAAGTAATTTAATTTCCATTTCATCCAGTAACCAAAGTAAAGTAATTACTCTTTAAAAGTAATTTACCCCACAATGTTTAATCGTAATCATCCTTTTTTGTTGCTTTTGAATTGCTTTTCTGTCTCCTAAATATCTGTTCCCCTTTTCTAAGTTTTATTTTTCTTTTAAATGCTTATTGTGCCACACATTATGGGTTATCCTCACCTCTTAAATCTTCCATTTTCTGTGCACCGGATAAACACATCATGAACCTGTTCTCTACCTTAAACCTTTTAATTTCATCATACTCTTCACCATCACAAAAACCTTTTGCCTCCCGCTGCTTTTTATTCATTTTTTCTGTCACTGCACACTGCCTGTTCCTCCTTGGATTCTCATTTCACAGTAATTTATGGTAACCCTTTCGAAGTCCCCGTCTCAGCACCAGTCTCACTCTCTCCATCTCCTGCCTCCACCCTCCTTCTTATGGTTCCTCTTCCCCTCATCTCATTTCCCCTGCTTGTGATTAGTTGACCCTTTTGACCGTTTCACCCCCCAATATCCCCCCCATCTCTTCCTTCTTCTTCTCTTCTGCTTGTCCTTCCAGCCCCTGCTTTGTGTGTGTGTGTGTGTGTGTGTGTGTGTGTGTGTGTGTGTGTGTGTGTGTGTGTGTGTGTGTGTGTGTGTGTGTGATGGGTCTATTGCAAACCTGTCATCAGCCTGCAGTTCAGCTTGAACTGTAGTCTTGTTGAAGACTACAAGGAATCCTCGGATAACTGTAAAAGAAGAAAAAGAGTGTCCGAAACCTCATAAAATAAAAAATAAAAAAACATTTGCATCAAACTAATCTAGTTGTGTTTCTCCTTGGGTCCATGACCAAGCAGTCTGTGATCTTTGTGCAATTCCATAGATAAAAGTACATGGTAAAATTATACCTTAAACTTTTTGCCTTGTTTAGCTGAGGCAAGAGTATCCAAATCTAAAAATGAAAAAAAAAACACGCAAGGATTGAGAGAGAGACGACCAGATGGTCTATCAGTGTTTGCAATTCTTTTGGACTCAACAGGAGAAGCTGAAGTACAGCACAAGACAAGCAAGAGTTGCTTGAAATCAGTCAGAAAAAATTCACATACTTATTACTTTGAAAAATTTGGAGTAAAAAAACAGATTTAAGTATTTCCAACTATGAGGAAACCCACGATAAAGTTTTCTGATTGGTAAGGTGATGCACAACCTCACATTTGTAGTAATAAAAAAATTGGAATGGAAATTTGACTGAGTAAAAGAAAACTGATGGTCCTTTTTTAAGTATTGTTTCTTTAGAGAGAAAGTGGCAGTTGGACGACAGCACGAGTGAGGGGCCAGAGGTCAGGGCTCAATCTTGAGCAGAAAAATTACTTTGGGTGGGGCAGAGGCTGCTGTCAAAGCCATAAAACCTCCCTTTCAGGAGATCACAGGCTCCGTTCTCCAGAGTTAAGATCAACCATAATGCTGTACAGTGCATTAAACCCAATTGCAATATTTCAGTTAGACATTTCCTCTCCTAATTTTATTTTCCTCTAAATGTTTAGAAAATACTGTCAATAAATAAGATTATTTAACCCAGATTTAAAAAAAAATATGGTTTTTCAATACTTTGTGTTTTTAACTTTGGTGTCTTGTCACTCATTCGTACATGGCGAAAATATCCTGTTTCCTCAAGTAATCTATCTATCCGGCCTCAATCTTTTCATCAAACAGCACTTACCTCCCTTCCTGGTTACATTTTAAATCTCCGTCATCTCGCTGTCCTTTGCTCTGCCCCCCCCCAGCTTACAGCTGTCATACGTCCATCGGCTCTTACTCTTTATCTGTTCTTTTGTTCTCGGCTGTTGATATCTTTCTTTTCATTTAATCTGCACCCTCTTTTTTTTGTATTTATCGCTCCCTTTATCTTTGTGCTACTTCCAACACTGTTGTGCACGCACATACACACGTGTTAGCAGAGGCACACGCATACACACAACTGTTTGGTCATGCCGGCTTCTGTAGATGTCAGTGTAGGTAAAATTAAAGTGTGATAAGCAGCTTACCAGGTGTGTGTGTTGTCATGCTTCACTGCTCTCCAGGCAGCACTACACTCCTAGTTTTTTAATCAGACACAAAAACAAAGGAACCCTCAAACACAGGCATGCACTACACATCCTCACCAGTGAAACACTGTGAACGGCCATGAAATATTTAAAAGGTAGAAGAGGAGCCAGAGGACAAGTCGTTAACAAAAAAGAACCCCATACAGTAGCAGGTCGAAAAGCTTATTAAAAAAAAATGAAAGTTTAGTTGCTGTATTGAACAAATACATATGGCCTGACAATGTCATGTGCAATGAATTAAAATGCAAGTGCCAGGGTTACAGCTCTGAACACAACGTGAGCTGTTCCACATTTCATTCAGCCTGTTACCAAGGGAGGACGCGTGCATTTATTTATGACTCAGGCTGGAAAGGCTGTGCTTTATATGCATGCGGTACGGACTGCATGGACGCAGCTGGAAGGCAAAAAAAAAAACCCACGCTGTTGCTACATCTATATTACTGTTGCATCACCGTCTGCAGGGTTGCCAAAGAAACATGAACACTAAACATCACATCAGCGTAACTGTGGTTCATTAAATTGCTGAACCTCTTAGCATGCCAGTGCTGTTATGGGACTGTAGAGATAGGCACTATCTTTGCATGTGTCCATCATTCAGTATGTGCAGCTGATGGTTATCAGATACACTTGGGCTGTGTATTTGTGTGTGTGTGACTTTGGCGCGTGTTTTCACATAGAATCTACCCCTGGCAGACAGCCTCCCCATGGGAGACACCATGATGAGCAATTTATCCACAAGGGCAACTTTGTAGGCTAATTTCCCATATTTATATGGTCAGCAGCACTGTTTACTATTTCCCTTCACTGCTTACTGCTGCATTTTCAATTTAGATCCCAGCTCCCTCTATGCCTCTCTGTATGCTCTGTCTCTTTCTCTCCCCTCCTGATGGGGTTTGTGATTTGTACACCCCCCACCCCCCACCCCCCCGCTGTTCCTCTATTTTTATCCTCTCTGTGTGTGGGATGGGAAGGGAAAAGAGGGACAGGTGTAGATCTGACTTTGTGTGTGCAAGTAGACGGAGAAGAAGAAGAAGGAGAGTTAGACACAACACACAGAGAAACACAGATTTGAATATAAACGATACTGACATTCCTGCCACACCAGGATTTCCAGGGTGTCTTTAGTATTTATTATTATCTTTAGTATGCTTAAAAGGTTTAAGAGATAAAAATCGTGAAATTCTGTACGAGGAATCCACCAGAGGTGTCCTCCATTTCTCCTTAAGGAAATTTCAGTCATGAATATTCGTGCCAGAGATTAACTCACCAAAAAACACTTAAGTGCAAATATGGCTGCTTAAACCATTTGATGTGGTCTGAGCAGTGTCCTCCATGACCACTGCCAGGTAAACACAGCCAATATTATCTCCTTTTTGTTAATTTACTGACTGTCATGTGTTGAGTGGAGTCGGAAAGTTCTTATCTTTTCCCTCAAATCAAATATAAATGCAGGAATAAGGAAAATAAAGCATGTCTTCTTTTCTGTCTTGCAAAAAAAATATGAAGAATGTTTTTAAGAGCAAAATGCTGGTTCAAGAAAACATGTTTTAGTGACTGTTTCTCTAAAAAAAAAACAATTCTTGACAACTTTTCTTACCCTAATGGCAGATTTTTTTGCTTATTTAAAAAAGATATTTCAAATTTGACTAATTTTTGACTTATTTCTAGAGATGTCCTGTTTTCCCAGTGCAAGGTCCTTGTTAGAACAATTAAATGAGTCACTGATTACCCTCACAGAACAGAGCACTTAAAAGAGCTTAGACTTGAAAGATAAAGCAGAAAAATACTCTGCTAAGCAGCGCTGCGATGAAAAATGATGACATCTTTTTTTTACATTTTCTGCTGTAACATTAATTTTGGCCTGAGTTGAAGGGTTTTCATCTCTCTGCATGTAATTACCAATCTACCCGCTACAGCCTGCAATCCAGATGCCCTCCCAATGTAATATTTATGTGTCTGCACAGAGATGCACATATAGAAGAAGCCTATGTGCGGGGGGCTGAATGAATGTGTGAATTTGTGTGAATGAAAAGACGGCTTTAGTAAACGTAGAGGAGGGCCCTCAAGAGCTTTGGCCTGAATAGGGGTGCAGACAGGGAGGGGGGTAGGGTGAGACGTGGGAGGAGTTGAGGAGGTTGTGTTCGAGAAGGAGGAAACAGGACAAAAGTTTCCCATAATGAGCATGGAGGAAGGGACAGGCGGGTGGTGTGTGGAAGAAAGGCTTTTCTCTGGGTGGTGGAGGAGAAGGAGGGAGCCAGGGCATACTTATGTCAATTTAAACAGAGACATCTGTCAGAGGCAACCATTCGTTTGTCTCTGCATATTTGTGTGATTAGACAGCCAGAGGGATGACAGGACTTTTGCTGCACCTGGGGTGTGATCTCAATACAGAGGCCCTGTCTAACCATAGGTTAACTCGCTGTCTTAATGATGGTCTTTTCTCCCCTGACCACAGCGCAGAGCTGGTGCTCTATAAACCAGAATTACACTGAAATGCAACAGCACAAAGCATTTTGGGTAATGATGATAGCTCTAAATGCACTGATTTGTCAAAGTTTGTTTTTTTCTTTAGATGTTCTTAGTTTTTAGCTACTAACTTCAAGATACACAACATGCTTCACTATTGATATTGTATTTTTAAGCTTTTAGGCTTATCACATTTAAATCGAGTTCAGATAGTATTTGTAAATCTATCTATGCTTCACATATAGGCAATTTTTTCTGTCTTAACTATGTTCTGATTTTTAATCATTCCAAATGCATTCTATCTTCATCCCATTTTCTTTCTAAATGTTCAAATTTGACAAGCGGAGTGGTGTTGCAAAAAAACAAGACTAAAGCACATCACTGCTTGGCTAATTAAAAAAATGGTACAAAGCTAAATATGAGGGGAAACAATATGGTTTCCTTTTTTTGGTATATGCTATTTTTTAAGATTTTAGGTCTGCCTAAAGACATTTATCAAGAGGGTTTGGGTAAAAAAAAATAATAGAAAAATTAAAACCTGTTTTTTCCTAAGATTCTGTTTAATACCTAAAATATCCGTGCATTTAAAAAAAAAATGTGTCATTGGTTGTAGGTTAAATGGAGATTTCTGCAATCGTGAATTTGTGTCTCTTAGAGCATCTTTTTTAATTCACCAGCTCGTTTCCCCAAAGACTTACACTACCTAAAATAGAACTATTTTCAAAGTCCAACAGTTATCCACTATAGTGCTTTTGGATTATGTGAGACTAAACCCAACGGATCAAATTTCAGTGAGTGCTCTACAGCAGCGGCAGAATGTTATCAGTGGGGTTTGACCAAAGCACCATAAAATACTAGAAATCAACAGAATGATTATTTCTGCTATATGCATGACTTGATATTGTCATTACAGACAATGAAAAAGAATAAAGGACAGGGAAAGTGATTCTAATCGGTACTCCAACAGGGAGGCTGAGGAAGAGTTAACAGCTACATGACGAACAGAGTGAAGGAGATGGAGGGCAGGCTTCTCAGGTGTGAAGAATGGAGAGAGGCAGTAAAAAGAGTGATGAGAGCAAGGGGGATGGGCCACCTAGGAGCTAATATCGTGGTTGCAGGCCCCCGTTCCTAGGCAACGAAGCTGAGCGAGATGCCAGGTTGCCTGGCAACCCTAGGGATGCAAAGCCTGATGTGGTTTTATAAAGAGAGAAGACTGCATAGAGAGATAAAATTGCTCCATCGTACCTTTTTGTGTTCAAATTTTTTTCCACTAAATTTTCATTTTAACAGGAAAGTCAAACATTTAAACACCTAAATGAATACTATTTGGGGATCTTTTCACATAGGCGTATTTAGCAGAACTGCTTCGTAAGATAACACGGCTTGGGAAAAAAATATTAAAAATATTAGAGATTATTTTACAAGGATTTTTATTTCAAAATACATTTTCACTTTAACAACATTAAAAGCACATTTAAACCAAAAGCTTTTCTAACTAAATAACATATTTTGTGTGAGCTGGTCTGACGTGAGATTTATTATTGCATTTCTACTCGCATTTGTTTCTGATTGTGTGAAATATTCCATCCAAGCGTGTCAAACAGTACTACCGCATAAATAAATCAGATTTTTGCCCCATTAAAGTATGTGTTTGTCACAGGGGTGAGAATGATTAGGATGCATACATGTAAGACAGGAAAATGGGACATTTGCCAAAGAAGATTAAGATAGCAGCGCAATAACAAAAAGTATGAAGCCCCCCATCATTATGCAAATATGGATGGATTATGGAAGTCAGGGAGAAAATGGGGGGATTGCAGATAAAAGGGAGAAGGCAGCAATGATCTTTGATAGCGCAAGAACAAAAATACTTTTTTCTTTTTTTGATCAGTAAAAATTGGCATCTTAGGATGGAGTGAGCCAAAAGAGAGGCAGAAAGTGAAAGGAATGTGTGAGTGCATGTGTGTTAGCGATGGTGAATTTGAGGACTCTGCATCCATGCTCATAGACTTCTTTGTTGTTATGTGCTGCACTTAAACCACATTTTCATATGCTTGCATGAGCATTTTATTCTTGTTGTGGAAAATTGCTATTCAGTGCTTTTAAAAAAAAGAAGACAAGAAAAACCAAGTTGCATCTCTTCATCACTATTTTACTGCATGTTCTACACAAAATTTCACAAACCTCACAACCCCATCCCTCACACCGCGGTGTAATGGTCTGTTCCACTGATTTTGCGTGGGTGGGGGAAGGGGTAAAATACGATTTGATTGGATAATCCAGGGATTTAATATCCTCTAATCCTGGTACAATCCTCTCTGCATTACTGAGGGGGAGTAAGATTAACTGTATGTGTGTAGTATGCGTTTGTTTCTGCATGACCATGGGGCAGATGCTGTGGGAAAAGTGCAGTGTTGAACTGTTTATGTGTGTGCTCACAGTTGAACGGCATGTCCTGTGTGTGTGTGTGTGTGTGTGGCTTTTTGTTGTCATCTGAGCATGTAAATGAACCTGTGTTTGCATGCAGGATTTGGTCCAGCGTATGGATGGATCTTTCTCTATCACATATGACATGTATGTCCACATGTTTTGCCTGACATGGGAACTCACTCTTCTCTGGCACACAGAGGAGTCTTTATTAGCAGTAGAATGGTTGAAATCACACTTCAGTGTGGAGCCAGAGACTAGTGCTTGCTCATTTTTGCAGATGGCTGCTGTTAATTAGGCTTTAATTGGAACGTAAGTAATAAGAGAATAATTTGGCTTGAAAAGAACAAGTACATTTTTATTTTCATTGGAGTAAAGGAACCAGGCAGATATATCCATGTGGTGATTATTTTGTGTTTGTGGCTTTTTTCATAGACCCAAATGAATTTTCATCACTGAAATGGAGAGATAAACTAGTCTGTTTCTGTCTTACTTCCTCATATTTCATCCTTCTATGATAGAATCTCCACTTTATTTACATAAATACCCTTCCCAGTTAATTTTATTTTACTCATATGTAGTCCTGCTTTTCACTGCGTTGATGGAACATATTTTGTAGCAGTCACAGTTCAATGATACAAATCCACTGAATCAATTCTTCCTCACTAATTCTTTGTTTACACAAAGAGCAAAGCAGTTGCCCTTGGCAACAACCATCCTTGTTTACCCACCCAAAGTGCCGTCATTTGATTGCCATGACAACAAGCTGGTCGTCATGCCAAATTTCCAGTTGCAATGTGTTGTTTCTGTGGCAGCCGTGTTCACTCCTCACCTGCTGCTTCCCTCTCGTCTGTCTCAAGCATGAAATTCACAAAAAGATGGGGGCTTTGATCAGAATGTCACAAAGCATGTGTGCCCGACAGAAAAACAGGGGGTCTTAAGGCCAAAGTTCCTTCTTGCTGAAGGGTCTCGTGTAACTAGGATGAGCTTAAACAGGCCTAATAAATGGATATAAATGAAAGGGATGATGGATGCACGGACAGGTAAGAGGTTCGTCGACACAAATCTTGCTACAGTCAACCTGCTGTACAACATAATCCAAAATCAATGTACAAGACCGGACTGATCGATGAGCCTTTTGCTCAAGACGGTAACAACTGAAAAACCTTGAATGCTGGGATGGATGTTTACGCTAACAGCTGATGCCTCTTTGAATGTGGATCTTAGACATGTATTCTTTCCCCTTATGTGCTACCTGTGAGTGTTATGGGAGAGTGTGCAGCTTGTTTGAAACTATATTAGTTGATGTCTCAGCATGTGGCGTGGCCTTGCCTTAGATCAATAGTTTTGTGGTGACAGCTAAGAGCTGATTAATCAAATGTATGGATCAGTCTCTCTCTGCTCTGCCCTTACCTCAATTACCAGCTTCGTTACATTGCCTTAACTCCCCACTGGGACCCCCATTTCTCCTCCTCATGCATTCCTTTTTTGCTCATTTTTGTCTCTTATCTTTTAAATGTTTAATATTGAATTTATATATATATATATATATTCTTTTTCTGCTTGTAGCAAAGATGTGACAGTCCTGTTCTACTTGTCCTCTTTCCATCCCATCACTGAATCTTCACCGCGCCTCCTTCTCCTCCCCCACACGTTCCCCTGGTAACCACACAATGCCTTTTTTAGTCTCAGTGGTATGACTAAGCACTG
This sequence comes from Adrianichthys oophorus, assembly GCA_036245035.1. NCBI lineage: Eukaryota > Metazoa > Chordata > Actinopteri > Beloniformes > Adrianichthyidae > Adrianichthys > Adrianichthys oophorus. The sequence goes on along the minus strand of BSAI01000207.1, from coordinate 10,610,801 downwards.
TGCGTAGTATATTTTCATAGCGAGAAAAAGTGCATGAGAAACAATATGCAGCCTTTTTCACCCTTGAATATTCTTCATGAATGGAGTAAGCATTGAGATTATAGTGATTGCGATGATGCAGCACTCTTAGCAGCGTGTCTTTGTGATAGAGCAAGTCACGACTGAATCCCATCCCTCTTCCTCCTCCTCTCTCTATGCATTTTGAATCAATTTTCAGGGGTGGGTTCTTGTCCATCATTCCTTTCTCATTTTTTCTGCTTCCCTATGCATTTAACTCTTTTCTAATGCCTCCCTTTACTCTCTAATATCCTTTTGGCCTCCCCAATGCCCCTTTAGCAGGAGTCCCTCACGCCTGTTTGGAAAACTCTGTTTCTTTATCTTTCACTTTAAGATGACAACCTCTGCATCCTTCAGGTTCTTGTCATTTTCACCCCACAACATTATATCCCTTCCTCACTCTCTACCCCCCTTTCTGTATCTCAGCCTACTCTTTTCTCTTATTTAATCCACAGTTCCTCTGTAATCCAGATCAGCTGGCCCTCATCCTTAATCTCATCACTTCTCAATCCCTCTGTACAGCCTTGTGTGTGCATGCATGTGTATGTGTGAGATAGAGAAATCAAAAGGTGCTAAAGCTGTCAGTGTTGGACAAGTAAAGACCACTGCCTGAGACAAACTTCATACGCTAAGCCCATCTGCTAACTTTGATTTATCAGTAACAGAAACAAACACAGAAAACACGTATCACTGACAGAAACTTTTGACTGCACAATCCATCTAAACTTTAAAAGTACCTCTTATTACCTCTTATTATTTAAAGGGTTCTAGTGTCTTAATTATGCCAAAGCAATTTTATAAGAAGAAAAAAACACATGAATAAAGGCAAAATTTTCAGCTATATTCTGATAGCAGGTCAGGCTCAAGAGTTTTGATTCTATTTGCTATTTTGGTTAATGTTCCTGTTTGTTTGTCCCCTCAGATGAATCGGCCAATCCAAGTTAAGCCAGCTGACAGCGAGGGTCGAGGGGGTGAGTCCCACTCATTGTCTTTTTCAAGTGGATACATTCACAATATACACATATGTGATATTTGCATTTTAATGTATGCACAAACACTACTCATAAATGAGTAAAAGAAATTCTTATCTCAGTTCTCCTTTTTACTGTGATGACTTTGAACAAGTAACAAGTAACAAGTAAAAGGTGTACTAACCCCATTTGTATCAGTTAAAGATGGAAAGTAGTCAGCTTAGTCAAAAAGTCCTCCTCACTACCCTCTCATGATACCAGTCTTTATAGTCAATGCTGCCCTCTGGTGAGGAAAAAAATGCAGTGTTTTATAGATTTTCTTTTTAAAAAACCTGTCTTGACTTTTGCAAATAGAAATTGTATCAGTTAAAGCAAAACAAATCTGATCTCTACTTTCTTTTAATTCCCTTCTTCTGCACATATTTGGTCTGTTAGAAGACAGGAAATTGTTTGTAGGCATGCTGGGAAAGCAACAGACTGATGAAGATGTCAGAAGGCTGTTTGAGCCCTTTGGCACCATAGATGAGTGTACTGTTTTGAGAGGACCAGATGGAACAAGCAAAGGTAAATTTTATAAAGATGATAGGATTTAAGATTTAAAAAAATATTGAAATTATCTTTACTTTCTAAATGAACTACCCTGTTTCTCTGTAGGGTGTGCTTTTGTGAAGTTCCAAGGACACGCGGAAGCCCAGGCTGCCATCAACAGCTTGCATGGAAGTCGCACAATGCCTGTGAGTTTCATACATATGATGGATAGTGGTAAAAGTTATAATTATGTGTGATGGGATCATGAAAACTGGGATAAATTAAAAATGAAAAATCAACTAATAGTTTGGATTTAGTAACATATAGCACTTGCAATGATATCTATATGTGTCCTCCTGCTCACAGGGAGCATCATCCAGTCTGGTGGTGAAGTTTGCTGATACGGAAAAGGAACGAGGTCTGAGGAGGATGCAGCAGGTGGCCTCCCAACTGGGCATCTTCAGCCCCATGACCCTCAACTTCCCTGCCTACAATGCATATACACAGGCAGTCAATGCACAGGCAAGCACAACTCCAGCAACACTCACTGTACTACACTTGCATGTACACACACCAATTTTGTAAGGCGAGTGCTGTGCTTATGAAAGGATGTAATAAGTTTGAAGAGGCTATCAGTGGTCTAATTGGGGCTAATGTTATTACCCAAACAACAGAACATACGTCATCTGGCATTAGCTTTCCCGCAACACACAACCATTAACCCACTGACTCAGGACATAATGGCCTTGTAATTAGATCTCTATTCATCTGTTACTCCATCACTCCCTCTCTCTGGCCCGTCTTCTCCTTTTTCTTCCTTTTATATTTGTTTCCCCTTTTCCCATATCAATTTAAATCCCCTTCCCCTTTCTGCATATCCTACTTCCTTCTTCCTCTACAGCTCGTTCAACATCAGGCCTTGGTTGCTCAGTCAGCGTACTTGTCTCCTGTGGCAACAGTTGCTGCGGTACAGATGCAGCAGATGGCTGCACTCAATGCCAATGGAATCATTGCCACACCCATTACACCCATCACATCATCTTCGGGTAAGTCACATCCAAGGCTCATGCACCAAAGCATAACTGAACTTTTAGCTGAGATTGACAAAAAATCAGCATGTGGTTACGATCCTGTCAACTGTCATCCAAGTGTGCCCACTTAAGATTGATTTTTATATGTATATAGAATCATGTGAGTAGCTAGTGCTTTTGTACACTGACAGAGACGAATTTTTTTGGTGTGATCTATGTCCTTAGGTACAAACACCCCACCAGCTATTGCTGCAACCGCTGTGCCAGCTCTCCCTCCACCAATTGGAATGAATGGATACAGCAGTGTGCCAGCTCCCACAAATGGACAACAAACAGAAACTTTATACACCAACGGTGTTCCCCAATATCAAGGTCTTTTTAACTATGTCTGTTTTAACATTTTCAGTTTAAATTAAAAAATGCTGTATGATCACACTGTAATATATAAATATATAGATAGATAGATAGATAGATAGATAGATAGATAGATAGATATTATTTTATTTTATGTATCTTTATTATTATTTCTTTTTCTACTAATGCTGGTTTTGTTTAATTTGCACAGCTCAGAGTCCAGCAGCAGCTTTGGATCCATTACAGCAAGCCTATGCAGGCATGCAGCACTACACAGGTTAGTGTTTGTAGACTTATTTATTCACTGCAGCTGATCCAAATCTGAATTTGCTAGCATTATCTTTGTTAAGAATAATTCTGTTTTTCCTAGTCTTCTGTGCTCAGCACTCATATTTAAAACTAATTTGAAAAAGTAAACTAAATGTTATATTTAAAGATAATATCTAAGAACCCGATTGTGTACATGTCAGATTATACTTTCAGTAGAGGCCACAGTAGACACTTTAGACTTATGTAAAATGTAGACTAGTGAGGTAAACAAAGAATCTGATGTGTTTCCTCTCTGGCTTTCAAGGACAAAAGGTTTTTCGAAGCAATTAGTTTAATGGTTTATGTGTTTTTCCAAGGCACCATTTGTATGCAGTGCACATTTCAAGATCGTAGACTTAAAAGAGTGATGCAATCTGTTCACATCAGACTGAGATCCTCTGTGTCTTTGTTTAGCTGCCTGTGTCAGTTTTTACAGTTAATGGCTTTCACCTTCAACAGGAGACATTTTATTTAAAAGGAAATTAAATGATTGGGTTTTCTAATGTTGCCACCTGTTGGGTTGATCCAATCAAGTGTTGTTACTCTCCCTCTCCTCCAATAGCGGCATATCCTGCTGCTTACGGATTGGTTGGCCAGCCGTTTCCTCAACAGCAAACACTAGTTGCCCAGCAACACCAGCAGCCTCAGCAACAGCAGCAACGAGAAGGTGAAGTGACTTCTGACCAGAGCCGCACTCCTCTCTCCTGTGATCTTATTTAAAAGTTATTTGTCACAGGATGTCTCTGCTCCAGATCATTTATCAGCCTTAGCCTAATGTGTGCTTCTACCTGTGTTCGTATGTGTGCCAGGTCCAGAGGGATGTAACATCTTCATCTACCACCTGCCTCAAGAGTTTAGTGACTCTGAGATGCTGCAGATGTTCCTGCCCTTTGGCAATGTCATATCGGCCAAGGTGTTTGTGGACCGTGCCACCAACCAGAGCAAATGCTTTGGTGAGATTCGTGAAACAGGGGGAGAAACAGGGAAGCTTTTTAGAGCAAGAAAAGGACAAATGAAAAACACAGACATTTTGCCTGTGAGGGCAGAATGTCACCTGAATATGATCAAATTGACTGTTTTCAGGCTAAAATGGGGAAATATGAACTGGAATGACTCCTCTGTCTCTCTTTTAGGATTTGTGAGTTTTGACAACCCAGCAAGCGCCCAGGCAGCTATCCAGTCTATGAATGGCTTCCAGATTGGCATGAAGAGACTCAAAGTGCAGCTCAAGAGGCCAAAAGATGCCAATCGTCCATACTGAGTGGAGACTGACAGAAGGAAGAACAAATCCAGAGGTGAGGTGGTGGTGAGAAGGTTTTGAGTCACATGGCATCACAAGCAGTGAGGTATAGTATTTTTTGGAGCAGGTCGATTCTATTGACAAAATAAGGGAATATGAAGAAATTTGATACAAATATATAGAAAGCTTAACAATGTAGTTAAGGGTTGCTGAGTGAGTAAAATAACAGAAATATTGTTTTCCTTTTTTATTTTCTTTCACAATCTTATTTATTTTCTTTCCTGCTGTTTTAATTTTTTTTTTCCTGGCAACTTACTTCACCCAAGAATCTTCCGTCCACTCATAATTCAGAGGACCCCATCGCTATGGCAATGGTTGCCTAGTGACCGATAAAGCCCTGACCCCCCCCTTCCTCTCGCATTGTTGTAAGTTGATTGGTTGGCCTGTGTTTGGGTTGCTGTGGCGATTGATTGCCTGTGTTGGTTGCCCTTGGCAATTTTCTTTTTGTTCTGTCACCTCAAGCAACCAGCCATGCGTTGACCTGCATGTCCTGTTGCTGTAGTGATCACAGACTGTGTTTGGTGCATTGTGACTTTATTTTGTATTGACCTGTGCACATACTGATCAATAACTATCCATAGCCAGGATTGCTCTTTGAATCAACTCATCTGATTGGATATCTGATCTACTTCTCTCTTCCCAGTAATTTGATAAATCATGTAGCAACACTCTTGATTTTTTTTGCAGTTTTGTTTTTGATCAGTCTCTGAAGTGTTCTGTTTGGTGTGATTATATTTTGAACAGTTGGTTTGGGTTTAAAAGTAAGCGTGCATATTTGTGTTACACCGTTCATGTGTAACGCAGAACAGAGTAGGAAAGTTTCCAGTGGTTTCCATTGCGTACTGGTGGAGAAACGTGGAACGGAAACACAGAAGCTCTAATCCTGTTTTAATAGAAAAAGACAACATAAAACCGAAGGCAATGGTGGATGAGGTATGGTAACAAGGTTTGCATTAGTCAAACTATCCATGGGTTGAAAGGATACACCTTTTAAAGTGTCAGTCATGTAAAAAACAACAAAGCACTTTGTATTTTTCTGGGCGAGCATGCATATTATTAAGCTTTACTCTGATAGGTTCAGTTTCTAATACTGATTTGTGTTTTGTTTATTTTTTTACTTTGTGATGTGACACTATTTTCTGCATCTTCTCTGTCTTTTGTTTACATTTTCTACCACCACTTCAAGTGCTGTCTCTCTGTCCAGCTCTTTATCATCTCCTTCCTGTCTCTTCCATCTTCGTCTTTCCACCACTTTTCTCTTTTTTAAACGTTTATCCACTTCTCTCATCCCAACCGTCCTTTTTCTCTAGCTCGTGTTTTAAGGTAAAGGGTATGTGGTTGTTATGGTGGAGAAACAAATGCCTCTTGCTTACTGGAGGCACAGCCTTCAACTATAGGAATTCTGGGAGAGAACTTACCAAGACATCTTGTGATGCTGTTTGAGTGGGGTGAACTCTCTCCAGAGCTCCACTGCTGGTGGAAACACCATCGTATGACTCCAGACTTGAGTTAAAAAGTCCTGCTTCTTTTTCTGGATAAACGATACAGGGCTCTACAATGTTTTTCTTCTATCACCCAGAATTTCTATACTGCAAATGCCAGAGAGTGATGCATGTTGTTGGTAGTGCTTGCTTGCCATGGTCTGAGGCGCAGGAGTGCAGCACATGCTATAGCAAGGACACAAATGAGACCAAAGCTTTACAGAAAAACACATGCCATACCAACATGTCCACTTTCAGTCACAGGAACACGAGAAAATATTTTCACCGTATTGAACTGCATGATCCAGACACTGTGTATGTGTCAAAGCACTATGGTTTGCTTCTGTCAAATGATCTTCACAGAAAAATGTCCTCAAACTAAAACAAAGACAGTGAGGGAGTGTCAGAAGATTTAGTGGGACGATGGAAGTGTGACTGGAGCTTCAGAGTTGTGAACCTTCAGAGTCTCGTTTGACGGGAGGGGCATGTTTGATAGAATGTGAAGATCAACCACTGAGCCTTAGTGTTTTGTAAATTCTAATTAGCCGTGCTTTCTTCTGTTTCCCTCTGTTCCGTTCACTTGCCACCCCCTCTGCCCTACAACTCTCCCTGCTCCCACAGGTAACTTCTCAGAGTCCAGCCGGGGGAAGGAATCCAAGGGTTCATGGCGCTTTCAGATTGTCTACCACCTGTGAGCGCCTGCGGAGTGCTGCCACGCACACACTCACGCAAAAATGAATGCATTCTCAATCCTGAACCTCAAATGATTTACATGTACATAATGTGCACAAACAAAAAAAAACAAACATGTTTCCTGAAAGCTCACATACATAGAGTTCACACAAATACTTTACCCATAGAGCTATTAGCTTGGTTTGACCATAGTCTGTGTGGAGCAAAATGTTTACCACAACCAAGACAAGGGAGAGTATTGAGAAAAAAAAACTGCTGATATTTTATTTCAATAGACTTTAACATTTCTATATCCTGTCAATTACATGACAAATATAGACAAATGTTTCACAAAAATATGGAAAAAAGACAATACAAAAAAGACAATAAGTGAGTAGGTTAGAATGACTCTGAAGATCCTAATGACCTGTAAATAGTTTAGTTTACAAATATCTGCATAAAAAAATGAAAAAAAAATGCAAAAAGAATATTACTTTAGATAAAATCCTTAACGGGACACAGCAACATAACAATAATGATTATAATCATTATTGCGATTATTATTATTATTATTGTTATTACATCTAGTGTCATCCTCATTTTTATGAGGATATTACATTCCAAACTGTAAAATGGGAAATCATAAACCTATTTTAAATTTCTACTTAGAGTTTAGGTGGGACAGGGGTAGGGGATGGGTGGGGGGTTGCACTTTTATTCAGGAGGTTTTAATATTTGAGCTATTTTTTATTTATTTAATAATTTAATGATTATTTTGTTTATTGGGGGAAAAAGGTTGGGATGCAATATTTTGATTTTAGAATTTTCTAGAGAAAAAAAAACTTTTGAGGGCCTGTTTCTGTCAGACCCTTGCAATCAACTAATTATTATGTATCTATTAATTATTACAACTATATTTATTTTTAATTTATGAAATCCTGTTTTTGATCCACTCTTTTTAAGTTTAAATAAAAAGTATCATACTGAATGTGTCGATGTGGTTTATTACGTGTGTTTTAGGTTTTATGTGGCAAAGGCAGGACCTCACGTTCGTTTTGTTTGCAGGAACTGAAAGCTTTGATTAAAAATTACTCATCTGCCAAGCCTTTTTTTTACCTTTTGCACAGAGCAATTATTTAACGAGAAAATAAATTTCTAAGAATCTATTTCCTGAACTCTCTTCTTGTTTGAGTTTATCTAACTTGGATTTATTAATAGAAAAAGGTGTGTGTGTGTGTGTGTGTGTGTGTGTGTGTGTGTGTGTGTATATATATATATATATATATATATATATACACATATACACACACACACACATATATATATATATATAGAGAGAGAGAGAGAGAGAGAGTGTGTAGAAAACTACCCATGACCACTGAAATATAGTAGTCAACATGACCTTGTCCTGACGAACTATCTTCACATGTGCAAACTATTATTATCTTGATCATGCTTTTACAAACCAGAGGTTGCACAGACCTGAAGTCAGTTATTTCCCTTTGCCCCAGTAACCCTTTTAAAGACCATTCAGATAGATTTTAAAAGGCTGTATGTTTTAATCGTAATTATACTTCATGGCTTTAGCACTTGGGGTGTAAAGATTTGATTCATATCATGATTCGTGATTGTTGATATCCTTCATATTTGATTTTGATTCATTTTGAACAATCAGATCCGACTCACTGACCTAATATTGATCGAGGATATTTTTAGCCAAAAATTCAAACAGTGTGACTCAAAGATAAATACCTGGACTGATAAATACTGAACATTGCAGGCAAAGTTTTCCAGATTCCTTGTATTTTGTTTTTTACAAGATAACCAATCTCAAATCCATTCACCCTTTAGTTTAATAAAGTTCAACCCACTGTTGCTTTTCCACATCAAAATAATACAAATTTTGAAATGATTTTATAATGGTATAGGTTGATTAACAATTTGCCTCAGACTGATCAGTCTGGTTGGTCAGTAGGAATAGTAATCGATTCATTGGTCAAATTGATTAGTTGTTACACCCCTACTAAAGCACAGTACAAAGTAGAGTATTATTAATTCTGTCCTTTTAAATAAAGTTTTATTCAGAAAGTCCATGCTTGAGAAGTATAACCGGAAGCCATGCAAAAGGTCAAAGGTTAATTCCATGTGGAATATTGATCCGATAAGAGAGAATTTTAAAAACCAAGGAAATAAAAGATACGAGTACAGAATCTTAAAGCCAATCAATCTTTTTTTTTTTTAACATTTTGTTTACTGATAAAGATGTTTAAAGTTAAAAAAAAAAACAGAAATTAGGGGAAAAAACCGGATATTTTTATGACTTCAACTGTTTTTTATTTTTCAACGTTAGGCTATGTGTTGTTTTTGAATAATTTATTCTACGTTTCTCAGATCTAAACGACTTTAAAATGTAATTGTGCATGTTTTTTACAGTAGGTACTTATGGTGATAACACGTAAACCCCGAGAGGCCAGAGGGTCCAGTCTTTGAGCCGGTGGCCTTTGCTAAAAGGGACAAAGTGTAAAACTTGAGCGGAAACTGAATGCGGATGTGTGTCAGCCAAATTCCCTCTCACGAGCCGGGACGTCATCTGCGTCCCTCCCTCTCCGTTATCCCCTCACTCCTCCCTCTGTCTGTCCCTCCATTCTCTCGGTCCGCTCCCCAGCCGGCCCGACCTGCACCTCCACGCCGCCGGACGCCCTCACAGACCCCGCCGACTCCGCACACAGCAGGGGGAGCGGGTTAGCAAAGACACCACCACGAAAGACGGAAAAGCCTGAACGCCCGATGGGAGAAAAAGCGCGGCAGCATCCCACTAACCTTTAAATCTACTTTCTGGCTTTAATACATCCACCTTCCCCCCAAAAGGAAAACTCCCTTAGCAGCCATGGAAAGATGCGAGAATTAGCATCTAGACTAGCAGTGCTTTTCTGACTACAAGCAGCGGGCTGGACGCAAAAGGAGACCGTTACATTTATAGCTGCCAACGAGGGACCCGGACTACGCCGTGGAAGAACCCGTAACCCGGATTTTTAGACCGAAAAGCAACATTGAAGCTGTCCCGACTAAACAAAGCGTTAAAGTAAGTGCCCTTTCGCTTTCATGTCGGCTAGTAAATGATCATTTATGTGCGCTCGAGTACTTGCGGCGGACGTACGCATCGCCTCGCTGTGGCTCACACGTCATTACGTATTCATGGAGGAATGGGTTACTTTTAAAAACAGGCCGCTCTTCTGTTTTTGGTGGAAAACTCAGTTTTCCGCGGAAAACCTGCTTTAAGAAAATAATTGACCTGTTGAAGCAATCATTGATCAGCTTAGATATCCTGTTGGCTTTTTGGATGCTTGTTAAAACAAAACGAAATAAAAATGTTAACCAAACGAAGGGATCTTAACATCTCTTAAGCTAACGGTAAAACTTAAACTCCTAAATGTTATAGGATTTGCGTCATTTCAAATCTTTTAAAAAGTAGTTTTAAGAAATCCAAGCCTCTCTTTCAGCTTTATTGTTGTTTTCAGAGACTTTTACTTGTTTTTCTCTGTATTCTGGAGGTAGCAACATTTAAGCTAATCTGAAGCCAAACTCAAAACAAAGCTCTAGCCTAGGAACTTCTATAATCTAAAGAATCTGTTGCAGAGCAAGCTTTTATTTATATATACATCTATATATTTTAAGTTATTTCATTTCACTCATGCATTGCTGTTTTTCTTTTATGCTATCTTGACAGCGCCGATCAATTCATGTATAAACATCTATGTTAACAAAGTTAGATATTTGACATTACACCTTTGACCCTTTTTTTTCATAAAGCGACTGGTATATTGGTATGTTAATAAATAGGCCAAAAAAACAAACCTACAACACATTCTAAGTTAAAGACTGGAAAAAAAATACTGCCACGACCATTATAAAAAAGTAGATACAAGTTGATTTATGGCAGATGGAAAAAAATAATTAATAGTTAGTATTCAAATTAATAGTTCTTGATGATCAATTTGTAAGAAATTTGTGGCCAAAGTTAACACACACTATCTTTCTGATTGCCTAAAGAAAGGCAGCACATCATTGTGATAACCTCTAGCTTTTTACATCCATGTTTTATGGGTAATCAGTTGAACCTAAACAAAGTCTGCTTATTTTATGTCATTAGCATGACAAATACTAAAGTCACACCCTGTGATGTATTCACACATAGTTTTGGTTGATTTGCATCAATAATTCATCAGTTCATTGTCAAACAAAGTCACTTTCTTCTGTTCTTCACAGACCCACTCTAAAGGTAATCGTGTTTTTTTAATACTCTTGTAGCATTTCTTTCATTACATAAATAATATTAATAAATAACAGCTTTTCTGAGTATTTATTTAAATTGTGGTAAATCAGGAGCAGGCAAATAAATGTTGTTTGAAAAAGTTTGTCGTTGCGTAGAAAACTACAATCGGCAGGCCACGAGCTCTCTGCATCGCTCCATTCTTATGCATCCTCTTGCAGACAAATCGATCCATGTACGTCTTTGTTTTTCTCTACCGAGCTTGCATGTCGCTCAAATCTATGGAGCCCCAAACTGTTCATAAATAAATATTATCTTGTGCAATCAGACATTCAACCAATAAATATCTCATAAATATATTAAAAGATCATTAAATTGTGAAAAACCTGCAGATATATATTAATTTAGCAATAATATTATTAAATATATTTAATTCAGCTTTAAAACCTGGTCATTATTTCATAACAGCATTTAAAAAAATGTAATCATGTTGAATATTACTATAATTATATGACTTTTTTTAGAGCGGGTGTCTAGGAATTTAAGTCGATTACAAAGGATCAGCTAATGAGCGTTTAGATCCCACCCATTTTCACTTATTGACAGACAGACTATTTCTGCTGAAAAAGATCATTCGGAAATAAAGTAGTCATTCTGAAAAACAGCAATGTGAAATAAAAAAGAGCTGCTTTGAAAAAAATCCGGATTGTGAAATCTGAGTTTCTGAAAAAAGCCATATAATTATATGAACAGTTTTGGCTAAAAACTTTATGAAAGACCTTTTACAATAGATCAAAGATGATCAAAGTGAGGCTTTAACATTGCAGAATGGACATGAGTGACAAATTGATTGACTATAACATTTTGGAATGTGATTACAAAAATGTGCTAAAATACTTTTGGTATTTTGGCTAATTTAGTTTGATTTTAATCGTCTGATTTAGAAGATTTTGTTATTGTAAATCTCTACCAAACATCTCTAAAATATAACAGATGCCTGTCTCGTGTTCAAAACCCTCTAGCTCCAAATGCCCAAGGCATGACCTGAGTTACAACTAATGAACCGTGAGCAGAAAGTGTTACAGCCTCTCCAGCTCCCACTTGAGCATGTGCAGTCAGGATTCTTTGACTTTTGCTGTGATCAGCCTACAGTGGATAAATAAGTTGGTCTATAAGAAGTGAACAGAGTTAGAACTTAAAAACATGAGGGGGTGAATGATGAGTCAAGTCAGTTTTTTTAATTTTAGATCTTAATGGGAAGTTTATGTTAATAATTGTCATATTAAGTGTAGCTTTTAACACCAGATCTCTTTTTAGGAAATGGCACGTCATGCATATCTACATTCAAAGTTCAGAATTGTAGCCATTTTCAAAGTTGTGTGCAAAATAACAATTCTTTTAGCACTTTTTTACTGTTGCGCTGTAGTTTTAGACTAACAACAAAACCAAAAATTAGCTACTCCAATGAAACTGTCTTTTTATTATGTTCTTGTGGCCTTTTTATGATGATGGAGAACATATATAAAGAAAATTAAGCTTAAACAGGTATTTTTTTATTTAAATCTCTGTGAATCAGAAGCAGACAAAAAAAAAATGCAGTTTGAAAAAGATTTGTATTTGTGATGTAGAAAATAAAATGGGTGGGCCACAAGCTCCCTGTTTCAATACATTATGACAACTAGATCCATGTACGTCGTCGTTTTCCTCAACCGAGCTGGCATCTGTCTTAAAACTGAATGACTGGATCGTTCTAATACTGCTAGTCATTTTTGTTGCACCACCATTGTTAATTTAGGGTTGTGAGGGGCCGTAAGATAGCATAAGAGTGTGTAAATAGAGAGCTCTCAGGCTTATTACTCCACACAAACAATCTTCGAGACGAATTTCTAATGAACAAAACGCTGGAAACTGGAAACGCTTTTAAATGAGATCAAAAGATGATCGGAGTAGGACTTCAACTAAAGTATAAAAAATTGCAGAATTTCAATGTTAGCATTTCTGTCCATTCAGTTTATGCAATTATAGTCATTGTAGTGACACAATCTCCTACAGAAAGGTCTGCCAATCGGTTGGTTGGGGGCTCCTCTATCAGATTTGATCGCAGTTATCCTTGGAGAAAGCTGCGCTTTAATTCTAAACCTTTTGCTCACTTTGGATAAAAGTGTGATGACCGACAAAGTCAAACATCATGACATGATTGCATTTCTCTAACATGAGATTCAGATTTTTATCTGTTTAAGGTGGTATAAACAAGTTCGCCTCCAAGTTTCTCAGTTTTAATTCATTTGAACCCACGTCAGTATGATTTTGCCCCGTGTGCCTCTTAAGTTGTGGTGGGAGTAAATACGTGGTTGTACAAACACAGATGGGATGTTAGAAGTGACTCACAGTCCTATGACTTGTGTTTCCCTGTCTGGCTCCGCGATCCCAGATAAATAAACCAAAACCACTATAAAGTTGTACAAAAGAAAAGCTGGATGATATTCTTTGGGCAAAGAGGGGGGAATAGGAAAGCCAAAGCTGTCTTTTTCTTAGCTTTTTATTTACATTCTTCAAAATTGTTGGGCTTTGCCCCAGGCTGAGCTGTTTTGGTCTTTTCTGATAGCCCACTCTCTCTGTTTCAAGTATTTCCCCCTCAAGGATTCAGAAATATGTAAAAGATGAAGCATGACTCTGCATGTTTGGTGTCAGATTTACAGTCCTATAATTGGGATGAGCTTTAGAAGCAAGAAAGAAGCAAAATGTGATCAAGCAGATGCTACTTCCCCTCTCCCTCCCCTGGTGGAGGCGTCCTGTTCTTTCATTGGGCCTTTTTAAATGGTCAGAGTGTGGTCATATGATCCGACAGACCAATAGGATGTTGTGCAGTGAAAACCGGGGTGAGGCAGTAGGTTTTAACCATGCTGCATTCACTGGGTGACCTCAACTTGAAGCCCTAAAAATAACCTCTTGGGTCCAAAAACTGAACCTACAGAGCACAGTGCTGGAGCGATCCACACTTTTCAAGCCTTTTGTCCTGCGTTTCCACTATCAGTTACTTTCTTTGGTGTATGTTTGTCAGTTATAACTGATACATTTGTGGAGGGTTTTATCAGTCGTTATGGAAAATAAATTTTACAAAGCAAACACGATTCCGTTTGCACTTTGAACCGCATGTGCAGTTACTCAAGAGCCAATTTACATATCTGTTTTGGTTGGGTGATGCTGTGTCTTAGTGGGACATGATGTATTCACTCGCACAGCAACTAGAAAAACCCTGTCATCCTTCACATTTACAAACACATTTATGAAGGGAGGAAATGGAAAAAAAAATGCCAGTGTGCTGTCAGTTTTGGTGTTGCAACAGGAAATAGGGCCCATGGTGACAAATGTGACTTGATGTGGAAAGCAACCAATTAATTTAGCATGAGATCTTCTTGTGAGGTTCTTACGCGCCCCAACTCCTAGAGTATAAACAAAAATATGTAGACATGTTTGATAATAATAATCCTTTTTTGTAGAAGATTGTATCAGAACAAAAACAACTAACAATTCCCACCTAATTTTTGAATTATTTCCATTTTTAGTTGCTAAAAACAAATGAACGTCATTCAGTAAAAAAGAAATGTCATAAGAAACGGACTGAGGCCGTTAAATACAAGCAATGGGCAGAAGTTACATTCATGTCAAAACTGCTTTTTTGTGAAATCCAAATAATGTTTTAGTTTTTGTACTAAACCTCTCTATAAAACTAAGAAAAAAATGATATTTATAAAATTATCATTCTTTTATATGAAACCCATAATTAAACTTTTTTTTGTTGCCATTTCCTACTGTAACATAGTTTGATAGAGCTGCACGGTGGAGTATTGGTTAGCACTCTTGCTTCACAGCAAGAAGGCCCTTGGTTCAAGTTCCAGCTGGAGACCTTAAACAGCATCACCAATGGGGGACCTTTCTGTGTGGAGTTTGCATTTTCTCCCTGTGCATGCACTGGTTTTCTCCAGGATCTCCAGCTTTCTCCCAGCATCTAAAAACATGCTTCATTGGTTAATTGGTTACTCTAAATTTTAGCTAGGTTTGAATGAGAGTCTGAATGTATGGGTGTGTGAGTGTGGCATTGATACAGACTGTCGTCCTGTCCAGGGTGTACGCTGGCTTTGCCCACAAGTGGCTGGGATAGACTCCGGCAGCCCAGGGATTCTGAAAGGGACAAAACAGGTTTAGAAAATGGATATAAAACAGTTTGATAAATACAATTGCCTGTATATAGAGAACTGGACAGAGCAAGTGTGACCCATAGATAATGTCTTACCTCTGGCTCAAGGAAAAATTAAGTAAATTCAGTTGCCATTTTTCCATGATACGGAGGTCGTCATGTTGGAGCCAGATGACAGTGATTGGTCCGAGTCATCATTTCTACGGCAACTACTGCCGCCAATCATGAGTAAGCTTGTTCGAAGTCCAAATCCCTTCCACTGAAAGTGTCTCTGAAGAATCTGTCAATCTAAAGTTCAAGGTGGGAGCCAGAGGGCACCACATGCTTTAACTAAGACATCTGATTGGTCAGTTTAGAACTGGAAAAAGTTGCGATAAAGAAAAAATATCATGAAAAGAATCTGGATTATCAAGAGCATGTTAAAAAGATGTCAGAGCACAAATAGTTATTTTGACAAATATAATCTTTGAGTAATAGCTGTTTATTTCTCAAGAAAGTCTATGAGATTTTGGCCTCTTGAAACCAGCAGGTACTTCCTGTTTGGAACACAAGGGGGGAAGGGTCACTCAGTCCAGTTCTCATATGCAGTCAATGATACTTGCCCTCCATTGTTATTGTTAAATCTAATGACTCCATGGGAAATGGACTGCTCACATTTGTTGACCACTCAAAGAACGGCTACAATGGAAGAAACATTCACCTATTTAGAAGTACAATCATATAACTCTCAGTGTTTCCTGATGGTAAGTTTCACCAAGGACGGAGGTAAGAATGTGGAATTGTGACTGGGAAGCTGTTGGTTCCTAAAAGTTTGGAGGCCTCAGAGAAGGGGAGTGGGACCCTGAGCTTCCTCTGAGTTCGGGATTTATTGTTGATGAAGTATCAGAGCTCCTGTTCTCCTAAAGGTTCATGCCTAATACTGATGTGGAAAAAAAATCTGTTTGGAAAAGCAGAAGATCCTTCTATGGTTAAACAAGGTTAAATGGCTACTTTTGAAAATTGTTGTTCACATTTTGGCATCACCCCCCCAGGGGTCACCACAGCAAATAAGCTTTCACTCATTGGCACATTTGGTTTGGCAGAGAGTTTTACACTTGATTCTCTTCCTGACACAACCCTGTATTTTATCCAGACTGGGGACCAGTACAGGGAGACGGCAGACTTGGACCCCCTTGTAGCAACACAGTTAGGCAGTAACGTGAGGGGTCTTGCCCAAGACTGGAAGATTACGAAAGCATATTTTTATTTGCGCTTCTCTTGGGTCACAATAGTCTTACCCTGGTTGCTGAAGCCATTGTCAAGTCATCATTACCGGAAGACAAGTTGCATTAGTGGGCTGTACGGTGTGGTGGTAAGCACTCTTGCCTCACAGCAAGGAGGCTCTCGATCAAATCTTGGTTGGGTCCTTTCTGTATCAGGTTAGCATGTTCTCCTCATACTTGCGTGGGTTTGTTCCAGGCACTCCAGCTTTCTCCCACAGTCCAAAAATATTCTTCACAAGTTAAAGACCCACTACAGTGAATATCAACTTTTTGTGTTTTTAACATGTTTTTGTAGGATTTTTCTCATCATAGAGGACTTGTATAAAATAATTTACAATTAAAACTGTGTTTCTGAGTATTTGTTCACTCAAATCGCGTTTGATCAGACAACTGGATGCTTGAAAAAGCTCAAACTAATGGCACAGCTACTGAAATGGGCGTGCCAAAGTCTCTCTTACCACTCCGTTCCTCCACCCCCTTGCGCACATTCATTTTCTCTCTGCCGAGCCGGTCTCTGGCTCAAAACTGTACGGCTGGATGGATCCGTTATTTTTGCACCACTAATGCTAGATTGGGGCTATAAGTTAGAGAATGAGCGCGCAGACAGGGCTCCCAGCAATGGGGAGGGGAAAGGGACGGGGTTGCTCCGAGCCAACAGTCCTGCCCAGAAACCAGAATTGTATATCTAATGAGCTACTGCAGCTGGGCATAAAATATGTTTTAAAAAACAATAAAGGCTTTTTGCTTTTTGGCCAAAAACTGCACAGTCATATGTAAAAGATTACTGGGAACAATTTAACAAAAGAAAAAAAATATGGTTGGAGTGGGACTTTAGGTGGTGATTCTAAATTGTTCACAGGTGTGAATGTGAGGGTAAGTACTTGGGTGGCCCTGCAACAGAATAGCAATCTGTTCAGGGTGTACCCTGCCTTTGCCCAACAGTATCTGAGATAGGCTCCAGCAACCCAATGACCCCAAAAGGGATAATGGGTAGATGGATGGATGGAAGTAGCATTTTCAACAATAGAAACATCTTTACTTTGCGTCAAAATGCAGATAAAACAAATTCCTTTCATGGTCTAAATCTCACCAGTTTCTTTAGGACATCACAATTTCACAAATTTATGTTCTGTGAACAGAGCTTGTAAGTCTATGCAGGTACAAGCTACTAACTTGGCAATGGCAATGACTCACAAAAAAGTTGGAAAATGTGTCATATGTAAATGTGATGCAGAAAGGTCATGAAGCTCCTCATCAGTCTATGACAGTCAGAGCACGAGCAGAAAAGTCTGCTTTTCTTTTTTGTATTTAATGTCTCCTTTTTTGTTACTCATTTCTGCTTTACTGCCCCCCTAATGAGCAGAAGCACTCTTTAAGGCTGTACAATTTCAGTTTTTGCCTCAAACTTGAGAATGCAGTATGTACCAATAATAAAAAGCTAAGCGTAATAAAAGGTGAGAACTTTTTTTGGTATTTCCTAATAATGTTGAGTCAATACTATACTATAAGTTGTTACTAGCAGCCTAACATTCTTTTGGTTATCAACAATAAATTACATGGTTACTCTTCAAAATCGAAAGGTACGAGATGTGTTTGCAAAAACCCCTGACAGTGATCTGTAGTCTAAAATATTTATGAGGTCAACTACATGAAATTCCCCAAAAATGTAAATATCCTCACATCAAGACAAGTCTCTATAAATGCATTTTGAAAAAGTGTTCCTCAGTACGTCGGTTAGGGTTCCTGTTTATCAGAGCGACGATGTCATGAATTTGAGTCTTCGTTACCAACAACTGTTGAATGTGAACCATAAGAATGGAGTTGATAGTTAGAACCAGTCCTGCATCAATATATAGTTCAGTTCCTGGCATTCCTTAGAGGATACTCATGGAGGGGAGAGCCGTACAAATGTTTCTTGGTCAGTGAATTCTTCATGATAACTGGTGGGTAGGAGCAGCAGGGTGGAGACAGGAGTGGAAGCAAAGCGGTTTCATGCCCTTGGCATTTGCAGCTGCGTGGATGGGGCGGCTGCGGTGGGGAGGAGGAACTGCAGCATATGGAGACACTCCCATTGTCCCGCGCTTGCAGAAGAATTATGACTCACTTCCCTCCAATGATCTCCCTCACCACTAACTTTTTTGCTCTCTTTCCACTCCCTGAACTGAGCGTCGGAAATATTTACCTCTGTGCCCTTCGGATAAAAAGAAGCACATGGATCTGCTGTTGAAGTCAGAAGGGAAAGATTTGCTCTCACTAGTTTTTTTTTTTTTTTTTTAGCTTTCTGCCTACAATCTGTGCTGTCAAATGCAGAATGTAAAATCTTCCAATTTTCCTCAAATCCCTTCCTTAATGAAGCCCAGTCTGCATAGTATACTCGTGCATGGTCAGGCTTCAGAGCAGGTTGGAACGCATTTTTCAGACCTTATCTTTGCTGGTTTATCTAGTAAAGCCATAAAGGTGGCGCTTACCCCTGCTATGTGTTGCATTTCAGGATGCTGTCAGAGCTGAGTGAGTGGTTCTGGCAGGAGCGGCTATGGTTTCCAGAGGGTCTGGGCTGGGCGGACTTGGAGGACCGGGATGGACGTGTTTATGCGAAAGCCAGCGATTTATGGGTGGCACTTCCCATTGCCCTGGTATTCCTCATTGTCCGTCGGATCTTTGAAAGGTGATTCCACTTTTGATTTTACCTTGGGGAAAGCTCATTATATGGGTCTGCCTTTTTATCTTAAGTTACCTTCATGCTTCTAGATTTTCTCACAAACCTTTCATATTATTTCTCTCAAAGGCTATATTAAATCTTCAGCTTTTTTTGCTTTTAGAAGCCTGTGCATTACTTTGATGTCATAACAGTGCACGTTTCCACGTTTACTCCTTGCAAATCTCTTTTCATTTGCAACTTTAGCAACAGGAAAGCTGAGAATCAGTGCAGACAAAAGAAGTTATTACTTTTACAAGCCTACCTGACAGTTGCTGAAGCCTGCCTGTTGCTTAATAAAACTCCAATAGGGGAAGCATGGAGCAGTATGAACATTATATCTTTTCATTTCAACCTCCTGTTCCTGGTTTCATTTTAAATAGTTTATATAGAGAAGAAAGCAAAGCATTGATACACCCTGCACTGCAATTGTGAGAAACTGCATTTACATAGAGAAGAAGTTGTAGTGTGTTTAGGCATTTTCATAATTTGGTAGTAAAATGTGTTTTGTTAGAAGTTAGATGAGCTTTCAATAGGGAAATGAAGCACCAGTTGTGCCCTCTGTGCTCTTTCAAATTGAACATACATTCAGTTTTACATGTTAATTGTAAGAATGTTACCTGTCATTTGCAATGTTTTTGCACAAGGAGAACTAAATCTCCAGAGTCCTTTCTTTAGATTTTTACAAAATGATCCGTGTGCACAAATGAGTCCATAGTCCAGCAGAACTTCAACTGACTTGCACTCTGCAAAATCCTAACAATGTTGTGGTCTTGATCTAATATCAAATTGCAAACTTTGAAATCAAATACAATCTTTTTAAAAACCTTTTATTTGTCTGCTTCTAATTAACCAATTTGAATAAAGATGTACTCAGAAATGCAATTTTAAGCTCACTTTTGTTCATATATCCCCTCCCTAATAAGAAGAGGGAAAGAAGAACATGCTAACAACACAGTCTTCATCTGCATGGGTCTTTAGGTAGCTACCTGGCATATTATTAATTATATCTACAGATTTCAGTGGGATTAAAACATCATCTTTACTCTTAAGTTTTGGTTTTCGCCACAAGTGGCTTTAGTACATCAGCATTTTGTCATCCATCTTGCACAACACACTTCCTGCCTTTAACTTTTTGCAAAAAGAACATTTCTTTCGTGTTTTTTTGTGATGGGTTCCTTTTTAAATCACCTTCAGTAGTTGTGAAAGAAGCCAGTACCAGAAAGAACCACTGTTTCAGCTTTTTTGTGATACTGAGACACAAATAAAAAAACGACAAGAAGAATTTACAAAAAAAAAAAAACAGTACAACTAAGTTGTCTAATTTCTTAAAAAGAACCGAAAATAATAAAGATGGATGGATGGATGGATAGATGGATGGATAGATGGATGGATAGATGGATGGATGGATAGATGGATGGATGGATGGATGGATGGATGGATTGATTGATTTGGGAAGATACCAAAATTCCGAATGAAAATCAGGTTACTTGCAGAGGGACACAGATGTGCAGACAGGGAATCTTTGTTGACTTTTTTGTTCCTAAGCAAACTTTGGAGCCTTGCATGATCCAGATGTCATATTGTTTTGGCAAAGCAGCAGTTTTGAAACTCTCTGGTCTTCTGAAGACCTCACAAAAACCTTTTGATTGAAGTGATTTTTTAGCAAATTATGTGTTTTTTAAAATACCCATTTAGATAGGAGACATTTTTTGCATATACAGCAAAATCCTAAAAATTAGGATCTATATTTGCATAAATTTCATTACCCCAACATACGTTTCACATGATCCATTTATCTTGTTAAGTTGTGGTTTTTGGTTATCCTGATGATTTCTATCATACAAAGGTATTACTTCTTGATATTATTCTACGTTTCTCTACCCTTTTTTTTAGGACGGTGGCAACACCTTTAGCGTTTCTTCTTGGGGTGAAAGAGACTGTGCGGCTTAAAGCTCTGCACAACCCCACACTGGAGTGCTACTACTGTAACATCAGCAAAACCCCAAGTCAGGTAAAGGTTTTTCTCCCTCCACAGGAGCATTGATGCACATACCTTTACAAGCAAAACATTAAAGTCTGACCCCTTTTTGATTACTTCAGTCTTCTATAGCAACCCTGTGCAAGCAGACTGACTCCTCAGAGCGTCAGATCCAGCGATGGTTCAGGCGACGGAGGAACCAGGATAGACCGAGTTTACTGAAAAAGTTTCGAGAGGCCAGGTAAACTCAGAGATAATGTTTTACTAAAACATAGAAATGAAGATGCACTAGACTGTTTTTTTTTCTCCTGTGTGAAAAGCATGATCACACCATAAACCAGGAAGTGTATATTTTAAAAGGCCTGGGGTAAAGGCAGCAGCACAGCATCATAGAATGACTATCACATGCATTTGGACTTTGAAATGCATTCTCCTGTATATTTGTTTTTCCATTGCCTGCACTGTGTTTATTGCATCATTGTCATTGCTGTGAGTTTTTCTCGTCGTGGACATTTTTTTTTTGTTTAAGGAAAAAACAATTAAACCTTTTTCTCTTTCAGTTCTCAGAAAATAAATTAAAACTGTTTTGATGGAAGGTACATTTCTTCTTTTAAAAAACAGTATAAAAATCACAGTTTTCTCCACATAGTTTATTTTAGGCTGCACTGCATCAATGCTTTGGCCTAATCTTGTTCATTAAAGACCCACTCCAATGAAAATAGTCTCTGGTGATTTTAGCATTTTCTTGTAGCATCTTTCTGATGATGGAAGACGTAAATTGAGAAAATTAAGTCTCAAATTGTATTTCTGAGTATTTCTTTATCCAAATTGTAGTGAGTAAATGAAAAAAATTGTAGAAAAAAAGCTGGGTGGGCCACAAGCTCCCTGCTCGAGCACTCAGCAACAGGGAGGGGAAGAGGGGGTGGGGTTGCTTCAAGTAAACGGTCCCGCCCACAACTCAGATTAAATTTCTAATGAACTCCTGCCTCTCTACAGAACCTATGTCTTAGAAAATGACAAGTTTTCTTGATTTTGGCTAAAAACGACATATTCATAATTAAAAGACTGCTGAGAACACATGATCGGGGTGGGTCTTTAATACTCTGAGAGCAGCAACATTCAGAAATGGGTTAAGATCCTCAATGCATGCTGCATACATGTCCCTCAAGGCTGATTCTTTCTTAAATTAATTTAAAAAATTAAAAATCTCCTTTTTCTTTGCCTTAACGAGAAACACGATAACCCTTAAGGCGTGTCTTTTTGGCAATCCAGTCCTTTGCACAATTGTTGCTGGATTTGTGGGTGTGTGTGTAGGCGCGCTTGTGAGTGCATGTTTGTCACTCCCCGGTTATGGTGTGCGTTTCACTGTTTTGGTTGCAACATAATGACTCTTTTCTCAATCAGTCCATTGTGGTTGTGCAGACAACACGCTTTTTGTCTCTGTCTCTTTCTCCTTGTAGTATCTGTCACACTCTTCCTCTGTTTCTACTATCCTATGGTGCTGCTGTATTTTCTGCAAACCTTTGTTATCTCCATGAAATGAGCAGTGGCATACCTGTTACTGTCTCTGAAACAGGATATTAACTGGGAAGCTACTGTCTGGTATATTTTTGTGTTTGTTTGTGCTGCCTGATCTGACATCCGCAGTGCATTTCTTCGCATTTCCATGCAGTTCATGCAGCCTGGTGTCTCTCCCAGCCATAAATATGTTAGTGAATGTGAGTTTGGATGGATGCATACTTTTACCCATCTGTTGGTGGACAACATGTCTATCTTTCTTTCCCATTGACTGAGGAGAAAGTGTGTGTGTGTGTTTGTATTTGTGTGTGTTCTCTTGCAGTTGGAGATTTACCTTTTACCTTCTTGCTTTCATTGCTGGCCTGGCATCCCTTATCGATGTGAGTACCTCAGCCACTCTCCTCTTTTTTGATCATTTTTGGTATATATTTCTTTTTATTCATTTTTTGTTTATGGTTGCTCCATTTGCTGTGATAATTTCCTCTCTTCCTGTGGCAGTAGGAAAGCACCGACTTATTTTAGTGCGGTCGATGTCAATATACTTGTGAAGTTCTTCTGTCTCATTTCCATCCTGTGTCCCTCTCCAGAAACCATGGTTGTATGACGTGAAGGAGATGTGGGAAGGCTTTCCAGTGCTGGTATGTTTCTCCATTGGCTGAAGATATCTAGTATATAAATCCAGTTCCTGACACAGACAGTTGGTTGATGCTGCTGCAACTTTAACTCACGATTCACAGCTTAATTATTAATGAATTAGTTATAAATTACTTATTAGTTACAAATTAGTAAATGAGCTCAAGGAGGCCTCTGTATTTGACTTTTTCATCAAATTATTTATTCAGGTTAAAAAAAATACATCCACTTTTAGACAGTCGTAAAGCTTTTAACTTCCAAGTTGAATCTCAATGGAAATATTCTAGGTAAATTTTATAAGACAATATGAACCAAAAAAGGGCCAGAGAGAACATTTTTCCTTCATTTTTTTTGTCGGAAATTGTTTCATTTGTAAAGAATTATCTCAGAGATCCCAGATATGTAATTAGTGTGCACAAAATACATTAACAGTAAGATAAGCAGAACTCTAAAGACTTTAATGTCTGCAGTATTACTTCAAGAATGACCATGGTATATGTGGGATAGTGCCCGACAAAGAGTGCATTTTCAGAACTTGGCACACGCTGTGGAAGCCTGAACCGCCAGATGCAAGTGAAAGACGGTCACTTCTGACGTGTAATTAATCTGGGTTAATGAATAGTAACGCGTTAGTTTTTTTTTTTAAGTAATCAATCTCAATCTTAACAGCCCTAGTTATAACATCTATTATAACATCTATTATAAGATCTATTATAAGATCATTTATACAAGATATTATAAGAAAATAAAATTTTGTTTTATAAAGTTGTTTTGCAATATATTGAAAATATTCATAACTTCAAGTAACTTCAAAATATTTTTGGGATTTTTAGGCTATTATTAGTACGACAGTATATTTTTTTAAATTATAAATTATCTTTAGATTTTATGTCAAATTTGTGGACTAACAGTAGAGTGTTTGAGGTTTGATGACATCACATCCTGCCAAGAAGTTAAAAAAAAATTTTAAGAAAATCCTGACACAATTTGAACAATTATTTAAGTAATATACCAATGGTGAATAATATAGTATACCAAATGCAATAGTACTTTGGCTGTGTCCGTCTGTAATTCTCATCATGTCCCACCGTATTTGAGCTGCTTTAGATAAACTAAACGATTATTGATTTAATGATTTAGACTCTTACAATTTCATGAATAAATCACATCTGCATAATAAAACTGCTTTTTTTAGCTTTTGTAAGGTCCATCATTTTAGAAAATGCCAAACTGTTGGTTGAATTTGGAAAGTAAGTTTGTTTCCTCCTCATTCCAGACTCTACTCCCGTCCCAGTACTGGTACTACATGATTGAACTGGGGTTCTACGGTTCTTTACTCTTCAGTGTGGCCTCTGATGTAAAGCGTAAAGTAAGTTCATTTTCTTATATGTTCTCCATCGGACAAAACAAACTTTTTCTTGTTTCAATAACTGATCAATCCTGTAGCTGTGGATGGACGTTAGACTGTATTTACACACGTATGTTAGTGTGTGTGTTTCTTACACTTTGCTCAACCCGGTCAGCTGAGCACAGTGAGAAAGAATTTTGCAAAACAAGCACAGTGTGTTCCTTCATCTGAAAAGTCCAGCTTAGATACTGCTTTATGAGGATTTAGCCTGCATACAAACTCGCTTCAAATGTTTTTTTTTCTTTTTCTTTCAAAGGTTAAGCGCCCTGTTTTTCTTTGTTTTGTACCCCCCCTCTACATTTATTTCAGGACTTTAAGGAGCAGATTGTTCATCATGTAGCCACCATCCTCCTCATCAGTTTTTCCTGGTGTGTGAACTATATCCGTGCTGGGACTCTCATCATGCTGGTGCACGACTCCTCCGATTTTTTCCTCGAGGTAGATGCCCTTAGAGGCTTCTTGCAGTACTTTGCAGTAACAAAGGACACATAACCTCATGTTCTCTCACAATCACTCCTATGTGATCTTTATTACATTTCAATGAACAAAAAATTATATTAGTTTTTTTATAGCTTTACATTCTTTAACCAATTCATTTTGATTTTATATAAAACATTTTTCTATTTTTTAAACCTAAAATGCTTATTTAACATTCTTTCAGCTTCTACCTGTGCTGTGCTACTGTCTGTGTCGTAAATATATTATTTGTGGGTTAAATAAAATCTTGTCTTCCTCTTGTAAATGAATTAGGCTTTTATGAGCCTTTCCTTGTCTTGTTTATCAGTCAAAAGTGCCTTTGCACTGCAAGCCATATGACACAGCACTTAGACTAGTTGTAACATTTAAATATAGATTCTTACATCATCATGATTATGAGAGGCAGTGTGGTGTCCTACCTGCAGGCATTGCCAGTGTGTGGGTCTACCCATTTTTTTTTAATCCTGACAACTCCAACCCATACATTAGTATCCTAGCCAACCCTCTAAGCACCACACTGCCACCTTGTGGACTACAGATGATCACTGTCTAGAACAGAACTAATATCGTGTCATGGTTTGCATTGTTGACGAAGGAGTGAATGCTTCTCTCTTCTTCTGACAGTCTGCAAAGATGTTCAACTATGCTGGGTGGAGAAATGCCTGCAACTACATCTTCATCATGTTTGCTGCAGTCTTCATCATCACTCGCCTCATTATCTTTCCATTCTGGTACAAACGCGCCGTAAAACAATGAACACCGTTGCTTTGCTTTTGTTTCATGTCACTCCTCATCACTGATAAATGTTGCTTTTTTTCAGGATTATATACTGTACATGGGTGTACCCAGTGACCATCTACAAGCCCTTCTTTGGCTACTACTTCTTCAACGGACTGCTGATGACTTTGCAGTGCCTCCATATCTTCTGGGCTATCCTCATCATTCGCATAGCAATCCGCTTCCTCACTAATAATGTAAGCAAATGCCAACAAGATCAGAAACTCTGTGTGAACTTTTATTTCAAAGTTGAATGAAGTAATTGGAACTGAACAAAAAAAGTTGTGATCAAATCGAAAAAAAATGAACTATTTGCTTGAAAAACCCTCTGCTGCAGATGAAGACTTCATTGAGCCTGATTTACTAAGATCATGTTCATAGACAAATAAAAGACAGGCACTCCTTAATTAGAACTTGCAATTTTAAAATAATTTGAATCCGATTTTAGTGTGCTGTGGTTTGGGCCCATCAACTCTTTTATGAGTGACAAAAACTGACTTCTGCCATTAAATGGCCTTTAATAATGGTCTGACATTAGTACGCACAAGGTGTGTGTTGTGTTTCCTGTGAAGTGAGCACTCAGTTGGGAGATTCAGGTCATTGCAGCACACAGTCACTAATTGGTCAACATGGATTTGCTGGTAAAACAACAGGGGGGACGGTGGAAATGCAATAGCCAGGCCTTTAAAACTTTGCCTTTCAAACCTCAGCTTGTGTGTGTTTGCATGCTGTGTTTTACATTATGATTGTTGCTCAAAATTAGGTCTTATAACCTCTTAAGACTCGAGCTAATATTAGAGCTAACCCTCTAAACATGTAGTCCCAGGGCTCCAGTCAAGCAGAATTAACTATTGTGGTAATAAAACCCAAAATGTGATGTCCACACGTGGATGCCAGGTCCTGAGAGGTTAAATGTTAAATGTCCTGCCAGTTTTATGTCATGAAAATGAGTCAAAAACAGCAAAATTGTGAATAAAATGAGCAACAACTACATGTTGTCATTTTGGAGTGTAAGGGAACAGAATGCTGCATTTCCAAATTTGTACATGTTCAAACAGATATTGCATTTTAGAAATGTCATCAATGACTCAACGTTATGTCTAGTTCACGGCAATCAGGTCAGAATTCATTGTCTTCTGTGTTTGCTTCAAAAGCTAATAGATATAAAAAAAATGTGTCTACAATTAACTAAATCTGTACCACAGTTTCCTTACTTAATAGCAAGACTACGTTTTGTTTTTATGGTTTATTTACTGGCCTCTAGTGTATAAGAGCAGCAAATATAAATCAAACAGAGAGCCAAAACTCAAAAGAAAGTATTTCAAATTCCTATTTTAAGGATCCAATCTTACAAAAACTGTTTTTGGTGTTTTTAAACGTGTTGTTGTTGCATTTTTCTCATGATGGAGGACATGTATGAAGAAAATTAAGCTCAAATTGTATTTTTGAGTATTTCTTTTTCCAAATAGCTGTGAATCAGGGGCAGATTGATTCTCAGAAATTACAGTTTTTTTATTTTGATGAAAAACGGCATAATCACAATCAAAAGACAGAAAATAACTCTGTTAAAACAGATCAAAAGGTAATCAGAGTGGATCTTCTAACAGACCATGATGACACAGCATGCTAAAAGCTGCTTGATAATAATTGCAAACGCATATTCAGAATTTAGAGCTGGAGTAATATGTTCCTTAAAAAATCAGCCTTTTTATTTTTGTTTTTGTTTTATTTCCAGGAAAAAGTGGATGATGAAAGAAGCGACAAAGACGAAACAGACGAATCAGAAGAGGAGGAAGAGGAGGCGAAAGATAAAAAGCACTCGAGGAAAAATGGACCTGTGCAGAATGGTCACACAGTTCACAACAACAACCACCGCAAGACGGAATGAGGAGCAAACAAGAGAGGAAGGAAGGACGGACTCATACCCCTCAATGAGAGTTCTGCAAGGGACAGATGAGAAATGAAGAAGGGAGTAGGTGGAGTGAGGGGGCAAGTATTCCCTAAAAACTAAAGGCAGCAGCAGGTTTTTTAGGAAAAATTTACACTGTTACTTGTTCACACATATGTATAAATACTCAGTAGTACCTTAGAGGGCACAGAGATCCAGCAGATGACACTACACTAACGAGCATGACATGGTGCATTTTAGGCAGATGGGTCATTGCTGTTGTCTTAACTTAAATCCCCCCAAAATTTCACTGCTACACGGCCGAGAAAATGGAAAGGAGGAAAATGTGCAGGAGGATATAGGAAAAGGAGTGATGCTACTTCTACTTCAGCTTTCCCGTTTTAGCTGTGTGCCTTAGAGCCAGCTGATGGCTGCTACGAAATCGCTTAAAAAAGCGCCTCGCTTTAAAAGTCTAATGGTTCATTCTTTTATTGTCTGTTTGTTTGTTTGTACAGAGAGAACAAATGGGTTTTGTGAAAGTAAGTGACACCGCAGGGCATTTCCTTTCTAAATTTTTTTATGTCTATGCAACCAGTTGTCATTGAAACATTTCTGCACAACACATGAAGTTGCTGCACGACTTTGTGACTCCGCTCTCTCATGTGGCTCAATGCTATTTAAGAAGAATCCTGGTTATAGTTTAGTAACATTTCTTCTCTTTGGCTTAAAGGAAATCCAACAGAGCTCATTTTAGCATTATACAGAGGTGTTCTCGCCTTGTTTAAGCATTGGAATGACTAGAGTTCACAACAGCCAAGGATTTAAAAGCCATGGTGCTTCAGACTCAACTTTAAGTTACCCGCTGAAAAGTGGTGACTCAAGTTTAATATTGGTAGGATTTTCTGTTGAAGTTTTGCCAAGACAAATAAAATGGGCCAAACCTCCTTGAGTTCAATGCCAAAAAGCTTTTGCCGAAAATGAAAGTGTGATTGAAACACTGATTTTATGTATGAATGAGTGTACAGGAAGAATACTAAATGATGTTGTGAGATTTTTTTTTCAATGAAAAACTCCTGAACTGATGGATGCTCCAGGGATGTTCTCATGCTTTTATGTATTTGTATGTTAAGTGCCTTATCTGTGATGAGTCCAGAGCGTTCCTGTCAATCTCTCCTTTCCTTTTCTCCCCGTCTTTTCCGCTTTACACCTTAAAGCTGTAACTATAGGAGCCAAATGTGATCCCTCCTCACGTGTCTCATTTGAAGAATGGCCATGTTTTTCGAGCTCACTTTCATTCCACTACAACATTCTGTTTTATTAACTCTGACCAACAGCAGCCTTCCTATCCCCACTGATAAACAAAAAGCTCTGTCCTAATGACAGTGTTAAATTTTTATATTGTTGTTATTTTATTTTTTTTAATGATGCCTAAGTATTGTTATTAATGATAAAGGCTCATGAATCACCAGGAAAACATTTGAAATGTGTCGTTTTTTTGTGGAGATATAATGTCAACATGAAATGGAAGGAAATCAATTTACATTTGGGATTTTACCGAATACGTCAAATATGTCACCAGAGTTTTCATTGAAAGGTGTTCTTAGTGTTGGACGTAGAATACAAAATTCTTGGCTTTTAAAATTGACATTTTTCTTTCTAGTTTTCATTTCATTCGGACTGGGGACCGGCACAGGGAGACCCAGACTTGGCCCTCCAGTTAGGTATTAGCCTCAGAAGTTTTACCAAAGGACCCACACTGGATGAAGCTCATTGCTCCCCTTGGGAAACAAACGCTGGTTTTCCATGCCCCAGTCCCACATGCAGCCAACTGAGCCATCCAGGTGCTGCCATGTTACTTTGGAGGAAAAATATATATATATATATATATATGTTTTTTGTTCTTGTCCTGTGTTAATACATTTCAAAGACTGCTAAAGAAATTACCATCTGTAGATACGGCTATCGTTTATTTAAAAAACACTGTATTAAGCAGCTCTTTTTTTTATGACTTATCACTGTTCAGATGTTCCCATGCAAAATACATGCAACATATTTGTTAAGTGTCGCAAAGACTGTAGTTTTGTGTTTCAGAAACAAATATTTTAGTGAAAAATATCAATACTTTAATTTAGCTTAGCTGGTTGCTAAACTATATATTCAAACACTAAATTAACTTTACAGGCAATGAAAAAAGTTAATGTTTTGATATTGTTTTTTGAAATTGACATAATTATTAGCTTTATGTTGTATATATTGATGTTTTATTTTAACATTAGGCTTTTTAGTACTTCTCTATTTAACTTCAAACAAAAGAGGTGCATCAGTTTTGACCAACCTGTAAGGCTATTTTCGTATACCTGTATACAGACTGAACATTGAAGTGGTGCAGTTATTTATTCACTTCTGTTACCAACAAGCTGGAAAAGCAACATATTTACTTTAGGGGCAATGTCTAAGATTGAAAAACAAATTAACTTAGGCAACATGTCGGAAAACAACTTTTTCACTTCCTTTTTCATATGTATTTCATTATTTATTATTACAATATGTTGAGTAAAAATATTAACAAACTTTTAAAAATAGATTAGAACTTTAGAATGTGGACAAAAAAGCAGCAAAAAAGTTGCATTAGTTTTGCTTAAAAACTATTTACTTCTAAAAAGACATTTAGTGATTATTTCATGTGCTTGAAAACAGTTTAAATACTTTTTTATTGAAAAGTACAATTTTTAGGATGACCTTTGACATGCAAGGAATTCAATTTGAATAGCTTAGTAGTTAATGGCAGAAAAACAGGAACAGAATCATTTTTAAACAGGGAAGTATCTTTACTTTCTGAAAGACAAAATAATATGTAAAAAAATGTTTTAACATCACTTGTTAAGTTTTAAAATACATGTTGCTTTTTAAAATGGTAGCAATAAAGTATTTTTCCAATAAAGCAATGACTATTATCAGCAACATCTTTACACTATGTTTCTTCTGTAAGCAAATAAATTTAAAATACAATTATTTAAACTATACAATAAATAATAAACTAAACTTTTTTGTTAAAAATATTGACAAAATGTTCAAGGAATGCGGTTTCAGATGTACATACAGTATCTCAGCACCATTGCATTAAAATGAAAAGTAGATACTGAAGCAGTTGAGTGCAAATAATTCCGTTGATATTTTGAATCCGTAAAAAAAAAAAAAAGTACCCAAAAGTTTTTATTTTTTTCATGGTTTTCATGAAGAGCCGCTTGCTTCACAGTGGAAGAAAAAAAGTTTCTGGCAAATGACGTCACGAACAGATACTAGAGTGTCCAATAGGAAGAGGAGAAAAACGCATAGCTGGAGCTGTTACGGATGGAAACGACATTTTAGGCGCGGGGGAGGGGGGGGGTTTAAACGGGAAGAAAACAAGAAAATAGGGAGCTGCGTCGGTGAATAGTTTGTTTTCTCCGCGTATTATCTCCACAACCGCTTGATACTAACACAAACTATGGATTGAAGCCTTTGTAGCCAAAAGTGAAAGTGCGTAAAGATTTTAGCACAAATTAGCCTCAAGCTAGCTTAGTTAGGGGGAGCGGCAAAGGGCTGATTTTTTATTTTTTTTTATATCGTTTTTGTGTAACTTCAGTTATTTGTTTATGTTATTTCACACAGACATGACCTCTTCGAATCAAGGTAAGCTACCTTAGAGATTGTAGTTAATGTTAAGTTATTCTGGTGTGCAACTGTTGCGTGTTTACCAACGATTTCTTTACTGGGAACTGTCTTGGCGATAGCGTGACAGCATTACCTAAATTAGCTTAGCATTAAAGCTAATGCTTTACCAAGAGCTGCTACTTGTGACATAAATGGTACTAAATCACGGAGGGTTCTTTTTGTTTGTTTGTTTACCGTTCTAGAAAGATTTTGGTTTATTTCCTATTTTTTTAGACGAGAAAAGTTAACTATGCTAACGCAAGTTAGCTTAATCCGGATAACGGTGTCTAGATGTTTTATTTATTTGAAATAATGCTTGGGTAGTCAGTCTAGTTCTGGTTCGTGACTATCATCTCTAAGTTGCTGATTACTATCACAGTGATGTTGTTTTTTCCCTGTACGTTTTCTCTAAATCTTACCGTGCACGGGCTTTGTGATTACAAGCACTTGATCTTAGCACATCCGAGTTTTTTTTTTTTTTGTGGCACTTTTGTATTGGTCACTTGGAGCACTACAGTTTGTTTTAGCACTTCAGTCTCAATAGGAAATCATCGTTCATCTCTTCCACATTGTCTTTCTGTGTGCGTGGTATTAATAGAGTTGACAGATCAAAATCTGGGAATGGGAGCAAGTGGGGCACAAGCAAGCGGGGGAGCTGTTGTGCCGAAAGGAACCAACAAAAGACGAATTACGTAAGTTTGGACTCCCGATATGACTTTTGCAGATGTGGGAAATTGCTGACTGCTCTATTTTCTTTCTTAATAAATCAGATTTGCTGTGGGAAATTTTGCAAGTAGTGGTTTTCACTCTCTTTGTTGCAGGTCAGACTTTGAGGCTGATGAAGGGAGCAAGTTGTTCAGGTACTATCCTCTTTTTGTGCTGTTTTTAAGTATTAAGTTTTCATATTTCCTTATGGTTTCTACAGTAAATTAAAAGTGCTTTAATTTTAGTTGCAAATAAGAATAAATAAAAAAACAACTTACTGAATGTTTTTTGAAGAATGGTTCCTAATGCAAGTCCGAGCCTTTCAAGTTAAGGCAAACATACAACAGACCCTTTGTCTTTACTGCAAATATTAGGTGTGGTGCAGTGAAACAATGTTAAAAATAAGTTTATGTTTTGAAGAAAAACTCAAGCGTTATGCTTGCACCTGAAATGCATTGATATTTGCATTCTTTTATATATAAATTATCTTAAAATATGTAGAATAGCTTTGTAAAAACTACAAAGTAAACAAAAGTTCCAATTCGAACAGTTTCACTGACCTAAAATCGATCCTGGGTGTCTTGAGCCAAAAATTTGACCAGAAAGACTCAGAGATAAATACCTGGTACTGAACAGTGCAAGTGAAGTTTTCCAGATTCCTTGTATTTCTTACAAGATAATAAAGTGTAAATTAAATATGTGTACAAACAAGTAAACAAGAATTAATGGCAAATCCATTCACATTTTAGTTTCACAAAGTTCAGCCACTGTGTTTTTTCTCATAAGAATAAAACAAACAGAACATTATTAGGATATTCTACCACACTGTATGGTCGCATGTATTTGCAAAATTCAGTGTTTCCACACATTGGACTGTAATGATTGCTTGATCATTTTTGCTGCATCACATGTGCTGTTTGCTGTAATGTTACTTGGTCATTTACATGATAGTAAAATTAATCCTACCGTGCCTCTATCAAAATGGTAATTTCCAAGATCAATTAAAATCGATTTATTTCAGTTTTATAATGATTTTATATTCGGTATAATTCAAATCAATTAACAACCATCCTCAGACATATCAGTCTAGTTGGATAAAACAATTAACTGATTAATCGTTACACTCCTAGTAAATATCTGAACTTTGCAGCATATGTGGATATTTTGTGCACGTACTGTGGTTCAGAGCCTGTCTTCTTAAAGCTTTTTACAATTTTATTTTAATAAACTTTATTTTTTTATATTTCAATTAAAATATTTGAGCATGTTAATGCTTGATATAATTGTAAAACTAAAAAGCAAAGTTTTTCTTAGTTTTCAACTCATTCTGATAATTTATTAAATATGTATTCTGCACGTTTTTATTGAAATTGATGAGATGCATTTTTGTGCTACCAAGACAACATGTATGTATTTTGATTATATTGGTCTGAAAAATAATGCTTTCCTTTGTTTCTGTTTTTAGAGGAGATGATGACACAGGAGGTTCCAGCAATGACAAAGAGCGCTTTGCCAGGTAGGAAAAGCCCAGAGGAGAACTTGCTCCAAGCCTAAAGAACACAGAATGACAGGATGTCAAAATAAGACATGTGGGTAGCCACACTCTACGTTTTCA
This sequence comes from Adrianichthys oophorus, assembly GCA_036245035.1. Lineage (NCBI taxonomy): Eukaryota > Metazoa > Chordata > Actinopteri > Beloniformes > Adrianichthyidae > Adrianichthys > Adrianichthys oophorus. The sequence continues at coordinate 10,576,978 of BSAI01000207.1, read as the reverse complement.
CATAGGAATTTGTCCGAGACTTATGGTAATTGCCATTGAGCATTTGTTTTAGTAGGCTGGTTTCATTTTCAGGTTTAAAGAAGATCAGAGTTTTGCAGATAAGGAAAAACTTGCCAGGTATGGCATGTAGGACCAAGGATGGGGGCCCCCTTTCTTTTGCCTGTGTCATATGTGTAGTGAATGCTATGTTAAATTACTATCCTACTCCACAGGGATCCTGGCAAAATAGCATTTTGACTGCACATCATTTAGATGTACATTTTGAAATTCTTTGTGCTTGCTTTGATGCCTGCGAGAAAGCAGCTGGTTTTCCTTCTCTACGCAGGCTTATGTGCCACTAACTGCACTGCTCGGTGTATCAGAGACATTGTTCTTTCTAAACTGGTAGTTCTTTTCCTCTGAGCAACTGTTCGTTTTCTCTGTTTTGTCTCCCACCTCAGGACAACTGAAGGGTCTTTCTCTTTCTGCACTTGCTCTCCTTTCTCACTCAATTTGGCATTAACAAGCCAAACTCTCTTATTCTCATTTTATAGACCATTGTTTGCATATTATTTTTGAAATTCCTTGTTTTCTTTCATCGTTCCTCATTTTCAGCTACTATTCCTGATTTGCAGACTTACATCAAAACATTAACTCTAAGCTCTACTCCATGTTGTCCACTGCTCTCCCTTTTCCTCCCCATCTCAACCCTTCCTCTTATCTCCACCTCTTTCGCCCTCGTTCCTTCACTCCAGGGAGAATCACAGTGAGATTGAGAGGAGGCGGCGGAACAAGATGACTGCCTACATCACAGAATTGTCAGATATGGTTCCCACATGCAGCGCACTAGCGCGAAAACCGGACAAACTAACCATCCTACGAATGGCAGTTTCTCATATGAAGTCTTTGAGAGGAAGTGGGAATACCAATGCTGATGGATCCTACAAGCCATCATTTCTCACTGATCAGGTAGGCATTACATAAGAAATGTTTTAACTGAGAAAAGATTTGAAGTATTAGATGATTGAAAGATCATTTCATACATACTTGAGTTCAATTCAGTTTAGTATACAGGTACATCTAAGCAAAATTAGGAATATGGCTAAAAGTTTTACAATTTTTCTCATGCTTATCAATAAGTCAAACTCTTATTTTACACAAATACATTAAAATATTTCAAGCCTTTATTTTAATTTTGAATATTAGGATTTGCAGGTAATGCAAACTCAAAATTTAACTACTTAGAAAATTAGAAAATTGTGGGAAAATATCAGTTTTGTAAGCTCATGGTGTTGCATCCTAATCAGCTAAAATCACGAGAACACCTTAAAACATATTTTAAAAACTATAATTACCCTCATGCTATGGTTCATTTATGCAGCAATTCATTCATTCATAAAGAAGACCCAACAAGCTATTGAGGGCATAGAAACTAACTTAGTTTTCAGAAGCTTAACATTTGTTCTAAAAATATCCTTTCTTGATGAATCTTGTTATTTTAATTTTCATACAACATTTTTGTATTTTTATTACCTATTGACAATATTTATCAAAATTACAAAAATAAAAGCTTTCAAAAATAAACATGGAAAAATTAGATTTTTTTAAATTTACAGATTAAAGATCAAATTTTAATTCTTTGAGATGTTACTGAATAGTAGAATCATCACTTATGTCAATAAATGAAGTTACTGGTTTTGTAGGATGTTCCCAGAGTTGTTAATTTGTAGAAGAAATGACAAAAGCATTTTTTTCTTAATTATTCATTTATTTTGCATTAGTAGTCTTCTTCCTAACTTTAAACAAGCAATAGATAAATTGATCAACAATTGTCTATTTATTTTTATTCCTGGCTGTTTTGGGTTTAATTTTAGACAAATTAGAGATGATTCAATCACTTGAGTAAATTAAAAGATAATGACATTTTGAAAGGAGTGCATAATTTATATATTATAAAATTATATAAACAGATAATCTTTTAACAGATAATCTTAATTAATTTCAAAGTTATAATTTTTCAAAGGTTTTCAATCCAGGTCTTAAACTCTGACTGCACTGTACTATATTTTTTAGGATTATTTATAATACATGTACATTCTTTCTAAAGCCTTTTTTTAAAATATGTACAGAGGAATATAAAGTACTGGAAATATTTAGTGCCATTTAAATTTAAAATAAAGGACCTTCGAATTGGGTTTCTGTTAGGAAAATCTAAAAAATGAAAGCCAACCTGAACAGTTTTGTTTTTTTTAAACAACTTTATACCATTAATATAATATGAACACAAAATGGGTTTATTCAAATAATAATTTAGTTGACACTACTTTTTAGATTCTGGAAATCCTTTAAAAATTATCCTAAACCTAATTGAGAAGTTCTTGAATTTATACAGGGAGATGTGTGAGGCCTGTTGCCTGGCTGTTGGTTCTTAGATAAAGTAAAGTAAAGTAAAAACAAGTGAGTGTTGACGCCCTGATGCACACAATGGTTTACACTTCACCCTGGTCAACAGTGAATATATTTTCTCAAATTTAACTATTTTTTTATTGGTTACATAAAATAAAAACACAGAGAAGTAATGGTACATTTTTCATTTAAAAAAAAATCATCCTTCTTGTTTATTCTGTTTCAACAGGAACTAAAACATCTAATACTGGAAGCTGCTGATGGCTTCCTGTTTGTGGTGTCCTGTGAGACCGGCCGCATTGTTTATGTCTCAGATTCTGTGGCACCAGTCCTGAATCAGCTGCAGTCTGAATGGCTCGGCTCCTCTCTTTACGATCAGCTCCACCCAGACGACACAGAGAAACTCAGAGAGCAGCTTTCTACTGCAGAGAATAACAACACAGGTATATGCAATCGGCAAACTGATGCCTCAGTGGAGGAGAGTAAAGATGTCAGTCTGGTGTAAATGAGCAAAATCGAAATACTGCTTTAAAGTTTTGTGTTATTTACCTATAAAGGGAGAATGTTGGACTTGAAGACTGGTACTGTGAAGAAGGAGAGTCAGCAGTCATCAGCAAAAATGAGTATGGGGGCTCGGCGATCCTTCATCTGCAGAATGAGGTGAGAATTTCAGCGGTGCCAATTATGCAGCTCATTCCTCCTTAATGAATAAATGTCACTTTGGACAAGTATTGAAGTAGTCTCTATAATACTTTAGACTTTGGTTTTAAATGTTTATTTGAAACATTCTGCTTTTGTTTTGGTTGAGTGCAAGTAAAGAGTTTTTCTTTCTGAGCTCATGAGTGAGTTACTAGTGAGTTGCTCTGTGCCTCTTTTCAGATGTGGAACATGCCCTGTGGAGCCAGTGTCGATGAATAGACTCAACTTTCTAAGAAACAGAAATAGGCAATTTAAACCATGCTTTTTTGATAATTGAAAATATTGCTGGAATAAAAATAAAAAAAGATGTTTAAACAGAATTTACTGAACTGTTTTATATTGTTACCACAATTAGGGAGTAAATTAATTAAAGTTATTTTTAATTACTTTCTTCTTGCCAGAACTGGTTTGGGTACAGCCAAGGATGGAGAGCCTCAGTATGTAGTGGTCCACTGTACTGGATACATCAAGTCTTGGCCACCTGCTGGTGAGGCTTTCAACCCCCAAAAGTTCAAATACACTATTTGATTTGCTTTGCTATTAAATACCTGGAGTGAATTTAACTTTTAAATACTTTTGTTTAGGTGTGTCTTTAACAGACGATGACGCTGACAATAATCAGGGGAGTCGATACTGCCTTGTTGCCATTGGAAGATTACAGGTATAGCAGAGTTCAAAAAATGATGAGCAAGTGAACTATCTTATTGTAGGGAAGCTGTAAGGTTTTGTGCTCAACGGAAAAAATATTTCAATAATCAATGTTGAATTGTGACAAACTGCAACATCATTAGCTGCGTTTACATGTGCAAAACGTATTTGATCCGATCAAAGATTGAATTAGAATAGAATTGTGTAAATAAGCCCTAAAAAAGTTGATCCGGTTGTAACAGACATTTGATGAAATAAATTGGAATGAATCCTTTTGACATGTGCAGAACTATCTAAAATACCAGAAACGATAAGAAACAATAGAAGAAGAAATGGCAAATTCCGTTGTAAACAAAGTTCCGGCATAGAGCAAGATGATCATATAAGCATGCTTTTATTTTTTATTTTTTCAAGTTTCGCTCATAATTGGAAACACGAATTCGCATGATTGTTTTCACGGTTTCTCAGTACTGCGCAGAGCAGCATTTCCCCATTCCAAAGCCACTTGGACACTGTTCTCTCGTGAGACACGGTTCTCCTGAGTATGTTTGCTCTGCATGAGCGAGCTGCCTCCTCCGGAGCTCACACCATAACAAAGTACTCTCCCCTTCCCACAGACATGAAGCTATGAGTCAGGTTCACTCGTGTGGAGCATCCGGTCAGTTTTGTTCGCGCTCCAAAGCCTCCTCTGGACAACCACACTGTCTATGCTTAACCTAAAAGCCAGCGCAGTAATGACACACAAATTGAATAAAGTGTTTACATGCACCACTATCGGATCAACAATCTACATAACTCTCCTGTCTCGATCGAAAATAAAATTTGACCCGAATGAGTCTGATCAGGCCAGAATATACCGAATGGTGTGTTTACATAACACATTTTTACTCTGATCAGGCATTTATTCTGTTTACTTGAGTCCATGTAAACACAGCTTTTGTCTCCAAATCAATAGTCCATCACTGCAGATTTGAGGTATTATTTAGTTTCCCATTTATATTATTTTAGGGGGATTGTCCATTTTAATCACAATATAATAAAATATATTTATATTCTTGGATTTTTTTTTTGTTCAGGTTACATGTTGTCCAGGAGAGGCAGACTCTAATAGTCTCAGTGTCCCAGTGGAGTTCATCTCTCGTCATAACTGCCAGGGTGTTTTCACCTTTGTAGACCACCGTTGCCAGTCTGCCGTTGGGTATCAGCCACAGGTAAAAACAACACATCATTGTGTCTGGATCAGTAGTTGTTCTTATGTTTTGATCATGCAGGGTCATAGAAATTGGTTTTGTATTTCAGGACTTATTGGGGAAGAATATCCTGGAGTTTGCTCATCTTGAAGATCAAGGGTTACTAAGAGACAGCTTCCAGCAGGTAAGTGTTTTGGATTATAGTCAACTGTTACACATTTGGTAATTGTGCATCTTTAAGTCATAATTGAATTTTAGGTTGTTGTTTTTTTTTTTTTAATTTAAGTTATCTTTTTTTTTTAGATCAGACAAAAGGTGTTTGTAAAAGTAAAAAAATAAAAATTTCAGAATCATAGCAATTTTCAGCGCATTTAATGAAGATAAAGACAGTGTGAAGAGGAAAGCTTAACTTATTTGTAACTGCATGTCTTCAGGTGGTGAAGCTAAAAGGCCAGGTTCTGTCAGTGATGTTTCGGTTCCGCTCCAAATTAAGGGAATGGATCTGGATGAGAACCAGCTCCTTCACTTTCCAGAACCCTTTTTCAGAGGAAATTGAGTATATCATCTGTACCAATGTCAATGTGAAGTGAGTAGCATTTGCATCATCTTCAATGAAGTAATAGCAGTTGTGCGATGTGATCGTTATTTGTCACTTGTCTGGATGCACACAATTTGCCTTTAGTCCCCAAATCCTCTTGCACTTCAACTGCAACCTCTTTTTGTGAAACCACATCCTTAATATCACTCTCTCCCAAACACTTCTCCTCTGCACCCAACAATTGTTGTGGGGAAGTAGAAACTCAACCCAGGATCCTCACACCCCCTCCCCCTCCCCAGGGGCTTCGATGCCCCCCTCCTTAGGCCAGAGCAGCCCAAATGGCCATCCCGCTGTGCTCAGCCCAGGCCAGTTAGCCACCAGGTGAGACCAGGCCTGAAGAGACTGCCTCTCTTCATGGGAGAGCAGGATCTGCGTCTTCATGGGACATTAGGGGTGTTTCTAGGAGACTACAGTCCTTCTCGGTGTTTCCCCCATAATCAGATTATACTTGTGGTGGATACACATTAGGGCTGCCAATAAAGTTTCCTGGCAACCATTCCAAGTCGTAACATTGTGTGGGAAACCCTGCTTCTGATTGTAGCTTTTCATTCAGCACTCTGGGTAACTTCCACTTTTTCCATGGCTGCAATAACACCTTCAAACTAAATAGATGCATGTGGGGATAAAAAGATATTTATGAATATCTTAAACATAGTACACAGACATCAGCTTTTGCATAGTTGGTGTAGCATGCAGGTTTTGTCAATGCCAAACACTTTTCTCTGGTGTTGCCGTGGTGATCGTGGTGGCTTGAGTCCTTTTTCTGTCTAGGTGTTTAGGATTTTTTTCCCTCACCACTGGAGAACATCCAAATGGAAATGAGTCTATTTTTAGTGGGCCTCAAAGCAGCTATTGTTTGTGTATTCAGACAGTTACAACAGCAGCAGCAGGCTGATCTGGAGGGAGGCGGGACAAGAGATGGACTGTATGAAGCCGGACCAATCATTCCACAGGTAAGGTGATGTTTTTGGAAAATGAAGATGTAAATGTAAAGCAAGTTTGAATGTTAATCTCAATAATTCTTTATTTTTTGTGTTTTTATGTAGTAACCAATGATGGCTTCCTATGACAGGGCTAAAATATTTTTAGAATTTAACTTAGGTCATTCTTACACACTCTTAACTACAAATGTTATGCAGTTCAACCCCATATATTGCAGAGTAATGGCATCTAAATAAAAGGGGTGAACCATTTGTTTACACACTACATGCTATCAAAGAACAATTAAAAAAGAAACAAGTATAGGTTCCTAATTGTTACCAGTCTGTGGACATATAACTTGTTCCATATCTTAAAAAGTATTAAAAAACACTGATAATGAGATTTTTTACTCTTGATATTCTTCAAAGTCCTCAAGTTATAATGCTTATATGATTTTTAATGATGCTTTGTTCAGACTTGGGGGGGGGGGGGGGCAGCAAAGTAATTTTAACATGTTCTTTTAGCATTTTCTCATGTCGGAGGACATATCTAAAATAATTTAAGTTTAATGCTGCATTTCTGAGTATTTCTTTATTCAAAACATGTTGGATCAGGAGGAGATGAAAACCTACTATTTAAAAAAGCTCAGATTTGTACTGCAGCAACTGCCACAGGCGGGCCAAAGTCTCCCTTCTCTGCTACAATTCTGAAGCATCTAATTGCAGACAAATAAATCCTTTAATTTTTCTCGTCTGCGCTGCCATCTGGCTCAAAACTCTATGGCTGGATAGCTTTGATGTTGCTCGCTGGTTTTTTGTTTTTTTTTTCTCGCTATGCTAATGTTAGCTTGGGGTTTTGAGGTGCTACAAGCTATTGGGAGAGTGTGTAAACAACGGAATTCTTGGAAATGAGCTCAGCTAACTTCCACACCAACAGTCCCGCCCACCAACCAGAATCGAATTTCTAATGAGCTCCTGCTACGATGCATAAACAAGGATGTAAAAAAACGACACCGGCTTTTGATTTTGGCTAAAAAATGCATAATCATAACTAAAAGACCACTGGGAACAATTTCACAATAGAAAAAAAATAAAGTTGGAGTGGGACTTTAAATAAACGAGGAAGTTAGAGAGGTGTTTACTGTTTGTATATGCGTACAACACTGATTTGTCTTCAAAGGTGGACATTTTCAGGCATTTTAAGTTTGAGGTTGAATTGATGGTTCATAAATAATTTGATAAACTCCAAATATCTTTTTATTTGTTTGGTGTTTGTTTGATCTTCAGATGCCAGTAACACCATCTGGTCCTGACCACAACAAAAGCATAGAAAAGTCAGAGCTCTACCCCCCAATGTTCCAAAGTCCAGACCTGACCAAGGCCACCTCAACACTCAACACTCAGATCTATGCAAACAACTTTCCAGCTGCTCGTTCCAATGATGCTTACCGGTAAGGAGTCTGTTGTGCACACTTTTTTTAAGGCATTCCTTGTACATCTAAACCTCAAATGCAAACCGCTGATAAATTGAATGAGTTGTAAAGCTCCTTCTCAGGTGTTGTTTAGGCAGATTTTACTCTTGTCAATTTAAAGTAATGCATTTTTCTAGATTAGAATTTCACAATAAAGCCACAATAATGTACTCTAGTGGGTCCAGACAAATAAATATGTATAACAACTTAACATTTATCATTCAAAATAGTACTAAAGCGCAGTCATTATTCGTATCAGTCCTTCTGTTGATTGATGTTAGCTTTTTCTCTTTTGTAAGATGTTTTGTTGAAAATAAAAGTAATAGCTTGTTACACATATGCCAGCCAGCATTTATTAATTTGACCAAAAAAAACATGCCTTATTTAAAAAAAATAATTTAGAGCACTAGTTGTAATAATGTAAAAAAAAGAAAAGATTGCTCTACCAATAATATATATTCCTTTTTTATATACATATTCACAGAAATTCCAAGTTTTCAACATTAAATTGAGAAGTGTGTGGGTCTGGTGACACTTGTGCTGGTAATAACATCAGAAAGAAGTTAGTATGTCAAGTTAAGTCAATGCCATGATTTAAGAAGTGACATCTATGGCTTCCAATAATATTGATGCAAGTGTTTATTTTATCTGATTACATTTTCTTGGTAACGTTCTGGTGTTCAATTTTTTTTTTTTAATGATGTGAACTCAGGAAGTTATTTTGCTTCTGTTTGTGACTTTTCTATTGGGAGGAAGGCTGAAGCAATATAAGCAACTTCTTATCTTAGTTCATTAGACTGAACATGACGGATAATAAACATCACAGAAGTCATACTTTAGTACGGTGGCCCAGAAGGGTTGCTACACAACACACTACAATTAATCACAACATGAAAATAATCGACTCACAACGCTAAAAATGAGTAAGTAATTTATATAAAATGACATTTAGAGAATAGATTAGTGGACACATTTTTATTTATCATTAGTTCCTCATGATGGCGAGGATAGTTTACAGGTGAGTCTTTGGCTTACCTGCTTCTTCTGAGCGCTCGTCCCTGCTGAGACATGTTTTAATAAGTAACCACCGAACCCAAACTTACCCAAATTATGTCCACCCGCCCAAAGCTATTTTTGTCTGCCAATTTAGAGTCTAAAATGGCCAAATGGGCAGGAAACTGCCTATTCTGACGACACTGGTTTTTGGCAAGCCAGCTGATGCACTGCATGATAGGATTTGTAGTTAATTTTGGAGTGAAGGTCACAGACGCATTGTGATTGAGTCATATATGACAGTGCAAGGAATTGTGGGATAATATTCATTTTGTCTGTCTGAGCAAATTGGGGTTTAAATGTTGACTTTTGTCTGTGTTTTGCTGTCTGGCTGCTTTACTCTGTCTTGCACTTAGTTATTTTATCATGTTCAGATTATTTCTTTCTGCAGCATGAGAGGGAAGGAGAGGATGATGACATCCTTGTGATTGTAAACGTTGAGTTGTGTAAAAATTATGTCAGAGGCCATGATGGCCTACCTCTCATTCCTCTTAATATAACATTGTTAAAATATGAAGCGTGCATGACCAGGGGCACTATTATCAATAATGTAAAGGTTGGACATGATCACCCGATGGGCCAGATGGGGCCCGCAGGCCTTGACTTTGACACGTGCTTTAGGGAATCATTTATGACATGAATAAATGTTTTGTTTTGGTTTTATTTGTGATTAGCTCTAGTGGTTAATATACAATCCAACCCTCCATCCATCCATGTTTGTATTTTTTAAAGTAATTTTCTATAGTTTCTTCCTCTGTGAATTATCTGTCTTCATTTAATGTTTATTACTGTTTGATGGTTTGTTTTTTAAGGTATATTTTGATGGCTTATCACCTTCTACATATACTGTGTTTTAGGCCAATCAGTATGCCTCAACAGATGGCCCAACAAACACAGCCAGCACCGTCTGCTCACACAGCAGGACAGCTGCTCGCTCAGATGTCACGTCAAAATGGTTCCTCGCAGTCTGTGAACCCATCAGGCACGGGTAATCCTCTGCATGGAGGCCCCGGAGCAGGATGGGCTGGAGCTGGAATCAATGTCAGGCCGCAGTTTAACAACCAGGTAAGTCTGCATTAAGATGATTTGATTAATTTAAATCTTTAACCACTTGTAAACTTAATTGGACACTTATCTAGTATTGTGGTAATGCTTTAATTAAACCCTGTTAGTGACCACCTTATTTTTTGTGTTCTATCCAGCAGGTTGCTCCACAGGCAGCTAAAACCATGTCGCCACAGTTTTCTTCCATGGGAGGATTTGGAGGTAATTCCTCCACCACATTTGGCCAAATGCCTACAGGTGCTGCTCCAACTCAAACCAATGGAGCAAACTATCCAGACATGACCGCTTGTGCCAGCCTCAGCACCAATGGTTATGGTAGGTAGACAGCTCCAGGATTGTTTCAACCATTTGAGTTCCTGTGCTACAGTTTTGTGCTATTCTGCAGATGGCTCTCAGTCCAGAGCTCAGTTCCCCTCTCGAGCACCAGAGGCAGTTTGGCCTCAGTGGCAAGGCCAACAGAGCAATGCTGAGCAGCATCCTCACGCTCAGGGCAGTCAGCAAGAGATGTTTCCTGTAAGTCATGCTATCCTTTAGGATCTGTTGAGCTCTTTTAAAGTATTCATAAAAAAAATCTCTGCTTTTTCTCTATTATCCAATTCAGGATATGTTGTCTATCCTTGACCAGCCAGGCAACTTCAGCAGCAGTGACTTTGGGATTCCCCTCTACCCTCAATATAATGAATGAACTGGTTTGTGTAATGGTTTTCTTTGACTTGATTAATTTTGTCCTCTTCAGATCCACTGCCTTTTGTTTTCCTGCTTTGTGAAATTATCATTATTTTTCTTTCTTTGCATTGCTTTCTTGTAAAATTGCACAACTGGATAAAGATGGAGGAATCTATTGCTGCAGATTTATACATGATAATCAACTTGCTACTGATGAAAGAATTATTTTAAACAATATTTCAGCCATTATAAAGAATGCCATAGCCTAACACTGCTCAAACCTCAATAAGTTATGTTAAAGAGATGTCATATACAACATATGGATGTTTTAAAACGCACAATCACTCTTGAAAAAATTGCACAAAGTCACTCTCCCACACTCTGGAAATTATTCAAGGAAGTGAAGACATATTCAAAATCCTTTGTATTCAAAATGTGTTTTCTCAGGCAAAGCTTACATGAAAATTGTACTTTTTTGCCTTTTTGCGTGTAAACAAACAACGTTAGAAATGATGAAACTCTGGAAATAGCAGGGATTTACTTTTTTAATTTGTTTTAAATCATCAGCACTCCACTTTTGTTCACCTTTAGATCTGCAGCTTATCTCTGCATGGCTGAACTGCTTTCATGGAGCACTTCAACTATTTTAGTTTTTGGGTTGAAATTTATAAATGAAATATAAATCTATAATTACATGGGTGGCTTCACCCATAAATTCTGTTTTCTTTTGCCTTTTGAGAAAAAGTCTGCTTATTTTTTTCTGGTGAAAGTTGTACTTGACTCACTCTTTTTTTCTCTTGCTTTTGTTTTCCTTTGTAAGGACCTGTCATTTATTTGTACGAGCAGTTGTTTCTGTGTGTACAGAAAACTTGTGTTACAATTATGCATGTGTGTATGATAAATATAACTGTCGGCCATGGTATTAGGATTTCTCTCCAGTCTAATTTAACTTTTCTTTTGACCTCATCTTCTTGTACATGTGGAGGCTTTTACTTATTTTATAAAAAAAAAAATATATATCTATATATATATATATAGATATAGATATATAGATAAGAAATCAGCAATAATGAAAAGGCAGGAATTGTGTATCTTTAAAGCCATTTGTGACATTATAGTTTCATTATTGTTTTTATAATTTGACAACCTAATGTTTTATCTCCATGATTTATGTCTGAAGTATTTTCTTGGTTTGTTCTTGACCTAAGCTTCTCTCTGGTTAGTATTTTATGGTTTGATCAGGGTATTCAGGATTAAAATGGAATGAGCAGCATTGAAAACAAAAATGGACCTACGAGAATGTCTGAAGATATTTTCAATGTTTTTAACTTTGTAAAATTAGGGCAAGAGCTGAACCTACAAGTTCCTTTTTTTGTTGGTTTATAAACTAACTTTGTGGGATGAATGTTAGTTTTTATATCGATTCTGATTTTAATGTTCTGAAATCTACAGATACTGAGTGAAACATTCAAACGTCTAGATATGTCTGCCTGTCATTTTCAATAGGATGGTGATTGTGATTTACTTTTTATATCTATATCTATCTATATATATATATCTGAGTCCTCTATTCATTTTGTGTGTTATAACTCATACAAACAGATATATAAATATACTGTATAGGTTTATGAAATTTTAAACAAAAGAAATACTTTTTTTGTAATAAATTGTTATGTTGTGAACGAAGGAGTCGAGTTGTAATTTGAAATGAGAACTGTGATGTCATCCTTTTTAGTTATTCATCCTTAAAATCATTAACTGTGTGTGCTGTTAATGATTGTTGTGGATCTGATCACACTCATGTAAAAGGAACGCCGTCCCCTCCTATCTGATGAAGCACAAACCAGCCTCCACTGACCTAAATGTACTTTTTTCCTGTGATATCTAAGGTTTCAGTGTTTAGCCATCAGCTTTCACAGTCTGACTGAAGACAGATTGTGTTTGATTTAGATTGTCTTTAAGTGGTTTGTATTTTAAATCCTGTTCTATTTATTTTTACAACCCACTCATCTAATAGCACTCTTATTTTTAAGTGTAGAAAATTCACCTTCCTCTTGTCTTTTTGCAGCATCAAAATACAAGTAATCTGCACTTTCAGCCTGATCAATTTTCAACCTCTCTCAAGTGGATTTCATTTCCCCAAAGAGATCTTCTTTCTCCTGAGTCTGTTTCTTTGCTGTACTTATCAAAAATTAGACTATGCAATTATTCATAAGTTTCCATCACTTGGGTTGGATAAAAGCAAACAAATGAAAACTTTTAGAAGTACAGGTCAGTGACACCTTTTGACCTATTTTTCAGTCTGCGTGCTGCACAGTAGTGACAGATCCCGTGACTGTATTTAGGTGTGATCTCATAGAAATGCCTCCTTCAGAGTGTAATCTCAGGAACTGCATGATTGTTACCAAACTCCTCGTTAACTATTCAAGAAGGGCTAACCTGCCAAATGAGGCTTCACATCCACTTGTTTGCTCCATTCTTTCTGGAGTGGAAAACAAATATTGACACTGAGAAACAAAACAAAAGAAACAGATTAGTTTCCATCTAAATTGTAAGAATTTGAAGACAATTGAGTGGTTTTTTTTGTGTGGATTTGTAAGCATGGATCCTCAAGTTACTCCTGTTCCCTGGTCAGACGTGGATGTGGATCTTGGTTTTGCACTTTTCTTCTTCTATCTTCTCTGCTTCTTTTTGCTGGTGACCATTGTCCGCTGTGCTCAGCTGGTTCTGGACCCTTACAGCGTAGTTTCTGTTTCAACATACCAGGAAGAGGACACTGAGGAATCATAAAGACCCGGCCTACTGTTTATAATGGATGACCAAAAAGTAATATTTGAAAAGCTGCAAATTCTTTAGGCTTGCTTTTGAACAGTTTCTACATTTTTTGCATTTTGATTTAAACCATGTAAGTATGGAATACACTGTGGGATTTTTACATGTGCTTTATTGATGTGCTGTGTGTTTTTTAAATTTATTTTTTTAAACATTTCTTAGGATTATTTTTATTATAAATTTCATGAATGTTGATATCAGATTATCTTTTTTTTTTCTTCTTTAAGCTACTTGGATATGTTTTAGCAGCCCCCATGACCCACAGGAAAAAGCAGGTATTGCTAATAGGTTCATTCAAAAATTGTAAATATTTAATTTTTTTTAGATTAATGTAAATGTAGATACACTTGCATGAATACTGGCTGTTGCAAAAACAATCAAGTCAAAGTTTGTCTGTTTTCTTTATTAACAACAAGATCTGTATTTATTTTAATATTTGATACAAGTAAAAGCAGTTTAACTTTTATTTTAGATGTTATGGACAAACATAATGTTGTTTATACTTTATAGTAATTAGCTCAAAAATGGCACATTTTGTGGGAAATTTCAAAATGTCCTTACTTTTAAATACCTGTTCTAAAAAAAAGGCTTTTTAGTATTTGTCATTGTATAGTAAACATTTGAATACCTGTTGCTTTTGTTAAGACATTTTTAAGATAAATGTAAATGATTGAAATGTTTTCTAAGCATTTAAACCACAACTAACTTTATGATGCTCCTTCAGTCATGAGATTACACACAAGTTTAAGCAATGTAGAAATGACGTCATAGTTGATTAATTTTATAGCCTATATTAATTTTTTTTTCGTTAATTTTGTACATGGCCAGAAGTTTCTGAAAAATGGTCCTAGCTGCAGATAATATGACGGATGTGATCGCGGATAGACCCGATGGATGCAGTACTTAATGCCACATAATGTCTCAGTAAAAATACAATTTCTGCAGAACACGATGACTTTTTAAAGTTATTATACGTTATTTTTGTTCAATGAGTGTATGTAATTCTAACATCTTGTCCTTTTGCCTTTTTAACGTTTCGTTTTTAATTGGTTGCCTGAATAAAACTGTTTTAATTAAGCACAATAATTCGATCTTTTTAAGTCTTTAAAAAAATTATGGTAAATGAGAGATTTTAAATTTACCAACAAAAATGTATTGGTCGTTTGTTTTGTTCACTTTGAGCGAGAAGATCTAAAGCGATGACGAGTTCACGTTGCTTCACTAATTGAAATCCTAAACAGACTGCTGCAAATTTCTGGATAATAAATTAAGTAAACCTGGTTTGTTTGTTTGTTTTTTGGTGAAAATTCTGTTGCACTGTTAAAGTTACCAGTCGAATGTTTTGCTTTAAAGTCCGCATAACACCGCCCAGTTGCGATCCCCTGGGATATACGTTCAAGCGCTCCCCATTGTAGCTAGCTTGTAGCTTTAACGTAAGCTAGTTTTATAGCTTCGCTCTAAAGGATGGAAAACGTAGAAGGGTATGTACCTTTTCTAGATGTTTTTTATAACATACTTTTTTTTATTGTTAGGAACATCTCTAGACGAAATAAATATGCATATTTCCCAGCCACTTACACACGCGCTTCTGGATGTTTATAGTAATATTATTAGCGTTTATGCTAAGCTAACTAGCACGCACACAGATGCACCAAGCTCTAGCTTGTTGTCTCCATGCTGCTCTGTCAGTACACATTATACTGAAGTAGCGATTTTAATTTGAAGCCCCTTTTAAAAGAACACATGCAATGTTTTCCCCCTCCCTTTTTCTGATTTTAAGTTATGCTGTTTGTTCTAAATGGGTAAAAGCTAAAAAAAACAGCATTCATCCTAATCTGCAGACATTTAATTGTGAGATACTTTTGATATTCATTAAACGTGACGAAGTTGCCCCAGTTATTTAGTTCCACGTTTCCTTTTTAAACACTTGACTATTTAAAATCATTTGAGACCTTACTATCATCAGCTAATGATGGGTAGTCTGTTGAGTAAGTTGTATTGCCCCTTTTATTTTAGTTTATTATCACTCCATTAATGAGTTAATCTTACAAAGTATTTGTTTTTATTGTTCTTTTATAGATGTGTTTGTCACAGCATTTCTTGTTGTCCACATTTGTCCCAGTAATTTAACAACCTTTCTTTAATTTTTAAAGCATTTCCAAGTAATGTTTGCACAGTTTTTTTTCAGCGAGATTAACAAAGTGCATATAATTGTAGATCAATTTTATTTTTCATTTAGATGTTTTAATTCGACTTCTTTCTTACCAACTTTTCTGCTTCAGAATGGAAGTGGATGGCTGGGACTCCAGTCTGGAGGAAGAGTTTGGCATATCCCTGGATGAGCTAAAGAAATGGATTGAGGAAGCTGTGGAAAAGAGTGATCTTGTTCAGAAGAAAAAAGCTCAGCTGACAGAGCTCAAGGAATGGGTGGAGCAGAAAGAGGAAGAGGAGGCAAAGACGGAGATGCTTCTTACTGATGCCAACCAGTAAGAACGCTCTTCAGCCTCATTTCAGCCTTCAGCCTTATTTGTTGTCTCCTCGTCTATAGATGGCTAATGGCAAGCTTCTCGTTTCATTGCAGGTCTGTACTAGAGTGCGAGAAGCTGGTGAAGGAAGCTTATCAGAAGAATGGCCTTGTTTACCGTGAGAGCGGCTCAGAGGATGAGGGAGGCGGAGGAGGTTCTCTCCCCTCTGAAGTTATAGAGATAGATGATGATGATGATGATGATGTTATTGCTGTTGGGTGTTGTAAGTTTGATTAATTTGTCATGGGAAAAATACAACCATGCATTGGTAAAAGTTTTTCACTCATTATTATATTTTACTGTTTTTAATTTACTCAACCAGTGGTTCCCCCACACAAGACATTGACTCCCTCTAAAGATCCCGTGGTAAGAGATTAATTAAATGTTCACAATAAACAAATTGTTCTACATTTCTAAATTTAATTAAACATTTAGACCGTTTTTTTTTTACTTCTTATTTTTTATGTTGTTTATGGAATTGTTTTTTAGCAGCAGAAAATGTAAAATTTATGTTGAATTTGACCACATTTTGAAAGGATTTTGTGCAGTTTAGGATAAAAACATTAAGAACACAATAGAAATGATGAATGCTCTGCCTTTAATTCTTTGCCCTATCCCTATGAAGTCAAAGCAACACTGTTACCTGATCTTTTTTGTTAAAACAGTTAAAGGAAGCTTCTGCGGTTCTGCAGAAAACCTCCCACCAAGTGCAGAAGCTGGTCCAGATAGTCACCAAGTCTCCAGCATCTGCTGCGTTGCTTCGATCTCCAACACAGCTCTCTGCTTCTTCAGGTGAGGAAACACTAATAATCCTGCTTCACGGTTCTTCTTGTCATCTTCCTCATCTTGCTCTCATTTGTGGCATTTCTACCTCCAGGTATTCAAAGCTCAGCACCGGCAGTATTTGTGTCTCAGGCCCCATCCCAAGGAATGACCCAGCCAAGTCCAAACATTAAAGAAGATGAGCTCAAAATTGGGATGAACATTCTGGGAAAGAAACGCACCAAGACCTGGCACAGAGGCACCCTTGTTGCCATCAACCCAATTGGTTTGTTCTTTTCTCCAAGTTGCTTTATATTTGCATGTAAATTCTTGTTGAAACACATGATTTTCAGTTGTTTTTTTTAACTTAAATCATTTATTTTATATCTGGTGTTTCTGCCTAAAATCAGGAGGTGGGGTTTACAAGTATAAAGTGAAGTTTGATAAAGGCAAGAGTCTGCTGTCTGGAAATCATGTGGCTTTCGACTACAACCCCACCCTGGAGAGTCTGTTTGTTGGTGCTCGAGTAGTTGCCAAGTACAAAGATGGCAACCTTGTGTGGCTGTATGCAGGAATCGTAGCAGAAATGCCCAATAACAAAAACCGCATGAGGTTGGTGCTCCAAAATCTTCAGAGCCCCTCTGCTGTCAATTGTTCAGATAATTATTGTTTCTGTGTATGTTATGCAGGTTCTTGATCTTCTTCGATGATGGCTATGCATCATATGTGATACTTCCTGAACTGTATCCAGTTTGCAGACCTTGTAAGGGACACTTTCCCAGATTTTATTGATTAAATAACACATTTTTGAGGAAGTGTTTAAGAAATAAGAGCTTTCTTATTTTTATTTTACAGTAAAGCACACATGGGAGGATATAGAAGATGCATCTTGTCGAGACTTTATCGAGGAGTATATCTCCGCCTATCCCAGCAGGCCAATGGTGCTCCTCAAGGCTGGCCAAATTATCAAAACAGAGTGGGAAGGAACCTGGTGGAAGAGCAGGGTGGAGGAAGTGGACGGCAGCTTGGTCAAGATTCTCTTTTTAGTACGTCTGCCTCTGAATTTTTACCATTATTCTTTTGTTTTGTTGGTTAAAAAAATCCTTAAAAACATGTCTCAAAACACCCATTTGGTCCAAAAATTCTCTAAAATGCAATTTTACTGACTTTTAATAAAACCTACCTGGTTTTGTTGACAGTCAAAGGAGCTCTCCAAGGACCTGCGGCTGCACATAGTGGCCGCTCACAGTTCAGGAAAGAGCCATAAAAGCCATTTCTACATTTTTTTTTAAATCCAAGGGTTACGGTGCAAAGTCTTAAAAAATACAAGATATGTCACCATTGACTGTATATAGAGAACTGGACGTAGTGAGTGTAACATCACCTATAGAAAATGCTTTATTTCCGACTCCAGCAAACTGAAGTCAATTCTGTTGCCATTTTTCTGCGATACGGACGTCGTCGTTTGGAATCAAATGACATTGATTGGTCAGAGTCCGTGTGAGTAATGTTTCTAGGGCAACTACTGTCGCCAATCAAGAGTAAGCTTGTTCAAAGACCACACCCCTTCCACTAAAAACAGGCTCGGGAGAATCTGTCAATCAAACATCTGAGGTGGGGCCAGTGGGCTCCCCATGCTTTTACTGAGTGAGGCATCTGATTGGTCACTTTATAACTTGAATAACTTGCGATAAAGCAAAAATATTTAGGATTAGAAAGAGCATGTTAAAAAAGGTATCAGAGCAAGACTAGTTACTCTGACAAATAGAATGACTGACTATTAGCTGTTGATTTCTCAATAGGAGTCTATGGGATTTCGGCTTTTTGGAGCCGGCGGGTACTTCCTATTTGGAACGCAAAGGGGGAAGGGGTCGCTCTGTCCAGTTCTCTATATACAGTTGCTGTGTGCCACACAATAGAAAATATCAGAGGGTGTGGTGTAAATCCAAAAGTGACACCTGTGCTGGCAGGTAGAAAGGAAAAAAAATCCAAAGATCAATTCCAAGGCCGTGGCTGTGAATGTGGTATCATCTCATGGCAGACAGAAGTTGCACAACACTGAAGCTGATCTTCTGTTGTTTCAGGATGACAAGAGGAGTGAGTGGATCTACAGAGGATCCACCAGGTTGGAGCCCATGTTCAACCTGAAAATGACCACAGCCAATACCCAGGAAAAGAAGCTGGCTGGGCAGCAGAGGACGAGACCAAACATGGGTAAAGTTAAACCCCCATGTAGATATAAGCACAATAGGAGAGTTAATGAAAACAAAAAGCTGTATAAAACGATCATATAAGTCACATTATGACATATTCTTGATTTTTAGAAGGTTTAGGTATTCACTTTGAGTAAATTTTTTTTTTTTTTTATTTCCCAGGAGCTTTGCGGACCAAAGGTCCAGTAGTTCAGTACACAGGGGTGGAACACGTTGGAGCTTCTCCTGTGAAAAGTCCCCAGCCTTCATCTACTGAACCTGTGACTCCACAGCCTCAACTGAGTCCACAACCACAGCAACCTCAACAGACCACACAGGTCACGATGACTGCTCAGACCACACAGGTCACACAGATCATTCAGACCCCCCAGCCTCCACGTGTGGAGTAAGTATTCTGATAAACAGGATACATAATTACTACATCGAGTACTGACAGCACAATTGTTTGGAGGAAAAGTGATCAGCATCTTAAAGTGCCTGACTTCCGTGTTTATTTATGATGATTTGTAAGATTTAACAGATGTCTTAACATATAACCTAAATATTCTCGTTTGTCCTTTGATGTGTTAAAGGAATAAAACTCAAATGGCAAAGAAAAGTACGTCTCCATTTGTTCCTGGAGTTGGAGGCACGCATGCATCCAAAATCCTGCAGTCCTTGACCTCTACTTCCACTAATATTACAAGGTAAGTTGCTGTTTGTTTTGTAATCAATTTCCTCCACAGTCTCACAGATTATTAATACAGGGTTAATATTAATACATCCCTGAATTTGTTTTGTGGTTATAAAAAAAATATTCTTCGAGGTGATGCTAAATTTAGTGGAGTCCTTGATTTTATGGTATCTTGCAGATTAGCAACATTAGGGAGGGGTTAAACTAATAGAAAACATGTTTGCATTGTTTTGTTTAATCGTTTACATTTGGAGTGTAACAGAAATAAATCAGCAGTTTTTACTGAAGAAGTGAGAGTTTTCTTTGTTTTGCTATGCCAGCCACAGGCGTGGGATTAAAGTAAATGTTAAAAAGATAACATTTTGTTGTGAAATCAGTAAAATTAAAAGTTTTAAAAGATTTATGGAGTTTGTTCTATTATGGGGTGACCTGACAGATATCAACCCAGCTCATATTAGTTACTGGCCATAAACAGACCCATTTATTGTCAAGTCAGTACTGTTATTTTGTGCAGCTTTTATTTCTTTAAGGCGCTGAATTCTGTCTCCAGCGATGCAACAGTCACTGTGATGCTTGGCAGCCTTGCAGGGGAGAAAGGGATTCGGCTGAGATTATTCAGCACCTCAGCTATCAGACAAAAGGGAAAACTCAAAAGTCTTCATGATTCTTTGCCAAACAGCATCTGCCTTGTACATTTTCTTTAAAATATCCTCCAGAAAATGTATTCACTATTTGCTTCTCTGAAATACATGCAAAAATTATCAATATGAGCATATTTTAATGTGAATTTAGCATTTGTTTAATCTGTGGAACATTCATCTGATTAATCTAGTGTTTCTCTCCTCAAATATCCTTAAGATTATATTTTATATTTGCTCCTCAGCAAAAGGACAGTCCTTCATCCTCAGTTGTTATTTCGCAAGTTAAAGAAATTATTTTAATTCTTCTAAATTTAGCATCCAGTATTTCTGTGATGAAGACAAACAGCTAGCTAAATGTCAAACATTTGGCTGTCGCAGTGTCGCTGACATGTTGGGCTCATTTCAGGCCCCTCCATTGTGTGGCATTTCAACAGCACTCAGTCTTTGTCTTTTCCTGGAGGTTTGATAGTGAAGTAAATGTCCCCTCTTTTACCATAAACTATAGTTTGTTGTCTTTTAAGAAATGCAGATGTGGATTTTTGCATAAATAAATGCTCGTTAATGTGTGCTTTTCATTAGAAGTGGCCGCTTGAACGCGTGTTGCAGAGGGGGATGTGAACGTAGCTTCAGTCTCGGTTTTTGCAGCAGTCGGTCCATTGTTGTGATCTGTCACCTGCTAATGTGTTGTTTTTAGTTAACCAATAGGAAACAATAACACAAAAAGATCCCACATTTTGAAACAATCAGATTTTAATTTACAGAAAAATTCAAACCAGCAAAGATGATTCTTTGTGAAACGCTGCAAACATCTCCTATTTTTACTGCAATGTCATGGAAATATAGAATGAGAAAAATGTAGGATTCAAATAGTTTGTAAATCGTTGCATTTAAAGTCAGTTTAAACAAATTCTGCTCTTCTGTGCCTTCACTTATCTTTTTGTCTTCTTATTCACCCACAGTGCAAAACTTGTGAGTTCTCCAATTGCTGCTCAGCCCAATTTTTCGTCGTTGTATCAGAGACAGCAGCCCACTCTGCCTCCTGCCCCCCCTCCCATTCCACACATGGTGGCCACCATTCCCACGCAGGCCTCATACAGAGCCCCAACAGACCGCATCTTCTACCTGGCCCATAGCTGTCAACCTGCCTGTCTGAAACGGGTCAGACCAGCAAAGCCAGACATACACAGAGGCAAGAATCCCCTCCTCACACCTTTGCTGTACGATTTCAGACGCATGACAGGACGCCGTAAAGTCAATCGGAAGGTAAACTGCGAGTACAGTGATTATGAAACTCAGGGGTTTACTGAGGATGCTGATGAACTTGCTTTTTTATTTGGTCTCCCAGATGTCTTTCCACGTGATCTACAAGGCTCCATGTGGGCTCTGTCTGCGCAACATGCCAGAGATTCAGAACTACCTCTTCCAGACCCGCTGTGACTTTATTTTCTTGGAGATGTTCTGCCTCGATCCCTATGTGCTCGTAGACCGCCCCTTCCAGCCGCAGAGGCCCTTCTATTACATTCCAGATATTACTGGTGGGGAGGAGGACATTGCACTTTCTTGTGTGAACGAGATCGATAACACCCCTCCTCCTAAAGTCAAATACAGTAAGTGTTACTTTAAGGTTTAAACTCATCTTGTTTTCTAATTTAGCCCACACGATTAGGTTTAACGCTAAAGGGAAGTGATAAAAATTGTTTTATTTCAGACTAGTAAGAAAAAGAATATATAAAAAAAATGTGGATCCCTATTATAGTATTTAAAGTCCCACTTCAATCATCCTTTGAGCTATTTTAAAAGCTTTTCCAGTGGTCTTTTAATTATGATTATGCTGTTTTTAGGCTAAATTAAAAAAAAAAAAGAATGTTGTTTTCTAGGACATCGTTTCTGCAGAACAGTGTGAGTTCATTAGAAAATTCGCCTCTGAGTTGTGGGTGTGGCCCGTGCAAGTGTATTTTCTATGTCACAAATAAGCTTTTTTTCAAATGTTTTTTTTTGTCTTCTGATTCACATATTTGAATAAAGAAACACCCAGAAATGCAATTTGAAGCTTAATTTTCCTAATATATGTCCTTTATCATCAGAAAAAAGGCCTCAGAAACACAAAGAAACACCATTTTCATTGGAGTGGGTCTTTAAGACCTCGGGCACAGCTTTTGCTACTGAGAACACCTTTATTTGTGCAATCACAGGTGAGTCTCAGAGTACCAAAAACTGACAGGCCATCTTGTTTTTTTAAGGTAAGGAGCGTATTCCAGAAGATGGAGTATTCATCAACACCAGTGCTGACTTCCTGGTTGGGTGCGATTGCACAGACGGCTGTCGAGACAAGTAAAGCTGCTCTCTCTCTAAAAAGCTTCATGTTAGGAAACTTTCACACAAAGTGCCATGTGGTCCAAACATATGTTTCTCAATTACAGGTCCAAATGTTCCTGCCACCAGCTGACACTTCAAGCCACAGCTTGCACACCGGGGGCGCAGATCAACCCAAATGCTGGATATTTGTACAAGCGGTTAGAGGAGTGCCTGCCAACAGGGTCAGTCACTGTGCACCTATTTGGTTTTGTCTACACCAATTCATTTTCTTCATGTCTTGGAGGTATTAATGTGTTTTTTTTTTTTCCTCTTTTCTCGTAGGATCTACGAGTGTAATAAAAGATGCAAATGTTGTGCTCAGATGTGCACCAACAGGCTGGTGCAGCACGGCCTGCAGGTCCGTCTTCAACTTTTCAAAACCCAAAACAAAGGCTGGGGGATCCGGTGTCTGGATGACGTGGCTAAAGGCTCATTTGTCTGCATTTATGCTGGTGAGGAACAAACCTAAAGCCATACTTAGAGGGGCCGCACGATCCTCTGAAGGCATAAGTTCCTCTTCTCACTCTTTTCTCAACAGGTAAAATCTTGACGGATGATTTTGCTGACAAAGAAGGTCTGGAAATGGGCGATGAGTATTTCGCCAACCTAGACCACATTGAGAGCGTGGAGAACTTCAAGGAGGGCTACGAGAGCGAGGCCCACTGCTCAGACAGCGAGGGAAGCGGCGTCGACGTTTCCAGGATGAAAATCCAGCCATCTGCTTTAGTGTCGAGCAACAGCGGAGGTCGCCATCCCAGGAAGGGTGAGTGTTAGGTGAAGACAGCTTGTCGTGATGAGGAGGTATTCCTGCTCACCATGTGACCATTCTACTGTGTTTGCTCCGACAAAGCTCACAACTCGAGCTCATCCAGTGAAAGCGATGATGACGAGGACAAAGATTCAAAGAGTGAAGACGAAAGTGACAGTTCAGATGACACTTTTGTCAAAGAAAACTGCTACACTTCCAGTTCTGTGTGGAGGAGTTACACAACTCGCGGCCAGCTTAAAGGCAACAAAGAAGGTAAGGTAAATGCATCTAAATGACAATTAGTCATTGTGCTAGCAGTGCAATGTTTAGATTAATACCAGAGCTGAGTTAAACAATTTTTCTGTCTAAAATCTCTTATTCCTTAAATGAATAAACTGTTTCCTTCAATACTTTAGCTCAATATTTTTTCCAGTTGCTTGTGTTGCTCATCAGAAAGGCAGCGCTCTGGCCATCAGTAAAACTCCCTCGAGTAACTCCTTTTATTTAAATGTTTTTCATTTAGTCTTCTCTTACTTTTGCTGGTGTTTCTCTAAACTAAAGAGTCTGCAGTTGAGTGAATGTCTTTGCTGTTTTGTTCCTCCTGCCTCAGGGAGTCAAGACAGCAAAGATGGAATGAGCGTCACAGCCAGAGAAAAAGGGGATGACAACCCCCCGGCCATGCCCGAGGAGACGGGCAAAAGCAAAGTGGCTTATTGGCTAACGAGCCAGGGGCTCAAGAAGGTAAGTTACAGGAGATGAAATAAAAACTATCCAAATGATTCATGCTCCTAAGATGTTTCATGTGTTGAAGATGAGTCATCTTCTGACCTTCCATAAAAATGAAGCAGCAAACCTTTGTTTAATCAGAAATCTTGTTTGTTCATTGTACGTGATGACTGCTAATCAAGCTAACGCTCCATTTATGTTCCCCTTAGGAAACTGGCGATGGCAAGAGGTATGTTGAGAAAATGTTGTTTCAAACTGGGAAAAAATTGTTTTCTTTTGTTTCTGTTTAAGTCAAAATAACATTAAAAGCCATTTATTTGAGTTGTTTTTTTCTTCTTTTAGTCAGGCAAAATCGGAACCAGGAAAGAAGCAGGATGTGATGACTCTCTCAGACAGTGATGATGTTCAAACCATCAGCTCTGGATCTGAAGACAACAAGGAGAAGGAGAAAGTCCCTATAGGTAACTGAGGGAGTTGTCATCAAGGAATGGGGTTAAACCCTTTACAGCCATCAAATAGAATAAAGTTAAACCACAATATTTATATATTTATGTTTTTAATCATGTCAGAACAGAGTTTGACTCCTGCTAATGTTTTTACAAAGTACATTTTTGCAGAATATTTTAAAATATCAACATTTTTGGATGTTTTTTATGAAGTAAATTGTGTACATGGGCAATCATTAAAAAGCCAAAGACATGACAGTTGTGTGAGTTACTTTTCTAGGTGTCAATGCGCATATCTCAGGTCTGTTACACATTTATTCTGAATTTCTTTTGCATTTGCCCGAAGCTGCCTTCATTTTTTTTTAGTTTCTGGCTCAAAGTGTGGAAATAACCTAAAATCAAGGGGTTTTTGGAAACCAAAAGTGATCTTCTTTTAAGGTTTCTATCCCTTAGAAATACTGAACAAATATCTTATTTGCATTTCAATCACAACTTTTTTAATGAAATGCATGAAACTATCTGAAAACCAATTTTCCGACCAGATGTTAATATTTGTGCTCCACTGATTTCTGCAGCTTCTCTCCTGCTGGTGTCTGCGGTGTTCAATATTTAACCACTGAGGTTGTGCTTGCTTATTGAGGGTGGTGCATTTTTAATAGAGAGAAGATGGTTTTGATGACTTCAAGAAACATTTATTTAATTGTCTCCCTCCTGTGTAACCCTCAGGTGTGCTCAAGAAGCAGGTGGCAGTGAAGTCCACTCGTGGCATCGCCTTGAAAAACAGCCACAGTATGATGGTGAAAACAGGTCCGGGCGGAGGTGGCGGAGGACCGGGAGGCCAGGCAGGGAAAACTGGGACGTCAGGACAAACCACAGGAGGCGGAGAAAATGCTCCCAAAAATACCCGCCTGTTCTTTGATGGCGAAGAGTCCTGCTACATTATTGATGCCAAGTTGGAGGGAAATCTTGGACGTTATTTGAATGTAAGAAATGAAAATGTTGCTCTTTAATATGCATGTTTGCATTTAAAATTGAGCTATTTTGACACAATGTCATCTTTATTTTTTGATGTTACAGCATAGCTGCAGTCCAAACCTATTTGTCCAGAATGTGTTTGTGGACACGCATGACTTGCGGTTCCCCTGGGTGGCTTTCTTTGCCAGCAAGTAAGTTTGGATCTGACTCTGTTTTTGAAGGTTCTGTTGCACAAAAAAAAAATCATAATTAAATATTCAATGGGAACACTTACAGTAAATCAAAAGATGATCAGAGTGGGGACTTTAAATTAGACGATTTCTGTCATTCATTTTGTGTCTTAAAAAGCTTATATGATGAAAAGGAGAGTCTGTTGACTAAAAAGCATGGAACTCGGCAGTTCGTTGACTCCCCACTTGATTTCCCTTCCCGTGTTTTTGGTGCAGACGAATCCGGGCTGGTACTGAGCTGACATGGGACTACAACTATGAGGTGGGCAGCGTGGAGGGGAAAGAGCTGCTCTGCTGCTGCGGGTCCACAGAATGCAGAGGAAGATTGCTGTGATCCATTAGAAATCATCTGTAGGGAAACAAAATATACTTATGTTCTGTAAATATTTTAATGACTGTTTTTGTTTTTAGTTTTTTATTTTGGCATGTTTTCTTCATAAATTGTTATTAAATGTCTGGTTTACAACTTAATAAAATATCCTCCCTTTATCTGGGTTTGGGAAAAAAAATGTCTATTAACCAAATATTTCATTCATTCATTTTCCAATGTCGGGGTCACGGGGTTGCCGGAGCCTAACCCGGCTACTCATGGGCGAAGGCAGGGTACACACCTGGACTGGTCGCCAGTCTGTCGCAGGGGCCACAATCACACAACCATACACACTCACACCTAGGGACAATTTAGAGTAACCATTAACCTATGAAGCATGTTTTTGGACGGTGGGAGGAAGCCGGAGTCCCCGGAGAAAACCCACGCATGCACGGAGAGAACATGCAAACTCCACACAGAAAGGTCCCCCAGCCAGGACTTGAACCGGGAACCTTCTTGCTGTGAGGCAGGAGCGCTAACCACTGCGCCACCGTGCAGCCCTAACCAAATATTTAAAACCAAATAATGAGTGACTGTTTCTGCAGTTTGTTATTCCTCTTTTCGTGTAGTTTAACTGCTTAAAAAAAAGCATCCACATCCCTTCTTCTCAATAGGATGCATCAATCACCTATTTGGACTCTGAGCTCCAATCAGCTCCTCTCGCAAAAATAAACAACCTGAACTCCGAACCACGAAGACTCCGCTCCGACACGAGCTGCACGCGCTCACTCATTGCTGTAAGGTGTTTCTGACCATTTTTCTCGAAATGTTTTACTATCCAGCCGTTTTAAAGCGACACTCGGGAAATTTTTCAACGATCTGGTGAGTAAATAAAAACAACTTTATCCGAATCTTTTTACGGTGAGCTCAGTGGTTTTTTTTCGAGTGAACGAGCAACCGATCAGAGACGGAAACTCATCAATTTTCATTGATTTTTTGGGGACACTTTAAGTGACTGAGTATTTTAGACATGTATATTAAACACATTTTTAAATCATTAAAGTGTGCTACAGTTTTCCAGAACCGCGCAGACTAGTGAAATCTTGCTAGCGAACCGATGCAGGTGCATCGGTTAAAAGGGCGGAGGGTAAACAAAACAATGTATTTGAAGTTCTGCTAGGAAAACCAAATCACTTTGAAGATCAAAAAGGCCCAGAAAACATCACAATCAAAACACTTTCCCTAGAAATTTTTGTTTTAATTTCCCCTCATTTTAAACCGGAAATAGTATTTAACAATCGGAAATTTCAATATAGAGGGCAAATAAACCGTTTTTTCTCTAATATTGCATGATTTAATTACATACGCTGCATAGTATTATATGTATTCATTTAATTGCGGTATTTTTGTTTGATGCCAAAAAGTAGGGCTTCTATAAAACCGAATCCTTCCGATTTCAATCTACAATTCGATTTAAAAATCCAATTAGTCATTGTATTGTACAGCCAATTATATTTGTTCATGAGAAAATCAATTTCTTTGACTAATGAATTCAACTTTAATATGTTTTTTTTTTTTCCAATTTGAACTCCACGCATAAATTTGCGTAGAAATTAGCGTGGAGAAGTGGATTAAATGAATCCGAACCAGCAGATGTTTTACATCTGCCAAGAATGATGCCAAGAACGGCCAGCAGAGGGCAGCCTAGAGGCGTCAGTTTAAGTGAAGAGAACATTTTCACCCAAGGATTTGTGGTTTGTAAGTACGGGAGAGGATTAGGGCCCAAAAAAGTGCGATGATAAAATCCCACTTTGGAATCACGGTCAGAATTCTGATTTTAATTCTAAAGTCAGAATTTCCTATTGCCCTTTTTTTTCCCCTTCTATGGCTCTAATCCTCTTCCGTATATAAGTTCTGAGACTAAATGACAATCTAATCTGTACTATTGATAGTCCTTTAAAGAAAAGTATTTTATACTGTACATTTAAAAAAAAATGTTTTTGAGATTAGCTCTGTTGAAATACTTTTGTATTGACTTTAACAAGATAAATAGTCCATAAAAAAGTGGAAAAAAACCCTCATTACTATTTTTTTCACTAAAAGTAATTGCACACAAGCGTATAATTCCCTCTACAATGTCGAGGTTTTCGCAGGTTTATTTGCTTTTTGTGTTGTATAATGTAATAAAATAAGATAAAGGGGGCTGTGTTGTTGTCGTCATTGAGGAACATCCTGTTTGCGTATTTCAGGCTGGTCGCCACAAAAGGCATAAAAGTTCCTCGACGGGATTTCCTGAAAGTAAATGTCAAAAGCACCTGGTAGGTATTGTCTATTGATGGATTTCAGTGGAATTTTGTGCTGTTAAAAAATGGAGTCGTCCTGCAGCGATGACATCATGAACTACGTGCTGGAGCGGGTCCCCCCACCTGGACCAGGTCTGCCAAAACCCCGCTTCTCGCTCTACCTGTCCTCGCAGCTTCAGTATGGCGTTGTGGTGGTTTACCACCGCCAGTGTGCCATTCTTCTTGGTAAGCAAACATCACAGAGAAACTGATGCACACACTTACTGCTCTTCAGGTGATACCTCTTTCCTCTGTCCAGAGGAACTTCAGTTGATTGTCACCCATCTCCTGAAACAAAGAGACACCCAGAAAATCGACTTGGATGACCATAGCAGGTGAGGTTGTCCACTTGCGTGCTTAGGCA
This sequence comes from Adrianichthys oophorus, assembly GCA_036245035.1. Classification (NCBI taxonomy): domain Eukaryota; kingdom Metazoa; phylum Chordata; class Actinopteri; order Beloniformes; family Adrianichthyidae; genus Adrianichthys; species Adrianichthys oophorus. The sequence continues at coordinate 10,548,140 of BSAI01000207.1, read as the reverse complement.
TCAAAAATCACCCGCCGTTCCTGTTGCTTAGTCTCTTTCACTTCTACCAGACTACCTGTTCTCCTGCCAGACGGCGTGTCTCTAATGGAGGAGACTGATGGAGCTCTGGATCCTTTGTTTGGAGTGATGCACCTTCAGGACCCCATGCCCAGCCCAAGCGCCATAATACAGGTAGAAAAAAGGACTATATCTACTTTATGAGTAAAAACTAAAACGTGTGTAAATAACTCACTGACGTAGAGGTCAACCAACAGAGAAAAAAAAAAACAGAAGCTGAGTGTTATAAGTATCACCTCCTTTGTTTTGAAGATGACTCGGGAGTTTCTGAGAAAAGCTTCACCTGAGCTTCCAGAGGAAGGGAGTTCATCTGCTTCAGAGCTGGGAGGAGGTACATTGTTACATGGAGATGTTAAAAATAATGCATGCATTCCAGAGATAATTCATTTCAAGCCAAATTCATTAATAAGAAGTTTTCATTCTATGGCATCTCAATTGCTTAAAATGTGTCGATCTCTTTAGTAATTTTATTCATCAAAACAAAAGGTAAAGTCTCATTTTATTTAGATTCAACACATTCAGACTGGTTTTTCAAGTGTTTTTTTCACCTCATTTTGATGATTTTTGCCCCAAAAATCCATAAATAGTAGCATAGATGTAATAAATATCAGAGAATCACAGCCATATTTGCTGTGAAAACACTTGTCTAAAGTTTTTCTGGTCTTTCAGTGCTTCAACTTGTTGAACCTTAATGGAAAATTAGACCCAAAAGCGTTCTGCCTTGACAGTGTGGTAACTTTTGCATTATTTCCAAAGCGTTTATTGGATAAAAAGATCTGGAGTTGATTTTGAAGTGAAGCATTTGCATTTGGAAGCCGTTCAACACGCACTCAAAGCAGCGGCACTTCTGTTCCCTGCTGTAATTAAAATATATCCATCAGAGAGATGGGGGGGCGTTAGGAGCAGCCAAGCCAACAGTAGTCAGATAAAATAATTCACTGCTGAGCTTTTTCAGCCTGAACAAAGCCTTCATGGACAGAGACACACTTTAAAAACAGAAACTCCACCTGTAGATCCTCTTTGAGCTGAGGCACCTACATTAGGATCTTTACTGAAAGCATGACGATGGCAGAAAACAAACACAGCTTCGCCTGGCTGTTAGCTGTGTGTGTGTGTGTGTTAATGGCTGAGATGCTTCTCTGTTGGATAAACAAAAAGCAAAACAGCGAAAACAGTCCATTAAAAATACAGCTCTATACAGATGACTAAATGCTCTGAACGTTGCCTGATATGGCACCAATTAAATGAAAAGGAGCCTCAAACAAACAAACAAACAGGTTCATGTTTTCTTCCATTTTTATTGGATGCCACGAAGTGATCCAGAACGTCTATAACATGGCTTTATGATTCGTATTTTTTTCGTTACCTTTAAATGACACAATTCTTAGGCAAATTGACAGAAAAGGGGGGGTAGTGTGGAATAGCAGGGACTTTTAATTTGAAATAATTCACTTTCTGTACAGAAAGTAAAGAAACTGTCATGTCAGGTGACTTTTTGAACCCAACATTGAAATGTTGTTGAAAATGTTCAGAAACGGTAAAAGGTTAAGGGTCAGGGAGGCATTCAGAAAAAGAGCTGTGCATCAGTGGTCAGCCTCTGCATCCTCTTAAATAACTTAGTTGGCTATAACAATAGCTTTTGGAGCCGGTTCCAGGTTGTGGCAGCACCAATTATTTACCTGCTTTCTTCTCTTCTGCTGAAAAGCAGCAGGTTCATAACGCTGTCTGGTCGGGTCTCCACAGCCCTAACCGTATCTCCAGAAAGCATCACTCTGAGGGAGGCGGAGCCAGTCACCATCCCCGCTGCGGAGGTACAGCTGCCCGGAACATTGAGCAGAAAAGCACCATATAAAGGCTTCACTGACCACCTCTCTCCTCTGCTAGTTTGAGGGCGAGGATCTTATTGATCACCTTCCAGATACTATTCATCTCCTCCTGGCAGAAACAGGTCACTTTCCAGGAGGTGCGTTTTCAAAGAAACTGATTCTGTTTCCTTAGAATTTTCAAAAAGGTGACTCTTACTTCTGATCAGAAGAGGTGCCCAGAGAAGAAGGGATCCCAGAAGAGCCGGAGCTTCTCAGAGAAGGAATCGAGCAGGAGAAGGACAGGACGAAGGAGCTCACAGCATCCACCACAGAGTAAATATATCCTTTCATGCACGAGGAATACCTCTGCCAAAAAGAAAAAGCATCATTCTGACACCTGAGCTGACTGTCTCACTGCTGCCAGACTGCAGAAGACCACCACCTCCAGTGAAGACGCCATACTGTCACCCCAGGAAGAGCCAGGTCCTCCTGTAGGAATCCCACGGCCTCCCGCGGGCCAGATGACCCCGCCCTCAGGGCCCGGACTCCCCTCGCCTCCATCCGCCGCAAAGGAACCAGAAGGCCGCCCTGTGAGTCTCACCTTAGAGGAGCAGCAGCTCACGGCTTCTGCTCAAAATTTGGTTTCAAATGTCAAAGGATGTCACCTCTGTTTGTCTCCAGTACTTTCAGGACCTTTTTGGACACAACCTTCTAACCATCAAAAAATGAAAGATTGTGTTTCAGAAGGGAACAAATAAGTAAATAATTCTGAGAAAACTAAAAGCAGACTTTGTTTTTAATCAGAATTCATTGAACTTTGGATGCAGATTGGATGTGGATTTTGGATGATTGGAGCAGAAAAAGGCTTTTTTTCTGATTGCAAAGCCACAAAACTCCTCCTTTGTAACTTCTCGCTCCACCAGGATTTCCCTGCAGAGGTGAGGGTGGAAAAGAGGAGGAGGAGGCAGCTGGTTTTTTTTGACCCAGAGACGCAGCTCTCCCAGGAGGAGCAGCAGCAGCGCATCGGCAACCCTCTGGTGGATACCAGACCTCCCCTTCTACTGATGCCTCCCTCTCACCGGACCCTCCCCGCCTCTGAGCTCTTCAACAACCCCTGCAACAGTCAGTGACACGCCTCCGGGGGGCGCTCTCACATACCTTTGAGAGTAATTTTTTTTCCTGAGTTGAGTTTCTAAAGGTTATCAATACCAAACCACTTTTTGTTCTTGCAGCCTTGCCCCGTGAGGTGGAGTTTCAATGGCAACAGGCTGCTGTGATAACACCTTTGCCAGGCTCGGATCTCCAGGTCGGCGAGCGAGGCCCGGAGTCCACGGACTCGGAGAGGGAGAGAGAGCCTGAGCCGATGCAGGTGGAAGACGGAGAGGAGAGGCTTGAAGTGAGCCCCAGAGAGGTGATGGTTCTTTGTTTCATCATTTCTGAGAGTCTGTGACGGGACTGTTGACATGACTCCTCACACCTGTTTCAATGCAGATCCTCAGAGAAATGCCGGAGCCGGAAACGATGGACGTTACAGGTAAAATGGAAAAAAAGACCTTCACACACACACACAAAAGGAGCTCCTTTCGTCATGTGTCACCACAGACATTTTAAGGCTCAAGAAACGTCTTCAGGTCTTTTCGAGGAATCAGATCCTGGCAAGCTCCTTCTTAGATCGAATAAATAAATCCTTTTTTGCACGTGTCTGTGTTTGCAGATCAAGAAACGCTGCCGCTGGAGGTCTCAGAGCCTAAGGAGGTGTCTCGAGAGATCTCCCCTGTTCCCTCAGATAAAGAAAGGTGGAAAATGCAAACAAAAAAACGTGTGAAACAATTTTCTTAAGTCAAACTGAAAGACAGGTTTTTGTGTTTGCAGTTCGACGGTCTCCAGGTCTGTGTCTCTGCTGCAGGACATCCCAGAGGTGATGGATGAGCTGAGTGACAGAGAAGAGCCTCTTGGGTAATCTTAGTCCGTAGATAAAAAAATGGGTTTTCATTTGGACTGTGGCGTTGACGTGTTCTGATGCTTTTGTGTGCAGGATGCTGCCTGCAGTGGAAGAAGAGCCTGTACTTTTCCAGTCTCTTTTACCAGCTGACATGGACCGTAGGGCCGTCAGCGGCGTTTTCCAAAGGCTGCTGGGTAATTTATCCTCCAGCACGCCCCATCGTTCAGGCTGAAACCATGTTTATGCTCCCGCGTCAACACCATGGGAAGCCTTCTCATTTGTGTGCAGTCCTTCAAAAATGACATCAGATTGTCTGTTTTTCCGAACGCACTAAAGTCAGGCTTCAAAAATGGCCACATACCACTCTCATGTGGTTTGACTTTGACATTTAAAGCCCTGTGATTCAGGGACTTGTGTGATAGAAACGTTACAAACCCTGTCATGCTTCACAGTTTCATGACTCCACGTAAGAAAAAAAAAAAAAGCCAAAAATGTCACACTGGCAAATCCTCTGGGTTTGAAAAAGATGATGAAGATTATCCTTCAGGTTTTACATCCAGTGACATCATTTCAGGTTGAATCCATAGACGTTGAACTCTGACATCACCTGCAAATAAATAGTGGTACAGGCGACTTCTTGTAACACTTCTGCCGTTTAGGCGATCAACACTTCTCCACTTTAGAATCCGCTGGAATTATGCTGGCTGCATAAACAGCTGAAAAGTTATGTCCAAAAGTATGTTATTTAGGCGACATCCCCGGTGTTAAAGGGCTAACCTGGCTTTTAGTTAGAATCTAGAAATACATTGATTTACGCTATTTTATTTCATTCATTTATTTTTCATATGTTTTATTCAGTTATTTATGGGACTATATCTACTTTTTGATTTCTACCTGTCCATTTAAGTCTATTTATTTGATCATTTCTATCTGCTTTAAATTTACACTTTTTTTCTTGTGTCATTATTGGGGGGGGGGGGTATCTGTGTGTTTTATAATTTTAATTGTTTTAATCCTGTAAAGCGCTTTTTAAATAAAGTTTGATTCACTTCTTTACTGGGCACACAATGCAGAATTGCTCCTTTCTGCAATCTGTCTCTAGTGGTCGTTTGAGGAACTGCAGCATTTGGTACTTCCTGGTTGAACAATGTTGGGAAGTTGTCTGAAAACTCTTCCGATTTTGCCCGGTCCTCCATTTGAAGCGGCATCTTCGGGCCAGTCTTCCTCTTTGCTTTTGCTTCATGTGATCTGACACTTGTGTACGTTTATTTTGGGGTAAATTCCCAGCCGTCCACTTTTTCGTTTTTTTAAAGGAACGGTTTTGGTTCCACGCAGACATAGACGCCTGACTGATGGTGTCTGCTCTGTCCTTCCTCTGTAAGGTCACCACATCTTTGCAGAAGTTTCTGAAGCTGACTGAACAACCTGTTCTTGAAATTTCATCTTAAAAAATCTTTAAGTTTTCAACTCTTCCTCTGGAATGGTGGCGTCTCAAAACCTCTGATGTTTACAAAGAAAAAAAGCCAAATTTAATTCAAATCCTGAATGTTTTAAGGGTCTAAACATTAACTGTCAGTTTGTTCTCTGAAACTAAGCGTCATAATCCTGATCTTCTAAACAGTGATGATTGCATTTTTGTCTAAAGTTCTCGTGTTTGTTTACAGAGAACCTGTCAGCCAGGAAAATACAGGTGGAGCAGAACCAGCCTTACGGAGACATCCTGATATTTCCTGGATCCAACTTCCAGGAGATACAGTCGTCTCTGTAACCGTCCCAGAGTCAGAACGCCATCAAACTCCCGTGTTGGACTCATGACAGTCAAACAGCGTGTTTGAGGGAATTTTTCAAGTCAGGTTTAAATGACTGAAAAACATGAATGAATGAAGACGGTTTTTTCTTTGGTTACGCTAAGGATTTTAGCTTTTGCATCGTTCCATCTCGTTCACGTGACCAACAAAGTTTCAAAAGCATTTTTTTCACATTTTATTGTTCGATTTGGGACATTTTCGATGAGCTTTGTTCCTGTCATGCTGCACGCATCTTGTGTTCTTTTGATAAAATAAACCAGAAGTTTTCCTTGAGTCGTGTCCGTTCTTCCTGTAAAGCAAAATGCTGCACCAACCAAAGGAGGACAGGTGGAGCAGAATCTAAGTGAAGGTTTTCAGGAGGTGCAGGAAGGAGAGTTGACTGAAACCAAATCTGCCTCCTGCAGCTCACACATCTTGATTCTCCTCTCGGGACTTTCTCATGGGGGTTGTGACCAGAGTTTATTATTAGCACCTGTCTCAGCTCGCCCTCTCTTGTCAGCTCATTTCTACACGTCTGAGTTTGAATGCATTTCTGCTTTCTTTTCTTTTTCCTTCAACACGGAAGTTTCACTTTAATTCCGAGTTTTGCTTTGGGTGGATTTAGTGGAGCTGGAGTAAAAGTCTCACTGCTGCACTTGAGACTTCTGCTGCAAAAGACACAGCTGGGACTTTTGATTCATTTTATTTGCCACTTTTCCTTCCTTCCACTTTTAATTTGATTGTCTAACATCTTTAGCCTCTCATCTTTTTTGCTGCTTTAAAGAAACCTCCGTCCATGAACCTCTTCTTCACACCAGCTTTTCCACAGCAGATCTGCTTTTCCTAAAAATGGGGAAGAAGGAGCTGCTGTCTCTGTTGAAGAGTTTTCTGGACTGTATTTGCCTCTGCCTGTCTGTGAGTATCACTTCTTCCTGCTTTTCCTGCATCCGCTTGCTTTACTCTTAAGCTTTACTATGTTACATTTAGTGCTTTTTATTTTATTTTAATACATTTTTATTTCCAGGCCTGATGTGTTTATCTAGGTCAGAGTCAATTTTCAATGTATTTAGTGTCAAGTGCTCAACATCTCATTTACTTCCCATGCTGAGCTTCTGATATTAATAACAGTGGATGGAAATAGAGCCTCTCCTTCAAAGAAGCCAGAAATCTGTTATTGACCTCCTTTAGAGCAGGCTCGGGTCACCCGTATCCTCAACCCATCAGCTGACAAATCAGAAATAAAATCCAGAATTTCTAGTTTTTTGAATCGTTTTTGGAAATGTTACCAAAAAATTCCAAGGATTTCTAGAAGCTTTGATGCCATGTTACCACAGGGTGAAATTAAATGTGTGACTCTGGTCCTGGGCCAGCCAATATTAGAGCAATAAAAATGTGATATTGATCGTTTTTGATTAGAATAGAAGGCTTTAAAATCTCTGAAGCACCTTTACATTTTTGTTTCAAACTTGGAAAACCCTATAACTTCATCAGATCTCCAAAATTAAAACAAAAGACTCTAGATTGGTTGTAACTGTATTTACAGTGACAAACAGAAACCAGTCAATAAGCATCAATTACAGCTACAGATCTGTTCATTTGTTTTAAAAAGAATTATCTTAAGAAGAATCTTGTGAGAACTTCACTTCCATTACTCATAGTTACAGAGATGATCTTTATTAGTTTGACTTTGATGGGGTCAAAGGCCATAGAAAAGCTTTGTTTCTGAAAAGCTTTCTTTTCTTTTTCTGGTGTCATTTAATGCTGGCCTTGACTGCTTTATAGCAATGATCATTCCAATATTAAGGCATGGTGGTGGTATTATTATGGTCTAGAGTAAGCTGATTCATAAACACTTGGAATCATTGGAAGGCAGCTAAGCAAAGCAGATCTCAGCATGAAACATTCAGATTTAGAGATCACTTATTTTTAAAGAGATTTGTTTGCAGAGAAGATCCAATTTTCATTTGACAATGTGCATCTCATTTTTCTCATCCAGCTGTTTGTTGAGGTGCAAATGAGTAAAAGTAACAGATTGATGTTTTCTGTTCACAGCGCAGCCGCAGTGAGTCTCTGAGCAGGGATGAGTGGGACGCTGAAAACGGTCACCTGATCTACAGAAGTGGGGATGTCCTGGAGGACAGATGTGGGTTTTAGAACCTTTTGGAAATTAAACTTCAGATTAGAACTCCATTTTATTTGATCTGATCTTTTTCTTTTCCTCACAGATGAAATAATCAACACTTTAGGTGAGGGGACCTTTGGGAAAGTGGTGCAGTGTTTGGACCATGGCAGGTAAAAGGTCTTAAAAGTTGAGCCAGTATGAAAGGTGGTTTTTTTTTTTAAAAACACAGTATGTGAACTTACAGAGAAGGAACTCAAATCGCACTGAAGATCATAAAAAACCAAGAGAAATACAGAAACGCAGCCAAACTGGAAATCCATGTTTTGGAGAAAATCAGGGAGAAAGATCCGCTCCACAAACAGTAAGTCTTCTGTCATCTTGGTCACTCATTTTATTTTAAATAATAACTTTTCGATGCTATAAATTCGCATTCTCTTTTCTACACCCTCAAAATGCTCCCCCAACCAGCCACTGTGTACAGATGCTGGAATGGTTCAACTACAACGGCCACATCTGCATCTCCTTTCAGCTGCTGTCTCTCAGCACTTTTGACTTCTTGAAATCAAACAACTTCCTGCCTTATCCACTTCAGCAAATACGACACATGGCAAGCCAGATCTGCCATGCTGTGAGCTGTGAGTGCGGCACCACCCTTCTTCCACCCCTCTGAATCAACCAGATCAGTGTCAGGGATGACGTGAAAAGGGCTTTCAACAGCTAATGTACGGATGAAAGAAGAACAGAAGGGTGGCTGAGGATTAGACACCTCCTCAAAAGTGCATTATAATCAAATTTAGCACAAAAACACAACTTCATTTGTTTGGGTTTGGGTAAAATATATTAGTCAGTATGGAAGTTTAGTTTGTTATTTTGATGATGGTATTGGTTTAAAGCGTTGAACTCCTACTAGAAAAAAAAGCAAAAGCTCTTTAAATCTTTAGTTGTATTAATTATGGGTTTGTGCATCATAATTAACTCATTTTGTATAAGAAGAATGCGTAGAAAAACGTTAAAACAGGTTGCTGCTTTAGCATCAATTATTACCATTAAAATTGAGCCACTTTGACAGGTAAAAAGATCTTAAAAAGGGTAAATATTTGTAAACGTGTCGAATATTTGCATCTCTTCTTCCTTTTTTATTGAGTTTATTTGACAGGGACTATGCACAGCAGCATTATTCAAAGAAAAGATGCTTTGGCACAAACTATAGCTCTCAGAGCTAATTTCTATCTGCAGTCCCCAAGACACAAGAAATAACAATTAGCATGAAAACAATGCAATGTGATTACATAAAAATTGCAAATATGTCATACTAAAAAACAAAAGAGAGGGAGAGAGACAATGTAAAAACTTTTAAAAATACTACATATTTAATAATTTTAACATGTCTGTTTTGTTAAAAACATATTTTATTTGTTTTCACACTGATTTTCTTTTAGTTTTTGCATAATTTTAAGTGCGTTGGCCGTTTGTTCCACTCAGTTACAGCCCTGGTGTCAGATATGCTTTTGTGACCATGGGAACGGACTGAGTCATTCAGATTTGCTGCAGGCTGCAAAGAGTTAACAGATGTGTTTGCATCAGAGCAGAGCCTTTGACCAGCCAAACATTCAATTTTAGAAAAAAAAATATATAAAAGATATAAAGATATAAAAGAAAAACCACAAAAAATCTGCTATGTTTATTCAGAAAATGTTACAAAGCCAAGTTCAGAACATTGGTATTGAACTGGCACAGGCGGTGTGTGTGTAGATTGTAAAAGGTGTCTGGTTTTGTGGTGTACATCTGACTTCGATTATGGAGGTGTTATCAAGTGGGTGTAATTGCAGTGACTTTATCAGCAGCAGCTGGAATGTGCACAGATGGAGACACTGTGAATAAGCTGCACTGCAGGGAACAATAGAAGTCACTAAAAGTTTTGGCAGCATGCACAAGGATGATGAATGTCTACAACAGCAGAAATACACTCTCTAGGAATTTACAGCTAAAACCTAGCTAACTCTAGATTTATTGTTAGTCTATCTGATGTCTAAATGTTTATTGTAGCTTGCAACTGAGAGAGAGAAAAGAAAATCAACAGAAGAGGAGCTTGGCTCCTGATAAATGTTCTTTTTTCTTCCTCTTTTATCCTATCTGCAGTTCTCCATGACAACAAGCTAACTCACACCGACCTGAAGCCTGAGAACATCCTGTTTGTCAATTCCGGCTACTCCCTGGTATACAACGCAGAGAAGGTCAGAAATAGCTGCAGGCGCCAAGCCTTTAGGCTCAAAGCAAATTGCCTGATACCAAGTATGCAGGGATTAATGATGAGCGGACTACCTCAGAGATTGATTTGTGCTTGTCCAGTTACATGCAAATTTTCTCTGCAGAGCAGGGAGACACCCACCCAAGTTTTCTGGTTTTGAGGTCACAAATATATCCAGAAAACCCTGCAGGCTCTGTTTGTGTTTTTTTTTTTTCAAACTAGTGTTTCTACATTTGCTGATTTTGTGATGACATTAATTTGCAGCAGCTGTTTTATTTCAGGTGGTAGAGAAACAATGTTTTTTATTCAAATTTCATCAAAAGATGTCCTTTATGTTAATTCCTTGTGTCTCTCTGAACATGTTTTGTTTTTTTCTGTATTTTCAACTTTTTTATTGAAAAAAAACTGCCTCCTTGGAAAACAGTGCATCAAATGCCACGGTTTCTATAAAAAAAATTTATTTAAATCGCAAATTTTTACATTCGAAAAATTGCTAAACAAAATAAAAATGTGTGGTATTTTTTTAGGTTATTATTAAAAACCAGTAAACTAAACCAAATAAAAACAAACTTAAAACACCTCATGAAACAGACACAAATGCAAAATAATTTATATTTCAAAAGTTCCAACTTTAGTTTGCTTCAGTTTGATGCATTGAGCGCTTCATTGTTGGAGTGTCAGTAATCTAATAAAGCCACCGTCCAAAACACCAAAAATAAAGATCACAGCACGACAACCTATGAATGTTACCATGCATCTGCTTCTTTCTATGTAGAAGTGCAACGAAAAGAGAATCAATGACACTACAGTGAGGCTGATTGACTTTGGCACTGCCACCTTTGACTATGAGCACCACTCAGTTGTCATCTCTACGCGCCACTATCGGGCGCCGGAGGTCATACTAGGTAAGAGAAGTTGGTTTAGATCAGGGGTCTGCAACCTGAGATCCATTGTGACTCTTTGGTTGAAAATAAAAGAAAGTTTTAATTTTGAAAAGTAACTGTAAAGGAAAAAGTAAGTCATGTAAAAACATTTTAAAAAAAATCACTGCTGACATCAGACTAGCTAATAATACGTTTGGTGCATTGAGATGATCTTATGTGACACATCTTGTCTTTTATTTTAAAAGATCGTGTCATGTGTGCCTTTGTCAAAACTTATTTCCTATTTAGAAAAAAGGCCATTTTCTTTTTATGTTTATGCCTCATTTATGCAAAAAAAAAAACAGTTCATTGATATTTATCAAAAAAGTAGCAGTAGCATAAATGCAAATGTGGGTTTTATTTTTCTAAAGGGTGAAGTAAGACTTTGTGGCTCCTACTAGGTTGTGAGAAATAGAGCCAAATGGCTCCTTATGTGTTGAAGGTTGCAGACCCCTGCAGTAACCAGTACTCTTTCTACATTAGTTAAAAAAAAAATCAACTTTCTGCCTCAGAGTTAGGCTGGAGTCACCCATGTGATATGTGGAGCTTGGGCTGCATCCTCTTCGAGTACTACGAAGGCTTCACCCTGTTCCAGGTCACGTCTGGCGTGTTCAAGCCAAGCTCAGCTTCAGTGTTGTTGTCTTTGATGCTCATTCTTCTTTCCACTGACAGACTCATGACAATAAGGAGCATCTGGCCATGATGGAAAGAACACGTGGGCCTCTTCCTCAAAGAATGATCCAGAGCAGCAGGTATCATCTCTCTCCACCTTGTTTCCACAGCACACACAGGAGCTCTGCTCATCAATATTCCTCTCTTTAGAAAGCAAAAGTATTTCCGTTCAGGTCATCTAGACTGGAATGAGAGCTCCAAAGCTGGACGCTTTGTTAACTCCAAGTGCAAACCATTGAGGGTAGGCAGATGCAGTCATTAAAGCACATGCTATTTATTTTTTACTGTGTACAAAAGGTTTTTCTTTTGTTTCTTGTTTTCCCAGAAGTACCTGTTATCCCGTGGAAGGGAGCATCACAGTTTTTTTGACCTCATGGAGAGGATGCTGGAGTACGAGCCTTCAAAACGCATTTCTCTTCCTTCTGCTGTGGAACATCCCTTCTTCTTGAATCAGTCAGGAAAACCTCAGGTGTGGAGGAACAGCTGGGACACCAGCAGATGACCTTTGGGTTGAGCACTGTTGGATAAGATTTGGAAGTTGACCCCAAAACTTTACTACCAAACATGGAAATTCATTTAACACAGGCAAATATTGGAATGGTGCTTTAACTGTGGTTAGAAATGAACTGCACCAACCGATGATGACAACAACAAAAGGATAAAACAGGTCTGAAGGTCTTAAACTAAAGTAAAAATCAAAAACCAAAGAAAACAAGTTACATTTTGTAAGATTTTTTTAGATTTCTGCAAACATTTAGTCCAAATCAATGAAGAGACATTAATTTTCTTACCACATTTCAAATCTTATGTCTTAATATTTTATTTTATTTTATTTTACAGTTTGAACGTATGAAAATAAATTTAAAAAGGTTTTAACTAGGAGGACGCTAACGATGAAATTCAAGGAGGTCTCTCAGCCAATAATATAGTTTAAAATCATTTTAATTCAAAACTACCAAATTTAAATGTAAAACAAATACACTTTTAAAGCAAAAAGTGTGTCCAAAATAACTGGATGAGGACACAAAAACTCAGGGATTGTTGTTTCTATGTGAAATAAGCTACGGTGGCCCTGAAGTGCAAATCACATTAACAAATCACTCAAAGCAAAAACATTTTAAAAATTACAACATAAATTTAAAAAGCAAAATAAATAATAAAAAGCAAAACAACATTTTAGAAATCAAAACAAAGTTCCAAAAATTGACGTGATTTGCACTTCAAGGCCAAGGAAATCTCAACCTTGACAGAAAACAGTAAATTTGCAAACAAGTGCTGTCAGTATTTTTGTTACCAGTTTTGCATCAGCTGTGATTTTTGGACAATAAATGCATTTATCAAACATCATGTTTGGAGTTTTTTCTTGATGCATCCTACAAGTCAGTCTCATGTAGGACACGCACACGCTAACTCGCAGGCCTCTTCTCTTTGACGTGTTGATCGAATGCAGCTCAGAGGAGGGCAAGGTCACAAGGCTGAAGGGGGGAACGCTTTCCAGGTTCTGCAGCCTTGGCCCCACTCGGGGATGCTAAAAATGCAGCATGGAAACCGGTGTTTGTGAGGACAGCTCTGTTTTAAACTGGACATTTTGTTCCTGATCATTAACAATGATACAGTTCTTTAACACAAACTATTAAAAACTATTCAATGAAAAACAATAAATTCTACAACAAGAAACGTTATTCAGCTGTAAAAGAATTCTTCCGTTAATGTTTCAAATCATCATACCAAGTTTGAATAGAGTGAAATATAAAAAGCTAGAAAGTTGGTCTTTGCATTTTTTTAGTGTTTTTGTTTTAAACTTTTTTCAGATATTTGGGCTAAATTTATTTCACGACAAACCACAATTGTTTTCACTCATTTTTCTAAATAGATACTCGTGTTCTTATCTTTTCTTCTTTTTTATGAAGTTTTATGGCGGATGGCACACAGTGTGAAGGTGCATTACCGCCACCTACTGGTATGGAGTGTAGGTCATAATGGATTAATTGCTCAACATATTAATTTAATTCTTTACCCTTACACTTTCGTGATCATCTTCCATAAGAATGAAATGACTTATAACAGGCAGCATTACTTAAATATCTGTAATTTTCGGATGTATTCCTTGTTCTGATCATGTAAGTCACTTCTGGTTTCTATTTACAACATCAGCTGCTTCTTGTTTGCTAACTATCTTTACTGTGTTTGAGTTTCTCGTTTCTGTTCTGCTGTTGTCTCTTTTTGAAAGACAAAAAGCAAACTAAAACTAATCTTTAAAGGGAAAGAAAAAACTATGAACCTTTTTAAAAAATAAACTCAGATATAATAATTAACAGGGTGAATCTGTGGTAAATGGGAACAAAAACCAGGTGAAATATTAGGAGTTTAAACACACCACAATCTAAATAACACAGACATCCAACCCAATGAAGGCTAATCCAAATACACAAACCCTCATAGTTTGTGCACTGGAACCATATTTTTTGTAGTTTTATTGTGTAGGGCGAACTGAAAAAAACACTGAACAGGAAAAAGGAGAGTGGGGCTAAGAAAGGTAACACCATAAACTGCATACCTATGGTGGCAGAATATATGTTTATCTCAAAATAGGTTTGTTGCTTCATCTATTTTAGTTTGAACTTGACTGGATTTGTGTTTGACATCCCAGTAATCATCAAAGAAACAGGAAAAGCAGGAAAGTTTTCCTGTTTGGGTTTTTCAATGCAACGCAATAACATGTAATGGAAGCAAATGGATCTAATAGTACTTTCATACAAACATGCGAGTAGCAATACACAATGGAAGGAAACAGCTCCAAAATGCTTCTATAATAGAGTTTCCCTTCCAACATGCGCAGCTTAAACTCAATGGGGTAGAAAGTATTTTTCAGACGTTCTGCAAGGTTTCCCACTTGAGAGTTAATGTTCATCAACATATGCTAAGTAATTCTTTAAAAATCAAACAATGGATTGTTTATCTACATTCCATCTCTCACAGTTGAAGTGTATCTATGATGAGCATTACATCTTTTTAAATAGGACTCTTTTAAGCATCAATGACTGTCAAATACATGTTAGCTGTATTTATGACAAACATTGTGCCGCAGTGAGTTTGTGTAACCTCTACAAAAGCATCCGTAAGCTCACTACAGAGTTTTCTTGTAAGCAAAAGTGATTTCAACGTTCAGTTCTAAGCCCCCATTGGGCTTGAAAGCCCCATCTCTGACCAATGCAGCTGAGTAATGTGAGCGTGCACTTGCATGACTCAGACCATGGGGTTGCTAATCCTTTGACACAGTTACACTGCATGGACACATCTCCCCTCTGGGGACGAACGCTCTTAAGTCAGTCATGAAACTTTAGTGTTAAGATCTGCTTTAGTATTTGGATATAGAAGAAAAACAGCTGTTGTGAGCAGACAGTCAGGAGATATCAACGTATATTTGTGTCCTTGAAGGATGGGAAACACATCGTTGTGTGAGAGCGATGGAGGACAGAGGGCTTCAGTGCAAGGCGAACGGTCTGGAGCCACTTAACGGATTTTCAGGTGGATCAGCCTCCAACACGTGTCAGAGCGTGCTCGACACACTCTAACACACATGTTCTCATGCATGAAGAGGCAACAAATGAAGAAGAGCTTCATCTGTTATTTATGCTTTACTATCACAAGTGTAGATCATTAAAAAAACACAAGTATTAAAAATATCACGTGACAAAGAATATTTTAGTGTTTAGTAAATTTTAAGTTGGATTTAGGATACTTTTTTGCTTTTCTTTTTGAGTCTTGTTGGAGTGAGCTGTAGAATCACAGTTTTTGTCAAAAATGCCAACATTTTCAATCAGTAAACTGATCCGTCTATTTGTGAAGCGGAGCTTAAGGGCTGGAATAATCATTCTGGCAGAAATCAAATAGGTGTGAGCAGCAGTAGGACTGTTGATTACAGAAAGTGCATGAGCTCTCAGCACCAATTGGGGTGTTGGAGTCATCAATCATGTGCCATACTGAGATAAAGAGTGAAAAAGCTATCCAATGACATGCTAGTTTTAATGCAACTACATGAAACATTCAGAGAAAAGGGTCTTTGACGCTGTTTTAAACCTCAAAGGTTGTTCTCTGCACTATACATGTTTAAAGCTCTGTTATCAGAGCACCACCACAGTACTGTCCAAATTTACATAGAAATAGAAATGAAAGATATATAGAATTATAGAAATCAAATTATTATATCTTACTTTAGGCTCTCAGGAGCTGACAAATATATGGCAGATGAATTGCAGACAGATTTTCTTTTAAATTTAAAGACACTTGAAAGAGTAATCTTAAAAATGAGCAGACCTGTGATCATATTACTCAACAGGACATCAGCCAGTGCCTTTAAATCTCCATCACAGACACATGAGTCATCAGGTGCATTCCCTGCAACAGCTAATGAGATTCCCTCCCTTAAATCCTTTAATCTGTATTGAAGAGCAAGGGGATGTGAGTCTGAAGGAATGAGTGTAGGAAGCAGCCCCTGAAACTAGAAACATATTCCGTCCTTCTGTTTTAGTCTGGACGCACAGGTGCAGAACATCATCTGGAGTTTTTTTTTTTTACTGCTAAGGTTGACTTTTGTTCAACATAAGGCTTTGGGATTGTCCAAGCGGGGGGGGTGAAGGCCGCTTGGCTGCATTCTTCATCAGGATTCGGAACCAGTGGTCCAGCTGTGATCATCTGCATGGGCGAGGAAATTGTGGATGTGGTTGTGAATGCATCAACATCCATCAGCCATGTAAGTAATATTTGCTCTTGTGAGCTCAAGGGTTCTTGAGTTCACATCTTCATCTTATTCTAGATTTAAAAAAACATTTCCTATTCATGTAATTGGAGTTTAAGAAGATGTGTTAGAGCCTTGTCTGACTGCTCTTCTTGTCCTTGGCAGGTCTGGAACAGAGTAATTACTGTGCGAGGAGACACAACACAACATGCGTGAAGGAGAAAGCTTTTATATTTCCACCCACCAGTTAGTTGCCAACAAATTAGACGTGTAGTTGTTTTTTCTTTCTCCAAAATCTGCTCTACACCATGGAGTCGGTGGTGAAAAAGTCGCTGAGGAATCGCATCAGGACCCTGACCGGCTGCGTGACTGGGGCGGAGGACCGCAGATTACGTCCTAAACGCAGGAGGAGACAGAGCCGAGGTGGGGGAGGATGGAACAGCTTAGGGAAGACCCCTTCAAACTACTCTGCACAGCCCAAAGATCTATCAAGAACATGCTCCTATCAGGCAGATCTGGACAAAGAGAGGCAAGCAGTCCACCTTGTAGAAGTAGATACCCAGTAGAAAAAAATCTTCCAGAAGTCAAAGGCTGCTGGATTTGTGCATTAACACCCAATGGGGAAAGTAAATCATAAGAAAGGCTTACAGTTGTTCACCGCAGGGTGTGATTGTGCTTTGATAACAGAAAACTGCGGGAGACAATGATCGCCCAGAAGAATGCTGAGAGAGCAGCCGTAAGGGCTCACTTCAGGAGGAAATATCAGCTGTCAGAGGTTTGTGAAGAACAATCAGGATTTTGATATATGAGGCCCTGTGATGGATTGACCACCCATTCAGGGTGTTTCCTGTTCCAACTAATAGTGGTTAGGATAGGCTCCAGCAACCCTGTGACCCAGAAAGTGATTTGCAGGTTTAGAAAATGGAAAGATGGAAAGTTCTGAGAAGTTTTTTTTGTTGGAGAGAAACAATTGATTGCACATGAGAACTGGACTGAGTTCAAAACAGGAAGTACCCGTTGACTCCAAGAAGCCAAAATCCCATAGACTTCTATTGAGAAATAAACAGTCTTTCTATTATGTCAGAATAACTTTTTTTTAAAACGTGTTCTTGCTAATCCTAATTTTATTTGAATTTTTCTTCAGTACAAGTTATAAACTGTCCAATCAGATGCCTCAATAAAAGTATTTGAGCTGGCTCTCACCTTGAACATTCAAAACATTTAATTGAAAGATTCACAAGGGTGTGGATTTCCAACAAGCTCACTCCTGATGGACGAGTTGCCATAGAAACGACGACTCAGATGACTCAGACCAAATCGGACCAATCATTGCTTTGACGCCATCTGGCTCCAACATGGTGGTGTCTGTACCATGAAAAAATGGCGACTGAATTGTCTTCATTTTGTTGGAGCCAGGAGCAAGGTATTTTTTATGGGTGACTCCAGACTCACTCAGTCCAGTTCTCCTATACAGTCAATGAGAAAAACATGACTTTGAGGATTTTTAAGCAAAACCAGAAATGCACTTAAACTTGAAATGAAGTCCTTCTTGTCTCACTTTCTTTCTCAATTCAGAATCCCAAGGATAAACACCACCTGAGGTCTGCTGGTGGGAAAGTGTCGCTCCCCAAAGAGCTGTCGAAGATGATTCATCCAGAAACCAAAACCAAGGACGAAGGCTTCAACCTTCTGAGCGCTTTCCAAGGTCTCAGCTTCAGCACTGCAGCGCTCACACAGAGCAAACACAGTAAAACCCTCACGCCAACAAACAGGGAGTCTTGCAGAGTCATGTGATCAGCACCACATGTGTGAACATCTTAAATGTTTTCTGGCTTTACTACTTTACTGGAACATTTAGACATTATGTTTTTGCAGCCTTTAAAGATTATGGTGTTCTTTATGTACTGTCATATTTTTAAATATAAATATCTATTTTTAGATATGAGGCATCCGAACTAAAGCCTTGGTGTCACAGCCTAAAATCCATTTTTACTTCGCCCCATAGTTAAGAAAATGTCAGACATGACAAGATTACAAATGAATGAGTTTAGGTTTAATAAAAGCTTGTCTGATTTCATTTTTCACTTTGAGGGAAAACATTAGTTAAACATTGGAGCTGAAAAGAACAGGAAGTCCTACCAATGATGCTGTATTTCTCTCTTTATGCTCATTTTGCTCTGTTGTGGAAAATCTTTTTGGATCTTAGGTGTGCTAGTTCAGATTTATTCGAGACAAAGGAAGATGTGCATGAAACAAGTCCTTAGTCTTTGGTGGTTAGGCTCTGGGGTGATGACGCCTGCTTGGGTTGAGCTCAGCTCATCGATGAAAGAAGCTGGACAATGATGGTGGTGAAGGGCCAGACCATGCCATCCTTTCAGGTGGAGAACTGGGTGGAGGAGGGCACACAAAGCCTGCAGACAGATCCACGGATATAAGAGCAAAAATATGATCGCGATTGACTAAAAAGAAAAGGCAGCAGTTTGGCTACTGGTATAAAATGAATGGATTGATGATGACGTACCTGGAAGTGAGATAGATTTTCTTTACTGAAATTGCGCCAAAGCTTCACAGTGTTGTCATCTTTGTAATTTCAACACATATGTAAGTGCAGTTTTTTTGCAGCTACTTTATATTGAATTGTAATCCACAGTTATGTGTTTATATTATGGCATTGCTATGTGTAGATTCTTTATAACACCGTTGACACAAGTGAGGTTTACTCTTTAACACATGAAATGTCAAATAATCTCCTAAAATGAGATTTTAATGCAATCTTTCTTTTGTAACAGTTTAAAAGTTGTTTTCCTCCTCTGCTTATTGTCAGATCAGCCAAAGTCACAGCTGTTCTCTGTAAAACAGCTGCACTGAACAGTTTAGCAGATGTTGCTGTTTGTATTGAATGGATCCGACTGAGAGATCCATGCACAGGTCAGGAATTTCAGGGTCGCACGGTCATTTTTTAACGTCTAAACTTGTGACAAAACAACAGACTTTGATCAAGCGTTTGTTCAGAAACTAGTTTTCTAATTTGATTCATTTGAATGTATCCAATTTTATCCAAATTTTATATTGTTAGATTTGTACATTCTATGTTTAGCTAGTTTTTGTTCTGATGGGCTCATCAAGCCAAACTGAAGGTTTTTACAGTTTCTCTCTTACTTTATGAATTATCCATTTAACAATGATCTATTTCTTAGTTAAACACTCTTTGGTTTAAGTTTCAGTGAATAAAAATGATTTTTGAAACCTTGTTGGACTCTGTTTTATTCTGCAAGTGTGTTTGTTATCCGACTTTTGGGCCCTGTTGTTTTTCTCTTGAACTCTGACTCATCGATTCATAAATCTCGCCGTCCTATCAGTTCATCAGTGATAACAAACATCCAAGGCTCTGTTTGAGGTTAGAGGAGGGAAATAATGACCCCCCAAGAGACAACAACAAAGTTGCCACAATTCTGGATAACCTCAGCCAACACGTCTCGTTCGGACCATGGGCAGCATGTCCACAGGAGTGACTGCATGCATCCGAGCATCAGGCACCTCTGGGCCCAGATTTTTGGGCCCAGCTCAGCCAAAAGCTCTTTGTATGACTGCAGCAGGGACTGTGGTGGATGGAAAGCTGGAAACAGTGAAAGCAGTTAGAAAGAGGGGTGTGGATGGACGAGTGCGCAGGTTTGAGGAGATCCCTCACACGGGGAGGAACGGGTGGTTCAACCTGCTGAAGTTCTGGAGAGAAAATCGCTTCCAGCAGCTCCACAAGCACATGGAGAGGACCTTCAATGCCCTCGGGCCCATCTACAGGTAAAACTAAGCTTTCAGTTGGCGTTCTGGTGTTTACAGGATGAACATTTAAGCTTGCTAAGCTGCACTCACATTTCTGTGTGTGAATAAAGGGAGAAGTTGGGCTCTTTAAGCAGCGTGAACATCTTGCTGCCGTCCGACATCAGCGAGCTGTTTAAATCAGAGGGGCTGCATCCTCGGCGGATGACGATTGAGCCATGGGCAACGCATCGAGAGATGCGCAACCACCGCAAAGGAGTCTTCCTCAAGTCAGTTGGTTTTAACAGCTAGTGCTGTGGAGGTTTTTGTGCAAACTTAATTCACTTCTGAGGGCCAAAACTCAATAACTAGCCTGTATCAGATGAAGTAGGTTTATCTTAGTTATTGTTTGCAGAAATCCAAAGCAAGGTTGTTAAAAAAAAGTGCATCCAAGTGACGTGATGCTTGTTTTTGGGTTCTGTACAATGTTCTAACAATAAAGACGGTAAGAAAGCATTGGTGATCGGTTAAGATGGAGAATTTATGAAGAGAGAAAAGCAGCTGATGTAAGGTGAGGCTGAAAATGTATTCAACACAAAATAAGCTTTTTTTAGGGAGATTATATCTATTTTTTTTGTACAACCCCACACCCTTTTTTTCCATCATAAAACACAATAATTCAACAATGAAACTGAAACTGTCCAAAAACCTCAATTCTGAGTAGTTAAATTTAGTCTTTTTTTACTACAAAAATCCCAAATAATTGAATTAAACAGTTTTTATGTTTTATAATAAAGATTAAATGTATAGGGATAAAGTACAAATAAAAAAAAGGAAAGACAAGATCAAAACAGGCGAAGCTCCACTCCAAAAAAAACAAATGTTCCAATGATTTATTCCAAAAGATGTAATGACTATCAAAACTCTTGTTCTATTTGTTTCAAACCCAAAAATGTGAAATCCTTTTTTTTTTTTTAAACCTTGACATTAAATTTTCAATGAAAACTATGCTAATGAGGGGGGGTCTGTGTCATTCCTGCAAAACGTCAATGTGTTTGGCAAAACCATTGGTGAGTTCAGGGACTACTGAGGGTTAAGGATGTAAATAATATGCAAAAGAGTCCAGATGGGAGAACAAAGTGAGTAAGAAAGATAACTCGTGAGAGAAGAAAACACTTTTATTTGTTTTGCTGGAATAAAAAAAGAAGCACAAAATAGATCAAATATGATGTGACTTCTGAAAGTTTTGAGTCACAGCTAGAAATCTTGTCCAGAGAATGACTTTTTTCCCTTTTATATTAAAAAAGCCTTTGAGTTCTGATGAGTAATCACTAATGTAAGTCAGACTTTGTCAAAAAATCTTTCAGGATGAACCTTAAAAATGTACATTTTTGAGACTCTTCTGTTCACAGGAACGGCGAAGAATGGCGATCCGACCGCCTCCAGCTCAACAGGGAGGTTATGATGAGTGCAGCTGTGAGGAGGTTTCTCCCCTTCCTAGACGACGTGGCGAAGGACTTCTGTCGAATGCTGGAGGACCGAGTGGAGCGAGAAGGAAGAGGAGGAGAGGAAGCAAAGTGCAGCCTCACCATCGATCCAAGCCCTGACCTCTTCCGCTTTGCACTGGAAGGTCAGATGGCCGGTTTTTATCAGCCTGGTTTCTGTGCCATTCATGCACCCGGACAGAATTCTGCCCAGATTTAAACTATCATGTTTTAAAGCAGTTGTGCCCCTCATCCCTCCAGTTTTACAGGAAACGGTTCAGTTTCATGATCGGTGTGAGTAAGTCACATCTGCACACTTGTTGTCACCCTCCTCACCACAGAATGTACATATTCACCAAGAATGATTTCTTTTCAAATCTTTACAGGAAAAAACAAAACAATCTCCTTCCAAGCATCTATCTTTCTTTCCTGCTTTCAGTTCCAAATATCCGTGCCTTAAACCGAAGCCAAACGTTAATACAATCCTCCAAGCGTTTGTCCTTAAGACGTTCAAGGTGTGGGAGGTCAGGAGAGACGATGGTATTTTAAAAATAGAAATATTCAAAGCAGCTTTCCCTCTCCTTTCATCATGCTCCTTTCTCAAGTGTGAATCCTGGTGTGACTCAGCACACCGAACACTTCTGTCTGTACGTGAGTGTGAAGCTGAGGACTGACTCATATTGCTATGATCTAAATGGATCACAGCACACCAAGCGCGGCTCTAAGCCAGATTAGAACTTGGCCCACAAGAAACTCTATCCCAGCGGTTCATGTGAGGTTAATAGAACACATGCATGTGTGAGAGTGCCGCGGACCAGGCGGTCATGGAGACACAGATGGAGCAAAAACTGAAGGTTTGCTGCTGCAGTATGACTCAGAGGCGTTAATCTACATCCAAACACATCATCAGGATCAAAAAAGGCCGTGTTTTGGTTTATTTGTGTCCCTCTGAAGCAAACAGAGACTCTGAGTGTGTCCTCCTCGTGCTCATCCCAACCCTCCTCCCCCTCACTGTAGCCAGTTGCCATGTGCTGTATGGAGAGCGCATTGGCCTCTTCTCCTCATCTCCCTCCCTGGAGTCTCAGAAGTTCATCTGGGCCGTGAAGCAAATGCTAACAACCACTCCTCCACTCCTCTACCTTCCCCCTCGCCTTCTGCTTCGCGTGGGCGCTCCCCTGTGGACTGAGCACGCCACGGCGTGGGACCACATCTTCAGCCATGGTAGGAGAAGAGCAACAAGCTTTTGTTTCTATGGTTTCTTGTCATGACCCAGTCTCCCTGTCCTTCCCACAGCGGAGGCAAGGATCCAGAGAGCGTACCAGCGTCTGTCATCCTCTCAGGGTTCAGGGGCTGTGGCGGCTGGAGGCCTCTACAGTGGAGTTCTGGGACAACTCATGGAAAAGGGGAGGCTATCTCTGGATCTGATAAAAGCTAACATTACTGAATTGATGGCTGGAGGGGTGGACACGGTGTGTGTCTTCATATTTCTGATGATCCGTCTTGTCTTGGGTCTGCGTCTCTGAATCACCTTTCGTCCTCCCTGCAGACAGCGGTGCCCCTGCAGTTCGGCCTGTTTGAGCTAGGACGCAATCCGGAGGTGCAGGACAGGGTTAGGCAGCAGGTGAGGAGGTCATGGGCACAAGCAGGAGGTGACCCTCAAAAGGCCCTGCAGGGGGCGCCACTGTTGAAAGGAACAATCAAAGAAATTCTCAGGTAGTGAAATCCCTCTATGTTTTCTTTTTCTAAACTTGAAGCTAAAGGATAGTAAAATGTTGTTGTTGATGTAGAATTGTGATCTAAACCAGGGGTCTTTAAGGCCTTTAACGCAAAAAAAAAAAGGCATTTGGCCCAGTTTCCCACTGACCAAAACCCATTAAGAGCAACAAAGCCTGAGGGTTTTGTTTAGAAAAAAATAACTTTTCTGTTTTTGTGACCATTACAGTATTTGTTGATAAAATGTAGCATTTACAATAGCTGAATTATAACAGTTTTTTCATCTTTTACATAAAACTATTTTTGACAGCTGCACATACAAGGTCCTTCAAAATAAAATTCATATCAAATAAGATCCCACTGCTGCAGCCGATTTACTTGAATAAAAATGTAACATGAACTTTTCTATCAATATGACTTTAGTTCATCCTTTTTCTCCTTAAATAGCTTAAGGAGAATGAAAATAATGTATTATTTTAGTTACTTCTCTGTAAGAACTGTTTTTTATGTTGAAGTGGATTTTTCCCCACTGACAGCAAAGTGTGAGGGATTGAGGCAGCTCTCCCTAAAATACTGGGGTGATTTTGGGTGTTTATGGTTTGTATCAGGTTATACCCAGTAGGAATCACAGTGCAGCGTTACCCAGTCAAAGATATTGTTCTCCAGAATTACCACATACCAGCAGGGGTGAGTTTTTACCTCTTTTTAAAATTATTTTTTTCAAAGCTGTGCTTTTTTGGTTGGAGCTTTGCATTCTGACTTCAGGGCTGTAGTTTAAGCATCTGCTCCTCCACAGACAATGGTCCAAGCGTGTCTCTATCCAATGGGAAGGAGTTCCCAGGTGTTTGAGGAACCACTGAACTTTGACCCCGGCCGATGGAGCGGCAGCCGGGAAGAAGGGCAGAGAGGGGAAGTGATGGGCTTTCGCTCGCTTGCATTTGGGTTCGGGGCGAGGCAGTGTGTCGGCAGGAGGATCGCTGAGAATGAGATGCAGCTTTTGCTGATGCACGTGAGTGACAGCAGACTGCGAGGAAATCAAGACATACATATGAACCAGGAACCAGACAGACAGGAACATAAAAAAACAAAAAGGGAAAGGAAATACTTACAATTCCTATTCTTGTCTTTGTGATATAAATTGTGTGTTTAGGGTCAGATGGTGGTCAGTTTAAATTCTTGCTTTTTACCAGAATCTTGTCATTTTGCAAAGAGGGAAAGAAAAAAATACTGACTCAAATTTCAGAATTTTGACATTTTCTCAGAAATACCTGCATTTTGGGATAAAAGTCTAAATTTAAAAAAAAAATCAGATTCTGAGATAAAAGTCAGAATATTTTGAAGTAACTATTTGTTTTCTGCATGGCCTTAATATTCTCTAATAATCTGTCGTCATTTCTCTTTTTCTATTAATTCAGTTCTTTTAATTTCCTTTTTTTTTTGGAGCAGCAACTTTGTTTTTTCGGGAAAATATTTCTTAAATGACAAGCATTTGTGCCCTGAACACAGGAGTAATTTATCCTGTGACAGATTCTTACTTGGGCACAAACGGTTGCACAATCCAAGTTTAAATTAAATAACGCTTGTTTTTATTCTGGTAAAGTCAAGATAAATAAAGGATGAGTAATTAAAGCGAATGTTACTCTGTCAGAGTTTAGAACTTGATTTCAAAAGTGCATTAAAGTTGCATTAAACTGCATTCAAGTTATAAAAAAGAAGAAAACTGTTTCTTGACTTTCTTTTTCTCAGTTTAACAGCAACTTTTTCCCCCCTTTCTCAGATCCTGCTGAGGTTCCACCTGAGCGTGCCTTCCTCAGAGGACCTCCAGACCACAGCCACCCTGATCCTGCAGCCGAAGACCTCACCACGGATCACCTTCAGCAAACTTTGACACAGACAAGTGTCTTCACCGTCACGTGCTGTGTTCAACCACAGCTTTAAACCATATATACAACATTTCTATAAATTGTGACACTAAATAAAAACATGTCCCCACCTGCTGTGGATGCTACAATTTACGGCCATTAGATGGCGCTAAAATTCAGACATTAATTGATTGATGTGTTCCACCTTCTCACCTTCCATTGTCGATCTGCTTCAGAGACAGGTGGGTCATGTTCCTTTCCTAAAGCCACTGCTTTTTTTTTAGGTAGGTGTGCGCTCTTTTTGGATCATGCTCTTATGCAACAAAAATGTTTACTTTCCATTGATTATTTTTGACTCTGGCAATTAAAGTACTCTTCTATTTCTTTGAATTGACTTTTTGTTGTTAGAAGACCTGACAGTGCAGTAAAATAAAATGAAACGTTGAAACAGTTCATTAAATGTTCAGGTGAGTTGATTTTATTTATTTTAAAAGCTCAATCCAATTTACAAATGCTTGTGTTGCACTTTAACCTCCGTGCGTAAAGTGACCTTCGGCCCTCTTGGTTCATGGTTGAGCTTTGGCGTGCGTCTCACATGATAGAGCTGCAGGTTTCAGCACACAGCCGCAGAACAAAGGTCTGTTTATCCTTTAGCTAAAGATTTACACCCTCTGTCTGTCCGTCACATTTGTTCCCGACTGCACCTGAACGCACCTCTGCTAAGTTCTTCTACAAAAACCACAAAACTTGAAATGAAGACAACATAAACATAAAAATAAAATTTGAAGCCATCCTTTGGTGTTTTTGTATCTTTGTTTGTTTTAGTATTTTCATAAATAATCAGTCTGTCGTACCTCTTAAGAGGAAAATGCATGTTATATCATTCTAGCTCCAAAACCAGATATATGTAAAGTCCTTTCAAGTTTTCAAGACTGTTTTCTTGAAAATTGCTCCTTGTGTAGTCACTGAAAATGCTTTCATAGTATCACATTTTTATAACCTTTTATGATTTTATCTGGTCTTTAATCCGTTTGATTCAAAGATAACTGTAATATTCATTGCATTTCTTTGAGAGTCCTGCTCACTGTGCAGGCTCAGGAAACCAGCAGACATTTTGAGCAAAAGTAAAGAAAAAAAACTAGAGTTTGGGCCAATTTAAAACCTTTTTGAATATAATCTAAAACTTAAACTGATTTTTGTTTGAGCTTAACTAAAAACAACCAACTTCTTTCATGGATTTCATGAAATTATCTTTCTTGCAGCCACATTTTGACTTGTTTTTTCATCAACAAAATGACAAAATGCACTAATGTTATGTCGTTCATCTGATGTCAGTAAATACCACAAGTTCCTTAACAAAACAATCTGAACCATGACCAATTAGAGCATAAGTTTCCTCCTCACCTCAGTGAAAGCAGCCATCTTTGCACTCTGGAAAAAACAGGTCTGTTGACACAGAGTTTTTCCATTTTTAGCATCATTACAGTCCACTGAGTGCAAGCCACTTTTTTTTTCTAATGGCGTGAGTGGGAGGGGAGATGTGTAAGTACCGGTGGGGTTAGAGGGGAAAAAAATGAATGAAAGACTCTTTTTAGAAGTGCTATGAGACGTTAGCACCGCACTGACACGTGGAGGGAAAACGACAGAGGAGCAAATCCAGACAAACAGCACAAAGAAAATGGAGGGTCTTCTTAATGCGGGTAAGGGGATTTATGGTTTTTTGGGGTTCTCCTTTTAAGTGATTGACGCAGAAGGCTTCTACTCTTTGCTTTAAAAACCTTTCAAATGAGGAATACCTACATTTTCATTTAGAATTGTTTTGCAAACTTAAAGATTGTAGTTTTTTAATGTTTTCTTCTTTTGTGCCCAAGTCAATAATCATAAATTTCCCAAAACGTTTGATTTGTTAAATTTTTTTCCAGTTAATTTCAATAATAATAATAATAATAATAATGCTCAATTCAATCATTTCAATAATAATAATTACCAGGTTCGGGTCACTTCAGTGTAGATTAACTGGACAAACATGTTATAGAGGTGAGTTGTGCCCAAACATGCTGGACCAGTCAGGATCTTTCTGCTTTGACTAATATTTTGTAACTTTAGTGTCTTTGACCTGACCTTTTATTTAAACGAAGTTAGCCTTCCAGGAACGGTTATCGGCGTGTGTTTGCAGGTGGGCGCATGTGTTTCCATGTGTACATGTAAGGAGATGTGTCAGAGGAGAATCTCAGTGGGACGTTCAGTGATGTGTGCAGCAGCGCGGCAGAACTGGGTCACTGTAAGGTGCAGACAGCTAAAACGGCATGAAAGTACAGAGAAATATTCTTGAGATATTGAATCTGCGGTTATAGCGCCTAGAGTTCACAGAACCTTCAGTCACCTTTTTTTTTTCTTTTGGCAGTTTTGTAAAGCTTTGTCATTGCAAATGTGCTTTTTTTCCCTGCAGAGGACACAAACGTGTGAAATTAAAAATATGCCTTCAAACAGGTTTTTTTGAGGGCAATAAAATAATGACAGTGGCAAAACAAAACAACTCCCTTCTCTTCCTCAGAATTTATGGTTTCACAGTCTCCAATGTTAATCATCTTCATCCTCACCTCTCGGTTCACTGATGGGGTGTTTTGTGACCTTGTCTGTCAGTCTGTCCTCTCATCCTCACGGTCTCCTCTCGGTTCTTCCCGTGGAAGCAGAAAATGAAGGCTTGACCGACTGTGACATCCTTCAAAATGGATTTCATTGTTCTGGATCAAAGGTCTCCTCTGGAGCTTCAGATACTTTCCATTAAAAATGTGGGCTTCATTTCTTGGTTTGACAGAAGATAACTGACTCCTTGAGAGAATATTAAAAACATTACAATATTAGTTTACTGTAAAACATTGATTTCCTCTTATTTGTTGAGAACATGAACTAAAAATCTGATTAAATTCCCTTATTTTAACAGCAACAGTGCTTCCCTGGTTTACATTCTGCCTGACACGTTTTAAGCAGCCCACCTTTTGGGTCGCTGTCACGACTAAAAGGCTTATGTCCTGTAGGCAGATTTTTTTTAACGAGAAAACAGCTACCTAATCATTTTTCTGTCAGACTGCCAAATATCTCTCAGTAGGTTGGTAAAAAGCAGAGCAAAGATGAAGAAAAACCAGCCTTGGATTTATTTTTGTCAGACAGATGTGTGACTTGCAAAGAATGCTAATGTTGCTCTCTGTCTGGGGGATGTGTAATAAAAGTTTAGCCTGAGATGAAGAGGAAGCCGCTTTGTGTGTCCCTTTGTGTGCAGTGATGTTTATTTTTTTAACGCCTGTTGAGAAGCTCTCATTGTTTAAGAGCTTCTGGAGCAGAATATACTCTGAATGTGTGAGATTTTGACACTGAAACCACACGCTGCAACTAAGCCAATGAAGTGGGATTTTTTATGGGGTTTAATAGATGCAAAATGGACATTGGATTACAGCATTTCTTCTCTTCTTTTCAGTTATTTTCTTTTCCTTCCTGATGGTTGGTTGTTAAATATTTTGGCGTTGCTCTCATGGTTACACAGAAAGCTGGCAAAAAATGGTTTTGTATAACAAAACCTATTGAATTTGATAAATGTACATTAGCCTCACATCTGTAATCCAGATTCCAGTCGAAATACGGGACCGTACCGCTCAATGGAAATGAGGCTTTAAAGTCCCACGCGATCATCTTTAGATCTATTTTAAATGATTATGCTATATTATACGACAAAATCCAGACAGAAATCTGGATCTAGGACATAGTTTCTGCAGAGTGGCAGTAGTTTATTAGAACTTCACCTCTGAGTTGGTGAGCCCGCCCCACTTACCATCATCCATTTGTTTAAACTCTCCTACTAGCTTGCAGCCCCACACATCGTCAACCTAACAAAAATGGTGACTGATATCAGAGCTATCCAGCCGTACAGTTTTGAGCCAGATGCCAGCTCAGACGAGGGAAACAAAGACGTTAATGGATCTTTTTGTCTACAAGTGGATGCATCAGAATGGAGTGGAGCAGGGAGCTCGTGGCTTGCCGTTGTAGGTTATACGTCACAACTACAAGTGTTTTTCCAAAAGCTTTTTTTGTATGTTCCTGCATCTAAAAATGTGAATACAGGAATACTCAGGAATACAATTTCTTTATCTTAATGTTTTATTATATGTCCCCCATCATCAGGAAAATGCTACAAGAACATGTTAAAAGCGCCAAAAACACAGTTTTCATCAGAGTGGGCCTCTAATGTGCCTCATTTGTGATTTGCATTTGGAGGATCTGCTTTCATTGAGCCTCTTGAAAAGAAAGGAACAATAATAATAAGAGCAACTCCTCTTTTCAGTTTATCTTTTTTTTTTCCCAAAGGCAACATGCCTACTTTTACCTTTTCAAGCCTTTTCATTGCAGACAAAGCTGGCATTTTGATTAAACTGTGTGACATTTCTTTTCCTCTCCTAGTTCTTTCCAATAAAATCTGTCTAAAGTTAAACAGCTGCCTGTCATCATACATTACTCCCAGTTGCTGCAAAATTCAGCCTGAAAAGCATCGAGTCCCTTCCACACGTTCTTTTTTTCAGATGCTGTCTAAGAGCTTGTCAAACAGTGTTTACAGAGAAGTGGAGTAATGCTGTTTTATCATTAACTTGTAAGACAGCTGCGTGTTAGCATGTCAGTCTGTGTGAGACCTGCAGCTGGTGGTTTGTGTTAGCTCAGAGTCTATTTACGTTGTGTACCCTCATGGAAGCACTTTCACTTGACTTGAGTTAAAAAATCAGCTAAAAGCCAATCTGCTGGGTTTGATTTCTGTGTTTTGATTTAGCTCTTAACTCGCAGATTCATTATTTTTTCTAGCATATTTGGCATTTACGGGAGTAAAAGTTAATTTTTGGACAATAAATGGGCTTGTGTGTTTTAT
The DNA here is from genome assembly GCA_036245035.1 of Adrianichthys oophorus. NCBI lineage: Eukaryota > Metazoa > Chordata > Actinopteri > Beloniformes > Adrianichthyidae > Adrianichthys > Adrianichthys oophorus. The sequence goes on along the minus strand of BSAI01000207.1, from coordinate 10,518,122 downwards.
TTGTGATTATTTTTTGCTCATTTTCACATCTGCAGGAGACAGTAAAGTTTTGCATCCACTGAAAGGATGTGTCTCCACAGCTCGCCTTAGGCGCTATTCAGATTTGATGACAATGCCGGACTCCTTTATTCAGCGCCAGCAGCTCGATGCCAGCATGGCTGACACCTTCCTGGAACATCTGTGTCTGCTGGACATTGACCAGGAGCCAATCACAGCGCGCAACACCAGCATAATCTGCACCATCGGTGAGTGTGACAAATGTCTGCAGACAGCCAGGCTCGGATGCAAGTTTGTTTTCTAGCAACCGTTGTGTGTCATCACTGGCCACCTGACAGACAGCCAGGTCCCCGGTGGCCTTCAGTGCATTGGCCAGGATTGATTGTCAGCAATGACAGTTATCCGGAGCTCTGTCCCCCCCTTTTTTTTTTTAATCCCTCGTGAGGGCAGACTGCTAAAAACTAGGACACTGAGAGAGAAACATGAATTTTTATGCTGGTCTTTAACAAAAAAGTGATTTTTTTTTTAGATGAAAAACCACTGGAAGAATGAATGGAAAATGTTGAAAAAAATGGAATTGATTTTTCCCGGTGCTTAAATATAATTTCTTAATTTACCCTCTAATCATATGCACCCACATTTCCTCCTCCTGTCATTTTGGTGAAGTCAACATTCCTTGGATTTTCTCGGATGGACTGTCTGCACTTCAAAGAGGAGTGGGACCATCCAGCTCATAAAGAGTCACAGTCAAGACTGTACAGGGTGCATGAGCACACGCGGCAGACCTGACTCGTAAATGTGTAAAGGCATCACCAATGGATCAGTGATGTGTGGAACAACAAAGACTGCCGTTCTGTCAACCTCCGTTTCACAGACAGTCAAGCTTTCATGAAAAGAAAAATGCTCAAATCCATGGATGTCATGCAACATGTTTCTGTACTAAAACCAGCTCAGGTGCTGAAATTTCTGCTCATTATGAAAAGCCCGGATCAGAGCCGTAGAATGGAAAACCATCAGTCATCTGTTGTCTCCACTGCAAAAGGCAGGTTAGATGTAGATTATAAACTAATCCAACATTTGAAGGCGGTTACTTCCATTGGACACCGTTCTTAGAAATAAATCTGCATCAGGAGTTTAAAACATAAAGATGTTGAGCTTTTAGTGACGACAGTAAAAGAAAAAGGTTAAAAATACAGCTTCAAATTAAAAGATCTACTGATCTCCATCAAGCTACTTAGAAGAGGGGCAAAACTTTTCAAGAAGTCCAGATGCCATCATTCAACTCTAAGATAGCGTTACCTGGATGAATCTGAATCTTCATTATTATACATTAAGTCAGGGGTCTGCAACCTCTATTACTGAAAGAGCCATTTGGTTCAATTTCTTACATGAAGCCAAGAAAGAGACACAAAATCACTGTTTGGAAAAAATACTCTTTATGTTTTTCTGACCAGTAAGCCATTTATTTATAAAATGCACTTTTTAAATATTTGCAATAATTAAATAATTATGAATTTCTTTGTATAACAATTTTAAAAAGTTTTACTTTCAACAGCTGCACATAAAAGGTTCCTTCAAAATAAAATACACCCCGTGACACAAAGGGTCCTCCTGCAGCAGCAGATTTACTTTAAAAAAAAGCAACAAAGTCAAGCAAAACATTTTATATGCATTTTCTATAATCTGGATTTTGGTACGCTGTCATCCTTTTTCTCCTTTTGGTATTATAAACATGACAACATCGATGTAAAATCAAGTTTTTCTTTTTAAAGTAAGTCTTCTAAAAACAATTCCTAACATTATTTTTCTTATCTGACATGTTAAAGTTGTGAATGAAAACACTTAATTAATAAAAATAAATGACCTACAAACCCTTTATTTATTGAAATTGTCAGCAATTGTCTTCATAGTCAAAGAGTCACAATGGAGGGATGGAGAGCTGCATGTGGCTCCATAGCCTTAGGTTGCAGACCCCTGCATTAGGCTGTATTCATCAGGTTAATCCTGTTATTAGTACTTAATACTTTCATTAAAAGAAAAAAAGGCGCTTTTAAAGATTGGACGTTGGTACAAAAATTTTGTAAAAATAATCTGCATTTCAGATCCTGCTAAAATTGACTTTTACTCTAAACATCAATGGAACTGTTGACAAAAAAATATTGCAAATGAGGAAATGTTTCCTTTTCAGTTAGTTTATAGTTTATTTTTGCTTTCTTTCATTTTTCTTCGTATTTTGTCCATAAATGTTTAAATCAGTATCTGAGTAGCTTTTTCGTCTGTTCTTTAAAATGCTATTTGAATATGCAATTTTTATCCCTGCATGCTATTTTGAAGTGAGGCTTTCCTTACCTGAGTGCAGTTTTTGGATCCTTTGCCCATTTTGGATTGAGTTTCTTTATTTCTCAGGGCCGGCATCTCGATCAATCCAAAAACTGCAGGAGATGGTGAAGGCTGGAATGAACATCGCTCGTCTAAATTTCTCACACGGCTCTCATGAAGTTTGTGCAATTTCTTCTGAAATCTCTTTGTTCTCCTTTGCAGTTAAACCATTCATCACTTGGATTTTCTCTCTGTTGTGTTGATTCTATTTGTACATTTAAGTATCACAGCGAGACCATCAAGAACATCAGGGAGGCCGTAGAGACCATCACCTCTGATCCTCTGTATTATCGACCGGTGGCCATCGCTCTGGACACGAAGGGCCCAGAGATCCGTACGGGTTTAGTTAAAGGGGTGAGTGTCTGATACCTTCTCTATCAAACAGTCTAATGAAGCATCTACACGCAGCCAGGTGTAAGAGGTGCAGGAAGCCTATCGACTGCCTTGAGCTCCAAATCATGTTACACTTTGATGCTTCTGTGGGGAACAACAACAGCTGGGAGCGTGTGCTGCTTTGCATCGTCATCATCTTCTTATTGTGTTGTTATTTGTGATGCTGGTGCCCAACGTCTGCTTTGTTGAACAAATACCTCCAAGCAGTTGGGAGCCTCATCATGCCTTGATTGGATGATAAAACGCACCACATGAAATGTGATCTGCTGCCTCAGCCGAAGAACTCTGAAAAATCAGTTCAAGTGTTTAATTGGAAGATGTCTAACTTCTGTTTTACAGTCATTAATGACAACTAAACAGCCCGTAAACAGACTTTTCATACGCAAAAGTACTTTTAAATGGAAAGAACACTAGGACAAGGACATGTAAAGGTTAGATAAAAAACCTTTTTCTCTGAATGTACTACTTAAAGCGCTTCTGCTCTAGAGCATTCTTTTCTTCATGTGTCTGCTGGGATAGAAAGTGGACGAGGAGGTGCAGCTGGTGAAAGGCAGCCATGTTCGAGTGGTGACTGCTGAGAGTGAAAGAGACAAGACGGATGCGACAATGGTCTGGACGGACTATCGTCATCTGCCCAAAGTCCTGGAAAAGGGAAGCAGAATCTACATAGATGACGGCCTGCTGGCACTCAAAGTGTTAGAAATAGGTAACAGTGCAAGTCCAGAAATCCTCACAATATATAGCTTTTTCTTATGATTTTTAGTTTTTTAAAAGTCAAATGCATCTTCTTAAACAACCTAATTGTGAAATAACTGTAATTGTGACCATTTTTGCTCATTTTTCATCTCCTTTGACTCATTTTTTAACAGTCCTAAAAATGGCATCTTTTGTTTCTTTTTAGGAGATTAAATAAATCTTTGCAAAAAGCCTCTGTTTTTAAAAAGGTCTACTTGGATTTTACTTTCTTTTTCTTTTTTTTTTTAGAACTTTGAATACTGACATCTTTCCACTTTTTAACTCGTTAAAATGGAGATAACAGCAGTGATTACATATAAATTACAGTATTTCTAAAAAATGTGCAAATTATTTTGAGTAGTATTTTTGAGTTTCAAGTGCAAAATAATTTTTTGAGCACAAAATGCTGAAAGTTTGGGGCTCAAAACAGTGAAGGTTGCGCTTAGAATAATGGCACAAAAATCACTCCATATAAACTGTATAGAAGTTGAAGATTGTTTTTTCTTTGTTCTGTCATCAAAATAATCTCCCATGGATGGGTCACCTGTTACTTTTTTAGCTAAATCCTTCCCCCTTGGTGGGTTTCTGCAGGCTCTGACTGGGTGGACACGGTGGTGGAGGCAGGTGGACTGCTCTGCAGTCGTAAAGGTGTGAACCTCCCAGGATGCGACCTGATTGGCCTGCAGGCGGTGAGCGAGCAGGACGAGGCTGACCTGAGGTTTGGGGTGGCTCATGGCGTGGACATGGTGTTCGCCAGCTTCATCCGCTCGGCCCAGGATGTGAAGGATGTGCGTCGAGCTCTGGGAGATCTTGGGTCACACATCAAAGTTATCAGCAAAGTGGAAAGCCGCCAAGGAGTACAGAAGTAAGCCGCGGACATTTCCTAATTAATAAGACTGACTTCCTCTTGTTATCCTTTGATGTAAAAAACTTAATGGGGCTTTAAGAAGACGCATAAATCTACGACTGAAGTGAGCTGTGAGCCTGTGAATAAAATCCTGACATTTGTCAACTCCACATTTGATTTGGTGCAAGTTACTGCTGTTACTTAAAATATCTGACAAAGTTTTATGTGTCTGTTCTCTTCTTTTTCATTATATCATACATCAGTCTGAAGGCTACCAACGGTGTTTATCTACAAGTTGAATTCAGTGGGATTATTTATGATTTTTTTTTTTCGATGAGATCATTAGGAATACATTTTGCACGGTGTGAGAACATCTTTTTTTATTTTATGATCCAGCTGCATGTTGACTCTTATTTAAATTAGCTTCCTGCCTTTCATGGACGTCTTCCAGCCAATTTAGGATTAGATGAAAGCTTTTTAAAATAAGCATCTTAATATTGCTCTCTGATTTAAACATCAAATAAATTTTGTTTTTTGGGGGATTTATCCAGAGCTATAAAAATTATTTTAATGTTTCACATTTTATAGATTTCTAAATTTGCTTCTTCTGTTCTTTACTCCCCTGTTTTGTAAGTTTTGAGGAGATCCTAGCTGAGAGTGATGGTGTGATGGTTGCCAGGGGCGACCTGGGTATTGAGATTCCTGCTGAGAAAGTCTTCATTGCCCAGAAGATGATGATTGGGCGCTGCAACTCTGCAGGAAAGCCTGTCATCTGTGCCACACAGGTCAGAACACACAAACAAAAACCTGCGTAAGTGATGAATTATGCAAATGTCACGTCTGAACTACAGTATCAGCCAGGCTGATGCTCAGTGAGACAATTTAAAGACACATTAAGGCCTAACCTTTTGAATGAGACACACAATCATCTTGTGCAAAAACGCGGTGGCAGACACACAAACACACATTCCTGCAGCCATGTGGAGTCACAGCGCTGCTTGTTGATGCCGCTGCTCTTGACTCACAACGACAGCATTAAAACAAGTTTGCTTCTCAAGACTTGAGCTCTGGCACAACACCCGCACACGAACTCATCAGCCTTATCCCTAGAAGCTTAACTGCTCAGGCGACAGTGCAAGCCATCCCATTTTCCAACCCTCTATCTACCTTTCTCATTGGCTCACTTAGTTTCCGACTCATTGATCACAGAAATGGCATCATTGCTCACCTCAATCTGCTGCTCTAGAAATCTCTTCTCGTGGTTCTCTTTCTATGTTATGAATACTTGAAACAATTTGGACAAATGTAATGAATAATTCCAAACAGGTTTTTTTTAAACACTTTAATGAATAATTCAATTTTTGCTGTAAAAAGCTTGTTTATGATGTGATCATGTGCGATTTCTAGATGCTGGAAAGCATGGTGTCCCACCCACGGCCAACAAGGGCAGAGAGCAGCGATGTTGCCAACGCCGTGCTGGATGGAGCAGACTGTGTAATGCTATCCGCGGAAACTGCCAAGGGAAAATTTCCCTTGGAGGCAGTGGCAATGATGCACTCGGTGTGTGTGTGTGTGTGTGTGTTTGTGTCAGTCCAGAATGCCTTGCGACATCAGACCTTTCTGATGAGCCTCATTTTTTTCCACTTCTCTTCCAGATCTGCAGGGAAGCAGAGGCAGCCATTTTTCACCACCAACTCTTTGAGGAGTTGCGTCGCCTCACTCCTCTGTCCTCTGACCCCACAGAGGTCACTGCCATTGGAGCTGTTGAGTCCTCCTTCAAGTGCTGTGCTGGAGCCATCATTGTCCTAACCAGTAGCGGAAGGTAAAATGCTCATTTTCAGTGAAAATCTTGTTTTTTACTGTCTGAATTTAATTTGATATAAATACTGACATGCCCCCTTTTAACACCAAATAATATTTTCATGTTGAGATGCTGCACATTGCCTAGAATTAAAATAATACTTCACATTTAATTTAAATGGGTTTCCTGCAAGAAAACAGCTATGCTAACTACCAGAGAAAAACAGCTTTGTCCAGTCAAAATGTGTTGAAATCCACAAAAACTACAATTCCCAGAGCTCCATCCCATTCACATTTGGTATCACTGAAAAACCCCAAATTTCCTTTATAGATACCAATCAGAGCTCTTGCAGTAGCAGATTGAGAGATATAACAGATTTATAGATAGCTGCAGAGACCAGAGATGATACTTTTTGGTCATCACTTTAATGTAAATGTAATCTGTCTCAGTTACAGCCGTTACTTAAGGAAACCGATAAATTTTTATGTAATCGCGTCCTCCTAAATAACATCCATTCCAATGTGTAATCACTCAGATCGTAATTTACCTGCATTAGTAGTTTGGAGCGTTATTCATATTTTATAAATAGATTTAAAGCTGGTAAAGTTAGATTCAAAGTGCTGAATTATTCAGTGCAAGTATCATTCTCCAAATACTGGGCTTTAAAACCCTTCAGTTGTGTGTATATATAAATGATAAGACCAGAGTAAACACACCTTCTCCTCTTCCCTGTCTGCAAACAGATATTGTAGCTTTGTCTCTCTGCAGACCTTGTTTCATTGCAGAGCAAAGCCCAGACTGAAGATTGCTATGCTTTGGTCCATCCTCTGAGGTGGACTTTTCCATCACTCTTTTATGTTTTAAGATAAACTCCTCCACCAGGCACAGTTCAACCTCTCATTCTTGCACACCGACATGAGTAAACAAAGGTTTGCAGAAACCTGCAGATGAGATGTAAACAAGAAATCCCACAGATGAGTGACAATCCAAAGTGTTGTGCACTGGGTTATTGTTAGCCTGCTTTTCTGACATGTCTGCATTTATTTTGAATCTTAAAGTAAGGTTTATTGATAGACATGCCTACCAAACAGCAGTCTCATTTATAAAGGATGTCCTTTTAAAGATTTAGAAGTCCGAGTGTGTAGATTTTTTTTTTTTTTATAATCTGATGTTTGAGGCTCTTTCTTTGGGGAAGGATGTTTCAGATTATCTTTTTCAAAGAGCAATTTTCATCTAATTTTACCATTAATTCATTACATTTTTCCTCACTTTTTTTCTTCTTTTACTTTACATTCTCCTCGTCTTTGTAGATCGTCACATCTCCTGTCCAGATACCGCCCACGCTGTCCAATCATTGCTGTTACCAGAAGCCCTCAGGTACAGTTTGTTCTCTTCAACGAAATAATCGACATCTGTTGTTCACAGGTTGTGTTACATTAAGTAAAAGCCCATTGTTGATGACTCGTGCTTTTCAAAACCATAAAACTGGTGGCGGGTAGAATTTACTTTCCATGTTTTCTGTTAGAAATTGTGGCAACATTGTCATGTCATGATCCTATACACGTGACTTTAGTTTGATCTGCTTTTTATGCTAAAATCTTAGCAATAAATTCAAACTAATGCTAGTTTGATTTAGATAAGACACCATTCACATGTTCCTACCTCGAAGGTCAGAAGTTAGATTCAAGTTCAAAGCTGCACCTCGAGCTGTCAACGCGTAAAACAGGTCAAAGATTCATCATCGTCTCTGTGAGAAACCTTGTGTATAATTCACCAAATGAATGAAATCTGAGAACTACAGGTGAAGTCAAGTGTGGAGCAACAGCTAAATTGACTAAGACAATTTTCTAAATAAAATAGCAATATTTTTTATTGTAAGTATTATTTATCAGTGACAAGTTTTAAAATAATAATAACAAGGAACCTCCAAGAAGATCCAGAGTTTTGCATCTGCAACCAATGAAAAAAGGCTTCTTTTGGGTCTCTTATTGCAAGTCATAATTAACTTTGGCATTTTCAGCTTATGACCTGATGGTGGATGCTTCAGAAAACAAAATGTTTTGAAACCTTCGCATCACATTAACAGAAGATTCATTAGATGGGTGAACAAATATCTACAAATGGAGCAAAACGTGTGTTCTCTTTGTGCTCCTGGTCAGGTGGCCCGTCAGTCCCAGCTGTTAAGAGGCGTGTTTCCTGCCCTCTTTCACCCTCTGCCGGCGCCTGTCTGGGCCGATGATGTTGACAGCAGGGTCAAATTTGGCATGGACATAGGTCAGTGTGTGCATTTTGTCTGCCTGCATCCCGCAGTCTGAAAATAAAACCACATCACTCGCATGCTTTCTCTATCTACCACTACAGGGAAAGCGCGAGGATTCTTCAAGTCGGGCGACATGGTGATTGTGGTGACAGGCTGGATTCCAGGCTCTGGGCACACAAACATCATGAGGGCGGTGCATGCACCATAACATTAGACCGACACCTTGGTTTACCCGTGTCTAAGCTTTCAAAGAATGAATGTGATTATAACCTGAGAACTTGCTCCCATATTGAAAAAATTCATTTGCAAAAACTGCTTTGTTCACTAATAATTTAAAGCAACAAGTGCAAACAGAACACTTTGAGGACACATGCAGCCAATCCCTTCATGCACATCTTCTGTGTTTATTAAAAGCGGTGACTCCTTTTGAATAAAACTTGAACCTCCAGTTTTTCCTCTTGTCTTGGGTTTGTGCTTCACTAATTGAGTCATCCATCTTTTTCCCCCCTTAATCTCCATTAAAATAACAATATAGTCTCCATCCCTGCCTTTTTAGTTCCAACTCTCCTTATTGGAGTATGGAGATAAGGTTTTATATTCCGGCCCATTGTCCTGAACTTATCAGTGCGGTTGTCTTTTTTTTTTTTCCATAATTACAAACTGCACTGGGAAATGCACGGATGACAGTATTGGACTGAACTTCCTTTGTACAGTGAGATGACCCAGATGCCACATCTTCGTATTATTCCCGTAAAGCAATTATGTCTGTTCCTGTGTTGGGCCCACTCATGTCTGATGATCCTTACTGTTCCTCTGCAGATTTTTCTCTTTCTTTGTTTTTCCTTTCCAGGTTTGCAGTGCATCATGGGTTATTATTATTATTATTTTTTTAGGAACAAACAAAGTCTTAAGAGCAGTAAATTTATTTCGAGCATTTTAAAAACACAGAAGAATAAGAGTGAATCAAGTTGAGATCAATTTAGCCTCATAATCAGATCATGGTAATCTCTTGCATCAGCTCTTGTTTTCATTCCCATCACAGTAGAAACATTACCACAACGCGCACCACTGGCAACATTTTTTTTCCATGTTCACAAGTTTTTTTCCCCCAAAGGAGTTGCAGGTTTGGATAGTATAGGGCATTGAGGGCACAGACTCTTACTGTAGAGACATGCTGATGTAAAGCATGGAGAAATTGGCCTGATTGCAGTTCCAGCAGCAGGAGCTTTACAGTGCTCAAGCCTTATTTGCAGTCATGGTGAGCCGTCTGCACTGATACAACTTTCACAAAAAGCAACTAAAGTGACCAAATCCAGAAGCCCCCCTACTTTTTTAAACAATGAAAGTGACCTCTTGGTGCTGTAATCCTGTGCTGAACAAGTTGTGTTAATTTTTAATTTCAAATTTGCAATAAAAGTTCTGGTTCTTGTAATAAAGCAGTCTTTCCTTTAAAGAAAGAGACATCAAATTTAATTCAAATTACTTCAATGTCGTATTTCTGTTAGAAATTCTGCAAATAAATCCACTGGATCTGAGTTTTATCCTTGAACACAAAATTATCTTAAAATTTACCTAAAATAAAGCTTATCTCTGAAGTGTTACACACACAATAAAGTGATTCTTTAACTAGGGGTATGAGGCATGCTGATGGACTATTTTTATTATTTTATCAACAATTAACTTCAGCCAATGGCATTTTTTTACATTAGAGAACACTTACACTTTTCCCTTTTAATTCAAAGTGAATAGATTATATCTTTTTTGTTGTAAAAATGCTTACAAAATCAAAGAAGCAAACGAATATTTTGAGTTTCTGCTATATGAAATGTTTATAGTTTATATTTTTTCCAGTTCCCTCACGTCTCTTTCGTGAATTCAAAGTGTCCTCATTGGTGCGAAAGAATGACGCGACGCGAGCGACCTTTTTTACCTTCGAGAGGCGCGAGCATCTTGCTCCGGTTGGGCATGCGGCCTTTGGGGGACTGATGATGAGAATGCGGATGCCATGGCAACCAGTCGCTGATATCCAAACCTTTTTTTTTGGTGCACAATTATTCATTTGGTATGCGCCGTGCGCCTTCATGCACTCTGGAGTGAGTTTGCAGAACATGAAGAGGACTTCTTCTAATCACAGTAGCGGAGGAGACGTGAGCGCTCAACAAGTAGTTTCTTTTCTTTTTTCAAGGGAGACTTTTGAAATCATCGGAACGCACCTGCGCGCGTTGGAACATCGTGTATTTTTTCCTGCGTTTTGCGTCTGCTGAATGCCAAAAAGGGGGGGAAATGCAACCGGAATTCAGTTGAAATCCGACCATAAAGGGACTGAATGCGGCGGATGGTTTTCCCATCAGCACATCAGCAGACCAAGTTGATTCCAGCGTCACTTTTTGTCTACGCGCTTCTGCCTCTGCGCGCCTTTCTTCGCCATGAAGGTCACGTTTCCTCCTCGGATCCCGCACATCTTGACCGCGTGTCGTGGATTCACGGGTTAGACTGGGGTCAATGTGACTCCATCCCGCCGCCGCGTGCCAGCCGCTGACGCTCTGCTTTTGTGCGCGTTTCTGGATGAATCGGCGCTGCGCGCAGTGTGAGCGCCTCGCGCGTGTCCCTTTCACGTGAGTCTATTACTGCGCGTGTCATTATTTCCATGTTTTATCAGGGGAATCGATGTTCTTCAGAGTGATCTTCGGATGAATGCACCCCCTCCCCTCCCACCTACGCCCCCTAAAATCTCTTATATAATGGCATATGTTGATAAAAACGCAAATTGGCCGCGCTCTCCGGACATACATGCAGCACAACAGAACGCAGTCGGCCAATGAGAGTCGAGCACTCTTAATAGACCGGGAAGCCCGGTGCCAACATGACCGGCGTCGGCGCGATGGAGGCGGCTGTGGAGAGGAGAGAGAGGGCCTCGGGCGGAGAGCGACGTTCCAAGGACGAGGAAGGAGGAATGATGGGGAAACATCTGTGAGGGCGAAGGAGACTCAACTTCACGAGGAAAAGTGGGTCCGCGTGCGTCACGCGGAAAGGATGAAGGACTCCGTGTCTTCACGGGGCCATTTCCAAGGGCACAGAGGTAAGGAGACGAGGCGGAGGTGTGAGCTGTCAGCTCCGGCGCAATGAAGCTTTCAGAGGCGACTTCTTGTTGAGGCTGTGACATTGACATTTTCACCTATAGATAGGGGGACACATTTAAACAAAAGCTTTCCTGAGGGGGGAGGGAGTGAGCCTACAGGTTATTGCCGCCCTCCTCCCCCGGAGTTGGGATGGATGGGGTGGCAGGAGGTGCGCCTGGGAGCGGCGGGGGCTCAGGAGGTGACAGCCTGCCCAGGCGGAATGGAGGGGACGCAAAGCGGCGCAGTAAAGGCAGCCTTCCCTCCCCGGGTTACAGGCTGTCCCAGGCGTCCCTGGAGGGGGAGAAGGGCTCCTTCGGGGCGGACGGCTCCTCCTCTGGCGCGCGCGGCCGTCGCTTCTCCATCATCAGCTCCTCAACCAGGGATGGGATCGCTTTCCGCACAGCTGGAACCCCAACCACCCCGCTGCCCCTGCCGCCGCCGCCCGCCTCCTCCTCTGGCGCACACCCCCCACCTCGCTCCGTCGGCTTTGCGTCCCGCGCCGCCCTGGCCTCCACCTCCTCCACTGGGACCGGAGTCATGGTGGTGGCCACCGGCGCAGAGACGACCACCACCACGGCTTGTAACACCACCACCGCGGGCACGCCAGAGGCGGCGGGTCAGTCTGGGTTCGGCATGGGTTTGGACGGGGAGGACTACAGCAATTCGAACCAGAGCACCTTCATCCAGAGGCAGTTCGGAGCCATGCTGCAGCCGGGGGTCAACAAATTCAGCCTGCGTATGTTCGGATCCCACAAAGCTGTGGCGATGGAGCAGGAGCGGCTGAAATCAGCTGGAGCCTGGATCATCCACCCTTACAGTGACTTCAGGTATGAACGCGCACTCACTCCACTTCATGCGGCTGTGCCTGCTGGAGCCACTTGTAGCACCTGCAGACACAAGTCCAGTTCACCTGGTAGAGAAACTGATCCAAACTAGTGCAAATTGATCCCTGCAAACAAAAGGAAGAATGAGAGAGCGGGGGATTCTTCCAGGGTATAGATTCCAGTTTGATCCTTGAGTTTATTTAGTGTGATACAAAATTACACAAATTCTGATCTAATTTCCTGTAAAACCAATTTTGTTGGGTAATGAGGAACTACTGATTTAAACTGAACAGAAGCAAAACTTTTATTCAATTAGTCATTTAATCCCCCTTTTTGCTTGAAAATCTAAATGTCATTAGAAACTGATTCAAGGAAGTAATGCAATGATTCGTTACTGTTGGCTTTTCTTTATAGCTCCAGACTAATGCATGAAGAGGTGCAAGTGAGAAGAAAGACTCACTAATAGTGTGTTAATGAAAGGCATATGAAGGAAGAACGAACAAGCCTTGGAGACAAAGAGAGGATTCCCTTCTTGAAGGATTTTTGAAGCACAAAATACCTTTTGTTTTTCTAGTAAGAAAACTGCGGCAAAGAAATGCAAATAAGAGGGTAAATTTAGTCGAGGAATACATGAAGTCAGTCCTCCCAATCAGCTGCAATATTTTCCACTGTGTGAGCATTGAATCCTGTAGAGCACTCTCTGCTGGGAACTCTTCTCGTGCCTCAAGGATTTAGCTGCCCCTTGTGCTCTAAACTCCCCAGACCGTTTCTGATAGTTTCTTTTATAATAAGCAAATATTCTTTAATTCAAAAAAAGCTGACTGACAGCGGAGACATTTATGAACATAGGTGGTGATCACAGCTGACCGCTCCTGAAATGTGCAGGTGGGCAGCAGGGGGAGTGGCGGCATTCACAATCTCCAGACAGACTGCAGCAACAATGGGCGACTTGATCCCCAAGGCTGCTGGCCCACTTTTGTCTCATCAGCCTCACACGCAGACTGTGCCATTTTGTATTGTCTATCAGAGCAATGATCACTCCCTCGTGCAGCTGAGGGGACTGCTCGGAGGTGAAATGATGAATGAGGTCAATGAGGACTGAATGAAGGTCTGTAGACTCCTTCACGTTTCCCCTGAACTTCAGTCTTCCAGGTACTTTTCAAACTTCAAATGTTAAAGTTGTCATTACAATGCAAGAGGACATTCCAATTGTACTAAATTATGCATGTTGAGCATAGATTATGCATAATTCAGTCAGTTCATTTTTCGTTTAAGCACCTGGAGGTGCGGCAACATCTGGTTTGTGATGCCGTGTTGAAGGGTGGAGAAGACAGATAGCAGTTTATTTCTGTCATCATTTCTGAGCGACTTGTTAGCACATTGAGACTGGTGTGCACGGGACTGTGCACGCGCGAGTCTGGTCTGAAAATAAGCTTTCACTCCGTGCGCCTCGTCTCAAGACAACATGTTGCTCCTGCAATTCCAAAAAAAGGTACAAAAGATGAGGTGACGAAAGAGTTTCTCAAAAGGTGAGGTTTGGTGCTCAGATGTCAGGGTGCTCATTTGTCAGCTCATCCTGCAGGATGATGGCTGGGAAGGGACATCTGGCCAGCAGCAAACAGGGAGCCCATCACAGACTGCTTAAGAGACACTTGGCCTCAATTACAGTAAAATTAGTGTTTGGTTTGACAACAGCTGAGCAGGTAGATGCAGGTCAGTTATCCCCCAGCACCTGTTCACGTTCAAAATGGAATACTGATGAGGCCACGGAGAGCAGCTTTGATTGCATTTTCATTTCCTATCTCTGTGTGTGTTCCTGAGTGTGTGTTTTCATTCTGTGTACATAGTACCTATCTGCATGCATGCGAGCTGGCATGAATCACACACAATCAGTGGAGCTGTGAGAGTTGGAAAAACAATTCTTTTTTAGGATCCTGTCAGGAATTTTGTTCAATGTTAGATCTGAAATGTATTAATTTTTTTTCAGATGTTTTGGTTCATGTTTGAGTCTGTTTGTCACGACTCAGAGAAAAGAAAACTCTGCTCCTGAAGGGTTTTTTGATGTTCTCTGTCATTTCAAATAAAGCACCACACTCTATAACATCACAACTGCAGTTTTTAGACAAAGATTAGAACTTTAAGGAGATGTTCCACCTTCTGCAGTCACAACAATTAGTCAATGAGAACTGGAAGTTTTAGTACGAGAGGAAAAGTGTTTGCTCCGAGCCAACAAAGATCTGATACATCCCAAACAAATCAGCAGTCTGATTGGTTTACTTAAATGCACTAGAGTTCTTTTCTCCCAATAATCCGGAACGCATTTTCAGTCTGAATACACCCAACCGGATCCTGGTTTGGGACCAGGAACCGCTCTGACCCATCTTTGAGGTGGCCTCCTCCGGTTTCCAGTCAGACTGAGCTTCGGTTCGCTCTGAGAGTCCTCAGTATGAATAAGTTCCATGCTTGGACAACTACAACTGGATCAAAACGGCCACCGTTTGCATTATGGGACACAAGCAGAGTAGGATTGAAGAAACCGGTGAGCTGTGAGTACCGGTAAATGTAAAGCAACAATGAGACACAGCAACTCATTCAAATTTGCTCGTATCAGCGTACTTTCTTAGCTGTCAGGCTTTAGTTTGAAACAGAAATGTCAGGTAGACTGCAGTTTGAATAGAGATCAAACACAAGATTCAGGACTCGATCCGGACCAACGAACTTTTGCAGTCAGGATACACCCAGCTACTTTATGAAAAGTGTTGCCTTCATAGACTTTTGGGATGGCTTATATCCAGAGGTCCGTCCCCCACTCATTAAAACCAGGAAGCAACTTCTACTTATTAGAGACTCTTCACCTCCTATTCCTCTGCTGTAACAGAACACTCTTTTTCTTCCTGCTCTCCTCATTACAGCCGTTTAGAAAACAGTCAGACATTATTTTTGTCTAATGTGGCTTTACTGTTGAGGAGCTTCAAGAGTCGTTCCCAGATACTGGTATCTTGGTAACTGGAAAAGAAACACAGATTTGTCCTTCAGAGCTTCATCATCATGGTGCTGCTGCAAAATGCCTTTCATCATAGAGATCAGGCTGCAGAATCCATCTTTTCCTACAGAAAACCAGTGGATAGTCATTGTAGAGCACGTCTAACTTCAGGATTAAGGGTTGGATTCGGTTTAAGGGGTTTTGCTCTGCAGAACTCGTTCCCATCACATCCAGACTGACACTCAAACCTTATCTTGCATCAGCATTGATCTGTCTTTCACCTGAGCCTCGTTTCTGTGAGGTGTCATGCTGCCAGCCTAATAAAGAATTGCAGAAATATTACTATACAATTGCAAAGGGATTGTAATAATATAGCTATAAATTACAACAGATTAGCATTTTGTGCCTTTAGCTGGTGGATTGAGAGGTTTAGCAATTACTGTCAAGAGCTCTAGGGGGATGGGGAGATGAAGTCCAGAAATTTTACACATTTCTTTAAATCTATATTTCTCTAAACCTTTAAATATTGGCAGCTGTAGAGTGAATGTGCAGTATTATGTGCAGAAATGAATCTGCTGGTGCAGAAAAGTCTAAATGAATTACTTTTATCAATAACTGTTTCTGTTATGCCCATAGAAGTAGTTTTTTTTTAATAGTTTTAATAAAGTAAATAAATACAAAACATGCTTGGTGAATGATCCACACATGAAAATTGGTGTCAGGTGCAAATAAGGCAGCGGGATGTGATTTCAGATTTTTTCCATGATAACAGTCATCAAGGCATGTTTTCAAGCTGTGTGTTAGGCTGTAAATAATGACTGTATTGGAAGCCAGTGATTACGAAGTGATACAACTGTCAGTTTTAGTGAGGGAAATGTGTGTTTGGTGGAATAATGATGACTCATGCATGCTTAATCTTCATTAGTCTGATGTCAGCGTCACTCCATGAGATGGTGTTACTAAACTGCCGCTTAGCGGCAATCAACCAGAGATCCGGAGAGGAGTTTGTCTGAGAAAAAAGTGAGAAAACCGCGAGGCATAAAAAAGTCAAGGTGACAGATGAAGGGATCAGGATTTATGAGATGGCAGAACTCATCTCCAGATGATCAGATCAGGTCTTCTGCCATAATTTCAGGCAGAGCCAAATGGTGTGACGGATTTCCTGCTTTGTATCTCTGCAGCTTTCAAAAGTTACTGACTATCTGTTGGAGTTTACACATTTGTAATGCCCTAAAGCAACATCAGAGACTGCCTTTGAAGTGCTTATTATTCTGATGATTATTTGATTGTGCTGTTAAAGAATGGAGTTCTCCCACAATGCAATAGTGAAAATGAATGAGGTGAAGCTTGTTATTTATTTACTTATCAGCAGATGATGGAAAATGACCAAGTTTGATCACAAATGTTAATACAGCTTACGGAATCAATTTCCTGTAGTGTGTGGAGCAATCAGTTTTAACATTGTGTAATTTACATTCCAGACAAGCAGATTTGTCTGATAAATGATTATGACTGCTGATTATAGACTTTGAAAGGACCTAATATCTCACATTTACTTCAGTCATTACATTTTTTAAATATTTCTCATAATCCATCAGTCTTTTTTTAACTGTACTTCTGTCCAAGTGTTGTCAGGCATTTGTGCATGGTAGTCAAGCTGCATCATAGATGTTTTGTAAAAACGTTTTTTAAATGACTAAATGCCAAAGATGTCATAGTAATATCCATATAATATCTTTCACAATGTCCCAATCTGTTTCTGAAGTTTAATAGTAGCTCATTTACATTTGCTGCAGTTATTATTTTTTGTCTTTAATCTGTGATAATACTGGTCGTGTTACATTTCAAAATAGTTTAAAGGCCCACTCTGATGAAAATAATGTTTTTGGTGTTTTCAACATGCTCTTGTGTCATTTTTCTCACGATGGAAGACATATATGAAGAAGCTTCAAATTGCACTTCTCAGTATTTCTTTATTCAAATCATTGTAAATCTGGAGCAGATGAAAAAACTTGCCGTTGGAAAAAGCTTGTAACAGTGACGTAAACCACAGCCGGCAGGCGACAAGCTCCCTGCTCCACTCCATTACTATGCATCTACTTGCAGACAAATACTGTAGATCCATGCACATCTGTTTTCCTCGCCCGAGCTGGCTCAAAACTGTACGCCTGGATGGCTCCACAATCGCTCACCGTTTTTGTTGCACGGGTAATGTTAGCTTGGGGGTGTGAGGGGCTGTAAGCTAGCAAGAAAGCATGTAAATAGATGGAGGATGGGAAATAAGGGCAGACTTACTCCGCATCAACAGTCCCGCCCGCAACTCAGAGGCAAATTTCTAATGAACTACTCTGCAGAAACTATTCAAAAAAAATTACAGTTTTTTTTTCATTTTTGGCTAAACATGGCATAATCATAATTTAAAAACCACTGGGAACGCTTTTTCAAACCGAACCAAAAGATGATAGGAGTTTGTCTTTAACTGTAATGAAAAAGAAAGATTTGTTAGTTCCATCAGTTACTCATAAGCTGAGCTGAAACTGACCAACTGTGTCTTTTCAGGTTCTACTGGGACCTGCTAATGCTATTATTGATGATGGGCAATCTAATCGTCCTTCCAGTAGGCATCACGTTCTTTCGAGATGAGAACACTCCCTCGTGGATCATTTTTAACGTGGTCTCTGACACTCTCTTCATGGTTGACCTGGTTCTTAACTTCAGAACGGGCATCGTCAAGGAAGACAGCACTGAGATATTGCTTGACCCAAGGTTAGTGAAGGAACTTGTGTTCTGGACTGCAGGGTTTGTGCATGACTGTTTCCATCAGTATAGATCTGCTCCTGCAGCCATCTGTTGAGCTTCAGTTCAAACAAGCTTTGTTTGAATTCCAGTGTGTAAACTGTCACCATGCCTGAGGGGTGTCTCGTGCCCGTGAAAGTTGAACTGCCAAAAAAGGCATGTTACTGGTCTTCCGTATCCGTCTAATTTAGGGAAATACGCCAGAACTACCTGAAGAGCTGGTTCCTCGTGGACTTTGTTTCATCCATCCCGGTGGACTACATCTTTCTGATGGTGGACAGTCTGGACTCTGAGGTATACAGGACAGCCAGGGCGCTTCGCATAGTTCGCTTCACCAAAATCCTCAGCTTGCTCCGTCTGCTCCGCCTGTCAAGACTCATACGCTACATCCACCAGTGGGAGGAGGTGAGAGGGGCAGACAAAGGAAACAGAGGCTTTAAAAACATGAGTCATCACCACAGACTGTCTTACTGGGCTGAGGCCTCCCTCTCTTTTAACTATGGTGTTTCTTTATCCTGAAGCTATGAGATGAAATGCAAATCCACCCTCTGAGTCTAAAAAGGCCTTCTTTTTCTCCCTGTAGATCTTCCATATGACCTACGACCTTGCCAGTGCCATGGTGAGGATAGTAAATCTGATTGGCATGATGCTGCTCCTGTGCCACTGGGATGGGTGTCTACAGTTTCTTGTCCCTATGCTGCAAGACTTCCCTCATGATTGCTGGGTTTCCAAGAACCTGATGGTGGTGAGTCTCAGATGGCATTCGATTACAAATGTCTTTATCTCACCACAAAAAAAGTGTAAAGCTACGTTCTCACCGCCCTTGGCAACACTCGTTCAAGTGGCTACTTCCAATGAAAAGTTAACAAGCCTCCGCGATTAAAAACTCTCCCGTTAACATGTAGCCTCTCAAGTTTCTGTGAAAGAAAATTTTGCAAGATTTGCACCACTTTGACATTTCACACCAAGCGTCTTCCAACTGTAGGTGGCAGACATGCGCTAGGAAACAGTAGAAAAAGAAAAAGAAAAAGCCCCTTCCTGCTTGTCCACTGTCAACGCCATGGGCTATATGTGCGTTCAAGGAAGGGCATCAAATTCCTGGTGTATTTAAACGTTCTTACTGAAGAGCTGGTTTCAGTTCCTTGACGTCAGTTTTCTTTGTGTTCAGAAAGAAGCAGTTTATGAGCTTTATTCACCCACAGAAAAACAAAGTTCAGGATTAGATGGATGCAGAATGTCGGGACATGAAGTCTCACTGCTACAGATGCAGGGCAGAGGTATGAACAGCTGAGTCTCACCAGTTGCCCTGAGTGACGGTTGCTAAGCAGACTGATGCTGGGATTTTCCCCCCGAGAGAATCCCATTATTCTGTAGGCCATTAACATCTTTGTATAATTGGAGTCACATTCTAAAGAGCAGGATGACTCTCACATAGAGGACAGTCTTTCATTGTCTGTGTTGTTCGGCTGCGGCACAGTTTCTTGTTTTGGTCTTCAAAGTGGTAGTTAAGACTTCTTTAGTGCTGTTAGCTCTTAATGATCACAGCCCTGTGAAAATGCTAGAGGACCACCACCTGCAGATCTTGTAACATTTGAATTGCCTTTTAAAACCGCTTTCTCCGTGTGTTCTTTGTGTTTCAGAACGACACATGGGGTGTGCAGTACTCGTACGCTCTGTTCAAAGCCATGAGCCACATGTTGTGTATCGGGTACGGCGCACAGGCTCCAGAGGGGATGACTGATGTGTGGCTCACCATGCTCAGCATGATCGTGGGCGCCACCTGCTATGCCATGTTCATCGGCCACGCCACCGCTCTCATACAGTCACTAGATTCCTCACGACGACAGTACCAGGAGAAGGTAAAGAAATGGAAGTTCCTTCAGCCATTGCATGCATGTTACACTTTACTATAGTTCATATCTGTTTTTTTTACCTTTTTACATTAAAACCTAACACTTTAGTTTGTTATTCCCCCCAAAATGTATCATCAATTATGAAAATAGGAGGAAGTTAACATGTTTTGAGTACAGAGTAAGCTACATTTGCAATAATTCATGTCTGGACAGCATTTTACTTCAATAGAAGAAATCACAAACTTCTTAATTAGGTGTGATAATTGCAGAATAGGTGAAAAAAATGATTCAAACTCTTCTCCACCAAAATCACCTTCTTCTCTTGGCAGAAGAAATGAGTTTCCTGTTTTTATCACACTTTATCAAACGTTTTCCTGTTTCAGACTCCAGACAGTTTGAAGGCTGTTTACACTGGGGTGATGGAAAGAAAAAAGCATATTCTAAAATATGTTTAGTGCAAAAGTTTGCCTTCCAAATGCATTTACATGACTAGTTATTGAACTTTTCCCTCAACTTTTTTTTTAATTGTCATTAGAAGAAGCCACCATACACGCAGACTTTAGGGAAAAACAAGATAATTTTGGTTTCTTTTAAAAATTTAAAAAAGGGATTAGAATAATATTTTAAAATGATTTTACTTTAAAAAATCAGCATCATTCAACTCTTATATATTAGAAAAAATATATGATTTAGGCTCAAAATGAATGAATAATCAGATTGTTTAGTTATTGTTATTATTCTTTTTTATCCTTTATCCAATGATCTCCTAAAGCAAACCCTACAATAATTTCATAGTTTTACATTGGGTTAGTAGAACAATATGCATCAAGTATTTTTAGCTTTCAGCTGTGCAGTAAACTATTTGTTGCCTTAATGACTAATTCAGACTCATCAGAATAGTTACCGTTTTTATGGAAGTCTTCATTTTTTAGTTAAACTGATCAATAAAAATGTAAAAAAAGATATTTTTAATGTTAAATTTTCTACAAATCACATCTACTGCTCTGGTTTTTCTTTATTTTTGGTAAATAAATCAACTTGATCAACAGTGCTCTGGCATTAGAGTCCACTAGCTTTGTTTCCGACACAATCTTGTTTATGACCACAGTTATGTAATCATAGAAAAACCACGTGATAACCACATAGTAAAGTTTGGTAAACGTGTCAGGAACAAGAGGTGAATGACCTACAATTCAGGAGACCAGGCTTGGTGGCAGGAACTAAGACCTTTAATAAATCAACCAGAACATGACAAACCTGAAACTGGTGTGGCTGACAAAAAGGGACAATTCAAATCAAAACATGACCAAAAACATACCACAACTGACAAAAACCCAAACCAAAGTTCACAACCCTCACATCCGGTGGGTGGTGTGTAGAATCAAATGTTCTGCTCTTTACAGAGGGGCTCCTCAAATTCATTTAAATCAAGGCTAACTGTCACTGTAACAGCTCACAAATGCTGTATATCTATACCTCTTTTCGTTGATCCATACATTGAAGGGAGACTAAACGCAGTGAACCAACAGGCCAAGTTCATTGTGGAAAACTGCACTCCTTGCTTGCTTTAACCTGTTGTCATGTAAAGCCACCAGCCCAGCTGGACAGGATGAACATATTCCCTAAATAAAGACAAGAAACCACAAACATGTTGAGTGGTTGGGATATTTGACCTGGCTTCTAGCAATTACATTTTACATGACTTATACTAAAGCAATAGTATATGTATATATAGTAGTATAATATCTGATAACAGGATGATGGTTTGCTAGCTGTATTCTGAGGTTGAACCCCCAGTAGTTACAAGAGAACTATTATATAGACTTACTGAATGTTGCAGCTATCGTTTAGGTTGTCCACCTTATGTTGCAGAGCAGCTAAAACATTCATCCATAAAAGTACATCTGAATTACAAACTAATGCAACCATACCTACACAGTTGTTGCATAAATACCTAATTTTCTGCATTTCCGACAAAAACTAAGTGATTAATGGTACAAGAACGTGTTAAGATAATTGTAAATCTGTTTTACAACTCATCTTACAGAAGAAAAAGTTGGCAAATAAAAAAAAAAAAAAGAAAACAAGAGCAAATAGCATATTTCTAAAGATCCAATTTAAGTGTGTTGTCTGACATTTGTGCGCATCTCTTTGCAGTATAAGCAGGTGGAGCAGTACATGTCTTTCCACAAGCTTCCTGCAGATATGCGTCAAAAGATTCACGAGTATTATGAGCACCGCTTCCAAGGAAAAATGTTCGATGAAGAGAACATCCTGGGAGAGCTTAGTGAACCACTGAAAGAGGTAATGAGCACTTCCTGTTCCACGGTCTCCAGCAGGTCTTTCTCTGTTCTGCTCTCCGTCTGCTGCATCTGCTCTTCTTTTCCATCTAGGAGATAGTCAGCTTTAACTGCAGAAGCCTGGTGGCCAACATGCCGCTGTTTGCCAACGCCGACCCCAACTTTGTGACTGCTGTTCTTACCAAGCTCCGCTTCGAGGTGTTTCAGCCGGCTGACTTTATAATACGCGAAGGCACTGTTGGACGTAAAATGTATTTCATCCAGCATGGACGAGTTAGTGTGCTGACCCGTGGAAACAAAGAGACCAAGCTAAGTGATGGATCTTACTTTGGAGGTGAAGATTGTCTAAGTTAAACAAAGAGCAGATGTTCAATGGCTGCTCTTTTTTTTTACAATCTTAGTTAATCAGTCTCACAAACTCCCTGTGATCCCTCTGCGTTTATTTCTCCTCCTGACATCAGAGATCTGTTTGTTGACTCGTGGACGGAGAACAGCCAGTGTCCGAGCGGACACATACTGCCGACTGTACTCTCTCAGTGTGGACAGTTTCAATGAAGTTCTGGAGGAGCACCCAATGATGCGGCGTGCCTTTGAAACAGTTGCAGTTGACCGTTTGGACCGTATCGGTAATGAGTGAACTTTGCTTCAATTGTCTCAGCATGCCACCATCACACCAGTTACAGTTGTTAAAGTTACATTTGTAGTCTAAATATTCTGGATTTCCCAGGACTCTTTTGTATGTTTGATGAACAGAAAATAAAATCAAAACTCACATTTTCCTCTGCATTACAGGAAGGAAGAATTCCATGCTTTTACGTAAATCATCCCAGGGAGGTTCTCTGGGAGGCAGCCGTGGGGGTCGAGGGCCAGGAGCTGGAATTGGCCTTGCAGCAGGTGGGCTGGGTTCCTGTGACAGCATGCTAGTGCAGCAGATCGTTAAACATGATAGCATGCCAGCCATGCAGGACGCCATTGCAGCCGCCGCTGCAGGAAGAAGTGGCGTGATGGGTGGAAGCGGCACAGTGTCCCCTCGGCCTCGTCCGGTCATCTGGGCGCCACTGGTGCATGCACCACTGCAGACTGCAGCTGCCACCAGTAATGTAGCCATTGCTCTGATGCACCAGCAGCAACAACAGCAGCAGCAGCTCCAACAGCTGCAGCAGCAGCAGCTGCAGCAGCAACATGTTCTTGGAGGGGCTTTCTTCCTGTCTTCCCCACTGATTTCCCCTTCTCCCTCCACAACATTTCCTCTTTCTCCTCCTCGGGCTCCCGTGCTACAACCCCTTCGCCCCTCTGTGAGCTCTCTTATTGGGATGATGGCCATGGGAGGAATGAGTGGTTTGTCCCCAAGAGGAGGATTTCCTGCCTCTCCTTCAGCTATGGGTCCTCCTGGTGGGATGGCATCACCTCCTGTTCCCAAAACACCGTCCACTCCAGCTTCTAGTGGCTCGACTTCTGCCCAACATGGAAGAACTCTCTATTACAGCCCCCGATTTCCAGCTGATCCCTCGATGACTGTCGGAGCACCTGGAACCCCAACGGGGGCGGGATCTACTCTACCACCTCTCAAGATCCCAACCACCAACCCAGCTGCCTCTAGTAGCCCTCCAGACGGCAACCAATGTAAGCAGGGTGCAAAAGAGGCGTTACTGCGCCACGGAGGAAACAGCTGTCAGGGTCTGCCAGCCTTAGGCAGGCTCACCCAGGAGGCCAGGCTACTGTCTGCCTCACAGCCCACTCTGCCTCATCGTTCCTGGGCTGGATTGCAGCCTCACCCTCCTCTTCATCGGAAAGCCTCGGGTGGTAATTTGTTGGCAGCTCCTTTCCTGGCAGGACAGTTGGCCAGGGGAGGAAGTGCAGGTATGCTGACCTCTAACCCCCCAGTGCACCTCATGACAAATATCCCCTTTATTGCACAATCCACAATTCCTGTTCAGGTTGCACTAACTCAACCCGTCTCTGCAGGCGCAGCTTCATTCACACAGACTCCAGCTCACGCTGCATCTGTACCAGCATCCACAGCTGTACACATGCCCCCCACAGCTTCTTTACCATCATCCTCCCCACCCAAACAGACACCCTTCTCCTCTGCAGCCCCCACACCCACTGCTTCAACTCCCACCACCGTGCTGTCCCAGACACCGCGTCCAAAACCGATGTCAGCCACCCCCTCTCGCTCCTCCTCTCCTTCTCCCTGCTCCACCCCTCCTTCAGCGGGAGCAAGCCCGCTTTCAACCCCCCGCCCCAAACCCATTCCCGCATCTTCTCCTCGTTCTTCCTCCCCTTCACCATCTTCCACGCCTCCTCCAATCTCTGTTTCTTCTCCAATTTCTA
Source organism: Adrianichthys oophorus (assembly GCA_036245035.1). Lineage (NCBI taxonomy): Eukaryota > Metazoa > Chordata > Actinopteri > Beloniformes > Adrianichthyidae > Adrianichthys > Adrianichthys oophorus. The sequence continues at coordinate 10,493,501 of BSAI01000207.1, read as the reverse complement.
TACCTCACCCTCAAGGTCACAAACCGTCGTTTGCATCCTCTTCTCCTCCTTCATCACTGCAACCCTCTTTTCTGAATCATCCTCAGAGCCCCAAAACCAAGACATTTAACATGCCGATTTCTGCTTCCCTGCTGTCTGGGTCCAGTCTTGGCCTGACCCCAACCCATCCAATGACAGCTTCCATTCAGACATCACCTTCTCCCTCTTTCCAAACTTCCTCATCCTCCTCATCTCCAAATAATCCCCATAATGCAACACAGTGTCTTCAGCCCTCTGTCCCTGGCTCACCTAAAGGTTCTTCCTCAAGCCAGAGCTCAAGACAAGTTTCTCCTCTTACCCCGATCCAAACCTCTGCCCTAACACCAGTCAGCACCAGCTCTCCAGCTAAAATCACTTTTTCAGTTCATCCTGTGAAGCAAATGTCTCCTGTCCTCACCCCGAGCCCTACGTCAGCCTCAGCCTCACCACCACCACCACCCTCGTGTCCAAATCAAAGCCCCGCCAACACATCCACTCTTCCCACCGCTACAGCTGCCACCATCTTGCCTTCTGTTCATCCTGCCTCTATTCAATCCCCAAAACAAGCTCAGACCTGCCAGGCGTCTACCACTACGCCCAACCCAGTGGCACATGTAGGCACCTCTGCCAACTCCACTGCAATTAAAGGGGCAATTCAGGACCCTCAGCTGTCTCTCACCAAAAAAGACTCAGAGGGACTCCGACACAAACTACCTGCCAACATGTAATAAAGGACAGAAGGAGAATCGTGACAGTGCTTGTTAGAGGAGCCGTGAACGTGCAGATTTGTATCAGAGTAGGCTGATGGCCTTTCATGGACAGGTGCACCCTCTTGTATTTACTCTAGGCTGTGATTGTTTTAGAACATCAGGCGTTCAAGTGACTCAGAGCCAACCCATCACTCCAAGGTAAAGATTTCATGAGTCTCTTTAGTGTGCAGTACTCTCAGAGTTCAATAACATCCAGCTGTATACATGTATATCTGTGTTAGTGATTGTTGGAGCAAGCAGGGGAGCCGAAGTGGAAACAAGCCACATATGGGAACCGATAAGAACAGGGTGTAGGAACAGCTGAGATTGTTCAAAATTAATGAAACTAGCAATACTTGGGGTGCGTTTGACTCATAACAGGAAATGGCCCGAGCATTTATTACAAATGAAAGAAGCTGACCATGTTTTTGCTGTTCTGAAAAAAGCCCATCATGCAGATAAAAAGCAGACAGTAGAGCACACACAACCTGGTTTCCAGTTCCAGCTCCCTTTTTGCCTCCTATTCTCCACCAAAGTGTAATATTTTTTTCATCTAAATAGTGAATAGAAGGATATAGAATTTAAAAATCATTGTAAAGATGCTCATACAGATTTAAATAACTAGGAGCAGTCCGCTGGTAGGTTTGTTGTTCCAAGTGTGATGTTTTTTTTTCTTTTTTCAAATTAAAATGACAAAAATCTTCTGCAATCTGTGTTTGTGTGTGTGACACACAACACTTTTCAGCTGTGCACTGTGGCTCCCATAGTTTTATCCTCTGCAGCTCCCCGTATTGTAAATACGTGCCTCTCTGTGGGTCTGCTGTGTGCTTCCTTAGCCCTCGGCCTCTTTGTCTTTCATCTCGTCTGTCTAGCAGCCTTTCATGTGATTTTACAGCTCTGGTCGCTAACCGTTCCTTTGACGTTTGCAGTCTTGCTCTCCTCCGCTCAGCTTGCTCGACACTTCCATCCGCCTTGTGTTCAACTGGCCGTCTGTTCCTTCTGCCGCCTTGTGACACTGCTTCAGCATCCTTTCCACTGGTGTTTGATGTTTTCTGTGGGTAGCAACAACATATTTCTTTCTCAACCCCCTGATACCATGTTGCCTAGACTATATTATATTTAAGGACCAAATGTTTTATTTTTATTTATCATAGCTTTAGCTTTTGAAAAGTAAATATAGCAGAAGTGATAAACTTGAGTGTGTCTATGAAGGGGACAAATTTCCCTGTGATGATGATGAGGATGGTTGTGTGTTGATGGTGTACATCTGAATGCAAGAATAAAGTGGATTTAGGTATAAACTTCAGTCTTGATAAGTAATTTACCAAAATTGTTTCTCATCCAGTTTGAGGACGTTTCCCATTCAATTCAATTCAGGATATTTTGCTAATGAAAATCACATCTTTGGGATAAAAAGTTTGTTTTGCGAGACGTGTGTTTTATTTTGCAGTTTTAAGTGATTCAGCTCATCTCCCATATACTCTGGAAATTCTTTTTCTGGACATCCTAAATGTTCAATGGAATAAATAAACAAACTTAATTTTACAGCAGATTTTTTTCTGTAAAATGCATGGAACTGAAGCCAGCATTTCATGCTTTATACAAAGAACACAGCTTTTAAGGCAAAGCAGTGAACAGTCCAACAGGTCAAGTCCCGCTCCAATCAACTTTTGCTCTATTGATCTTTTATTATCATTATGCAGTTTAAAAAAAAAAAAAAAAAAAAAAAAAAGCTTAAGTCATTTTAGACATCTTCATTGGCGTGGAAGAAGGTTGCATCAGCATTTGGCCAAATATCGAACTTGATAATAGAAAATAAGACATTATAAATCCACAATCCTTTGACAATCTCTACAAATTGTTGCTGTAACGTAAAAAAAATGGACAAAAATAAGTCCTGCTTCTTTATCCACAAACTATTGTCAAACTCCACCTTCCACAGTAACTATCTGTATTGGAAACGTTTTGCTGAGTCATGCTCAGCCTTGGTAAACAAGGCTTTTCCTACAGGATATAATGAATAATAAGGTCATCAACACTATTAATTAGTGTTCTTTTTTGAATAGTTTATCTTGAACTTCATTAATATAACTGAAACTTTTTAAATGCAGCGAATACAAATCTTTAGACAAAAACCCAAGAGACAGAATAATCTCTCTTGCCAAAAGGGCCCTGCAGTTTGCATTTTAAGCAGATCATTTAGGTAGAGTTCGAGTACAGCGAGCACCACTCTAGACTTGGATGTGACCCCGGTGACTCAGACTTTGCCTTGCAGTTAATCTTTAATGATTAGAGGTGTGGTGACACGACCGCAACACTGCAGTGCAACAGAAGAACTCACCGCTTGACTTTTTTTTCTACATGCACCTCTGCTGGGTTTTCTGGCTTTTTTTCCCTAAACCCGAACCTCTCAGCCAAAATCAAGCACCCGCCAATCCAAGGTTATGTTTCAGCATGCAGAGAAACAGAAGTCTGCTGTTCAGAAACTGATAATGGCCAGAGATGAGTACAGTCTACTATTCAGTCTCAAATGCTTGCATTTCTACTCTGTAGGTGTCCAAGAGGCTTTGAACAGCTGTTGTGCAAAATATGAAACAAAGAAAATCCTTTTTATGTTTTTATCTGAAGAGTATAAACAGACGAAATTTGCTTTTTCTAGCATTTGCACTGTAGTATTTGTCCCAGCCGAGTTTCCATAAAGTAGAACAGTCATTAAAATGATTTTTTTACTGTGAATTTTGATAGAGCTTTCAGTCTTTGAAGTCCCACTCCTGACATGTCGACTGTAGTTCGGAGGTTCGATCCCCACTGCCCCCAGTCAACTATTGTTGTGTCCCTGGGCAAGAAACTTTACCCTCCCTGCCTCCAGTGTGGCTCCACTGGTGTATGAATGTCCCGATGGTGGTCAGATGGGCCGCAGGGGCGTACTGGCAGCCAGGCCCCCGTCAGTCGGCCTCAGAGCATCTGTGGCTACATCAATAGCTTACCATCACCAAAATGAATGAGGAATGAATGAATAATGTGATACACATTGTAAAAACTTTGAGCATCTGGAAAAGTGCAGAAAAATCCAATCCATTATTATTAATCATCTTTTGATCCATTTTAAAAGGTTCCCAGTAGTATTTTCATTATAATGACATTGTTTTTATCCCATAAGCATCAGAATGGAGCAGAGCAGGGAGCTTGTGGCCTGCCATAGTAGCTTCTACATCAAACTACAATCTTTTTTAAACTGCATTTTTGTATCTGCTCCTGATTCACAATGATTTGAATATAGAAATACTCAAAAATGCTATTTTAAGCTTAATTGTATTTAGATATGTCCCCCATCATGAGAAAAAACCTACAAGAACATGTTAACAACACTAAAAACCCAATTTTTATCGGAGAAGATCTTTAAATCCAGAAAAAGAGCAATGAAGCGAATTTCTGCACAGAGGAAAGTGGTTTGAACTGTTCTGTTGTGAGGGGTCACAGACTGTGTGCAGGTTGTGTACAAGGCCACTAGATGGCAGAGACACCTCAAATAAATACTGGACCGCAGCACTAGCATCAGCTAAATCCCACAACTATGAACCTGTATGTTAACTAGAAATGACCCTCAGACTATCATAGAATTGTTAAAGTGAAGAGGAGAGATCACAGTGGAGTTAGGAGAAAGAATTGAAGAGGTTAATTTTGGCAGCAGCCTGGATTACCAGCCCTGAATAGAGGTGGGGAGGTGATGGTGGGGGATAAACAGGACTTGTAATTACTGCGTGTCACTGTGGTTCTGAAATAGACTCAGAGGAAAGTCTTTGCTTACTAGGAAAAAAAAGAAGGCGCCTTTTCTTTAAAGGAGAATTTCATTGTATGACAGTCAGTATGACTGACAGCCCAATTCTCCCTTCTACACTTAAAAACATCTCCCTGCTCAGCACCTCTCTCGTTACAGGCTGCATGTTCTGCTGCAAGGTAAACCACAGACTGATGCTAACTCCTCCAGACTGTGGAACACTGCACACATACACACCTCACAGAAAATGCATAAGTAAAATGTTTAATGACGTACTTTTAATCATTTCAGGGGAAAACGTTTTAGGGCATGAAGAGTTGTTATATTATTGGTGTATGAGGATGGAATTAAAATGTGCTCAATAATCTCAATGAAAACAATTAAATATTCTTATAGTTTAGGTTCCCATGTGGCTTAAGTTATCTTATCCTCCTGAGAACCAACCCATTTTTATGACCTCTTTAGATTCCATTTTATCTCCTTTACCAAACTTCCACTATCCCCCCTTAAAAACACAAGATATCATTGGAAAGGCCAAGATGTCCTTATTTAAGCATAACAGGTCTTCGAAGGGAACTTCAAATAAGTCAAAGCACACAATCCAAATGGGCTGGTTCTCAGGAGACTAATTCATTTCCACTTACAATTTTCAACTGCAGTTCAATTTTAATAACTACTATTTTATTTATTTTGTTTTTAAATAAACACATTTTGTGGGTTTATTGATATTAAAAGTAACTTTTAACACAAAACACATCATCTGTTAATAATATTTGCTTCAATCCTTTAATTTTAATTCCATGAAAGGATACAACGTGTTTATTCATGGTACATTATTCTGATATTAAACCTTTGTTTATACATTTGAAACAAATCCTGCATGTTATTCTGCTGCCAGTGGAGGATGGTTCTGAAAAATACATGTTGTAAAGCTCTACTTTCATTTTTTTTGGAATTGTGCGATGGTCCTTGATGGATAAGGATTTCGACCCCATGAATGAAAACCTTTCATCTCAATGGCAATATACTGTGCATGTGTGTAACTTCTGGTAGCACAACCACAGTAGAAGCACAGATTTAGGGTTGAAGGTGGGGTGGCATATAGGTGGGCTGGTGGAGTTCACCACACAATTATATATAGACTTCCTGCCCCCTTACTACAAAACCCACCAACACACACAGACACACTCAAGCTGCAGAATGCAAGGAGGAAATATAGACTTTAAAAGAAAATGGTGATTCCCATCCCTGCAACCACTTCAAACAGAGCGTCTGTACTCTTCAAAGTTAGCTTTTTTTCCTTTTTTCTGCAGAAAAACAATGCTACTGTGTAGAGTCTGGAAAAAAGTGCTCACATATGAAGTTACTCACATCAGAATGAGGCCTGCACACTAGATTTTTCTTTTAGCCAATTCATAAAAGCTTCTTCACAGTAAAAAAAAAAAAAAAAATCCCTGATACTGTTGCCCTTTGCTGTCAAACACATTGGATGTGACACATCCTCTCTGTGACTTTCATTTATCACAATTGTTTCCGTTTAAATTAAATGCTCTCTGCTGAGGAGTCTGGAGCTCCATGGGCATCTTCTCCATCCCTTACCTCCACATAGGAGGAGGAGGAGGAGGGGGGGGGGTTGCTATGTCATGTGAAGGAGGAGGAAGGCATTAATTCAATTTTAAATTCTATTTTGCACGTGACAGGTAAGCATATCCTTCAATCCTCTGGAAACCAGGTAGTGACCGCTCAGCTCTGCCCACCTTTACGCAGCGGTGCCCAAGAGGAGGAGTGGGAGGAGGAGGAGGAGGAGGAGCGGGGTTTCTTAACCTGCCCGTCTTCCTCCTCCCTCTGCCGCCGACAGACACCGCCACCGGCCTATCCGACCACAGCCGGACCCCGTCAGTCCCGTGCGCCCTGCCCACCCCGGCGGTCCCCTCTCCAGCCCTGCCAGAGCCAATCCGCGGCTGGGCGTAAGTAGGGCAAGCCGCTTCCTGGTTCTCAGAAAGAAGAAGCTGGGAGCCGGAGTGGGCGAGAGGAGGCGACACGCGGGGGGTCAGAGGAGCCCCACGGAGCCGGCGGTCTGCAGGGAGGACTGACGGACCGGAGGGCGGCGATTTTAGTGAAACATTCAAAGGGACTCCCGGCTGTTGATGTGACGCGTCACCTCATCCACAACACAAACACTTTACCAGAGAAAGGGTTAAAAAAAGAGACTTTTAAAAAGTAGGAGAAGTCGGCAGGGTGGGACGGAGAGATCCAGGAAGTGTGGAGCTTGTTCAGGTGGGAGGCGACGTGTCGGGGACAGGTGACACACCGGCACTCAGGTAGGATCCCAGCTTCACGCGCAAGCTCTTGAAAAAACATCAAACAACAGCACATGCATGGCTGAAACGCGGTGTGGGTGTCAGCTCCGGTTTGCTTCAACTTTGTCTCTCTGGTCACGCTCGGCTCACGGGAATCCACGTCACGGGGGCTCGGTAACGCCAATCAGCGCGTTTCGGTTCTAAAGCATTTTATTGCCATTGCTGTTATTGCTTCAGGGAGGGGGGGGTGGGGTGGGGGTGGGTGTCAGGTGTTACGGGCACGCGTCTGCGTCCAGGTGAGCGCGTGGGCGGAAGGAGGAGCGGGGTCGCCGGGGACGTTTCTGGAGACCGCTCTGCTAATTATAGCCGAGAACACCGGCTGACATCCAAAACCCAACCTGCGCTCGTGCACGTCACCTGCCTGTGTTCTAGCCGCGGGCGCGCGCGGTCCAGTGGATCTGCTGGATTTAGCCTCTTGAACTGAGGTGATCTCCCTCCAGTGGTCTCGTAATCATCATTATCATCAGCCATCCTCCCCCCATGGCGCACCTGGAGGTTTTATTTTAAGCATGACCCAATCCTGGGTTACATAGGATGTTCCCAGGCTTTAATGTTAGGTTAGAAGGCTTGTGCCTGCACCATGGGTGGGGAGGGCTCTGAAGGAGTGGGCTTGCGTGTGTGTCATTATAGAGGTAAATGTGCTGCTGCTGCTGCTGCTGCTGACTCGCCCCTCTGACAGACCGGCCTGACTAGCTCAACTGGCTTGGGTTTGGTTTCCAGTCGAGGCCGCTGCTTGTTTGGTTAAATCTTCAGGCATTTGTGCTGGCAGTTGTATGCTCAGGAGTTTTTAGGCTCACTTGTCTGCATTTGAAGGGCCATCACAGGAGGAGGCCGGGGACATCACCGAAGCCGCCTACAGTCCTGGGGAAGCTTGTGACCGAGAGGCGGGTAAGTTCAGAGAGGACTTGTTTCTTGTTTATTTATGTCTAGTGTTCCCTATAACTATGACGACTTCTTAAATGTGGACGATCCATCGTGGCTTTCAAGTAATTCCTGGACCTATTCACCCTAACTCAGCTTAGAATATAATAATCATCCAGGGCGACTGCTCCTGTCCTGTCCTGACCTGACCTCCACTCTATACAGGCCTGCTTTTGAAAGCTCATATCAGTGTGCAGCTAATCATCCCGAGTTTAATCTAGATTGACACCTGCATCGTCTCATCCATTCACCTGTATTGTTGAAATGTTTCTTAGAGAGCTGGGAGAATTCAGAAAAATAATCACCGATGTTCCAGTAGTTTCTCTCAGAGGTGTGTGTGGGCTTCTCTAACAACTTCATGTACAATTGGAGAGTTTCTCTTCCCGTTAAGTCAAATTGGGAAGCAATTGGTTTCCATCAGACTGTTTTTTCTTAACCAGAAACACCCTCCTCCACCCTGTGTCATACCGCTGCATCATATGATAATGTGGGTTTGTGTTGTTATTCTCATGCGCTGCAGGAAACATACTTTACAAAGTAAAAATGAAACAAGTTAGCTAGTTGGAAGTTGGTGTTTTGTCGTCGAACACCCATTTATGCGTATTATCTTAAATGCAACTCGAGTTCATCAGAATTTCACTGGACTGGTTTTTGTTTTTTTTCTGGCTTTTAGATTTGAAACATCAACTGGGAGGAGAGAAGACGGACAGACAGACAGCAGGCACACATCTTCTTCTGGGTTTATGGACTGGAGGTAGGAACACTTTATAAATGCTTGTGTCACCATCCAACAATATCCCTTTTTGGCTAAACATTTCCTTAAATATGAATATTTATATATAAGAAGAGGACTAGGACTTTCTTAAAACACATTAAAAACATTAAAACTGCTTTGACAGGGATAAAAAGCTCAATGAGAAACACATTTTAGTCTAAATGTTAGTTAGTTTTCCTAAATCAGGATGCCCACCTCCTCCCATATGAAACAACAGAAAATCAAAGCCTAAAAACATGTTTGTTTTTTTGGTAATTGTGACCACAAGAAGCTGAGTACAAGAAACTGTTCGGTTTAGAAAACCTGTACTAAGAATGTAATTCTTAGCATACCTACAAAAACCAAGCCCCTTTACTATGGGTGGGACTCTTAAGTGGATTTGTCATAGCTTAACATTTGCCAAATCAGCATTCTTACATGCAATTCGTTAGGAACTGTGTGCACTTCCTTCTATATTGTCTGTGGACTTTATTTGCTCATAAATGTTCATTTGAACATTTCCAGTTTATGAAGGTTGGTTAGAATATAATTAAATTAAATGAAATGGTAGGGATATGTCATTTAGACGCCCCTGCGACAGACTGGCGACCAGTCCAGGGGTGTACCCTGCCTTCGCCCATGAGTAGCCGGGTTAGGCTCCGGCAACCCCGTGACCCCGAAAGGGATAAAGCGGATTGGAAAATGAATGAATGAATGTCATTTAGACTGTAATTTTGATGGGTCATGATTAAGATTCATGCTATTTTTTTATTATAATATATTGAAAAAGAAAGTGGCTTCAGATGATCTGTAGTAATCTTGTTTTTTATTATCCTGAAAGTGTACAGCCCAGGGCTGTCATAGCTTTTAGTCTCACTGTTGGCCGTTTTAAAACTCGTGTCAGAAAAGCTCAATCGGCCTCGAACCGTCACTTGATTGGTCAGAAATGAAGAAGTGTGAAGCAGCTGTTTTGTGCTCAGAGTGGGTGTACCAGACTAGACAGCAGTCAGTTATTACACAACTGCGTTACGTGGTGATGAAGATAGATAACGCAAGAAACGCAATCGACCACAAGCAAGGCTCTTCAGGCAGATCAAGAGTTGCGTTTTCCGTGGGTGGGAATAATTCCCTTAAGTGCTGAGTATGTGCCTTGCAACTTTGCAAAAAATTTAGATGCTAAAAAATGTAAAAAAAATGACGCTATAAAACGCAAGAGAAACTATTCCTTACCAGAAAAAGTCCCGACCGATCCAGCTTTGCTTGATCACTCAGTTTTACAAATTGAGGTACTTTTGTACGCTATTAAAAATACATATTGACATGTAATCAACTATGATGAATTAAAACATTTGATTAGTTTTACTTACTGAAACACAGAGATGATCGAGGATCTTTATTCCTCACATCCCAGACTGAGTTCAAGGCACATGTAACTCAGAAAAAAGCCTGACTAATTTGACTGGGGTCGGTCAAATAGATTAGCTTTATCAAGGCTGTCACACATTCTTCCTTTCTGGCGCAGTTCAAACCACAATCAGCTCGGGAGGGGGGGGTTCGAACCTGTGCAGACGCTGTCCTTCATGCGGTGGGAATTGCCCGTCCAAGATATCCCTGTCCTTGGAACAAAATATGAGCTGAATAAAGTGGTCAAGCAGTTGAATATTTTATGGGCAACTTGGAAGTTAACTCCTCTGTGGTTTGTTGGCAGCGTGCGCTCTTTTACTGACTTATTAAAGAGGCATCAGGAAAAAAATGCTAAAAATAAATTCCTTGGATTTAAAAAAATGACAGGATTATTAGATGACAAATGCTATGGTTTTCCTCACAAATTTAGCAGTAAAATACTAAATTACAGAAAAAACACCATGAAAGGTCTCCGCTTCAAATATGGTTACACTGGCTTGTTTTTAGCAGAATTCAAGTTTTTAATCATAACCCTTAAGTACTTTTTAGTTTTCAATCCAAGTAACGTTAATATAAAGGCAGAACTGTCATTTTAATCACGAAAAGTGATTTTTAGATTTATAGCTTTGCCATTTTGTCTAATAAAGAGGTATTTTGTTTTGACAAAAACTGCTCTAAAATGTATATTGATCGTTCAGAAATGTTCTGCACAGCTATATCATGAATTTTAATTGATTTCTATTAGGGTTGTGATGGTTAATCGATTTCTTTTGCTACGATCCAACCAGATCGATCTATCTGAAGCAGAATCAAATTGAATTGACCAATACCATCATAAAATCATTTCAAAATGAGATAATTGATAGTTGAATTAATATTGGAAAATATCATTTGGATTAAACAAAAAGCAATCAAACCATTTTGAAACAAACATTTTGAATTTAGCAGATATGTGACCATACAGTGAGGTAGAATATTCCTTTTGTATTTTTAGGTGGAAAAAAAAACAGTGAGCTGAACTTTATGAAGCTAAAATGTGAATGGATTTGACATTAATTCTTGTTTACTTGTTTGTACACATATTTAATTTACACTTGATTATCTTGCAAGAAATACAAGGAATCTGGAAAACTTCACCTGCAGTACCAGGTATTTATCTAAAGTCACACTGGTTGAAGTTTTGTCTAAAGATATCCTGGATCGCCTTTAGGTCAGTGATTCGGATGGTTAAAAATGAACCATGGTCAAAAGTGAATCGAATCGTCAGTCCCAAATATTGAATTGAATCGTTGTTAAAATGAATCGTTATACCCCTATTTTCATCTACAAACCCTAGGAAAAGTTGTGAATACTTTTCCAGATGTGTAATTTTCATCATATAAATTTAAAAACGTATCCCAATAGGTCATTTCTTTTAAACGTTGATGGTTTTCATGCAATTCTGTTGAGTTAGGATATATTAAAACAGTATAAACGACAGTCATGATCACGTGTTCTTACAGATTGGAATCGTTTTTTGCTTGCGTGCATCTGTGGTGGACAACCAGCGGTGTTGACATGGCGATTGCTGGATGTCTTTTGAGCTGGTGGGTAAAAGGAAGTGACAAATGGTCTGCCAGACAGGGAACGCACTCTTGCCCAAAGACACGCATGCAAACATGCATGCAAACTCTTCTAGGAAATGCTTTAATTGGGACATGTGAGCCCATATGAATTCCCCCTTTTCAGACATGGGTCTTTCAGTTTCATGCAAACCGAGTGAGTGGGAGGAAGGTGGGGAGAATGAGAGAGTATGGGGGAGGAACAATTGGAGTTGAAAGAGGTGTTTGTTTCTTTTTCCCAATATTTGAGGTGTCTTGTTGTTTTTGTCCTTCTTTAATCTCGGGTGACATGCGTTTTTCTGAGAAAAATGTCTCCATTTAGTTCTGCATCAAACTGCAATTATGCAAGAATAATGAGAAATTACATTGGCCTTCCCAAACTGGTGTGTCATCGAATGCATGAGGGTCACAATGATTCACTTAGCAGTTAGATGCAATAAAAGCCATGTTGTCAAGTCACTGTGGAATCTGCAGAAGTCCGACTTGAAGCAGCACTTTTGTTTCTTTAAATTTTTTAGTTTTAAGCTGAGCCTTTACCTCTAAATTCTAGTTTACACCATATGTGTCTGTTGTTTCTCCACACTGAAGGAGCAACGGTGACAGCGAAAAGACCAAAATCCAATCTGCTGAAGTGACTGCTGAATTCTGCCCCCTCTTGTTCTGTGTCAATAGAGGAAGTTGTGTATCTGCCATTTCCTCTTTTCAGTCATGAGTTTCTGTAGCATTTGACAGCCCTTCCTTGCTCTCGACCACCAGCCTCACATCCCACGCCACCCCAACGCTAACCAATTGGCAGATGGCCGTGACTCGTCTTCTTGTAAAGTTAAAAAGGAGAAGAAGGGGGTAGAAGAACTTGAGAAAAAAGCTACAGACAGTGATGGTGATTCAGCTCTTCTAGTAAGAGTGTTTCTGTACTCGGTGAGCAGGCGGTTATCATAAATAGGTACAGTGAGGCAACGCTTCAGGGAAAGTGAGAATAAACACGCAGGCGAAGACACTCTGTTGTTGAGAGTGACCCCTTTCAAGTGTGTCGTTCAAAGGGAAACTCCACCAGCGTTCAGAGTATTCCAGGAGAGGGTACGCTCTTCCAATCTGGGAAAATAAAATCACCTAAAAAAAAAACGAAATGAAAAAACTTTAGAAAATATCTGCAAATGTCACTAAATGGGTCCGTCCGTAAAATCGCACTTTTGTCCGTGTTGTGCTCTCTGACTCCACTGCAGTGGGTGTTGTTCTGTACATCATGCAGCTTGACTGTATGTCCTATAGATTCCCTTCTGTGCTGAACAACAGCTTTTGCTGAAATGACTGTTTTGGTGAGAATACTTTTTTTTTTTTTTTAACCAAAGTGTATTAAACTGTCAGATAGGTGGCAATGTGTTACCATTTAACTTGTTAGCGGCGGGCTCATTCTGCGTACGTCATTACTCGACAAAATGAAGCAAATTGCTTCCATGTCAAACAGTACTGATGTACTGATCATTTGGCTGACCTCAAAGCGAATGACGTGCTTCACTTGTGTGGATGCTCGAGGTGTTTGGGTATTTATCAGGGAGTTGTCATATTTTTTTCCCCTCACCTTCATCTGCTTAACTGCTTCTGTTATGGATTTCGCTTCTTAAAAAAATACAATTCGATTTTCTCACCAATTGTTCTCCAAGCTGCTTTTGCATGTCTTTTACCTTAATCTTCAAATCTGCTCTCTTGGTCGACCATCTTTTGCTGAGCACAGGAAAAGGAAACTGATCAGGATCTGTTAGTTTTGTAACATCTCTGTGAGGGTTTATGTGTCCAGTGCTTTTGCAATATTTCCTTAGCAAGTTCATTTCTGCAGGAGAACTGGAGCTTTTCAGATCCAAGTCTGGGCTGAGAAGATTGGTTGTTTCATTTGTTTGTGTTTTTTTTTTTTTTAGAAATTTTTATTTCAAAGTCTCAAAAGTTTCTGAAGGAACCACAAGTAAAGTTCATTTGTGTCAGTCATCTCTCTTTTTTTTTAAATGGATTTCCTAAATGTGAAATGATTCACCATAAGAAACCACGTAAAACATTTTTTATGCATTTTTAATAAACCCGTTCTGACCCTCTTCCCCCCCATTACCTACCTCTCCAACTCAAACACCCACTCGGCTGAGCTACCCACTCAACCAATTTTGCTAGAAGCAAATGTTTCCACAATATTCAGAGAAACAGAAGCTGAGAAAAGCCTCTTATTCACTGAGAGTGATTTTGTCTCTGAATCAATTCAGTTGCAATAGTTTGTATTGATGCATCTTCAATGAAGTTGCATTGGTGTTTTGTTTCAGAAAGAGTCAGGTATAAATTCTCTTACTTTTAGTTTCACAAATTAAAAGCACTAATAACACTTTCAGAAACGCATTGCTGGGAAAAAATCCTACATAAATGTAAAAAGTTTTTTGTGATTTAAAAAAAAAACTATATCCTCAAGAGTCTCTTATTTTTTCAATTTATTTTGGATGTCTGAATGGGTATTTCAGAAAATTTAGTGTATGTTTTGCAAATCATTCTTTGCAAGCTATATAACCAATAGAATAAATGCATTTTCTTGGGTTATTTTGATAGTTTGTCAGTGAAACTACCAATGTTGATGCATGTTTTCAAAATTTAAAACAAATAAGACAAAAATCAGACCTTCAATTATATTTTATATTATATTATTTATATTTTGTTTATCATGACAAAACTCTGTGGCCCTACATTAAAGTAGCATTTCATTCCTTAAAAACTTACAAAAAAGGCCTTCTCATCAGTTAAAATGCTGACTTCTTTTAGTTCATGACAAACATCTTTGACTTCTTTTGTGTTCTTCATTTACAAAATGATAATGACAGAAAATAGGAACAGCAAGAGCTGTTCTAGCAAAAGGCGGCAAGCAAAGTGACCTGATTAAATCCAACCAGAGGGAGAAAAAGACACACAAGTTAATCAATTTGATTTTTTTTAACATTACGTTCTTAATTCTTGTTTAATTGTTTTTATCCTTTTTTATATTTGTTTTATTTATTAATTTGACATTGTGTACAGCACTTTGGGCCTCCTGTATGGTGGTGAAAGGTACTCTATAAATGGAATAGTATAAAAAATAGTAAAGCTATACAAAGTTTTAGGCTTCTCAAAAGTATCAAAATTGCACACAGTGGCTTATTAAAATCAATCATCTCTTAGAAAAGGTACTTTTGTATAAAATGCATTATTTATTTATTTATTTTTTTTTTTTTAAACTTACATGAGTACATTTTTGTGTTTATTCTGTGCATACAGACAAAGTGTCCTCCGGTACCTCCCAAACTTTTCTGTAGTGCACCTAGTTTGCACCACAGACCCACGTGTTAAAACGCCTCGGCTGAGTCACAGAACGTACTCTTTTAAATTGCTTCATTGTAAATTTTTAATTGAGCTTAGTTTCTTCTCTGTTTTAATTACGAACAACTCCATAAGTAGTCCTCGTCATCAGATTCAAAGTCATTATAAAAACGATGTGTAAATTCTAGTTTCCTTCTTACTTCTGCATATTAATTAAAAACTGGCAGCGGTAAGTAGATCGCCCACATGCTCTGCTCTAATGCTCTCACACAAAGATGTAAAAGTGCTAGAGGAAGAAACTGCTGACCAGATGCAGAGCCTAAAGAAATGAAGAGTTAAGTGTGAAACTACTCTGTCAGCGGGCCTTCTCTTTCACATCTGTGCATCTTCTCCATCTTTCGGTGAAACTCCCTCTCTGTGATGCTAATGATAGAGATGGCTGCTACCACATCTCTCCCTTCAGACATCTGCACAGGCACACACCCCCACAGACGCATACACCTGCAAGGACTCTTGCTACTTCCTGTGGCTGCGTGCATGTGCTCACCTCTTGCTCGATAGCTCTGTTTATCTCCCAGCCGTCATGTCACGGCTCCACTCCCTTCTCTCTTTCTGTCTCCCCCTTCCTCTCCCCTTGTAACTTAACTCTGTCGACTCTTGTTTCATGTCTCTTCGCTAACACAGATTGTTCATGGCCGGGACTAGATTTTCCTGTCTTAACCTCCCCTCTTCTTTACCTTATCTTTCAGTGTATCTCAACACCCACTCCTCATCCTCTCACTCACTCTCGTGTGTTAGTCCTCCCCCGTGCTCTTCCTTATTTTTGTGTGATTTCTAAGAACATGTGTGTTTTTAGAAAACATACCTCCCTCATGTTCCTTTGGCTGTTGTCTCTTCTCAAATCTCAGACTGTTTTTCCTCTTTCCAACCTCAGATTGATTCCCTTACCTACTGCGGCTGCTTCCTCTTTCAGTCATAGTGGCAAAATAAGCAGAGAGGTTGATTCAGATTTTTGGAAAGCATAGATCTAAAAACTTCTTAATTATTGAAATACTCTTGTTGTTTTTACTGAGCTCGTAGAAATTAATTTCTGATTATTTTCAAAACTGAAACTGTAAAGATTTAAATCACACACACATTTTTAAACCGTTAAAACAAATTTTTACACTTTTTTTGGTATTTTATTAAAAATGTACTTTTGAATACTAAAACACAATAGTGTGAGAAAGTACATTAAAGAAAAATAGAATTATTTAAAAAATGTTTACCTTTTATCAGCTAGATAATTGTTTTTTCTTAATATTTCATGTATTGTTTAGTTGCAACTTACTCAAACATTTAATTATAGAATCATTTTTTTGCTTTATTTGCTCTGTAAGTGTGGCAGAACCAACAAACAATATCCAGATAATACCTGTAAAAATAATACCTGTAAAAATGCATTTCTAGGCTCGAAGTTTGCTGGCTCTCAGGGCCAGACTGTATATGTGCACCCTTGCAGCGTGTGCTGATAAGCTGATAATCCTTCAGCAGATTCACGCTGGTGTCCAAGTCTGGCATGCAAACTGGCTGCAGCTCACAGCGAGCATTGTGGTGTGGGAGGTCGAGGGGATAAGGGCCTCTGCTCTGCCAGCCAAATGAATAATGTAATGTGTATCTGGAACTAAGACCACACCGTGCGCATGCGTCTCACACAAATGCACAATAATGTCCCAGTTCCAGTTAAGACGGAGAATGGCCTGGTTGCAGGGGGGGTAGCTATTAAAAATAAATAAAAATTCTGCTGAGTATTTGATTAATTTTTTATCTATCTTTTTTGCTGGATGCAGTCGTTGCAGTTATCATAATTCTGCCCCAAGTCTTGTCTTTAACAAATTCAAATAGTGATTCAAATATCCCCCCGTCTTTATATCTCTTTCTGGGATGCAAATGTGCAGGCCAGAGGGAGCTGCTGGGACTCACAGCAGGTGGAGTTTGAGTTTTATTGCCCAGAAGAAAAATACTGTCAGTTTAGTCTCCTGTCAGTCTTTGAGTGTCGCCTTGGATATAAAAAAATGATAATAAAGGTCTATGGAGCAGGTCTGGTTTAGGAGGCATCTCTTCTCATCATCCAGTTTCCTCCTCCTCCTCTTCCTCAGAGAAGGTGTCCCAGTACTCCACACACTACCCCAGACTAGTGAGATGTAGAAGGGGCTGAATGACTTTTCTTTTTTTATACCGAGGCTTTGCATTCTGCATGTCAGTAAAAAGGAGAAGAGGGGTGAGGAAGACGAGAGTGAGAAGAAACGGTATGAGCTTGAATCTTTTTTTCCATGTGTTTGGCAGTTTTGCTGTTGTTCTGGGACAGTGGATATTTAGAGTCACAGTTTGTTTTTGCTGTGGTTAGGAGTCACCTATGAAGAACATCCCATATGTGTTAAACAACGGGTAAATCACAGTGCCTTTCATTTACTGTAAAGAACACCAGCTCCAAACCTGCTTGTCACTAGTTTTGACCTGTTTTTTTTCATTGCTGCATTGCCACGCTGCTAGGCTGTGCACATGTCTCATCAAAGTGGGCTTCAACTTCTGCTAAATTAGAATTTTGAAACATTTCGCTAGTTTACAATTCACTTTCAGTTTAGACTTTTTAGGTGGACAAAAAGGAACCATACCTCTTGGCTTTTGGTTATTTAAGTCATGCTGAGAGAAGTCCTCTGCACACGTGCAGCCATTCATATGTGCACGGCCTAACCCTTTGGAAAACATCTGACATCAGAATTCATGGGAGCATTTCTCCCCCTGCACCACAGTTGTGTGAACAGTATAAAGTCATATTTTCCTGCTTGGTGCTGGAGCCTGATATAATTGGGCTGGACTGGGAAAAACATGCAGCGTTTTATGGAAAATTAAGGGTATAAAAAATATATGGGTAGTTTTAGAAAGAGTTCTGTTTTTTTCTTCTAGTGATTATTTGTGCTTCGGTGTGGTCAATTTTATAATGTTTGTGGCCTACACAGAAACTTTAGAGCTTCATCTAGTTGTGGTGCAGGTTACTATTTATAGTTTTAAGTTTCCATTTCCTCCTGAATAAAAATTTACCTCGCAAAGTTTTGGATTTGTACCTCTGTCGCTGTTTGGCTGTGTTGATCGGCATACTTTTTTAAAGTGCTAGTAATATTAATAAATTAATACAACTTTGATATTTTTCTTCGTGTGTCTTTAAAAGAAAGTAAGAAGGTTCACTTAATGAAAGTGACGGATGAGGAAACTGTAGAGTTACAGAGGTGAATCATTTCTCCACCACTGACAAATAGAGTTGGAGGTGTGAGCATAAAGCAAAAATGGATGGAGATTACAATTGTTGGAAAGATAACATCTACAGATTTAAATGCAAAAAACCGCTAAACACAACAAAGTTCAATCACTTTTGTTGAACTTTGTGAAAAATCCGTGAAGTTGGTTATTACAAATATGAAAGTAGAATTATGGTACATATTAAAAGACATTCTTACAGTCTTTACGGCACAGAGTGTGTTGCTTTTTTTGTTGCAAAACATTGTGAGATTTATCAACTTTTGCAGGCATGTTCGTCATGAACACAAACGGTGCATGAACAGTGTGTGTGGTCGTGCCAGTCATCATGTGTCAGTATTAAGTGACGCATTTTCTGATAGAAAATTGATGAATACTAATGCACATTCTGCGCTTTTATTTTCCGAGTGCGTTCTAAAGTGTACACGTAAAATAACACGCTTAAACCATCAAACACCCATGATGCTGCTTTTTTTTTTTTTTCTCTCTTACTCCCCTGCGCCGGAAATTTAATGTGCGTAGTGTGCACCTCCTAAAACCCCTTTCACTTTTTGGATATGACTGATTTTAGGTTTTGTTAGCATTTTTCTAGTTGTGGGGCACTTGAAATTATGTCTCCTGTTTTTAGTATTTTAACACGTGGTAAGGATATAATAAGAGGGATTGCAGATAGTAGTCTACTTCATTCTGCTCTGTTATCCTGTTGCATGCATGAAACAATGCATATATACAAGGTCACTGTGGCATCTACACTTTGCCCTAAATTGACTTTGATACGGAGGTTCTACTGGAATTTTCACATCACTGATTCATTGTTTTCTGTACCACATATCTTATAGGTACAGCATAACAAATTATCATTCAGAGCAGGGATAAAATAAGAATTTTCAAAGTTTTTATTTAATTTATGATACAAAAATCAAAGTTTTTACTAAAAACAAAGAAAAAGTTATTGTTTTAATAGGATTACTTGGTTATAATTTTATAGAAATTAAAAGTAACAGTTTTAGTGTGACAGAATGTTGATTGCAAGAGATAAATGTTCAAACTCATTTTTAATTTAATTTTAGCATTTTTTTTTCTATTAAAATACAAATCTATGGATTGAAAAAGTTCCTGCATTTATTCTTTATAAAGAAACAGCTATATATTGTTGATGCTTGTGGTGCCTTCAGAGGAAGAGCTCTTTCCACCTCTTTGTCTCAGAGTTGTGCTGTAATGATGTTAAACTCTCATATTGCACCTACCTGGGTGTTTGAAATGGGGTGTAAAATGACTCATAATGTCAATATGATTTTTGTTCTTACATGATCCCTCAAATTTTTGTTGACTAAAGAAGGTTTTATTTGCATGCACATTTCCTTTCTTTTAACCGCGCTGAATCGACGTGCTTCGCTGCCGCTTGCTTCGCCTGCATCACCTGCGGTTCCGTCTAAACCGCAGACTTCCATCCGTCCACCCATCCACCTGCTGACCCCATCGCCGAGGATGACGGGGAAACGGGTGTTTTTTCGGAAATAGTTCGGAAAATGGGCCGTTGAGTTTTGGAAAGAGGGGAGCGTAGGCGACCCGTGGGGGGAGGGGTATCTCTGAATCTCTGTTTGTCACCCTCTTTTGATACAACAGGAAGGAGAGTGAGTGGCAGAATGTGCGAGAGATGTAGACATCCCCAAGGATGAATGCTTAACCCTGACTTCTGACAGAGATTTGGCGTTTAACTGTAGCGCTTAAAGGTAGACGGAAACGGAGAGAAAAGAGGTGGTTTTGTTTGGTGGCGAGAAGGAAAGGGAAGGAGAACTCTTTGCAAAGAACAAAACATGGATGCCATGAGACAGCGTTGTCTCCAGCTGACTGTACCTATGCCCATTAAAACGGGGAAGGTAGGACTGACAGTTTTATTCTTCTGGGTGCGACGCTCAGACGACAAAGAAAAGTTTGACGCGTCCTTAAAGAGGCGTGAAAGCTCTAGGAGTCCATATTAAAGTATTTCTTAAGAACAAATATTTATTTAATTGCATCACTTTTTCACTATATGGGGTGGAGCACATTTGTGCCTTAAACAGGCCGTTGTAAGGTTTGTCACAACAGGATAAATTGAACAATGGTGGGTGGGGGGAGCCGCAGATCGACGCAGAGCATGTGCCCATGCGTTTTGTAGGTGTGTGCGTCTGTGCACTTGCACCTGTGTGTATGTGTGCTTAATAGGGTGTGCTTTGGAGCAGGTTCGTCAGGCCGATGTGCTGTTGTTGCGCAGAGCCCTCTGGGTGCTCTGCGAACGCTGTTATTGGATGGCCAGGGGGGGCTGCCAGTTGCTATGGGAGGGAAATGAAGAGCAGGGAGGGAGGGGGACGTGCAGGGCAAGTTGTTTGTGGAAAATTTGGTCTGCTCAGGTGTGTGAGAGATACTGTCGATCAGGTACAGTGTGGACGGGGCGAGGTGCGAGTTCAGGGACCTAAAACGTGGAGGTATTGGGTCGTGTTACCGTCAGGCCTCTCAGAAGCCAAATACTAAAAGTTTTTGCCTTTTTATTGGTTTTTATCACCAAGATTTCCCATCAAATCACTGTTTCTATGCTCTTTACAAATGCATCTGTAAGGTGTCTTGTTTTGTACAATTTTTAACATGACGTTAATTCAGGTCACAAGGAGAAGCGCGTTCTCTCGTTTTTTCACCTTCCTCATTCTTTCGCTGGTACTCCCCCCTTTTACCCACTCTGAAATGTCACTTCCTTAGTCTCTTTTGCTTCCTTTTTTCCCTTTATCTTCCCCCTTCATTCGCCCCTTACTTCGTCTCTTCATAGTGGAATTGGCTGACTTCAAAAGATTTTCAGGCACAAATTAACCTCCCGCCCCACCAACAGAGCTTTGCATAGCTTTAACCTCTTCATATTCTCACTATCACTTATTTAGCTGTCGCAGTGGCCTTCAGCTTTTTCTGAAAGGTCTGTTTCACCTTGGCCCTGATTCTAACTCCCATGTTACTGCCTGAAATCATGCCCATTAGATTTAGTAATCTCGAGGCAAACTGAACAGTTCTTGTTAAGCCTCATTTGAAATGTTCCTCACGTGAGCTTGAACTTATCATGTCAGTCACGCCACTGAAGATCTACTTTTGGAATGGTTAAGTAAGGCTTCCTGAAAGACTTGCAGGCTAATCCCCCAATCCCTAGAAACTACAAATACCTAAAAATCATACCAGCTCTAATTTCTTAGCAAACCAAATCCAGATTTTTTAATGTTTCAGTTATAAGGTAAGAAAGCTTCTTAAAATACTTAATATTTGTTTTCTTTTTTGTTATGTAGGTAGCAATGTCTCCAGGAGAGGACGGTCTGATTGGGATTCCCTTCCCGGAGCACAGCAATGAGCTCTTGTCCCACCTCAATGACCAGAGGAGGACAGGAATCCTGTGTGACCTCACCCTTACCTCTCGCGGGGCTCGGTACCCAACTCACCGCTCAGTCATGGCTGCTGTCAGTTTGTACTTTCGCGGCCTGTTCGGAGCTGAGGAAGGGAGCAGTGAGGTAGGAGGAGGTTTTAGTGTGTGCCAGCTGGATTGCGTGGCACCCGATGCCCTGGATGCCCTGTTGGAGTTTGCCTACACAGCTACTCTGACAATCCCCAGCTCTGGGATGAGGGATGTGCTCCGAGGTGCCCAGCTTTTAGGCATCCAGTGTGTGGCTGACGCCTGCAGAGACATCCTCGGGGAGACGACGGAAGCAGAGGGGGAGAAAGCGGAGGAGCAGCGGATCCAGGACCAAGCTACTGGAATGGTTATGAAGGAAGGCACTGGTATTAAAAAGCCATCTAGAAGAAAAACTGACAAGAGAATGGTGAAGAAAATTGGGTCAAACCATATCAACTCCTCACCTATAAGGTCACTGGCTGCCTCTCCCGCCTCCCACCCTTCACCCGGATCTGACAACGTCCGCTCTCTGCCCTGCACCCAGCCTCCCAGCCCTGAACAAGAGGAACTTCACTTCAAACTGAGGCAGAACGGGAATCCCAGGGCAACTGGAGGACTGGGGAGGGGGGCCACAGCCAATGGTAGTCTCCTCCATTGGCAACAGGAGCGCCCCCCTATAGCACACGCACAGCCTGTCCAGACCCTGAGCGATAAGCTGTCTGAAGATGACGAGATGGGAGGTTTAGGTGATGATGTCTTGCGAATGGGAGGCAGTTCTATGATGACCTCTTTAGTTGATCCAGGTGCAGCCTCTTCAATTGCAGGCATGGGGAGGAAAAGGAAGTCTCAGACTCCACAGCAGTGTCCAGTCTGCCAGAAAATCATCCATGGGGCAGGAAAACTGCCCCGGCACATGAGGACGCACACTGGAGAGAAACCCTTCCAGTGCTCCACCTGCGGTGTTCGTTTCACTCGGTATGAAAACTCCCACTTACCACATTCGCCAAAATTATGTTTTAATTCTTCAAATCAACATTTGCTTACCTTTTTTTTTTCCTCTTTTCTTTTTCGTTTAGCAACGATAAGTTAAAGATCCACATGAGGAAGCACACAGGTGAACGCCCATACCCTTGTCTGCACTGCCCTGCGCGTTTCCTTCATTCATACGACCTCAAGAACCACCTGTCCCTGCACAGTGGGGCACGGCCCTTTGAGTGCCCGCTGTGCCATAAGGCCTTTGCCCGAGAAGATCACCTCCAGCGTCATCGCAAAGGCCAAAGCTGCCTGGAGCAGCGCACACGCCGGCCCAGGCGCGGACCAGAGCAGGTTGAAGATGGAAGAGGGGATGAGGGCAGGAGGGAGCAGTCCAGTCCTCTGTCTTTACAGGCCCCCTCCTCTGTTTTCCACCCCCATGCAGCTCTAGAAGGCTTAGGCGGCCCTGCCGGTGGTACTCCATTGACATTTGCCAGTGACAGGGAGCGTTCTATGGCCCTTCAGGCTCTGGCCCAACTGGGACGTCAAAACATGGCCAGATATCCTGAGCTTTTCTTGCGAGGGCTGGAAATGCATGAAAGCGGAGTGATGGAGGGAGACGATCCAGGAAGGACACTCATGCCGGCTCTACAGCATGACAGATGGGCAGATGAAGGGGATGAGGAAAACGGAGAGGAGGAGCAAGAAGAAGGGGACTAGTTGTAAAGAATTTGTTCTTGTGGTAAAGCATCCACAGTAAAATATTTAAGAAAAAAAAAAAGCAAAGATTGAATACATAAATTAACTCAGGTGGCTGGATAAAGGACCCGCTGCTTCAATGCAGACAGCACTTAAGAAAAAACAGATATGCATTTAAAAAAAAAGGAAAACAGGTTTCTGATCTTTATTTTATGTTCGTGTTCTGGCTGTTGGTAATTTCTGTTATGTACCTTTACTATTTAGTTTTTGTTTGTAGTTTAATCTCAGTCATATTAGTCTGATCTGTCTAAAATAATTCAAAAACTTGACTCTCATGTTGGTGTGTTGAATTCGGAGGTTAGATCACCGGGATGCTTCTTACTATGCAAACTAAAATATAGGTCTGCTGAGGGAACAAACCTTTAGGTATATATATCACAAACCTAGTTGGGTTGCAAAAGTAAGGTTGACCTCTGGTGGTTGTTGATGGAAATGCGTCTTCATAAATCAAACTTGTTTGCAATAAATTGTCTTACAGATGGGAACATATTTGCTTTAAATTTGGTGCTTTAACCAAAGACCTTCAATTTTCTAAATATTATGTTGACAGAAAAGATGTGAATTGTAGCCAATGTTGGGTTGGAACATTAGATTCCTCCCTACTAAGTTGACAGCCATGAAAAAGACTTCCATGTCTGAGGGTCTCAGATCCACAGTAGCCTCTGTTGAATGCCTGACCAAAAGAGACAAAGTCTGGGTCTTATGATTGATGTAATCTATTTTTTAAAAATATATTTTTCAGTACATTTTGACGCAAGTCTTGTGCACTCATTTGGCTTCTTTGTTTAAAAAACAAAAAGGCAAGAGAAGGGCAAGTTGAGAGGATTTATTCCTAACGTACCCCCTCTTCTCTGTATTTATTTATTTATTTATATTTATTGTGGCTCTTCTGCTTTTGTAAGACCAAGTCCAGGATCGAAGATGGTTATCTGTCCACTCCTCATTCCAAAGTTTAAAGAGCTTTTAGCTGAACTTTTCTACGCCTAAATGCCTTTACATAGTCTTGAATTCTCATCTTTCACTATTCTTCAACAAATTTTTTTCTTTGCACAATTACGCCACAGGGATCTTAAGCAACACGGGAACATTTTGTACTGGGGGGGGGGGGGGGAGAAGAAACAGAACTCTGCAACAAACAGGGTGGGTTAAAAGCTGCAATGTGGAACACCAAAGGTACTTTAAAGCCTGCTTTTGTTTTTCTGCTTCATCACACCTCAAACAAGGCGGTTCTCACAGATCAGCCACTACTGTGACTAAAGGGGCCATTATCTTCTGGGTAGATCTGTCTCTAAGGAGAGGAGCAACTGTTTTTGTTATGTTTTTCATGGCGTTGTAGCAGGCCACCACAAAAAGCTCCAAATAACCACAATGAAATTTGAATTTCCATTCTTTTTAATGTATCAAAAATGCTGGCCTGCCCTTGAGAGCGTTGTTCTCTTTTTCTTGTTATTTTATTCTTAATTTCCTTTATTTGCACTGTAAGACTTGAGAGCTTGAAGCTTTTTCCTCTACCGGACATTGAACCATTGTGTGGGGGTATTCCTTGACTATTCCAATTTGTGATTACAAATAGTACAACCAACATACCATTCTTTTTTTTGCATATAAATGCAGAGTTACAGTCAAACATGTATATTGGGTTTGAAGTTGCCTTAGTTCTTTTTTGCGCAGTATATCTTCTCAGGAACTCTTGAGCAATGCACTAAGTGATTATACGTACAACATAAAATGGTAAATGTGGTGCTGAACAGGACTGACACTCTTCATGCAAATGTAAAAAGCAGTAAAGATATAAGATTTTTTCGCTTTTTGCTTTCAAAAAACAACTTAGTTCCATGAAATGAATGCTGAAACCTGTCTAACTGGAAAGGCAGTGTGACAGTTGGTCCTGTGCATGAAGGGTGTTGGTGCTTCCAATCACAGCTTTGCGAATGAATGACAGTTAACTGCCGGCTGTGAAATGTGCATTGCAATGTGAGCTGCTTGTTTTCTTGGCTTCGGTGAAGGGACGAAGGGGGATGGTCTAAGAGGAGACCCCCATTTATCAGGGATAACATCATTTGTCTTTCCATTTGTAGAGGACCTAGTTTTTTAGAAATATGGATTCATTTTCCCAGTTTGTTTCAGTTGATGTAATGAAAAATAAAGAAATCTAATCCTGAATTTTAAATGGTCTTTTTTGTCATTAAAAAGACCCTAATATGAAGGAGTGTTCACACTTTATGCAAAAGGGACACATTTGGTGAAGTGAAAATGTTTGAAGGCCAACCAATCGACCTGACATTCTTTGAACAATTTTAACAACATTAAATGCAAATGAACAATTCTAGGATTTTATTGCAACTTTTCATTTGTCACATAAACAACAAATACTAAATACATTTTACTAAAATAACTGTTAATTTAACCACTTTTTGCACTGTTCGTTTCCTGTTAGCTTGTCATAGTTAGCATGTCTTGTTTGTTAGTCTCTTGATGTTGACTTTCTTGAGTCTTTTGGCATCCTAGGCAGACAGTTGTTTCCTTTTTCACTCCAAAACTCCACTTGTCCTGGAAAAGATGGCTCTACATTTCAACTTTTCTTTTTTATTTTAACTTTTTAAAAAATGAGCTAGAAATTGTCACAGCTGTGACACATAATTTACCCAACTACAATCAAGAAGAAATCGTTATCAAAGAAAGAAAGAAATCATCCTTTATGAAAGGAGCCTGCAGGCCGTTTGAAATTTAAATGCGAATTTAAATGTGAAGTGTGTCTGGCCACACTTTGGACATGCCTGCCTTAAAAGCCCATTCCTATCATCTTTTAAACTATTATAAAAGTGTTCCCAGTCAAACTTTTTTTTTTAAAATGTTGTTTTCTGGAACCACTAGACTGTTCATTTCCCATCATCTCTTTGTTTACTACTTTGTTTACAAGCTAACATTACTGGTACAACAAAAATAGTGAGCAATATCACAGCAATCCAACTGTACAGTATTGAGCCAGATACCAGGTTGGATGAGGAAAGCAAAGATGTACATGGATCTATTTGTCTGCAAGTGGATGCATCAGATGGTGCAGAAAACTTGTGGCTTGCCAGTTGTAGGCTTGACATTACTATAATATTTTTCAAATGACATTTTATCTTCTGCTGCTGATTTACAATGATTTGAATAAAGAAATAGACATGCAGCTTTAATCATATCCTCCATTTTAAAGAATAATGCCACAAGAACATGTTGAAAACACCAAAACATGATTTTCATTGGAGTGGGTCTTTAAATGGAAAACAAAAGCAGAGACCTGACTGATTCATGCTATTTCCTTTATGCTTTGGTTTCTCTTTTTGAGGTTCTGGCTCTAAATGAACATGTATGGGTAAAAACAGTACAACTCTATCCTCTAAGTTCAATATATTCGGTTGGATCTGAACAATAAAGTTCGTCTGGCTTGTCACAGCAGCTTTGTAAGGATTATTAATGACTGGTCCTTGGGTAAACACTGATGATCCGTCATCAACCTGCACGAAATGATCTAACCTGACCCTGAAGTCGGCACGCGGGCTTCCCCAATCCTCTTAAATGAAATTAGCCCGAACCAGCAGCTCTGCTCTTCTACTTCTCCTGCACCACTCGCTCCTCGGGTTGTGTGAGTGGAAACTGGAAAGGTGGACACCGACTAAAGTGGGCCGTGTTGCCTCGAGGCCGCTGCAGGATGCTTGTTGCACGCGGAGGCTGCGGGGCGCTACGGCCCACGTGACCCACAGGACCGCAGCACAGCCACAGGTGGGTTCGCACGAATAGCACTACCCGACTGAGCTGTTTCTCCCGTTTAAGTATTTATTTTATTATTACCGGTATTAATATTATTATTTTGAGAAAGAAATTCTTAATTTCATCTCACAATTTTAAAACTACCTAGTCCTTAACTAAATTATTTGTAGTGATGGCGCAAAAAAATAGACCTATGTGGCGACATTATTTCCAATTAAAACTTTAAAAACTATCATAACTGTCGGAGAACGTTTTTTTTAAGTATGATATCACGTGTTAGGCTCGTCACTTTTTAATTGTTAGGGTAAAAGCTATAGTTTTAGGAGGGTGCAGTAACTGTGACTATTGTGAAAAATTGCTCAAATTGGTACATTTAATGTTAAAAAACTACTTTTTACGTTATTTCACGCCTGTCAACTAATAATGTTTTTTCTTTGTCTTGTTGTTTTTTTTTTTAATTTGTTCATGTCTATTTCAGGCTTGCAACATGTTTTAAATAAATTGGGATAAAAAACAGTCACCACAACAATACAACAAATTGTAGTTAAAATGAACAACTTGTGTAACTGTGTGAATTATATACACACACACACATATTTATACATATAGTGTATATATGTGTAATAGCTACCAAGAGCAGGCAACAAGGAAAGCTCCAACAGCCAAATACCTCCATTGAGTAAGGCAAGTCCTGAGAAGCCAGCTCAATGGCAAGAACAAGACCCGGTCAATAAACAGTTACGCACCGCCAGTCATCAGATACCCTGCATAAATAATAAGATGGCCAAAGAAAGAGATACAGACCACGGATGTTGCTGTCACTGTATGTTAGCTGCAAGAAAGGAGGCCGAGGGCTAGTGAGACTTGAAGCCATCATCAAGGATGAAGCATCCAAGATGGATGAAACTCAAGGTCCCAAATGACAGTGTGCTCAGTGAATGTTTCAGGCAGTGGACAGCAGAGGATGTGGTGCTGGAGGACAGATCCTCTTGGGAGGACAAGCTCCTGCATAGGATGTACCACCAAACCATAACTGAAGTGGATGACATAAAAAAGTCTTATCAATGGCTTGAAAGGGCTGGCCCACAGGACAGCACAGAAGTGTAACATTCTGGCCGGGAAAGCATACATGGAGCGCCACGACCAAGTGGCTGGATTAGTATACAGGAATATGGACTGGAAACCTCAAAGTCAACAGTGGTAGAGAATGAGAGAGCGAAGATCCTGTGGGACTTCCAGATACAGACGGACAAGATGGTAATGGAAAATGAACCAGACATTGTAGTGGTTAATAAAGATCAGAAAAAAGCCATTGTGGTGGATATGGCAGTACCAAGCAATGGTAGCATCAAGAAGAAGGAACATGAGAAACTGGAGAAATACCAGGGACACTCGGTACTGTAACCCCCAAACTGGAGGAGTGCCTCCAGCAGATCCCTGGAAAGACCTCAGACATCTCAGCCCAGAACAGCTAAGATACTTGGTCATGGCGCCCCGGTAGCGTCACCAACCTGCAACCTGTGCCTGAAAATGGGGAACCTGGAGCCTCAGCTGATGTTTGAAAGCCCGGTGTGAGGGGCTTGGTAGGATGTCGCAGACAGCCTGTATGAGGAAACATATGCAGTGTGGCTCAGGACACTTCGCATTCCACTGAATACTCCCATCTTGTCCAGGCTCTCTGCTGAGGCACCCGGACGACCCTGCTGGCTCGCTCCTCCTCCATTGCCAGCACATTTCTGCACCAGTGATCTTCTGTCCTCAAAAGCTGTGTTTTTTCTGTTCTAAATCTGTTTCTTGAAATCCAACATTTGCATTCTGAAAAACCAGGAACATATATGTAGCCTGATAAATGTTGTGATTAAAATGACAGGAAGTAATTGAACTCAAACACCCTGAACATCTCTTAATAGCTCTGAAATTAATTACTTTCATTCTCTTTTTGTATTAACAGACTCGCGGAAGCACACAAAACAGAAGTCGTAAGAAAGAAGCAAGACTGGATCAATAAGAAGAAAAACCTCAGGTCTTTGGGGCAGAATGGATTTAAGATTTCTTTCTGTCATGAAATGAAATGTCATGAATAAATCCAGTGATGAAAGGTAAGTAGTGGGACAGCTTTAATGCCCAACTCACTTAGTTTGTTTCCTTCTTATCTGTGTAACAGGCTCAGGTGGTGAATGCTGATGAGATGTAGCCTGGGACATATAAAGACCTTGGATAATAAAAGAGACTTTGATGTGTTTTTGTAAGGTGCCGGAGCTTACATCTGCAGGAAGGAGAAAGCACTTAGCGAGTCTCTTGAAAGCAAACAAATGAAGGAAACGCCGCCTGGATCTACTTTTCCCTGTTAACACAGGTGACATAAAGGCTCCACAACTTCCATCCTTTTCCTTAAGATAGTATGAATGTCCTTTTTAAAGTAAGTGGAATCAGTTATTTACCCTTCAATTCCTCCCCATGAAGGTCTGTTTGGATGCTAGACAACAGTAACCAACATGGAGACTGTTGCCATGGTGCCTGGAAGCTGCCGTTAATAGGGAGCTTGGTTTGCCAGCTTGTTCAACATACCATGTGAACAACCCATGTAGGCTATAGTTCAGAAAAAAAGATCGAGTCCTCTGAGAGAGCTAATTGAGATCTATTGCAGGTGTGTACAATGGGTTACTGTGTTGGTGTTTTTCACTTTGTGAAATCTGCACAACTTCTGTCTTCTCTGAGTGATTTAAGACAATCTGTTAAGAATAATCCCAAGAGGGGGGGGGGGGGCTCTCCGCCTCAATAATCCCTCAAAACATGCAATTTTTTTAAAGGAAATTTGATATTCTAGTACTTTAATTCAAACCACACTATGCTCATTTGTTTAAAAGTGGCCTAAACTATAATGCAATGTGCATCTTTTTAACTTCCAATAGGAGAAACAACACACTGGAGAGTTTTTTTTTTTACTCAAAAACTGTGATCCAACTGATTGCTGACAAGTGGATTTTTCCCTCCGAACATTAGATTTGTCAGGAATGAAAGTTTGAATCAACTCTTTGCTTTCTTGCCCCAACATTTTTATTGTCAGTCCAAAACCACAATAACAGTAACATAAAGTAAATTCATACCATTTCAGTCAAGAGTATGAACAAAAGGAAAGTAAATCATAAATCAGTCTGTTATTATATTTGCTGAAAGTCAGGCCTCCAGACTTCTGATCTGTCTGTAAAAAGCAGTATATCATCCTGGGTAAGTAAAGTTTAAAGAACATTTTTTTTAAGCATGTTACATTTTTATGTTATAATGCCGTGCTTTGGTTGAAGTTTTAATTCCAATTCTCTTAGGACCATGTCTTTATGTGCAGCTTATTGCTGCCATTTACCCTCAACATACAGGTCCTATTTTAAAAAACATGATTAAAGTATGGTAACTAAATGGTAAATATTGTATAATTGTATGACTTTTTCTACCTTCCTTGAAGGCCCAAGATGCTTTACAGTCATAGTCCCACTCACACACACATTCACACACTGATGGCGGCTCCGCTGCCCTACAATGACGCCAACCTTCCACCAGAGGCAATGTAGGGTCTAGTGTCTTGCCCAAGGACACTCCAACACATGGGCGAGCAAGGCGGGAATCAAACCTGCAATATTCTGTTTATTCTATCGCTGCACCACGGCCGCCCTACAGAATTATATTTTATTACTGCAGTTTGAAACCAAATGGAAAAAAGACTGTAAAGGGTGCTTTTACTTATACTTGAACCCACATCTGTGACTGGTATATGTTAGTCAATAAAGTTTGTTAAATATTATATAGATGGAGATAGAGTCCAACAAAGTAAAAGGGTCGTGTTGTCCTTTTTTCAGTAAGGACACTCATAATAAGATACTGCTTTTTAAAAGAAGTACTCAGTCATCTAAATTACTGATTTATTACTTTATATTTAATATTTGCAGCATTTCTTTTTTACTGACAACACAATTTATAGATTTTTGAAAAAGGGAAAACTCCACTTCTCCTTCACCCAAGACTGTACAGCTGTATTTAAGGAACTTTTGTAATTTGAAAAGTTCTGTATTTTTCACTTTTAACTTCTTTCTTTCCTTTAGAAGTCAACTGGATGCATAAAGGTCTGTACCAGAGGATGGAACAGTGACTGAGATCAGTCACCAGAGAAATCACTGGCACTGAGGGCTGGAGCGTCTTCATCCATTCAAGTACATGAAATGCCAGTTGCACTTAACGTTTAAAGATATGAAAAGATAACGTATACTTTACATTTTAGACAAGTGCTATTTTAACACTTAAACTCTTATTTTCTTTATTATACTAATCTTACTCATCATCTCTAATGATAGAAAACCAAGTGACAGACAAGCAGATTACTAGGAAAAATCCACCAATTAAGTTTTAAACTGTTCTTTGTTGCTGATATAGTTTTAATAGGAGCATAATAAATATGAGCATGGGTGTGAATGAAAATGTCTTAAAACGTTAACAGCTGGCTGTGTTGGAATTTGTTTTAAAAAACGTAATACTGCAGATGAAAAATAATAATCTTATAAATAAATACAAGGACTCAAACACACAAATAAATTAAGTTTATTTTTTTTTTGTTTGAAGTAAATTAAGACACAAAACATGAATGTGATCTGCACAAAACCAAAAATGAGAAAGGGATGAAATGTAGAGTAAAAGAAAGTGATGAAAAAAGAAGGGAACACAAGGAAAATATAGTATAACTGACTTGTGTTTTACTATATGTACAATTACACTACAACATAAAAAGTTTTTTTTATTTTTAATCATTAAACAGAAGAAAATGTCCCTTATTTGGCTATTTACACAAAACATAGTCAAGTATTAGTTTGTCAAAGTTTATCTTTATACAATGTGTACGCAGAAAACAAACACAGAATTTGTACAAAACAGCATTAGTTCACTAAAATAACAGAAGTCAACACACTGCCTTTGAGAATCATCCACGTGGTTAACAGGCATCAAAGGCCTGAGCTGGATATGAACAAACATCCTGTAAGACTCTGCTACAGCACTCACAGATTTCTCTCTTTTTTGCTTTTTAGGGGTAGTTGTATTACGGAGCCATCCAGAAAGGCATGGGTTGCTGTTGTGGTTGCGTCTTGGCCCGGGGGGGTAGTGGAGGAGGGCAGCGATAGCCCGGTGTCCACCCTGAAGAGGTTGAGGTAGGGGGACCTACTCCAGGGTTACCTGGGACTGAGGCTTTGGAGGTGGGTTGGTCTTCCTCTTCATCAGAAGAGTCGCCGCTGTATGCCACCAGCCCTGTTCTCAGTCTTTTCACTACAGGCTCTGAAAAACAGAAGAATGGGGAGAAAAAAGAAGAAAGGCAAGGAACACGTTTGGAAAAGAGGGGCGGGGGGAGACATAACAGAACAGCAGCGAGAGTTTGAAATGCAACAAGTTTGGTTATTCCAAAGACATTTTGGGAAGAAACAAAAAGTTAATGGATTTAAGTTTTATATCAGCAGCCATGGGTTGGTGGGACAATGTAAGGGCCGTTCAAGCGAGCGGCAGGATGGCGTCACAGGTCAAATGGTGCCCCACCCCCAACCAGTATCCAGCATCGCGTCAGAGACACATGGAAGAGAAGAAAACACAGAAGAAGAGAAAAACACAAAAACAGGAGAGATTCTTGTTAGCAAAGAATAGAAGGGGAAAGAAACACAACAATCCAGGCTGATAAAGTCATCAGAATACGACGGTAAGGCGGCCTCGACTCATCAGACGACTGACAAACAGGCAGAAGTCAAAGCTCCATCGCACTATCTGCAGAGCTGAGGTCACACCTGCAGAATCCTGTAAGAATCCTAAGAAGCTGGCGATTCAGGCTGACTGTGGTTGACTGTGTGACATGCTCTGCTTATCTCATCTGCCACAGAAATAGGGAGTTTCAAAATTAGTTGTGTTTTGGTGTCTTTGTACGTCTAACAGATTGGTTGCTTCAACAAAATCCTCAAAGAACTGAAATGCAGACAGTGAAGCATTCTGGGAGAGGATTTAGAGATCTACGTAACAGCAGGGAACAAACATTTTTACAGATTGTTGTCCACACGTGTGACAGGTTCAGACTCGGGTTCGACAATCCAGAAGAAAAGCCCCTTACCCACAGGGGCTGGAGGTACCCTCTTCTCCTCTGTCTTGGGTCGTACTCCGTTCACAGCCATTGTTGGTGGCGGAGGCATTAGCTGTCGACTGAAAGGCAAAATAAAACCTAGCACATGAACTGAGGCTTTTGCTGCAGGCGCAACTTTGAGGATTCAAAACCCACGTACCTGTTCCTCTCACTTGCCAAGCCGGAGGAACTCTGTGATGGGGGTCCTGAAGACTCTGGGCTGCCCACTGAGAAGCCTGCACCTAAATTAGTCACATGAATGGGTCCATGCTATGAGCAAAAAAACACACAAGCACCATTAGCAGACATCCTCAACTAAGCCCTGTCCTGACACTTTGATAATGATAAGCTAAAGCAAAAAGAGTCTAACAACCCTGAGAAATCCTGTCCTGGACTGTCTGAAAAATTCTTTAAGATTATTTGATCAAACAGCTTCCTATGAAACTCCATGTTACCAGTAGACAAACTGGACAAACTGTAAGTGAGCACCAGCAGGTATACAGCCGGCCAAACCGTCTCACTCAATCCCTAAGAAAATGTGAGTGAAGGATGAGCATTATGTTGAGCTTTAAAGTGAAAACGGCGTGACATGATGGAAACAGCGCTATCTATGTTCTGAAGAAAAAATGGGGATAGAGTGACACACGGTTAAGACAAGCAGAAAGGCAACAGTATCTTTTTTTTGTACCTGGTATCCAAGCAAGCCGCTGTCCCTCTCATCTGGAACCTCCTCTGTGAAACGTCTCTTCTGTGGTAGGCTGGTGGGGGCAGCTGGAGGTGGAGCTTTGGGTGGTGCTGCGGCAGAGGGCAGAAAATGGACAGGAGGAAGAGTCTGCACAGAGGAGAATGAGAACAAAATAAATTGTTCATATTTTTTTATTATAAGCATTTTTACCCCCCTTTTTTCTAAATAGTGTACCCTACCTGTGGCAGAATCTCTGGGGCCTGAGTTGGTGGCAGAATAGCCGCTGGTCCAGGAGCCACAGTGGGAGCCGGCACCGGAGCTAAAGTGTGAGCAGGAACGGGGGTGGGAGCAGGAACCGGGACTGGAGGGCGAACTGGGTACTGAGCTGGCACACCTGCTGGTGCCACTGGAGGTATAGGAAGGGGTACGCTATATGGTGAGGGAACAGGCTGGGGCTGAGGTGGGGGCACAGGCAAGGCATAGCCTGATTGGTACCCAGCTGGAGGGTAGTACGGGGGCTGAGGAGGCACCCCATTCACCACTGGAGGCTGTGTAAAGCCTGAAACAGAAGAACATACCAGCTGATACAAGTGTAATCACTTTAGATTTGAATGAAAGCAAGAAACTGAGCTTTCAGCCTCTTAAAAGTATTTCAAAACGTCTTACCTTGCTGTGCTGGCATTATCGTGCTCATTTGACTAAGGTAACGTGAATACTCTGCATGGACCTAAAAGGAGAGAAAAACAGGAAAAAGATAGTTTATTTGAAGTAATATAACAAATGTACAGACACAAATATTTCCATGTAAAATAATTGGATAGATTTAAATCTAAAGTACATTTTAAAAACGATCTATTCATACTTTTTTAGCCTCTACCTTGCTTGTATTTCTGCAAAAAGGACTGTAAAATAATTCTTACATTTGGCAGTCTTACAATTAAACCGTTGGCACACTAAAGAAGGATTTTTAAATGAAAATGAGTTATTTTAGCTAGTTCGTTTCCAATGCGAAAGTAAGATCACTGAGACTCCACCTCTTGCACCTTGTGGGTGCCTTCCATTTCATGACTTGCCTGCGTTTCACCCACGAAAGCAAACAACATTCAAACTTTTGGAAAAAGATGGATTGTGCATATTGTGCGTAGAAAATTCAAGCATTTTGCTGAACACCGTTAGCTCGGCGGAGAAAGTAGGTGTTTGTGTTTGCAATGTAAAGACCCGCTTGTTTTCGTGGATTGAGAGGGGCTGGTGCTCAGAGCGCAGGGTTTTAGACTAGAGGAATACTCAGAGATGCATGAATGGAGCAAAATACCACTTTGGATTGTTTTTTATGAGGAACGAACATCCTAATACACTCAAAACCTAAAAAAAGGTTGAATTTGCATGATATAGGCCATTTAACACAGAAATAAAACAATAACAGCTAAACAGATAAACATTTTATACAATATGAGAAGCTGTTACTTATTTAGGCTATGACGTTTAAAATCAGTCCTTTTTAAATGTTAAGTGTTGAAGTAGATTACTTACAGTCTGAAGAAGGTTTTCACACAATGTTTTTGCTGCTGCTAGTCCTTCTGGCTTAGGATGACTGTGGAAAAAAAATGAAACATTTAGTTCCAAAAAAACTTTAAACTGAGGTTAAAATATTCTTCAGATTTACAGTTTTTTATAAAAATATTTGTATTTAATGATAGAACAACATTGACCTGATGTAAATGTACATAGGTTCAAAGGCCTCCCGTCCTGAAGCTGGCTCTAAACAGCCGGATCCTTTTCCTCTGAGAAAGACTTTGGCCCCTGTTTCAGCCTGAATGTGCTGCAGATATGAACAGCCCACTCCCTCTACTCTCTCTTTGACAGGAAACCCTGCGATTGCGTGCTCCAGCCCCACAAAGACTTTATCTTGAACGTAATGCATCTTAGAATAAGAAAAATAAGCAGCGGTGACACTAGGGTAAACAGCAAACAAGCTTTAAAACCCTAATTTTTAAAGCTTTAGTATTTTAGAGATGAAAGTGTCATTCAAAGACTCCTACCCCTGACTGAAAGTGAGGTTTCTGGTTGGTCAAGACAGGCAGCGAAGGTGGAGGGGGGTTCTGCTGATGGTACACTGTGACTGGGGCTCCACTCGAGGAGAAAGATGAAGAGGACGGTGAAGCAGTAGCAGCTTTCACCACACCATTTGTAATGATTTCCTTAATCTTATTAACGGCTCCTTCAAGAGGAGAGAAACAAACCATCAGTCATGAAAAGCTGCTTAAAAATAATAACTCACAACATCATAAAGATAAATGGATGAATCCTCACTGTCCACGAGCTCTCTCGTCTGTCCTTGAACGTGCAAATACAGAGGTCGGTCCCTGAGCAAAATATACAGCAACAAAGCTGTGTTAACACAGATACAATCAACACCATGTCAACGACTTAATCACTGAAAACAATAAAGAAATCACCCTGGAAGCGCTTTGCCTTTTTCCTCTGCTGTCATGTATCGACCTCTGGTTGAAACTGCAGCTCCGCTCACCTTGCTGATCTGCACATAAATATTTTAAAACGCTCATTAATAACAGTAAATAACTGAACACACCACTAGCGCACACAAAAAGACATGAATGTTGTCCTGTAAAATGAATTGGCCCACGTCACACTCCTGACCTCATCCTGTGTTTGTCCACGTGTCAGGAGATTTCGACAGTTGATCGGGACATCGTTGATCTCAACTTCGGCTACAACCAAATCGTCTTTAGCTTTTGGCGGCACTGCAGACTTTCCAGCACCCACAACCTGAGGAGAGAGAAGCCAGAATGTGAAGTACCTCAGAGGGCTTGATTTATCATTTCTTACTGACTTTACACATAAAAAAATATGTATTAATCTAAAACATTGATTTGGATAGCTAGTTTGTACTTTTAGTAGTTACTGCAGAGGAGTAAAACAAAATCCAACACTAGCAGGGAAAACACACAAATAGACACTTATTCTCCAACCTGCAGCCAAAATGTCAGTAAAGTATTCTAGACATGCTTTGATTAACTGGACCGTCTATTTTGTTTTGATAAAAAAAAGGAAGATTAAATAGAAAGTGCAAAGCTTGAGGTTTGAAATAACATTTTGCGATTTCACTTCTCTCACAAGGGTAATTTAGGTTTCAGAAATGACTGCATGAATCCAGAAAATACATTTTTGAACAAGCCAAAGTCAACATAATGCCTAATGAGTGCATTACAAAGACATGAACACAGTGCAGGTACAGAAACATCCTCCTTGTAAATCCAAGCTAAGAACCTGTTTATTTTTTTAAGGTCTATCGACATTTCTTTTCCAGACTCTGTTTACACCTAGTTTGACATTCATAGGACCACAGCTTTACCTTCGGCTATTAAACGGCTACTGACCAAAATTAAATGTAAAACTGAACAAAAATGCTAATGAAAAAGAATCAAAACATGTTTACAAGACATGCAAAACAAAAAAACAGCAAACCCACTCCAGGTTTACAATCGACTCACTTAACCTAAATTTTAAGCAAAAAAAAGAAATCTTCAGTCTAGTTAGAAATACATTATCAAGAAACATGAACCTTTTTGTTCTTATCAGTAAAATGGCATCCAAACTATACTAGAACAATACTGTTTATTACTTATCTTAGATTAGAACACCAACATTTGGCAGCAAATGTTATTACAACTCACAAAATACAGTCCAGCACATTTATTTATAACAGAAACTGAACACTTAATTTTAATCCACGCATTACAAAGGTTTTAAGTTGAGGTAAAGGAGAAATACTTAGTATTTAAGACGCATTAAATAATAATTATTATTATAATTTGAAGAAGTAATATATTCTTTTGCTTCTGTTTACAAGTCATGCCTTCAAAATAAAAACCATGCCGTAGTTCCATACCTTCTCCAACAGACCCGATGTTCCTATTTGAGAGGGTTTGAGTTTTCCTTTAGCGACCAGCATGGCGTTAATCTTTGCGGCCACCGCAGCTGCAGCATCCAGAGCCCCGGTGGGCGCAGCCTCAGACTCCCCCATCCCACCGGAGCCCGACCCGGGACCGGGTTGATCCCATTTACTACGGCGCCTACAAAAATAGATCACATCGCGATGCATTTAAATGTGTTAGCCTATAATTAAACACGAACCTGACAAACTCTGTAACCATGATGAAACCCTAATTTGTGTTATTGTTGACATATTCGGGAAGTTGTGAAACTGTTACGTCTTCGCAACAACATTCTCCCACTACGGAGCATAAATTGCTTTGTGTCACTACATGATAACTAACGCAGAAGCGTTACACGGACATAATTCCATGGTTTGGCTAACATTAGCAACCTAGCTTGCTAACTGGGTGCGTTGAAACTACATGTACAATATCACAAGAAAGCATCAAAATCAGTCGTTTGGAGACCTACCCGCTATTCTGTGTTCCACAAAAGGACATTAATACTCCGTTTATCGGGAAAAAAAACTCTATCAATGCGGAAACAAATTGAAGAAATGATCTTGACTTGAGCACAGGTTTAGCAAAAAGCGCTCCCTGTTGTTAGCCACTGCTCGAGAATTTCCGCTTCCGCCTTTGGAAAGATGATAGCTAAAATCCCACCACAAGAGGGCGCCAGAGATCAGCACATGCTTTCTTGGAAGTTGGTTAAATTTCTGTTTCCTCACTAGTTGATCTGCTTTTCATTACATTTAAGCCACCATAACGAGGAAATTATTCAAGTTTATAGAGAAGAAGATGGGAAACTGTGATATAGGTAAGTTTATTTTCTTTTTAAATGACTTGTTATACATTTTGTACAGACTTTTTTTAAACTAAATGTCCAATTTGTTCTGATATTGTGAATGATAAAAGTTGCATCCCTTTAATAGTTAGACCAATGTTTTATCAGCCTTACTTAAATATCTTTTTGTATATTTACATTTTTAAACAGTCAGAGTTTATACATGAGTTTGGTAATGGACTGTGGAGCCCTAACGAAGCTAATTACTGAATGAGGAAGGATCCTGTCTTTAGTTGAGATTTATTCATAGAAATCGTAGCTTTGTGAAAGTCAAACCCAGCTGATGTATTTGACTGCTTTAGTGTTCAAGTCACCAGTTCAAATTATTAACAGACTTCATATTGTTTGTTTCCAGCAGATAGCAATCTTGTTGAATTTGAACTTTTATCTTGTCGAACTTTTAAGTCTTTGTCATCACAACATTATGAATAATTACATCTTCTTTATTTTGACTTTCTGTTATATTGCCTAAACAAATTTTTTCAAATCTTCCTTTAAGATGACAGCTTTGTTTCATTACACATTTTGATTTGTCAGATTTTGAGCTAATTTGTTGTTCGTTTTGCACTGTAAAAATATGTGTCACAAACTTCTAAAAAGGAGATTTTAAACAGTAGGACCTCCGTTTGTTGAAAAATGTAGTTGAAAACATTGGCTCTTGAGCTCAGTGCTGAGGTGATTGGTGACTCTAGGTTCTTTTCTGTGCTTTGTAGTGAGTTGCAGGTTTGATCACATTTCTTAAATGTGATCCACCAAGATCTTTACAGCATGTTAAGATGCATGGATCTGCATGGATGGATTGCAGTTATCAGATCTGAACTTTTGGACAGATCTTGGGTGACGAATCAGACCAGAATTGTTCAAATGCCCTTTATAGAAATATTAAAAATGAGCTCCGCCATGTCGCCCACACTGTCATCACCAGAGCCCCACCCTGGAGCTACTGTAGATCCGGGGTTTGGCTTAAGGATGAGCCCTGGTGGCTGGGCCTCATCCCATGGGTCCCGTCTGAGCTCATCCCAAATTGGTTACGTGGGATTGCCTTCCTGTCTACCCAGCATCTGTAGAAAGGACCACAAGGAGCCGGTGACGAGCGATTAGGGCAGCGTTAAAGGACAGGTGCCTAAATGGCTCAAACCACAGACTTAGTCTTTACCCACTGGGACATGGAACTTCACCTCCCAGTGGAAAAGATTCTGGTCAATCCACGTTTTGACCTTCACCTACATTGAAGAACTTTAGTTCTGGTGGGACAGGAGTTATTCTGGGCATGTCCCATCGGTACAAGACCGTGGCAAAGCTTCAGGATGTATTGGAGGGACCATGCCTCTCGGGTGGCCTGGGGAGGCTTTAGGGTCATCACAGGAGGTGGCATGGGCGGCGGATGAGGGGAAGAAGATGGATAGTATTTGCAGTGAATTACAGTAAATGTTCCAGTGCTTCACCAGGATCTCATATCTCAAAATTACATGTTTTCAAGAGTTCTTTTTTTGAAATCCCTACAAATATTTCTTTACTTATTGTTTTTTTCCCCTCAAGTGATGGGAAGTGCCGAAGTGCTCTCACTTTTCTGCATGAAGAAACTGAAGCCCTCACATGAACGGAGCGTCAGAGGTCAGCAGATCTTTGACGCCTGCCTTGACAGCGATGACTATTTACAGGCAGTACAGTGCGAGAAGAAAAAAAATGGTTCGACAAAACACAGGGAGAGGGATCAAGGAAAGCTCAAGGGTGCAGTATGAGTCTAAGTGTTAACCGTAATGTGTGTGTTGGTTGATGTAACCTCCGGCCTTTGAGGCCCGCAAAGCCGGGTCTCGCCTGATTGCGGCAGCTGACACTGAGCTGTGAGACCAGGGACATGAAGGAAGAGGGGTGCCTCCAGATGGGGCAGCCCGGGGTCGAACAAAGAGACACTGTGAGCACCTGGGTTTGAGTGTTTGCTGCTATACCAGCAATTACAAGAAGTACTTTTTTTGACTGTGACGTGTGTGGCATCATAATCTGAAGTGGGTTTGATTTCTGATGTTTCACATGCTGAAAACTGGAAGTCTTAAAATTCTCGATGCCAATGATTACTCTGAGACCCCTGAGTCCGACTTTCTGAAAGCTGCATAAATAAGACCAGAACAAGAGAGAAGTGTGGAGCAGACAAGACGGAGAGAGGGAAAACAGATGGGGAGATTGAGTTTTAAAGGAGGGAAGGGGGGAATCTTTTTGTGCGTGTGTGCTTGCAGAGAATGGGAGCCTCTTATGCACCTCACAGCATGATTTTGGCCCGGGTTGTGGCCTCGTCTCGTCTGTGCAGCGGGGTGCTTTCCTGAGCTGCCTGCCCAGGGGAGGGGCACCTGCAACCGCCTCGAACGGTGGTCAGAAGGACTGCCTGGTGGTTGGGGAGGGCGGGGATGGAAAGATGCTTGGTGGTTCCAGGAAACTGACATGTGCTGAGGTTATGAAATCCTCAGGTAGAACCCACTTTCTAGAGAAGAGTTGCTTTGGTCTGAGCGGACAACATTGCCTGTAGTCTCTGTATAAATGAGGAGGGCTTTGTTTCAGTGGATTTCAAAAGTTGTTGTTGGAGCAAGTGAGCTGGTGCTTGCGCTACCAACCAAAACCAACACAGACTTTATAGATTGGCCAATCTGCCAACTGGGACAATATTTTCCTTCCATTTGGTTGGGTTGGCCAAACTGTATTTCAGTTTATCAAACTGTTCAGTCGACCCTGCAGGTCTGAGGGAGAACTTCATCATCTGATATGGAGCCTAATGTAAACACAGGCACATAAACTCTGTCCATGTTGCACTCTCAGACGTCCCCTTTTCTTTTTAAAACCCAGTTTGCTTCCAAGGATAGTTTCTGGATGAGTTTAATTTCTCTTTGAGACAGATCGTCTGTCATTTAAAAGTGATTTAAGGCTCCAAAAATCACAAAGTCTCATACGAAGGTGCACAATTTCAAAAGTAACTGTTTGTCTGCGGCGTGGTTATATAAACTGACAAACGGTCTGTGAATCTTTGCTGTCTGTGAAAGGTGGATGGATATTGCATTAACTTCACAACAGAGGCGCCCCCTGTGGTGTCAGCACATGATTATAACTGCAGTGGGAACATTGTGCTCCAAGGTTAGAAGGATCGAGTAAATGGAAACACATGGAAGGCAGCATGGACCAAAAAAAAAAGTTATTGGCATCGCAGAGCACAAAAAAACACATATTCCCCTGACAAATGGTTTCAAAGAGACTCTTCAATTTATCCCCACTTGCAGTGCAAAGCTCTGCAGGGTGTCCTCGGTTCTTATGCAAACGTGAGGTTTTCTTTTCCTCAGGTGATGTCCTTATAATACATGCAAAAAGATGTGCAAGCCTGAAGTTAACAAAATTAAAGTCTTGTGTTACATTTTAAACTGAAACCTCTTAAATGATCCAGTACCTGCAGATCATTGTTCTTTTCCAGTTAACCACAAAACATATTGTAGAGCTTCTTTGGTCCAAAAC
The DNA here is from genome assembly GCA_036245035.1 of Adrianichthys oophorus. Classification (NCBI taxonomy): domain Eukaryota; kingdom Metazoa; phylum Chordata; class Actinopteri; order Beloniformes; family Adrianichthyidae; genus Adrianichthys; species Adrianichthys oophorus. Next base: position 10,451,298 of record BSAI01000207.1, on the reverse strand, counting down.
AATGAATCTGTTTTCATCTGTTTCATGAAATTGAAACAATTTCATATTATTAATTATGTTTTTTTAAATTATTATTATTTTTTCAGTTCATTATAAGGTTTTTTCCCATACGGAGGTCATTCTTTCTTGCCTAAATCCTCCTTTTTACCAGCAGTGGTATATGCTAAAAGGTTGTAAACTACCCAAGCTAATAAACTTTAAAACAGACGTATTTGTTCCATCAAATTGTAAAAAAATCAAACATTTACAATGGATTTATGCTCAAACCGTAAATCCAAACCTTCGAGTTTTGATGAGAAGAAATCAGCCGTCCAGCAATGTGTTTGAGGACCACCTCATGCATCACCATCTTGGGCTTCTAGTCCAATCATTTCATCCCCAGTCTGACTTTTCTCTGTCAAGCAACAATATTTGCTCATCTGGGTCAAAGAAAAGGAGGGTTAGTAATGCAGTGCTGCCTTTGAGTCAGAGATGAAACAAACACAAGTAAAAATATCACCATTAAGCCCTTCTGGTGTGTCCATTTCTATTTATCTTTTCCTTTTACTTATGTGTTTGTTGCTTAAATCAGTCAGTGGTAAAAGAGACACGACTTACGATTTAAGGCATTCTCTTTATTCAAGATTTTATACTCTAGAACCTTTTTACAACCAACATTATCTAACAGCATGCAAAGTTTTGCATTATAACAATTCCTATCATTTTAAACCCAACATGCAGATTGCAAAGACACTTTTTCAGAAATGCCAAGGTCCAGGAGGAGAAAACAAAAGGCCAGTGGCCACACTTGAACATAAATGGTAAAGTCAACAAACAATTTCACAGAAAAATGTCGCCGTCCAGAGCCTGGCAAGACATAACCAGCTGTTCAAAAACAAACATTTTCCTTTGGAGTTTTCTAAAAACAAGCAGAGGTGTCAATGAATATTGCTTTGAATTCCTGTGCATGCACTACAAATGCTAATTTTGCAATTTTCTTCATAAAAAAAAATCATTCTTTTAGCTAAATAAATGGGATGTAAGTAAAAAAAAATGTGTAAATCATAACTTAACCCCCTTAAAAAGAAAACTGCTTTTGCAGCACTATAAAATTGTTTAAAAACTGTAAACTTTGTGGTCATTTTAATAGTTTATAAATGTTTTTTTTTAATCAAAGTTTTACAAGTTTTAATGAGAAAGCAATATATTTCAAGAAAATATTCACTAAATACTGGAAAATGGTTGATTCTTATCTCTTAACAGGAGATATTGTCCTTTTACAAAGTGCTATCATTCATGTAAGATTATACTCACACTAAAGCTATGTCTCTGGTCTTTGGTGTTTGTTGTGGATTCCTGTTATTGTTCACATGTGAGCACAGTTTTAAACTCATTCATATTATTGTCTGTTCTGGTACAGAGAAGCAGACTCTACTGCAGCGGGCTGCTCTTGCGGCAGAGCTGATTGGCTGACGTGAGGACTCTCCGGGCATGTTTTCTTTTTCCAGTCAGCAGCGTGTAGAAGAACGGATTCACACAGGAGTTCCCGTAGGTCAGCCCTGTTAGGATGCGATTGACTGTCACCTGCGTCCCCACCGGTACAGTCCGCAGCATGTCTGGTTTGTAGAGGGGTAGCAGTTGCCAGATCCAGAAAGGGAGGAAGCAGGCCCAAAAGGCCAGGACGATACAGAGGATGAGGAGCAGGACTTTTGGTTTGGGTGCTCGAGGAGGGCAAGCTGTGTTGTTCCCACTGGCCCATGCTGGCCGTGTCTGTGACACCCAATAAAGGCGGCCCAGAGTGGCGTAAAGTGCTCCAATGGCAAGGCCAGGGCCGAGAATGCTGGTGCAAAACAGGACACTCAGGTAGGCCTTAGAACTCTGCTCATCCCAGGCCGGAACGCAGAGCTGGCCCTCATGGTTTTCCCCGTCCTCTAAGTGCAGGGTGATCATCATTGGCGTGCTAAGGGCCACTGCTAGCCCCCACGCTAGACCCACACGCAGCAAACTGGAGGAGCTGGAGGAGGAGGTCTGTAGAGGATGGGCTACAGCCCGGTACCGGTCCAGACTCATGGCTGTGAGGGTGAATATAGAAGCGTGCATGGTGAGGAGGTCCAGGCTCAGGATGAGGCGGCAACCAAGTTCCCCAAAGGCCCATCCAGAGGCCAGGCTGTCGCACACGATGAAGGGTGCGGTAAAAAGGTAGAGCAGATCTGCAAGGGCAAGGCTCAGTACCTGAAGATGAAGAGAGGAGGAGGGAGAGGAGGTCGGAGAAGAGGTGGGGGATGTGGAGTTGGCGAGGCAGGATGGAAGTCTTCTCAGGCAGCAGGCAGGGCCTCCTCCACGTCTTCTCCTACTGCTGCTGCGCCTCAACAGGAGACCTAAAGTGTAAAGGTTTCCTGTGATGCCCAGCAGGGACAGAAGCGAGAGAAAAGAGCAGAAGAGAGCCGTGGAGACCAAGCTGGGTGATGGAGAGATGGAAGGAGAGGAGGAAGGAACTGACAGATTGGGTGTTACAGTGAAGGTGTAAGGAGGTGGAGGAGGTAAAGAACCCAAGAAATCCATAATAAGGTGTTAAAACAGCTTTAGGCTAAAGAGACGGGATGGAGAGCTGTGAAGACTATTTAAAATGTTTTTTGAAGATCAAGGATGACAAAAAAATAGAAACAAATATAAAACAATATATTAATTTATTGTCAAAACTTTTTCCACCTTAAAGTCTAAAATCAGAGGATTTTTTAAACTAATACACAGAAAAAAACAATTTACAAATCTTCTTTGTCTGTTTGTGGGTTGTGCAGGATGATTTATGTGCATTTAAACCCTAACGTAACATAAACACAGTCATATAAACATGTTTAAATGAAAATGTCAGCAAATCCAGGATATTTTATGCTTCGGTAGAAACCTGCTCCTGTTGGCAGAGCCATCACAGTTTTATAGTTTCACAAGAGACTGGAAAAGCTGTCGGGGTTTTAGTGAAATGATTGGATTTGCAAAGCAGGGGGGCCTCCAATTCAGCACTGTAAATCTCAAACAAGACCTCGCTCTGAAGGTCAACATGTGGACAATGGCTGAGTTCACCAAAACAGTGAAAATGAGGACAACATGAGGGCTTTTTAATGAGTTGGTCGGGAGCCGTGACAAACTGCCAAGTTTTTGTTTAAATTTCTTGCGCATGTGTTGTGCAGTTTTGCGCGCTGGTGGTTTGGATGTGGATTCAGGCGTGAGCCCCTGAAGCGTCAGGACTGAAACACGGCGCAGCGTTCAAGGAAAAAAGGAACATTCGAGCCTCTTGTTTTGTGAGACTCGTTTTTTAGCTGAAGATTTTCTAAAGAAATGTTCTTTGAACTGACTTATAATGTAAAAAAAAAAAAAAAAAAAAATGAAGGAGAAAAACACAAATAGCCTGTGACCCTGGTGACACTGGGGTTAAGAGCTACTGTTTGAGGAAAACTGGAGGAGCAGATGTGTTCTGCAGCGCTCTGAAAACAGAGGGCTTCCTTTAAAAAAAAGCTGGAAGAAACACAGGACATTAATTTGCTCAAAATACCTATTAGTTATTTATGAAATAGTCATTTTAAATAATTTAAAATTAGCTTTTTATGTTTTAAAAAAGCAGAGAACATTTTAGAAGTTCTTTGGAGTAAATTCAAAAAAACAGTCTGGACTCTTTTTATTTTTTTGTTTAAGTAATCAAATGGAAGATTTCAGATCCATTGATTATTTTCTAAGTTCATTAACCCTTTTATACAATATGTCGCTAATTTGCAACGTGAATCTAGGACTCCACTTTAAATTGACATCACCTCGAACGGGAAAAAACACTGAAGAATATTTTTACACATTAGTGAAATAAGAACCATTTAGCTAATTAAGTAATAGCTGTTTGTTATGTATAAAGATATTTCACAAATGTGCAAAACTACATTTTAAAATTAGTCAATAACCAACAGCCCAACAAACGCAGCCCTCAAATACATCTGATGTGTTCAAGGACTTCACTTTACTGTGTTTTCTTTAACGTTTCTTTAACGCAGTACAAAACAGCTGTACCAACAGGGAAAAGGTTTTACTTTGAAAACCATATTGAATTTTTTTTTGAGTGAAACACTTCTGCCTTATAAACATTGATCCATCAGTGAATGATGGAAGATGAATTCTAAAAAAAAAAAACATACCGTTACTTTAGGATGTTTGAATCCCAGGTGAAAGGAAAACAATACTCCTTGGAGTAGCTGGAGTAAAAAAAAAAAAAAAAAACCAAGTCCCAAAGCTAAAATGTTCCTATCATCTGTCAGAAGTTGAAGATGTTAGATCTGCTGCCCCAGAGCAGCTGTGCTCTCCGCTCGGTTACTGATGAGTCTGAGTCAACTGGAGGTTCTGAGCGTGCCAGCGGTGGAGAAGTGGGATGGGACACACACGCACTTAATGAGAGAGTGGTGGAGTGTTGTCTTGCATGCTGAATGTTAATACTAAATAGTTCTGGTCCAAGGTGGAATTTAAGAAGCCCCCACTATAAGAAAAAAAAAGGTTTTGCAACAATAAAAAGGTAAAATTTACAGAATTTATAGCAATGACTTCTCTAATCACAGAGTTCTTTTCTTTGCAGAATATTTCAAATACATTTAGCTTGTGTGAGTTTTATATTTTTGTCAGCATTTCTCCTAAATCTGACTGATAATTACAGTTCTTGTATCATTATTGCTGTAAAAGTTCAATCTGGTCATGCTGAGAGGCTGTCTTAGTGTCTGCTTCATCATACCATATTCTACAGTCCCACTTTAATAGTTGCATGTTTGATTGACGCTGGATCCTTTCTTTATGGCTTCAGTACCTTAAGGAAGAATCCAACCAAAGCAAAGCCTTTCCACAAAAGTCAGAATTCTGACCGTAAACGGTATCCTCAGTACCATTAGTCATACTGTGACTAATAATTACATGATGTGAAAAGTCCAGGTATGAAAGCTGCATTTACTTCCCAAAACCACAATGTTCACAGTTATGTATGAAAACGTGATAGTTTATGACATGAGCTAAGGTAAAATGGTTGTTCAGTATAATCCTGATGCTTTTTACCATGAGGGTTCGTATGAAGAATATGACTACATTTGAGAAAAAAAAAATCTTTTCCTGGCTACAAAAACAGTTGTTTAAAATGATAAAATATTTATGGTTACATTTAAGACAGAGGTGTCCAAACTTTTGGGCGATTTGGTGCTGTGAATTTGTGAGGGACAACCATTTTGCCTGCTTTATTGAACAACATTAAATGCAAAAGAACTATCGAATGATTTTATTGCAATTGGATACTTTTTATTTTTTCATATTAAACAGAAATACATCTAAATACAATTTTAGCCAAAATACTGTGTATTGCCAAAGGTTTCTAATGGCCATGCCGGACTTTGGACATGCTCGCTTTAAGGTGATCAAGAAGTTGTTGTTCACCTTTTGGCATATCCTGTAATGGGCCTTCACAGCGAATCAGCTTTCACCTTAAGTGGATCAAGAAGAAGGAATTAAAATCTGTTTTTTTTTTTTTCCTTTTTCCATAACAAAACCAGTAAAACCAGACTATTTCAACTGAGGGCTTAATGTGCATTATAACTCCACAAGTTTTTATTTAACCAACCTTGTAATAATATTTTCAAAACGCATGCTCAGTGGCTCGCGTGTTGAAAATGTTAGCACTTTAAACCCATTAAAATGTTCTTTTTTTGATGAGCATTCCCAGTGGTCTTTGAATTATGATTATGCATGATTAGTTTTAGACAAAATCAGAAAAACTGTGTCATTTTCTAGGACATAGTTTCTGCAGAGCGGCAGTATTTCATTAGAAATTTACCTTTGAGCTGTGGGCGAGGCTGTTGGCGCGGAGTAAGCCCACTATCATTTCCCATCATCCCTTTATTTGCACTCTCCCCTGCTAACTTACAGCCCCTCACACCCCCAACTTGACATTGCTGAACCAGCCCAGAAGAGGACTTTTTTATTTATTTAATCTTTATTTTACTTGGAAATCCATTGAGATAAGTTCTATTTTCCCAGGGAGACCTGTGCCGGCATGCAACATCCCAAGAAAAAAAGTTTAGAATAGAAATAGTATAGAAAGAATTAAAAAATGAACAACGTAACAATGATAAAAAGCTTAAACAGTTTAAGCAATTCAAGGAAATTGAATCACAAAGACTGCAACCTTTATTTATCTAGGTGGAAACCTGTTGATATCAGGATCTTTTTTACAAGGGTGACCTGGAGGCAAGGAGGGTTAAGTGCCTTGCCCAAGGACACTACAACAGTTGGCCCAACGTTTGTAGCACCTACATCACTTTTACTGTCACGACATCAAGCTTTTTCCTACAACATTTTATCGTCTGCGCCTGATTCACAACTATCTGAATAAAGAAATACTCAGAAATGCAGATTTAATCTAGATTTTTTTATATATGTCTTCCATCATCAGAAAAATGTCAAAAACACCAAAAACAAGATTTTCACTGGAGTGGATCTTTAAATAATTAACTGTCAAAACACATATTGTGGTTTTATGGTTCACAAATATTAATCGAGAATAGATAATCAATGCTGCTGTAAATGATCTTTCTGTGAACTCCTCATCCATGTGTGGAACCATTTAGGTTTTTGTCTCAGGAAGGTTGACTTACTGAACCTGCATATCACCAGTTTTTGCTGTCCTCTTTTTTTATGCATTGCACTACTACTCTGACCCAATGTCAATACAACAGCAGCAGCTCATGCTTAAGGCATCTCTCAGCCCCACAGGGGATCAACACAATGACTGAAATTTAGAGGAAATGAATTATCCAGCATCCTTGCCCGTATCAACATTTTTCCATGTCAGAGCATAGTTTAACTGGTAGACACTCTGACAGCCTCATTGAATAAGCGGGCCTTTCAGCAGTTATCAAAAGCAGCTCACACTTGCATGTTATCCGCTGAGTTGTTCTTGGCTTTGCAGTTGTCGAACCCATAGCTGCGGTTTGCCAGCTTCAAGAGCAACTTGGAAGTGATTTAGCTGCGACAAGAGCCAGTAAAATGTGTGGGCCGTGCGCCTTGTGCTGGCGGTGGGGCGTCCAGGTCGGCTGCTTCATACATGTGCCGGTGTGGGAGATAGACAGAGACGGGCCGTAAAGACTGGGGGTAGAAGAGGGGTGGACATACCTTTCCCCACGGGGTGTGAGGAATTTGAACAAATACCTGCCACTTGCATGCCAAAATAGGGCAAAGTGGGGAGACGGTTGTGGAGGCACGAGTACTCCACCAGAGAAGAAGATGAGCAGGTCTTTTTTGAGGCATGAATCGGCAAAAAAAAACTACTGAGCAATTTTATTTACATAAAAAGTGAGGGGGGTGTAATGAGCTGCAAAACATTTGAAATTATCATTCCAATCAGGATGTAAACATGAAGAAAAAAGGCAGAGTAGAGGAAAAAAGGACCTTAGCTCTGTGCTGTTTATTTGTGGAAGTCAGTGCACATAAATCTTCCACAGGGGAGGCACTCACCATAATACCTAATTAAATTTAAGTGAGCTATGGGATTTGTTCTGGTGCTTTGACCTGAAATGGATGTGTTTCTTTATATCAATTAGTGTATATCAGTCTCAAATGCAAATACGAGATGTTTAAAGATGAGTTGGAAAACATGACTCATGTCCTGATGCTGTTTTCTGGGGGTTCACTGAAAATTATGAATGTCTATTGGCTGAAATAAGCTGCAGTCATGTTTCTGCACTAAGGACTGATACATTGGATTACTGAATATAAACTGGCAAGTTTTTTTGTGCCTGGTAAGGGTTAAATTTTCAATATATATTATTTTCTCATATAATTGTGTTACAAAACTAACATTCTGAGAGTTTTCTACACAGCCAATATGTATCAGCTGGGAACACTAACTTTTGTCAACTGCTCCATCACCTGCTGGAGAACATCAGGCACTAGAATGCAATTTCTTTAGATTTAATATATTGTTTGACTCAGCATGTGTAATGGAGTGTTTGATCACATGCTTCTGACAAGAGCGTGCCTCATTACTCTGTTCTATGTCTTTATTTGATACTGCAGGCTATCACAGTTTGACAAATTTTTCCACACAGTGTCCCAGCAGCTCTCTAACCTTTTCCAGGTTGTCCTTGCTCCCCCCCATTCATTTCATTAATTAGCTTAACGGATCCGGAGGAAACTGACTGACAGTCTGTGGGCCGGCTGACCGTCCTCAGAATTGTAGGTTTGATTAAAGGGGGCGGACATTTTTGCCTGTGACAAATGGCTGTTGGACTGATCTGATTCACAGACTGTGATGAGTTATTGATCCCCCACAACCCACCAGTGAGCCCACCCACTGTTCTAGTCACTGCTTTGTACATCTGTACAATGAAGCCAGTTTGTCCTGAGTGAGAGTACCGTGAGAAGTTGCTTCCATGCTCGCGTTGTCCTGAGGGCTTGGTTCAAATAGGCGTGTGAATCATTTTCTACCTTAATTTGGGAAGAAATGAAGCAAAGACGGAAGTGGACCAAACCATCTGGAAAAATTACAATGATTTAAAGACCCACTCCAATAAAAATGGTGGTTTTGGTATTTTTAACATGTTCTTTTAGCATTTTTCTGACGATTGAGGGCATATGTAAAGAAATATGTCTTTATTCAAATTGTTGTGAATCAGGAGGAGGCGAAAAACGCTGTTGGAAAAAGCAGGGTGTAACGTAGAAGCTGATACGGCGAGCCACAAGCTCCCACTCCACTCCATTCTGATGCATCCACCCAGAGACGACTTGATCCATGTACGTAAACAAAGGGTTGATGGGAAATGAGTGCCAAAAACAACATAATCATAATTAACAGACCGCTGGGGGTAGTTTGCACAAAACCAATGCAAAAAAGGTAACCAGCTAGCCCACTGATCATCTAGTTTTATTTATTAGTTTATTTCACAAGGACATTACACATTGGGAGTTGTCCAAAAGGCTATTTTTTTCATTAGTAGTCCCTAATTAGGTGGTAAATGTGTCTACATAAAAACAAAGTAAAACTAACAACAAAAACACAACATAAAAGAAAATTAGATGTATACATTGTAAAATGGAATAAATACAAAGGAAATATTAATGAGAAATAGAAACATGATTTTTGGTTACAAACTTAATGTAAATATAAAGGAACAGTAGTAATTGATAAACTTTGTAAGTGGATAAAAATACAATGTAAACCTTAAAGCAGTAGAGAAGTATTACCATAATTCATTAGTATTAATTATTTATGGATAAAAGTTCATGCATACCTATAGGAGACCTTTAGTTTTATGTTATCATCACTGTTTGCTGTTTTTGTCACCTTTAGTTGTAAAACAGGACGCTCATCAATGACTTCCTTTGGTTTGTTCCGCTTTTAGGTCCGTCTGCATTTGAAGTTAACTGCACCGACATTCAGGTGAGCTTTCACACCTGCCCAAAGAAGCAGGAAGCCTGATGGAACCTACTCTGCTCTGAATCGAACAACAACCACTTATGACAGTGTGAATGAGCAATAAAGCTAACATTTGTGACTGTTGGACCAGAGATTCAACTGAACAGAAAAAAGTATTTGTTGTTGATTCATTAAATTCAAATGTAAACACTTTAGCATTATCAGGTGATATTTTACTATCTGTTGTTTATGCATTAAAGAATTCATAAATACTAAAATATCCAATGAAAGGTCTAAAGGCCTTTTTATTTTATTTTATTCTTTTTTTTTTCTTGAAAAGTGTAATGTAATTTGGTTTTAATGAATCTGGGTCGTAAAAGTTCCAAATGCAGGAAACGAAGAGTTAACCTAAAGAAAAATTTATGATTTATTTAGTGAAGTAAAATCCCTGATAAAAACAAATGAAATACAATGAAAATGTGACAAAACTGAAACACTAAATGACTAAAACTGCAAAAGGCACAAACATCTGACATAAAACTGCTCAAACTAACTGAAACGAAGCTAAAACAGTGTTGCGACTGCAAATTAAAAACTGGTGAGAGCGCAGATCAGGGAAAGAGAGGCAATGGATGACCCGACATCTTGATAATAAAGTAAAAACTAAATACAACAAACCAAACAAGAGTTTGAAAAAATACAGAAAAAACCAAGCAAGACAGATCAAATCAGAGACACAGATCCTCACAGCAGGGCATGTGTTCTCTGGGATGACCACTGAAGTAAGTTAGCAGCACGCAAACAGCACATGCCGTACCGATATGTGCTGACTCCTGAAATCACGGAGCATTAGATCTGCACTTTGTGTGACCGGGATACAGTCTGGAACTTGTTACTGGTGTCCTGGAGTTTGCTGTACAATCTGTAGAAAAATAAGACTTCTATGGCCCTTTATCAACTAAACTATTATTGACCAGACAATATTAATGTGATTTTTACATTTATTTTGTTCATAATTATGAATAGTGAGATATGAAACAAGCAAATGTATTTAAAGTGTAAAGTACATTGATTTATACACGTTGATGTAAAAGTATTTGACTAATAAATGATCTACTTTCCTTTAAAAATAGTTGAACATTTTTTATTTCTGTAGATTTTATAGTTTTGCAGACTTTGGTTAACAAACAATTGCTTAAAAGAAAATAAAAAACCTCTGCATTTCATAAAGCATAAATAGTTCAAATCTGCCCACTAGTGGCCTGGAATCAGTATATCACCAAACTAAGAAGGTCTCATGTCTTTCTATATGTTTACATTTTCTGAAATTAGAGCAAGGTAAATAAACTATTATTATTATTTTTTTAGGAAGCACTACAATGCTGTTTAAACATATTGGACATAAACAGAGTTGGTGGTTTTATGTCTCATTTAGAGAGATGAAAAAGGCTTTCCTTTTAAACCACATAAGGATTATAAATTTATTAAAAATTATGTGTTGAATCCATATTTTCAAACTGAACTTCTTTGAGTTAAATGTGGATGTTAACATGCATTAATTTATTTCAACCACAGGTAAATAATGGATTTTTAAAGGTGTTTGTAAGCAATGCAACACCTGATTGTTAAAGTTGGAAATTCTCTGTCCAGCCAGACTCCACAGTGATACTGAGCTAAACCGGGATTACAGTCATTGTAATCAGGGCCGGCTTAAAAGATGGAATCAAGGAGCAATTTAATACATATTTTTATATGTATTTAGATTCATTTATTTAAACCTATATCTAATCTTTGTTTTTGCATTTGGCTGCTTTCTTTGAAACCTTTTTGATCAATCTGTGACATCACCTCGTATTTTTTCCACGTCACTCTCTGCCCCTTCCTCCCCACACAGATTTCCATGGGTCAATGATAATCACAACAGTGTTGTCACATAAACACTTACGCAATTAGCAGTGACATATGCTGTCCAGTTACATGTAATCTACATGGCATTACGTTCATACTTGTGCAAATGTGCCAACTAATAGTTTGCTGCATTTTTTGTTTTTTAGTAATTTTTTTGAGGGATGAAAGTTTACCTGCACAGCAGGGCTGATATGCACGTTGCGGTAAATGCAAGTGAGTGACCACTGCATTACCCTGCTTCTTCACTGTTTGTCCTCATCATCAGTCTGATCCCTATCATGACTGAATCTGTGACATCACAGGACACTTCCTGGCCTCACTGACTGAGATTAAATCAGATTAAGTATTAGTCAAAAAAAAAAAAAAAACCGCACACACACAAGCATGCGCCCACTATTACATACGTTCAACTCACCCTTTGCTTTTTGTCAAGGTCCTTGTCTTGATTCTTATAAAATTCACTTTATTGAGTTTGGTTAATGCATCAAAAACCTGAAAATTAATAAAATATATATTTTTCATTATCACTAAATTCTAACATCAGATGTGTCTCAATAAGTAAAAACAATGTGCAGTAAACACAGAAAAGTAATTTTAAAAAGTTACTTTTTTAAAAAAAATAATTCTAAGTGACAAATCAGCTAAAATGTTCACTTCTACTAAACTAAATGGTCAAATGAGCGCTTTAAAATGAGCAGAATTCCATTGAAAAAGGGGGTTAGGAACGATAGGCCAGGAAAGTAGCAGGATAAGCATTCCCAATCGAAGGTGGGCGCGTGCCAGCTGTGCTGGCCGGACACATGCCACGTGAGCGCGCTCACCACGAGCGTGGAGGCGCGCGGACACAGTCAGTGCGGAACATGGTGCTCCGTGGTTTTTTCCTTTACTTCTTTGTTTTTTTGTTTTTTGTTTAGCAAATAAATAAGTTCCGAATTTCGTTATTTTATTTAAACGCGCGTTTTTGACGGGAAAAATGTCAAATAAGGTAAGTGTCGTAAATCCTAATAGATTTTCTTTAAATATTAAGGTAATATTTTGTAAAAACATGTCAGTTACCTCAAAGTAGTGAATAAAAAGCTCTTCTCTGTTCTATTGATCTCAAATAAAAAGTTTAAGAGGTCCTGCAGTTATAAACATGAAAAACTCTATCTTATTTATTTCTGTTAGCTTTGAATTGGATTTAAAGGTATGATCTTTTAGGCAGCATGCTCAACATATGTACTAGTATTATATTTGTGTGATTTTAAACTTTTGTAAAGGAATAAAGAAAAATAAATTGACATAAATTGGCATAAGAGCAGAACATTGGATGAAACCATGCAGAACTGGACAGATAAGATGGTCACAGGGATCACTGCCTGACTCAAATGCTGATCCTTTGTTGGTTTGGTAAATTGTTGTGACCTATAAGACAAAACACAGCTCTACTTTCAAATGGGTTTTACAATGACAATACAACATTGTAGCCGATAGTGATTCCTAACACTTTTATAGATGTTTTGCCTTGTTTTTGTTAGAATTAGGTACGTGCACATGCTTGTTTGTTCCTAAAGAGACATTTATGTCTGACCATGTATAGCTTTCTATTTGTAGAGTTTATAATGTTTGTTTTATGCAAATGTTCACTGTTACTGTTTGTCCTGTTTATAATGGACAATTAACAGACGATATGTTGATTCATGTTTTTGTAAATACCTATTGTTAAACCATAAACTGTAAAAACACTGTTTTAAAATTTTAGAAAACAGACTAGCTATTTGATTATTTTGTGTAAAAAGGAAAAAGGAAACCAGATTTGGACAAATATTCTCACCCTGTTTGTGTGTTTATAAAGCTCTAAATGTTATTTTCTTTTTAATAAAAAAAAAGATGCAGTTTTAACCATCCCTCTGCAGGCTGCATTATCTTAACACCAAAGATTAAGATTTGGTCATCGTCACGTCATGACCTTTATCTCTGGATGCTGCTAACAGAGGCACAGCAGTAGAAAAGTTTTTTTTAATTAGAAGGAATAAGGCCTAGTGCCAAGACTTCTGCACACTCGCACTTATCATGCGATGCCATAAGAGAGTGAGTTAAAGTCCATGTTTTTTAAATTGAAATAGTGTTTTGGGAAGTTATTAGATGAAACTCACGCAAAAGGAGTATCTAGAATGCTCAAGCTCGCGTGTTGAAAATGTTAAACCAAATGTCCTCTGTTGACTATCAAGATGTTTCATTGATGTAAAAACAAGCTCCTTCAAACTATTTAGCAACTGCAGGTTATTTTACAATCTAAAATTACCATTATAATAACTTTCTATAGTATGTGAATACAATTTTTTGCCCATGAAAATCTCACTGGGATCATCTTTTGATCAATGTCACGTATATGCTCTTTTTAAAATGCATTTTTTGTCCTTTTTTTGCCTCATACAGTTGAACTAAAGAAGAAACATGAAAAATAGAAATATAAAAGAGAACAAGAGAAAATGGCTTTGAATGGGAGCCATGTGACAGTGAGAGACACTGACTCAATATACGGCCTGGTTTCTGACCTCCACTGATCAATGCGATGTATTGACAGCTCCATGTTTGCATTGTGGTCTCACTGTTCCATGTGATTCTCCCAGGAACCATGTTGATTTAACTTAGCGTTTATCAGCCCCAATCACAGTAAAGCTCTTTACAAGAGCAGATTATAAATATTTATTGTTCAGTTATGTTTGAAAACTTTAGAAAGAAGCCTGAAAGAAGTAAACTGTAGTTTATTCACTTCCTTTTTGGAGACTCAGATCTTTTTTTTTTGGTGATTTTTCCATATCAGGCTTTATTGTGATTAGATAATCTTGATATAAAGAGTTTAGGAAAAGTGCCAGAGTGGGAGTCAAATAGATTAATATTCATTCATTCATTCATTTTCCAATCCGCTTTATCCCTTTCGGGGCCACGGGGCCGCCGGAGCCCAACCCGGCCACTCATGGGCGAAGGCAGGGGACACCCCTGGACTGGTCGCCAGTCTGTCGCAGGGGCCACAATCACACACCCATGCACACTCACATGCACACCTAGGGACAATCTACAGTGACCAATTAACCTATGAAGCATGTTTTTGGACGGTGGGAGGAAGCCGGAGTCCCCGGAGAAAACCCACGCATGCACGGGGAGAACATGCAAACTCCACACAGAAAGGTCCCCCTGCCAGGGCTTGAACCGGGAACCTTCTTGCTGTGAGGCAGGAGCGCTAACCACTGCGCCACCGTGCAGCCGCAAATAGACTAATAGTCCCGGATAAAAAGATAAAAGCAAAATGGATGGTTAAAGTAAATCGTTGTTACTTTCCATGACACTAATACTGGAAACCACACAGACGAGGCCTCTTTTAAAATTGCATTTCTGTTGCATTTAAAGTCACATTCAAAGAATCCTAAAAAATAGAATGTTTAATGTCGGATTTACAGACACAATACTCATATTGGTCAATAAACTACACAAAAAGACAACTACAATGAGACAATGTTGTCAGCTGTGTAGTAACCCCTATTAACCCAGGGGCCTGCAACATGTGCCTCATTTGTAACTCTTTGGTTTTCAATGCTAACAATTTATACAAATAATAAGCTTGTAGTTTTTGTTTAATTTGTCTTAGTTAAGTTGTCAGTTGGAAAAGGAGGATCTTATTTCACACAGTTTGTGTTTTATTTTGAAAGGAATCTGATGAGCTACAAAAGTAAAAGAAGGTAAAATCATTTTATCTTTATGTTTATCAATCATTATGATTCAATTACTCTAAATATTTGAAAAGCTACATTTTATTATAGGTACTGGCCCCAAAAACAAAAGAAAAAAATTATTTATTTTAAAGACCCACTCCAATGAAAGTCGTATTTTTATTATGTTCCTGTGACATTTTCTCATGATGGAGGACATATATAAAGAAGATTAAGCTCAAAATTGCACTTCTGAAATGTTTTTAATCAAATGGCTGTAAATCAGGAGTAGATAAAAAGAAGGCTGTTGGAAAAAGCTTGTAGCAGTGACATAGGTGCTACCATCGACAGGCCACAACCTGCTTTGATCCATTCTGATGCGTCCACTTGCAGACAAATAGATCCATGAACGTCTTTGTTTTCCTCGTCTGAGCTGGCATCTGGCTTAAAACTGTACGACTGGATCGCTAAGATATTACTCACTGTCTTTGTTGCACTGGTAATGTTAGGTTGGTAGTGTGAGGGGCTGTAAGCTAGCAGGTTAGATAATGAGGGATGATGAGGCAGGCTTCCTTCAACCACAACTCAGAGGTGAATTTAATGAACTACTGCTGCTCTGCGGAAACTATGTTCTGGAAAACGACACAAGTTTGTTGATGCAAGGTCCTGACTGAGTCTGCTTAATTGAGTCCAGATCGAATCCTGAACCGTGTGTTTGGTCTGATTCAAACTGCCTTTCAACCAGACATAAATGTTTTGAACCAAAGCTTGTAAACTAAAGGTTTCTTCGGTCATTAGCCAGGAATAATGAGGGCGGAGCAAAGCAACAAGAGAAAGAAATCCAGTATCAACGTCAGGTACAACAGTTACTTTTGCTACTTTGGTACAGAAAAGGTGTGCTGCAAGGTGGTTACTACGGAGACACCTGCGGGAGGAGCTACCACCAAATGTTTTTGCTACATGGAGCGGTGTCTCTTTTCAGAAAATCCTAGATTGTGCACTCAGTACAGACAGACTTTTGAGGTTACATATTTAATTTCAAGTATTTGTAAGATATTCTGCATGGAAGACATTGAGGATGTTTAGAGATCAGGTTTATTTATTTCAAAATAAAAAGAATCAGCAGCCGAAGCTGGGTCTGAATAACATGCTGCTTTCTGTGACCCTGTTTGATGACTTTCTGTCCCACATTAGTTCCAAAGGGGTAAAATGAAAACAAGAATTAAACTGAAGGATTATTTTATCATTGTATCGATGAAAATAAGAAGAAAATATAAGGATTAGGATCCCACAGCGGCTCTCTTTCTGCCGGCCAGCCAGCTGCCCGGACGGTAGCGAGCGAGCTCTGCCGCCCAGGGTAGCAAGCTCCGCCTCCAAGTTCCAAGCCCTCCCGGCATAGCTGACGTAATCACTCTAGTCCCATGGGTCCTGGGACAGGCTGGCCAGGTGTAGCCCGCCTTCGCCCAACAAAAGCCGGAACAGTCTCCGGCAACCCCACGGCCCAGGCTAGTTATGAAAATGGATGGAAGATCAGGGCGAGAATGCTCACATCCATCAGCCATTTTGGATTTGTTTTCAATCCGCCAATCGAGTCACTGAAAATGTCACACACCTAAAGCTCAGTCTCTGATTGGTTGATGCCAGGCGCCAGGCGCAAAGTTGAAACTTTTTGAACTCTTGATGCGTCTGAATCGTGCTACGCCGCTCAAATCGCGCCGCAGGACCTCAGATCACGTCTGTACATTGACTTAACCTTAAAACTTGATGCCTCCACCACATGAATTACGTCAGGTGTGAATCAGCTTAAGACAATGTAGCAGGAACCTGCAAAAAACCTCAAACTGATGGTTTTTACAGAAAAACAACAGTAATTGAAGGAAACACAGGGCTTTTAAAAGTTATTGGGCATCACCACTCCTACTGAATTCAACAGTTTGATGGACCAGACTATCTGGTTTTTGGTGATTGCAAAGTGGATTGTTTTTTTGGGAAGTTGTGTTGTAACTTCAATAATTTGAGGTAAAGGTACATGGTATACGTGTTTTTTTTTTAATCCTTTACAAGTATTCTTCACATTTTATAAGGAAAATATCTCAAACGCTTTCAGCTAGGGGAATTATTCTCCCTTTTCTTAAAAGTACCTTAACAAGTAGTGTGATCAGCGTCCACCCCGTCATCTGCATGAACAGCAGTCCCATATAACCTCCTATAAATATTCTCTCATGAGGAGACATTTGAGATATTTGCCACTTGAATTTGATAAGACACACTCACGTAGTGCCAAAACATGCGCACATAATCACACACGGTCTTCCTTCATCCCCTTCTGCAGCTCCTCTTGTCAGCAACAGGTCAGACCAGTAAACGATAGCAGGCGTGTCAGCTTCTTTTGTTTTGGCTGGAAGCCCCGTGATGGTCCCAAGGTCGTGACCGCTGGCTCACACTTTAATTCATAAACTAGTCCTTGAGAGAGAGGCCATTTTTGTCGTGTTATCACAGAACGTTCAGATAGATCTAACTTTAAGGAAGATCCAATTGTATTGCATTTTCTAACTTTCATGGTCACTCCTGAGGGAGTTTTGTCTTTTTGGTTGAGGTTAAAAGGTTGAATTTCTCACATGTAACAACTTTTTGGGGTGCTGTTTTATTTTGTAGAGTCCAAGCCAAGTGCTGGTGAAAATAATTAAATGGCCTATATCATGCCACTCTTAAGCCTTTCAGAGTAAACTATATCCTATATCTGCGAAACGCAGACATGCATATAAAATGAAGGCTTTTTGCCGATCACCGCCAGCTCTGCGGAGAAAGTGGGTGTATGTTAGCCTGGGGATGCAGACTTCCTGGAAGGGGCTGTCCTCATGTTGTGACGTCACAATGTGAGAACCTACTCGTTTTTGTGGGTTGGGAGGGTCTGGTGCTCAGAGCGCAGGGTTTTAGAGGAATGCTTTGATGAGTGAATGGAGCAGAATACCGCTGGGGTTTTTTTTCATGAGGAATTAACATTATAATATACTGAAAAGCTCAAAAAGTTCATTTTTCACGATACAGGCCCTTTAATTTGTGTTTGTGTTTTTGCACAGCACTTATGCTAATATTGCACAAGTGCTCCAAGACATCAAAAATACCAACTTTAATGAGCCTCAGTTTGGTTTTGTTTATATACCTTCATATACTGCCGGTGCATTTGTTCATTTAAATGTGTTTCCTTTGTCTAACTTCCTTGTGTAAACTTTTTTGTTGAACTTACTTTGAGTTTAACCTATTGGCAATATTTTACCTTTGTTGTAGATAAGATCAAATAAGATAAGATAACAGATTTAAATAATCTAACAAGAGTAAAAATTAACAACACTTTAAAAATCTATTAGTTAATTGTAGGGCTGGCTTACAGGAACTTTAATTTGCTTCTCAGGGAGAGCAATGAGCTTCATCCAGTGTGGGTCCTGAGGCAAGACCCTTGACACTACTGCCTAACTATATAGCCACCAGGGGATCTAAGTCTGGGTGTCCCTGCGCTGCTCCCCAAAACGGATAAAATACAAGGTTGTGTTAGGAAGGGCAGCCAGCATAACACTCTCTGCCAAACCACCTGTGCATGACAGTGAAAGCTGATTCGCAGTGGCGTCCCCTGATGGGATCTGTCGTAAGGTGAACAATAGCTTAAGCATAAGAAAAATCACAAAGTATGTCAAAAAATATAAAGTTCACAACATACATTCATTAAACAAACCTATTTATTTTGACTTTAATCTATAAAATTTGATCTTAAAACTATTGCACTATTACCAATAATATTAATAATACATTTGCACGTGCTTTTACTTTCAAGTAGATGCTAAATTAAGTTAAATTTGGAGCAGAGGCAGTTTGATTGATTTCATCAATCTGATTCAAGGGGTTTTAACTGCCTTGACATAAAATGGTCATCTAAATTTAAATATTTTTCTCTAAAAAGGCTAAATTACTGTCAGAACTTTACTCTTTCTTCATAATGCATCCTTGTCTGCTACATATATGACACCTAAGTATTGTTCATTCTATAACAGTAGTTATGCAAGTTCTCTAAGGATTAAAAAAAAAAACCTTGCTGAGATTACCAGAGTCATAAAGGCAGCTATAATCCACAGCATATCCCTACAAGATATTCTCCCACTTCACTTTGTAACCAGAAGACTCAGCCAACCCAATGTTTTGGGTTATGGTTCATCTTATTCATCATCTCTATGTCAGCTATTTCCAAAGATCCCAATCCCCAACTCCTCCTATGTCTTTAATCCAATAATAAAAGATTACTCATCAAGTACAAATTGGTATGGTGCACAATAGAGACCATGTTGAACTTCTGAATCTGGCGTCTACATCATCCCAGGATCTGTTTGGAAACAAATTGTTTTCTCTTTCAACTTTTATCAATATTACTTCTACTCTGATAGAAAATGAACGTTTTAAGGAGTTTTGAATGTGCAATTTTCCAAATATACATGAAATACTTACATGTGCAGTTTAATTCTCTATCTTTATACACTCATGACAAAAACATACCTTTTTTTTCTTTTTTTCATAGCTTCTAAGTCTGCAAAACTGGAGCAGTGAAAGGATTTAAGTCTTTAGACAAAGTGTAAAAAGAAAAGTCAAACTTTCCCATAAGAACCAAAGAGACTAACCAGCATTGGTAAGTTTCTACTCATCATCAACCTTTTTCTTTTTCATTTACATTCGAAAAACAGCTTTGAATAGAGATCGTACATAAATTAAAAGATGCAGCTTTGTGGAAAAAGAAAGCTCACCCAATACTGTGTTTTTAAATAACGTATTGTCATTTCATGTTGTTGTAGAAAATATCCCTTAAGAAATGCTTTATTTATACAGAAGACTGGAAATATTCTGTTTCAGATTAACCAATGTGTTAGGCTACACGTTACCCTGCGCATGTTGCAGAAGTGCAACCCCAAATAGCTGGCAGTGTGACAACAGATCACTCATTTGCCCAAAAGTCAAAGGCATTGTCTGCATGACGTATTTTATTTTGAAAGGCAAGAGGATTTGCTCTTTATTCTGCTTCATTCCATCCAAAAATAGTTCTTTCATCTCAATCATATTTATTTAGAAGGATGTGATTTGTTTTCTTCAGTGCACTCATTAGCTCCATGTCCGTCTTTAGTTTACCGCTCTGCTTTGGGCCCCCTTCACAATTGTTCAGACACAAAAAGAAGTTCTTTTCATGGCTGATTAGGCTCTTTCCGACTTTGTCTGGGCTTTAAGTATTTAAACTGTCAAACAATTTGATACTGTTCTACTCAGAAAAAGTGTTTGACTCTTTGACCTTTCAGTTTCTTTAGTTTTTTTTACGTCATTGCTCTCTTTCAGTTTCTTTACATGTAACTTTGTAAAGCTCTTTGTTTCCCTGGACAACACACTGATAAAATATTTTCATAGCCTTTTAATGCATTTTCATGTTCTTTCTGTGAACAAGGAAATTGAGAACAATCTGAAAAGTTGTGACTGTGGAGTCATGAATTTGATGAAAAGTGTGAAATTCTAACTTTTAACAAAATATCACATCGTATGCTAGTCCAGATGCACCAAACAGGACGTCGCCTTTGTCCTTTAACTGCAGTCGGTTACTTAAAATCAGCAATTATCCAAATACAAACATTCATTACCAAGCAGTGAGGTTGAGCTTTCTTTTACAGACCGCTTCTGCACTTCTACGTTGGTTAAATGAAACATGTGTCCTTTCATTTTTAATGTAATGGGTATTTTGCTCTACATTTCAGCTTTAAATGCATTTTGTCACCTAAAATTTTTAAAGTAATATAATTTTTGTTTCATTTTTCCTTACATCTTTTGACATTTCCTCTTTCTTTGTGTTTAATTTGTTTATTTCTAAAGCTTGCAGCGATTAGGCCACAAAGGGGAGGCAAAACAAAGCAGCAACTGTGTATAAGGAACAAGATAACCAGCAGTGACCAGCTTCCTCAGTGATTTTTCTGAACATATGTCAGAAAGGGAGGTGGACACACGAGCAAAGATGAACCCTTATGTCACATCTCACTTCAGGAGGGATCTTTTCCCCCACTTTCATTTGTTGTAGACTTTTCTCTTCTCCTCTCTTAACATTTAAGGTTGTATATTTTTTTCTACATTTAGTTGTACCACTACCTGCAGTTTTATTTTATTTTTTGCTGTTTTTTTGCACTTGAATGTGTACCTGTAGTTTTTCTCTTGCAGTTCCTAAATTATTTGCTTTTGCACACTATTCTTCAACACTACTGACAGTAACCAGGCATGGTAAATATAAGCATACGTTTTCTTTTAATCAACCCTATAATCATACACTTTGAAAAAGTAGAAAACTTTAACATGTTTAGTACTTAGTAGTTCACTTGAAGACTGATTATCAATTCTGTTCTTTGTCATTTTATTTTTATTATCTTTTGTAAGTATCTCTGATGGTAAAGTAGTGCTTTTGTGCTTTAGTTTTAACCAGGTTGCTGATTGAAAGCCTCAAACCCATCAAGGTAGTTGCATGTTTTGTCAACCTTTTCTTTCAGCACGCTCCACTGTTAGTGACTTTTCAAGTAGAAAAATGCAGAAAATGTTTTCAACAGCTGACCTGTGTTCTACCGTTTATCTCCTCCATAAGCTGCTGACACAAAACTCAGAAAGTTGCTCCCCTTTGGGGTAAATAATGTTTTGTCGTGGTTGTCTTCCTCTCCTGTTCTCTTTTGTCAGCTTTAGGAGGTCTCTGCTGTAACAGGGGCTCTGAGGCACTGTCACAGGTAACTGGGTATAATGTAATGTGAAGTATTATTACTTTACTGAGACCAGTCAGTTCACAGGGAAAATCCACCATGGCCATCAGACAGATATGCAGACACTTGGAAAGAAAATATGCAATTGTTAAAGCTGTAACATGATGCAACAGCAAATGTCAGGCAAAATTACGGTTATTTTGATTTTGCCTTGCCTAGAGGGCAGAAATGTCATTTTCCAGACTCCCAATGGTAACAGAATGCTGTAAAAATATGTGTATTATGAATTAACCCTATTTATTTATTCTTATTTTTTCATGCACAAAGGGCTTTTAAACTGAGAAGAACTTCATCGTAAGAGTTTGCACGTTTTTTTCTGTCGTTTTTGCATGTTATAAATTATTTTAAATGTACTATCGGTTTTGTTTGTAATGCAATTATTTGTCTTTCATTTGCAATGAAAGAAAAGAACAGAGCTGGGCTTCCTTGAAATGTTTCTGTTCTCCTGACCTGCTGGCTACTGATAAGTCATTAGAGATTTACATTTTTAGACTCAGTACCACAAGACTTCCCTTGAATTCTTTTAGTTATTTTGGAACTGAACAATCCTGCATGTTCCTGTTGTGAATGCTGCTGTCATTCCTGAATGAACTTTCATGCAGCCTTTTTGTGTCCACCCTATGTTGTTAATGTTTTTCTGGACGATTTAAGTCAAGTTTTGACTATGAATTCATTCAAGTCGTCAAAGAAACTTACTTTATTTGCTGAAGGACATTTAACTGAACCCCTAGACTGTTGCGGAATTGGAATTGCAAGCTGGGAAATTAAAGGAAACCACTGAAAGGAGGCCTTGAAAGATGATGTCCTCTGGTTGAACCTGCTGCTGTCTCATTCAGACAGACTGGAAGGACTGTGCTGGTTATACTACACACAGCTTTGCTGACTGTATCAAGGTACAATTTTTGCCATTGAGCCAGAGCAATACAGAGATTTGATTGTAAATGATGGGAGCAGCTCGTGTCAAACGCCGCTTCAGTGCTGTGGTAGATGGGCCAGTAGAGGAGGAGGAAGTCATGAGGCTGGCAACAAGTGCTGCAGGGGGGAGCCCGATGGGGTCAGGGACTCCAACCAGCCCTTCCCCGACCCTTGTGCTCAATGGCATAGTTCTGTCTCTTCAGAGTAACACCAACAATGCGCGGAGACAGAGCACCATTGAGGAATCAGCTGGAGAAAGTGCCGGAGGAGAAGGTGGAGTGAGTGCAGGGAGAGTGTTCCTGGGGCAAACGAGTGCGAAGGGCAGTAGTGCAGGAGGGAGAGGGGAAGGCTGTTCTTCATCAGACCAGGATTCACTTTCTTCCCCCTCCACTACCAGTCGCCGCCGGTGCAAGCGCTCAAGCCGCCGGCCCCAAAAACGCTTTGTGGGCAAGGACGGACGCTGCAACGTCACCTTCGTCAACATGAGCGAACGGGGCCAGCGGTACCTCAGTGACCTCTTCACCACGTGTGTCGACATTCGCTGGCGCTGGATGCTGGTCATCTTCACCCTCTCCTTCATTCTCTCTTGGCTGCTTTTTGGCTTTGCCTTCTGGCTCATTGCTTCTGCACATGGGGACCTCTCCATCAGGCTCAACCCCAATCCAGGATCTCCTGTGGGATCAGGAGAAGCTGGCTCTGGAGGAGGGTCGGGTAGAGAGGAGGTGGTGGAGGAGCCATGCTTCCTTCAGGTTAACAGCTTCATGGCGGCCTTCCTGTTTTCCTTGGAGACGCAGACATCCATTGGTTACGGATTCAGGAGCGTGACTGAAGAATGTCCCCTGGCGGTGTTGGCGGTCGTTTTGCAGTGCATTGTGGGCTGCATTATTGACGCCTTCATCATCGGGGCAGTCATGGCAAAGATTGCCAAGCCCAAGAAGCGCAACGAGACCCTGGTGTTCTCTGAGACCGCTGTGGTGGCCCTGAGAGACGGCAAACTCTGCATGATGTGGAGGGTTGGAAACCTGCGCAAAAGCCACCTGGTGGAGGCACACGTCAGAGCACAACTTCTAAAGGTAAGTGGGATCAAAGAAAAATTCAAAATAGAAGAGATCATGTCACACTGAATAAAAAGGTTTGCCACAACAGAAGAGTGGGTAAGGAAAAAAGAGAGGTTGCAGTGGGGAGGGAGAAAAAGAGAGAACGCTTAGACCATCTGGCCTGTATTCCGTGAACCGCAGTTAATGAGAGCTTGTTTTATTTTCCCTCTGGGTCTGGAAGATTTACCTCGGATTAACTTGCCTACAATTCTTTAGCTGAAAACCATTGTCCTTCGCCTGAATTTTTCCCTTGCAGATTTAGTCTATCGTGTTAGATGATGGCAGGCAAATGTATTTGCCCTTCTATTTGGGTGGGAGGTAAAAACCTTAACTTTTGTTTTTAATTAAAACGTGTATGTGGGGTTGTGAGTACTCATAGGGACAAACGCATTGATGCAACAGCATAGACAACAATTTGATCTCTTTTAACAGCACGGCCATGGCAGAGGTCAAACTGGGCAGATGGGATTATTTCAAAAGGATCAAAGAAATAAATCTCTAAATTTTGGAACTTGATATCGTTCCATTGAAAGAGATGGGTGATTGATAATTCTAGGTATACACATCAAAAATGTAGATCTGTTTATGCTCAACAAAATAGGCTCCAATAAAAAGCTTTTTTTTTTTTTTTTGGCAAAAATGTTTTAAATAAATGTATACAGTATTTAAATCCCGAAAGGCAGTTTTATCAGTTAAAGGATGTGTTGATTATTTGAGATATCTGTGTGATCATTGCTGAAAATAATGTGAATTTAATGTTGTGCTGCTTCGAGAAAAATTGCATTGATCAAAATGCACAACTTTATGCACAAAACACTTTTTATTTTAATTGAATCCCAGCCAAGGGTCACGCCAGAGGGAGAATTCCTCCCGTTGGATAACGTGGACATCAACATTGGCTTTGACACCGGCACCGACCGCATCTTCCTGGTCTCTCCTGTGACTATTGTCCACGAAATCAATGAAGAATCCCCTTTTTTTGAGATGGATAAAAAGACTCTGGAAAAGGACCCTGAGTTGGAGGTGGTGGTCATACTTGAGGGTATGGTAGAGGCCACCGCCATGACCACTCAGTGCCGCAGCTCCTATCTTGCCTCTGAAATTCTCTGGGGACACCGCTTTGAACCAGTGCTCTTCGAGAGAAAAGACTGCTACCAGGTCAGAAAAACAAGACAAGAAAATGCAATTTACCAAAATAAAAGTGTTTGTTAGTTAAGTGAAATTTAAGATTGAATAGGATGGATGCACCTAAAATAAAATGTCAGCTCCATGTGTTCATGACCACAAACTTTCAAAGTGAATGACTTTGTATGAGTATTGAAGATTTGTCTCTTTATGCTACATAAAGACAGAAACATGTTCACTGTTGCTAAGCTGAACGCAATCCTTCTGAACATGTTATCAGTCATCTGAAAGCTTCTCTTGTGTTCTTTTTCCAGGTGGACTACTCATTTTTTCATCGGACATATGAAGTCCCAAACACACCTTCATGCAGTGCGAAAGAGCTGGAGGAGCAGACATACATTGAAGGTTCAGGGTCATCGTTTTGTTATGAAAACGAAGTGGCCCTGCAGCACATCTCTAATGAGGAACTAGATCAAGACCCGGAGCGTCCACCGCTGGCCGAACATCTTCACCACAACTGATCCATGAAACTGGAAGGCTTTGAAAGGGGAAATGGCAAGAAGCTGAAAGGTGGTTCTAAAGGAAGATTAAGACACACATATGATGAAATGGCAAACAGATAGAAATTAGCCAGTACAAAGTTTGTCGATGGCTTGTACATAAGCAATGCAAAAAGTTAGAAGCTGATTTTGATCAGGCAGTCGTGTGCAGGTCAAAAACAGGTAGAAGAAATGAAAAGAGATGGACACTGTGGGAGGAGTTCGGTCTTTCCTCTGACCTAGTTGTCTAATTGGTCCTGGCAGTCTTTCATTATCATTGAAAACCTGTCTGCTGCATCTCCCATCTGCCCATCTCCACCACAGCACTCACATTTGGTTCTGATGACACGCAGCAGCACCACACTGTGGTTACAAGCTGCCACTGCCCTGCAGCTTGTTTTCTTTGTTTTGCTTTGAGGAAAGTTATCTGTCCAAGGTGATCTCTGCATGTAGGTAACGGTAAAACTCAGGAACGACTTTGCTTTACGAAGCTCACCTATCAGTGGTTTTTTTTGGCACGGTAAGTATTGGAAACGTCACTTTTTCTTTAGAATTGTTAGAAATGTAATTTACTGCAGGTTTGAGTCAAAGGAAAACAACAGAAAATAGGGGAACTGCTGGAAACTTGCAGCAGCTTTCAGTAGTTTCCCTCATATGGACTGTATGTTGTTTGTTTTTGGCTTTTAAAGATGATTTATGCTCGGTTGAAAAGACTATTTGTGATAGGTTTAAATCACAGCACATATGTTGTGTGCAGGAAATGTTATTTTTTTCATTTTTGTCTGGAGGTTTTGCTTTTGTTTCATGTTTATGAAATCCACTTTATATGCATTTTCTCCATAACGTTAAGAGATTTTTTTTCAGATTCAGTCACTGTTCTTCCAAGCTTTTTTGGCATTTTTGAGATCCAGACTGACTCTGAGGCAGAAGGAGCTGCTCTTTAGACTTTCAGTTCCTTCGACTTGTTTGGACTAAAAAAAGACAAAACTGGAAAAGATTTTGTGCCGGATTTCCCTCGTTGACCTGAATATATCACAGATGTTTCTTGTAGGTGGTGCCTTTACAAGAGATCAGATTTTGCAAGTGACCCTTCATCAACTTCTGTTAAGTCCACATTTATTGTTTGTTTGCATAGTTGATATGTCATTCAAGACTGTTTTTTTTTTCTTTTTGTTCACTTTAACATTTGTAGTATTAAAATATTCACTTTGGATCAGGTGTTTTAGAAGTTCGCCTGTGGACGTGCGACAGTGACAAAAAGGTTTCTATCTGTGTGCAATTAATTCAATGATGAGTTTTATTACAGAATATGTTGACAGAGGACACTTGAAGCAGTGTGAAACATGCAACTCGTTACTCGTTGACTGATAATCAACTTGTTCTTATGCACAACTTGCTCTTTGTACTTTGCACAAACGTAAACTATAGGGGCTAATATCACGTGAGGCTCTAAAACAGCACAAAGAATTAGCAGAAGTTGTCTTTATTTGATAAGTTGCTTTGGTTTTGTTGTGTTTTTCAAAATAAATAAGCCCCAATAACCTTAGGTGGAATTAAGGGAAATAATTATTGACATTTTTTGTTCAAACTGATGTCACTGCTGTTCTGTGTTTGTGAGTCTTCTTACATTTCTCCTTCATAGCTGCTGTTTCCTATTTTTAGGCCACACAGTGGGTCATGTCATTTACCCTGCCTCCTCCTCTTTGAAAATGTAACTTGAACTCCAAGTAATTTCACTCTTAACTTACTAAACACTCCAGAAATAAATGCACCGACAGACTGCTCAGTCATCTTATCATTTGTTGCTGATTCACCGTTCAAAATACAGAAAAGCGACATTTCACACATATGCCGAATAACATTATAGCACAACATACTTTAGTAGACCAGGGGTCTGCAACCTGAGGCTCTGGAGCTACATGCAGCTCCATCCGTCTGTTATGGCTCTCTGGCTTTGAAGAATAATCCTTTTTAATAGGGTTTGCAGTTAATTTCTTTTAGTTAATTAATTTTTGTTATTCACATTAATAATTTTAATATGTCAGATAACTGAGGAAAAAATGTAAGAGTGGTTTAATATTAAAATAAGCTGCTACTATGTTCAATAGTAAAAGGAGAAAGGAGTGATGGTGCACCAAAGTCATAATTAAAAAAACACATGCCATGTATGATATGACATTCTTGCTTTTTTAAATCAAGTAAATCTGGAGAATCCTTTATGACACAGGGTGTATTTTATTTTGAAGGGAAAAAGCCCTGCACACTTCCCATTATCCATTTGTTTTCACTCTCCTGCTAGATTACAGCCCCTCACTGCCCAAAATGAACATAAGCAGTGCAACAAATAAAAAATTCTTGAGGCTTTTTTTCATCTGCTCTTGATTCACAACAACTTGAGTAAAGAAATACTCAGAAATGCAATTTTAAGCTACATTTTCTTTGTATATCACCTCAATCATGCCTCAAGAACATGTTAAAACCACCTTTTCATTGTTGTGGGTATTTAATGTTAGGCATTTCAGTCCTAATTACTACCTAAATTTAACTGAAATATTCAAGACGGTCAGAATCTTATATTATAATCACCTAAATGCGTCCAAGAAGCCTCAGCGCCTCCAGACGGTCGCTGAGACTGAGTGGTAAACAAAGAGCGCGTAAATCTGTCTTCTCTGGCGCTAGAGAAGCACACTGAACCTGCTGCCGCCCTCTGATTGGTCAAACTAAACGTCAATCTCTTTTAGACCCACCATTTGCGCGTTGCGATTGGTTAATCACAGGGCCGTCCGCGCTGCTGCTATTACGATTGGTTGACTGGCTGGTTCCATGCCCGATCCGGGGCGGAAGGCTTTGCTCGTTTTCATGAGGCGTGTCTGCGGCGGGGCTTGAGCGCTTGATTGGAGTAATTTCTCCGCGAGGCTTGACTAGAACCCGTCTGGGCTTCCATGGTTGGCCTTCGAGCAGGAAGCTGGTCTTCGTGGCTGACGCCGTCTCCTGCCCCCAGTGCGCTCCACTTTATTCTCAGCGAGAAGTGTGTGCGGCTTCCCTGAGACAGAGCTATGCGATGGTAAAAGCCGCATATGCGGTTTGCTACACACCTATCAGGAGGAGGGAAAAAAACACACCCAACACGTCCCGGTTATCCTCACAACGCAGCCTTATCCAGAGCGGAGCCTAAAGGTGAGACATTTAATTGCCTTTTCACTAATCCAACTCGTAAATAGCCATCTTTTAACGTCTCATATTTCAGTGGAGCTGGCTACTAAACCGCACGGGGTTAGTCTAAACGCGGTGGCATTAATAAGGCTCTGCAGACATCCGTGTTTTCACCTTTGCTTCAATTCACCCCATGTGTGGGGAAATTCTTTTTTTTAAATGAGCACAATGATATTATTGTTTTATGCTCTAAAAATAACCATCATTTGGAAATATCAGATCAATCTGTGGTTGTCACCCCCACTTTTTATTTATAATTTAATTTTTTTTTTGGTCCTCTGTTATGATCCCCGCCGGTGGCTTCATAATAATGTCACCTTTCCTCCTCACCATCCTGATGACCCCCCTGGTGCATGCCGCTTGGCATCAAAGCTGATGGAAAAGGCGTATCCACCCCCCCAACCCCCAACCCCACCCGTCAATGCAGGCGTTAATTACACAGACAGAGAGAGAGAGGGAGCGCTGGATCCCCCGCAGTGGATGACCTCGGTTTAAAGCCCGAGCGTGTGGTCTGCGGGTGTGTACTGTTGGGGGGTGTTGCTATGGTAGAAGTCAGACCCCCCCCTTTTTTTTTTTTTTTTTTTTTTTTGCAAGTCCAGTTGCTGCAGGAGGAGTTTCCTGGTTCGGTTTGATACTGCGACAGCCTGAGGTCCCTAGGTATGGCAAGCGAAAGATATCATAAATCGCTTTTGATATCTATCGTTTGTCATACTGTATGATCTGCGCACGCGTAACGACACCCCGCCCACCTCCAAAGACCTTATCTGAGATAAAATGTAAAGCAGCAAATTATTCTATCAATACCACTAAATGATTGACTGAAACCACTATTTACTATTCAATTTGATTTAAACCCCTCACAATTAGGTTGCATAGTTTTTCTTTTTAAATTTACATTTTAAACCAACTGAGTTTTGTTAGAAACAAGGGTGATGTTATTCGCACATGCGTAATACATACAATACAATACATACAATACGGCCAAAATGCACATTGCTGTATTGCTGGAACGTATTTCAAGTGGCTAAACGTTGTTGGTTGCACGTGTTAACCCAACCTTAACCGTAACCCTTCCTCCAGGACCAGGCGGCCAAGAAAAAAGTCCAACACTGGCTGCACATATTTAGAAAATATCGTTTTGTATTTCAGCATAAACTGCGTTGACCTAACTTTTATATCTTACAGTGGAGAAATGCACCAATATTGAGCTGATTGTGCTATTAAAGTCCTGAATCAGTTTGGTTTTAATTCACAATTTGCCATGAGATTTAATTTGAAGTTCAACACAGCTACAATAAATTGCAATTCTTGATGATTTTTTTCAGCCAAATACATATTTTAAAAATATGTTTTCTTATAACTAGGTATATAGTAAGGAATCTTCATGCTAAAATAAAAAAATGTTGTTGGTTTGACATAAAATTTAAAAAAATTACTTTTAGAAAAAAAAAATCATTAATGTGGTTATTGTATTTTTTTTGAGTAAAATTAGATTTATTTAATTGATTTTTTAACAGAAAAGCTAACATACAATACTTAATATAGATCAGAATTTCACACACAAACCACTAAAAACAAACCATTTAAATCCAGCACTGGGATTGCATAGTTTCCACTCTGACTGGATGGGGTGGCGGCAGCTCTTAAGTCAACACGACCACACCACGCCCAGTGACGGAGTCACAGGTGTGGTGAGGGCAAGGTTGTGAAGACAGAGCAGATAGGGCTGAGGCTGAGCTGCATAGCTGAAATCAGGCTCGATGACATAACTGCAGCACCATTCAGATGCCTTATTGTTGTACAAGGCGCCACAATAGGCTCTCTGTGGGATCAAAGTTGAATTTTGTGTGGGCCCCCTGCGGTTACTCGTAAAGCTTTTTGTACTGCTTGTCTTTCTAGAAACTTAAATATATTAATATTTAATGTTTCACTTATCATATAAGCATCAAACTACTTCTTTCCTTCCATCCAGGCAGACTTGTAATCGCATCTAAAATGCTTTTCAGCAGGATTAGTGGTTGGTTTTGAGGATTTTTATCACATCTAGGTCATTTTGACCCTTAAAGACCCACTCCAAAAACTTGTGTTTTTAGTGTTTTTAACATGCTTGTGGCATTTTTTTCAATGATGGAGAGTATATTTATCAAGAAGATAAAGCTTAAAACTCAATTTCTGAGCATTTCTTTGTTCAAATTCGTTGCTAATCAGGAGCAGACAAAAATGTTGTTGGAAAAACCGACAGACAGATCTATTTGAAGACAAATAGATCCATGTACGTCTTCGTTTTCCTTGTCTCAGCTGGCATCTGGCTCAAAACTGTACAGCTGGGTAGCTTCACTTTTTCTCGCCATTTTTGTTGCGCCGTTAATGTTAGGTTGGGGTTGTAAGCTAGTGAGAGAAAATGTTAACGAAGGAGTGATGGGAAATGACCGAAAAATGACTCAGGATTTTGGATAAAAACGACATCATCCAAATGAAAAGACCACTGGGATCACTTAAAATAGACAAAAAGATGATTGGAGTTTGGCTTCAATGGGGAATCGGCATTTTCCTGTCTATTGGCCAGTTGTATTCCATGCATCCATCTCCAAGGTTTTATCTGTGCTGACTTCAGTGGTCTGTGGTGGAAGGGTCCTTTATTTTCTTTCAGTTAACTGTGGACCCAGTGCCTTTTGAACCTCGAGTCATTACTATTCTTTGCCTCTCGCCATCCCTCCCCCCTCACTGTCATGTCAGTTTGCTCAGGCGTTTGATGCCTTGCTATTATCCCATGCCTCCTCTCCACTACCCAGAAATCTTGGCCCGTCTCCGCATCCCGCCTTGCCTTGATTTGTTGCAACTAGGCCATCTTCACCCTGGTGTTGGCTGGAGTTGGTCTACATGTTACTTGCGTGCTACTATGCCTCTTTTAGGGGGGATGCATGAAGTGTGTCTTGATGTGTCAGAATCTGTCAGTTCTTAAAAGAAAGCTCTCACCCTGTTTCCCCACCCTCTCATTTCCTTTCAGTTACAGCAGTATCATGTCCCGGCCAACAGGGGGCAATGTCAATGACATCACCCGCTTCCTGTCGTCGGGCGGGGGGCCGGGGTCCCCCACCTCCAGCTCGTCGGTGTTCTCTGCTGCCAGCCAGGCCGACTGGGCCGCCAAGAGGCTGGTGTGGGTTCCCTCGGAGAAGCACGGCTTTGAGGTGGAGTGTCTCTTTCAGCTCAGTGTGTCTTTAACCGTTACTAAGCGGGATCAGTTGGGCGAAACTCAGGGTGTTTGGCTTCATTCTCTGTGACTCTTAATCATTCGTAAATTGCACACCCTCAGGTGTGTTAAACTCACCTGAGGGTGTGTCAGACGGCTGATGTTAACGCCGCAGCAGGGTGTGTCTTTTGAGTTTTGTTTTATGATGTTTTTGTACTTTTTCATTTCCGTTCTTTATTACTGAAATCTCCTTACATCACCCGAGCTTCTCACAACCTCCTTTGTGTAATCCCAGCTTCTCCAATCCTTCTGATGATCATTTTAGAAGAATTTTGGGACGCAGTCTGTGATTTCCATGGACCTTCTCAGTGCCCCCCTTTCCTGGGCCTGTTTTTATGAGGAGCTCCTAGAATAGAACAATAGCCTCCTTCAGCGTCCTGACGCTGAGGAGGCTAGCGTAGAAACACTGACTTCATTTTTCAATCATCTCTTGATGAGAATGGCTCTGTTTCAGCAGAAATGCAGAGCAGTAATGGCCATTCGTTCTGATCTTGAGCACGCTGTTCCATCTGCAGCTAATATACTTTCTCGCATCCAATGCAGACACAAATCTGCCTGGTTTGTGTGGTATGCATATTAATTCTCAAACTAGCTAATGCATATTAGAGCTGGGTCATGTGACATGGTCATAGTTTGAGTACTTCCACTGGAAGAAGCCCCAGAGGAAAACGAGGTCCTCTCCTCCTCTGTTACTATCTGCTGTCAGATGTCCTTTTTCCAGCAGACATTTGATAAATACACACACGGCAAACAAACAATCTTTTTTTGTTTGTTTGTTTGTTTCATGGTTGATGTTCACCCATCTAAGTCTCATGTCATAAATGCACTCAAATGAATTGTTTGGAGGTTGTTTTATTGCGTAAGCTACATTCAGTGCTTAATGATGGTTAATATGCAGAATCCGAAGCACATTTCAGCTATTGTGAGGATTTATTTTCAGTCGGCCAGCATCCGAGAAGAGCGCGGCGATGAGGTGGAGGTGGAGCTCACCGACAGCCAGCGCAAGCTGACCCTTTCCCGGGAGGAGGTGCAGCGGATGAACCCGCCACGCTTCAGCAAAGTAGAGGACATGGCCGACCTCACTTGCCTCAACGAGGCCTCGGTGCTGCACAACCTACGGGAGAGATACTACTCCGGTCTCATCTATGTGAGTGCATGAGACAGCAGGGCTAAATTTAACTCGCTGCCTTAAAACTGGAGACCACACCACGTGTGTAATGAAGCGGCATCTCCTTTTGTAAACTCATACCCGATAGGATGAGACGGGAGGCGTCAGTTTTCAAAGTTGTGAACCCGCATGTGGCGATGAGGGGGGCATCTCTGGTTTCTGTTGCGGAAAAACGTACATGGATCTATTTGTCTACAAGAGGATGCGTCAGAATTGAGAGCAGCGTATTTTCTGCATCACAAATACACTCTTTTTCAAACATTAATTTGTTTTTCTGCTTATGATTCACTACGATTTGAATAAAAATATTCATAAATGCAATTTTGAGCAACATTTTCTTTATATATGTCATCTGAAAAATGCTACAAGGATGTGTTAAAGACCCGTTCTCTTCTTGAGCATTTTTCTCATAATAGAGGACAAATGTAAAATAATAATTTAAGATAAAGTATTTTTATAAACGGGGTCGGCTCAGGAACAGATAACCCACAGTTTGCAAAAGCTCAGGTAACTGCCATGTTCCAAAGTCTCCCTGCTCCGCTCCAATTCAAAACCCTCCACTTGAAATTGATCCAACTTTAAAGTGTGACGGATACATTCTACAAAATAAAATGATACTATCGTCATAAAAACTGGGATTTTCGACATATTAAAATAACAATAAATGCAAATCCACTGTGTTTGTATCTTTGTTAGCAGCGTATTTCTAACATTAGAGAGTCGGTCGTCGTATATTTTACACAGCGGGCTTGGTGTGTGGGAACAACTGTTGCAATAAATTCATATTTCAAGTAAAGAAAAAAACAAATATATTCATTAACATCTTAATTTTCCTTCTCTGAGCTGCCATCTGGTCAACATTGTACAGCCTCTTATTCCCTAAATCTCGTTCCCTCTTCCAGACATATTCTGGACTCTTCTGCGTGGTGGTGAACCCTTACAAGAACTTGCCGATCTACACGGAGTCCATCGTGGAGATGTACCGTGGCAAGAAACGCCACGAAATGCCACCGCACATTTACGCCATATCAGAGGCGGCCTATCGGAGCATGCTGCAAGGTAATTAGCTCTATCTGACCCACTCTGACCCCGTAGATGATCAAAGGCACAATGACTTCCTTTAGTGATCTTTGAGCTCCAAGCCACTAAATGACTCAATTTTTTTGGACGGTGTGTTACTTTTGTAGGAAAATAATTCACTGATGTGTGTTCTTGGTGCAGCATCCTGCAGTACTAACCTCAGATCTAGATTTGGAATTGCTTGTTTGTGTTGTTGTTTGCGTGGCTTGACAGGGCATTTTTTTCATGCACTATGTTATCCTAAACTGAGGCGTGAGGAATTTCAAACAGTTAAGAGGTAGTTAAAAGTTGGTTGCGCAACATCTGTGTCTCTGGGTGAATAATCGGACCAGACAGATGAGGCTCTTCAGTTGTTGCCTCCCCCTGGTTGGTTGCAGGTGTGTCACTATGATGATTAAACCTGTAGAACCTGTATACATTTTTTTTCTAGTTCAAACAGGTGGGAATCTGTAAAAGCACATACCAGCAGGACTTAAAACAGTCAACCCATTGACTCCCAGGGTTGTATGATTTGGCAGCTTTGGGAGACCAGTTCAGCTGGTGGCTGGTTTTTGTCTTATCATTGCTTTTAAGAGTTTGTGCAAAGTGAAGGCTTTAAATTCTGGAGCATCTCAGTCGCTAATGTATATCCTTTTATGGGATCCCAGGAAGCTTTTACCTGTAGATAAATAGACAAAAAGTGCATAAAGGTTTAAGTTATTGTTGCTTATTTAAAAAAAAGTCTATATATTTTTTGGAATAGTTCGATGATAGCACTACAAAAGGATCTTAAAGTGCAGCAGATCAACAGAAGTCGCTAAAAAGAAAAAGCAGATTTAAAGCATAAAATTACCATCATGTATTATCCTCATCCTTATATTATACTAATTTTAACCTTAAAGTGCATGAATGATTTCCTGCTAAACTCACTGACTTGAGGGTAAGTCTTCAAGAGAAGGTGGCCAAAATTCTTGCATGAAGTTAAAGAGACTGATAATGTTTTTAGAAGAAGCTTTATTTAGCTTAAGGCTGTTCTACAAGCTCTCACCTTGTGGGTTAATGTATTATTGCATTCTTTTAGTTGTAATCTCTGGATGTTTTTCTTTTTCTTTTGGACAGACAGAGAAGATCAGTCCATCCTCTGCACGTGAGTACTCCTCACTCTTCATCCTTTTCCCTGTGCAGCATTTCTGCAGGATCTCGTTTTGTCAGAGTTCAAAATTTAGGCTAAAAATGAAAGCAGCCCCCTCTGTGTCTGCACCCACGCTGGCCTGCAGGCCTGTCCATGTCTTCCTGTCATTGTGGAGTCCCCGCTTCAGAGATGCATCAGTCTGGAGTTAAAATAAGAAGTCTCTTTCTGTTTCTTTTTTTTTTTTTACATCTGCTATTCTTCTCAATCTCCCTTCATTTCTGTCCAAAAGCAACAGCAGAAGGGGCTGCACGGTGGCGCAGTGGTTAGCGCGCCTGCCTCACAGCAAGAAGGTTCCCGGTTCAAGTCCTGGCTGGGGGACCTTTCTGTGTGGAGTTTGCATGTTCTCCCCGTGCATGCGTGGGTTTTCTCCGGGTACTCCGGCTTCCTCCCACCGTCCAAAAACATGCTTAATTGGTTACCCTAAATTGTCCCTAGGTGTGGATGTGAGTGTGTGTGGGTGTGTGATTGTGGCCCCTGCGACAGACTGGCGACCAGTCCAGGGGTGTACCCTGCCTTCGCCCATGAGTAGCCAGGTTAGGCTCCGGCAACCCCGTGACCCCGAAAGGGATAAAGTGGATTGGAAAATGAATGAATGAGCAACAGCAGAGCCCCAGGCTATGTCCTCCACACCTGTTTTCTGTTTGGATCTGTGTCTTTGCATGTACCACATAGGATCTATATTTATTATTACTCTGACTCCCTGACTTATGTTCCCTTACTTTAAAAAATGTTGCAGCATTTTTCATTCTAGCCAGGAAGTTTCATACAAACCAATAAGATCAGTAATGATTTTTGGGTCTTTTTACACAACGTTCTGTATGTGCGTGTGTTTCAGGGGCGAGTCTGGAGCTGGGAAAACAGAAAACACCAAAAAAGTCATCCAGTATTTGGCTCACGTTGCCTCCTCCCATAAAAGTGGCTCTTTGGGTCGAAATAAGGAAGCTGTGCAGGTATGTTTATTCCAAACATTTGGGGATTTGGGGAAATGGAGAGTATGGAAGGTAGTAGAAAGTAAATTCATGAAGAATGAGTTAAAAACTGCATTTTGTATTGTGCTAAAAGTTTCATTCTTAGTCTTTGATTTAATAATTGTCCTTCTTTCTATTTTATTTCTAGTTTTTGTAACATTTTCGGTGAACAAATCCTACAAAACTGTTTTGGAGGTGAAACGTATAAAGTGGTGTTTATGTGAAGGATTTGCACACTCTCCTTAATCTGTTCCTTCCTGTTCACCTGAACTGACCCACACTGAAACTCAGTGAAATCTCGGTCTTCCTGCAGATAAACCTCAGTGTAGGGTTTCCTTTTTACTTCTCCTCCTTCCTTCCTGCGCTTGTTTCTCCTGATTCTCCTCTTTTGCTCCGTTCTCCTCTGTTGTCTGCATGCTTAGATGGACGGCTGTAGGTCTTTAACGAGGGGCAGCACTTTGGTGAACAGGGTGAGTTCACGCTGCCTAACTGTCTTTCCTCTTTTCTTCTTCTGATAAAACCCCAAATTTTTCCAACTCAGTAGAACAATTAAAACCCATCAACTGGATTGATGTTGTTTGTAAAGTCTTATGCTGTCTTGGATTTTATCTGTTTGCATCTTTCAGTTTTAATTTTTGCTCTTTTTGATTTTTTTCTTCCTTTTGGTTTGATTTTCTCATCCATGTCCACCCACCCATCAAATCTCCCCACCATAATGTTTTTCCACAATTCAGCTGAGCTTCCAATATGTGAGTATAAAAGAATAAGGCATTAACGTTGCAAGCAACCTGGGGTTTTGCTTGGTGGTGTTAGTTTATTTAGAGATGTCCTCTGTATTTAGGATAACCAATATGATTCACTTTAAGTTAAGAGAATCATATATTTTTTGGGGTTTTGTGGGTTAAGGAAGTTTTTATGTTGCCTTTTCTTATGATCCTATGGGTTTTAGGTCGGTTTTCTGATTTTTGTAAGCTGCAGGTAAATGTTCAGTGCAGGACACATGGGTTTGGGCGTGTGTGGTGAGAGTGGGGCGATATTTTAGCTCAGCGCTGTGTGAATGGGCGCCATGTCCACGTCGTCTGTGTTTGGCCCTCTCTGTCAGTGCTCACTGCCTGCCCGGCACATCTTTATTATTTAAGACAGAGGCACCTTTTTGCTGCAGTCTTAAACACTTGTTAGTGGCACAGACGGCTTGCTGCATGTGCAATGGGAAGGGTTCACAGAAAATAACAGAGCTTCTCAACTAGTTGTTAATCAAATTTAGACAGAAAAGTAAAAAACAAAAAACATTTTTTACTGAAACAAATATGTATGCTGACTCTTAAAAAAAGTAAAATTTAGAAACCAAAATGTTGTTTATTCTGATGACTGTAAGTTGAGAATCATCTGTTATTCTGAACAGAAGCAGTGGAATTGCTGCAGATGCTGTTTGGTCCCCATTTGCCTCAGTTTATGTCATTAGTTTGTGAGAGTGTGTTTTTTTATGCAGCAGCTCCTCAGCCTGAGCATTTCATGTCTACATGGGCAAAGCGATGCTGCATCACAGGTCGTGCTCCTCTGAAGCTGATCTGGTGTCTCCTCCGTCTCTCAGGGCGAGCTGGAGAGACAGCTGCTGCAGGCAAACCCCATCCTGGAGGCCTTTGGAAACGCAAAGACTGTGAAAAATGACAACTCCTCTAGATTTGTAAGAGCTGGACAGATACATTTGAGCAAACTGTCAATTTCTGCAACCAAGCAAGAGTTGATGTCATCAAATTACTCCTTTCCCCCTTTTTTTTCAGGGTAAATTTATCCGCATTAATTTTGACGTAGCGGGATACATCGTTGGTGCCAACATTGAGACCTGTATCCTTTTTAATGTTCGTTAGAATGCAGTTTGGCTTATATTATTTTAATGAATCAAAAACAATTAAACTGGATTTAAAGGATAGTCTAAATGTTTAGTATTAGGATTTTTAAAAATATAATCTCTCTTTAAGAAACTGGCCATCTAAACTTTAAAAGCTTTTAATGCAAAGTATTTTTTTTTTTTTCATTTACTGTTGTTCATCCATAACTGTAAAATCCAGACCTCCTTGAAAAGTCCCGGGCCATCCGTCAGGCCAAGGACGAGAGAACATTTCACATTTTTTATCAGTTGTTATGTGGAGCTACCGAAGAAACGAGAGGTGAGCAGATGCCAAATTCCAAACGATCCGCCCTTTTGTTTTCTAAGTTGACTTCAGCTGATTGCTGATGGAATCTGTTTTATCTTCTTTAGCTGATTTGCTTCTCGGAAACGCCGATGAATATCGCTTCCTCACCGGAGGCTCCATCTCGATTCCTGGTCAGAGCGGCTCAGAGAACTTTACTCAGACCATGGACTCCATGGCTATCATGGGCTTCACCGCAGAAGAATCCATGTGTAAATGAATTTTTCTTTTATTGTCTAAATAATGTTTTCTTGTTGATTTGTGCCTAAACTTTGCTCTGATGCTCCTCCTTCTCCTCAGCCATGCTGAAGGTAATCTCTGCCGTGCTCCAGTTTGGAAACATATCCTTCACGAAAGAAAAGAACCATGACCAGGCGTCCATGCCCGATAACACGGCTGCACAGAAGCTGTGCCACCTGCTGGGCATCAACGTGCTGGAGTTCACCCGTGCCATCCTAACACCCAGGATCAAAGTGGGCCGAGAATACGTGCAGAAAGCCCAGACCAAAGAACAAGTAGGATTTTCACACGTGAAGGTGTAAAGATGAAGGTGTGCGTTTGTGAAAAGTGCCTCTCTCCATGCAGGCCGACTTTGCCATCGAGGCTTTGGCAAAGGCGACGTACGAGCGTCTCTTCAGGTGGCTGGTTCACAGGATCAACAGAGCTCTGGACCGCAGGCAGAGACAAGGAGCCTCCTTCATCGGCATCCTTGACATTGCTGGGTTTGAGATCTTCCAGGTGAGCTGATGGGGGATTTGGTGGAGGCATTTGTGCTTGTCCAGCGGTTTTTAGAGCCACTGTCCTGCCTCTTTTCCTTTTGTGATGGATCCAGGCTGTAGATAGAGCAAGCAGAACAGTGGCCCTCCAT
This sequence comes from Adrianichthys oophorus, assembly GCA_036245035.1. NCBI lineage: Eukaryota > Metazoa > Chordata > Actinopteri > Beloniformes > Adrianichthyidae > Adrianichthys > Adrianichthys oophorus. Next base: position 10,411,897 of record BSAI01000207.1, on the reverse strand, counting down.
ACCTGAAGTTATTCTCTTCAGTTTCAGCATTCCTGAGATGAAATAATCATTAGGATCATCACCCTGTTTTGGAATTTTGTTTTGGCATTATATGTATGGGAGCCTGTAAGTGTTTTTAAGCTCACATGACATCTATGACTTAACCTTCCTTTGGTTTCTCTCCAGCTTAACTCATTTGAGCAGCTCTGCATCAACTACACCAACGAGAAGCTGCAGCAGCTCTTCAACCACACCATGTTCATTCTGGAGCAGGAGGAGTATCAAAGGGAAGGCATTGACTGGAACTTCATTGACTTTGGCCTGGACCTTCAGCCTTGCATCGACCTCATCGAGAGACCCGTACGTACCGCCCAGATGAGCGATAAGCATAACGTTGCTTTTGCTAACCTATAAACCTCGTCTCCTTCCATTTCAGACTCACCCTCCTGGTGTTCTGGCCCTTCTGGATGAAGAGTGCTGGTTCCCTCGGGCCACAGACCGCACATTTGTGGAGAAGCTGAGTGCGGAGCAAGGCAACCATCCGAAGTTCTTCAAATCAAAGCAGCCACGTGGAGAAGCAGATTTCTCTATTATTCACTATGCTGGAAAGGTGCTCTTATTTTTTAAGCTGCTCTTTTACATGTATCATTTCAGAAATGCATTCAATCAGATTACATTTGTCTCCACTTCCTGATTGTCTTGTCCTCAGGTGAACTACAAGGCAGATGATTGGCTGGTAAAGAATATGGATCCCCTGAACGACAATGTTGCGTCTCTTCTTCACCAGTCATCAGATCATTTTGTGTCAGAGCTGTGGAAGGAGGGTAAGGCTAAAGGATGCTTTTGAGTTTTTGACTTGAATGCTACGTTCACACCGGGCATGTGACACACGCTCAAGAACGTGCTAAACGCACATTCTTCTTTTTCTTTCGCAGCTCTATTCCAATATATGAAAGACTTGGTGCCAAATCATTTTTTATAATTTTGAACAGGTGTTGCCGATGTGAACGTAGCTTAAAAGAAAAAGAATTTTAATTGATAACATTTCAGTTATTGGCTGTTGTGCTTTCTCCAGTAAAAAGTGAAATAACATTCTCTTTCCTCCCTTCCTCATCTCTCTGTTCTTTATTGCTCTCCTCTGTTCTTCCATCTCGTCTTCTCCCGGTCTGCTCTTGTCCAACTCCGATCTGATGCTCTTCTCCTCCTGATGCTTCCTGCATCAGATATTCAAACTCTTCCTCGTGTGTACTTCTTTGACTCGTATGCCTCACTGCAGACTAATGGCTCAGACAGTAGGTGTTTGTGTTTTTACCTCCACCTGAGTTTATATCTTTGTTTTTTTTCCCGTTTGTTGCTTGTGGTGTTTTTGTGTTAGCTCTGTCTCATTTTGAGTTTATGTTGTGTTGCTCTCTCAACGTGACCTGTCTTTAGCTTAGGCTGCTGTGTGATGAAAATTTCTCATAGTTTTTTAGAAGTAGAATAGTGTTACAGCAGCAGCATGCCCTCAAATAATCCCAACAGCTTCCTTCAGGATCACATAAGAGTTGGAGTTTGCAGGGCGACAAAGCCTAAGCTTTATACAATTTAATTTAACAAGTCATCATCTGATTTTAGATAACATTTCACCTTCTATAATGAACAAAAACAAACTGGTTCCTGCAAATGTGATCCTAAAAAAGCTTGAGGCCATTTCTCTCTGAGACTCTTGTCTGTAAAATTACCAGCATTAAAAGTAATAAGGGCTTTTCTGTTGAAGTGCTGTCGTGTCTGAACAGGTTTGGAGCTAATGGGAAATCCTGAAAGAATTTGACGACAAGACGTGTGTTTATTTTGGCTGCACAAATACATACCACCTTAATTCACCTAAAAAAAAGTGTTTTTGCTTAAAGCCCAGACAGCACATATGTCTAATGGTATGGTTATGTCTGACGAATGATGACCTAACTGGTTGAAGGTTTCTGACTAGAGTAAAACCTGCTGTTCTGCTGTCCACCAGTGGACAGGATTGTGGGTTTGGACCAGGTGTCGTCAGGGGAAAGCAGCGGGCCGGTTGCTTTTGGAGCCGCCGGGTTGAAGACAAAGAAGGGAATGTTTCGAACTGTCGGTCAACTCTACAAAGAGTCCCTCACGAAACTGATGGCCACGCTCAGAAACACCAACCCCAACTTTCTGCGCTGCATTATTCCCAACCACGAGAAGAGGGTGAGGCAAGGTCTTCTGACGGACAGAAGACGAAATGAGAGCCGACATTGTGCCTGACAGTTTTTCTCTTCTGCTGCCTTTGCTTGTCTGCTTTACCTCAGGCTGGTAAACTGGCACCCCATCTGGTTTTGGACCAACTGAGATGCAACGGCGTTTTAGAGGGGATTCGAATTTGCAGACAAGGTTTCCCCAATCGCATCCCTTTCCAGGAGTTCAGACAAAGGTGTTTGCAACACTTATTTGGTCAAAATGCACCACACTCAGCCATAGTTGGGTGATTTGCAGCATCATCATCTCTTTCCAGAACTTGATTTGTAAGAAAATAAAAAAAAAAAAAGGTAACTTCCTGTTGATGCAACACATATAAGCAATGTATTTATAGCCACGAAGATGAAAGTGATTTGATTCTGTGATATTGGTCTTCAGTTACTATAGTAGGATGTTTTAATACCCTGCTTTATGTTACCAGGCCTGTATATATCATTTTAGAAAAATAAGTGATTCAACTGCTGTGTAACAGCAATGACTTTTTTCACAAACCTTCAGGTACGAGATCCTGACTCCCAACGCGATTCCTCGCACTTTTATGGACGGGAAACAGGCGTCAGAACTCATGGTTGGTGACTTTCCATAAAAATTATTACAAACCTCTTTAGCTGAGCTGCTGACTGATGGAATGTTTTTATTTATTTTTTTATTGTCAATACCCAGATCAGTGCTTTGGAGCTGGATCATAATCTGTTCAGGGTGGGTCAGAGTAAAGTCTTCTTCAGAGCTGGAGTCTTGGCTCACTTGGAAGAGGAGAGAGACTTGAAGATCACAGACACCATCATCCGCTTTCAGAGCGCTGCCAGGGGCTTCCTCGCACGCAAGTATGGTTTAAGCAAAAGCGAATCTTTTACAGGAACAATCAAACCAGAGACGATAAACGAATGAATGTTGTACCCTGATACAGTCCACGTAAAAGAAACTTTTAACTGGAAAATGTAGTACATGGTTTGAAATAAAAAGTTTCCAGAGAGGTGATTCTGCTACCATTACAAACACAACCTGTCTTGAAAAATCATTGGCGTGGTCATGAATGTAGACGGCTGCTGTTGGTCAGGAGGGGTCACAGCATTACCAAATCGGGCGACAGCTGGGTGGCCACAGGGCGGTGGCAGCTAGATCGCCGGCCGTCTGACATCTTGCAGTCTGAAAATCGGCCAATCACCAGATGGTTTTGGGGACCTTGGAAACCCTCCAATCAGTAAATTATCTCGCTGCTGCCTTCCTGCCACCCAGCTGCCACTGGACTGCCACTGCGCAACCTCCAAAATCAGCCCAGATGGCCAATGACCGATATAAAAAAATTGCCTAGTCGCTGTAAAATTGTAACTTTTTCTTAAAATCTCTGCCACCGCCGTGCGGCGTTTAAATACAAGGCTGTTGCTTCCCTGATTATAAATGCTGCCGCGTGGCCAAATTTGCTGAGCATTTAGGTCGCCACACAGTGGCATTTTGGGACACGTGAATGTAGTCTTAGTGGTGACATTGTCACTTGTAGCATTGACTCTCATTTTTCCATTCTTATTATTTTATTTAGGGGTGAAAACTGCCTTTACAAAGGTATTTAATGGATTCATGTGCCTTTTATCTTCTCTCAGGGCTTTTTTCAAGAAGCAGCAGCAGCTGAGTGCTCTGAGAGTGATGCAGAGAAACTGTCATGCTTACCTCAAGCTCAGAAACTGGCAGTGGTGGCGACTGTTTACTAAGGTAAACACAGACGCACCGACATACATCCAGATATCTACAAGGGTTTCAGCTAAAAGCTGACTTGATATGTTGTGTGTTAATAAAGCTCACTTGAAATAAACACAATGATCTAAATCTGATTTATGACTGAGGGTCTGGCCTTCGTTTTTCTGTGTCCAGGTAAAGCCCTTACTGCAGGTGACCAGGCAGGATGAGGAGATCCAAGTCAGAGAAGTCGAGCTCCAGAAGGCCAAAGAGAAACTCACCAGAGTGGAACAGGATTACAGTGAACTGGACAGGAAGCATGCGCAGGTAATCAAACCTCTCACTTGTTTTTTACAGCTCCTTCTGTAAGCACTTTTCCTCACCTCTCCTTCCGTTCTGTCGCTTTGATCCAGCTGTTAGAGGAAAAGACGGTCCTTGCAGACCAGCTGCAGGCAGAGGCAGAGCTGTTTGCAGAGGCAGAGGAGTTAAGGGCAAGGCTGGCCGGTCGTAAGCAGGAGCTGGAGGAGGTTCTGAGCGAGCTGGAGAGTCGTCTGGAGGAGGAGGAGGAGCGAGGAGTTCAGCTGACCAATGAGAAGAAAAGGATGCAGCAAAATATACAGGTCATCAGAGGAGAAATGCACCTTCACAATTTACAATCTAGCATAAAACTAAAATATTTATTTGACTTTTTTTTAACAGGACCTGGAAGAGCAGCTTGAAGAGGAAGAAAGTGCAAGACAGCGCCTCCTGCTGGAGAAAGTTACCTTGGAGACTAAAGTTAAGAGTCTGGAGACAGATCTGCTGACTGCTGTAGAGCAGAGAGACCGACTCAGCAAGGTGGGCTTCTCTTTAAAACTCAGTTTTTGGGTATTAATTACTCCAATAAAGGAAAAAACCTCTTCTTTCCACTGACTTTTCTAGTTTGTAAACGCCACATGTGCACCATTTTTGATATGGGTGTTTTACGACTTTATCTGAACAGGAGAAGAAAATGCTTGAGGAGCATCTGAGTGAAGTGAACGACCAACTGACGGAGGAGGAAGAAAAGACAAAAAGTTTGACCAAACTCAAGAACAAACAGGAGGCTGTGATTGCAGACCTTGAAGGTAAACTAGTATTGTTTCGTCACATAACCATGCCTTGCTCTAAATTAGAAAAGCTTTGTCCTATTAACAGCAGAACAGACCATAAATCTTGTAGTTGACGTGTTATCATTTATATCCACCCACATTTTGCAGAGCGTCTGAAGCGTGAGGAGCAGGGGAGGTTAGAACAGGAGAAGTGGAAGAGACGGATGGAGAGCGAGTCTATAGAAGCTCAGGAGCAGCTGTCGGACCTGGGCATTCTGTCTGCTGAGCTGAGGGGGACTCTAGCTCAAAGGGAGAAGGAGATCACCACCCTGCAGGGCAGGTGAGACTCAGCAGAAAGTTTGAATAGGATTTTAACAAATCCTATTCCTCCCAATTTATGATTGTTTTAATGATGTTGCCAGGTTGGAGGAAGAAGGCGCACGCCGTGCTGAAGCTCAGAGAGCTCTTAGGGAGGCGTTGTCCCAAGTGTCTGAGCTTAAAGAAGAAGTGGAAAACGAACGAGGGATGAGGGAAAGAGCAGAGAAACAAAAGCGAGACCTCGGGGAGGAGTTGGAAGCTCTAAGGACGGAGTTGGAGGACACTCTGGACACCACAGCTGCTCAACAAGAGCTGAGGTAAGCACAAAAATACAAATATTGGCATTTATCATTATTGATGTCAAAGCAGAACTAGATTGTAAAAATAAATAAATAAAAGGGCTGCACGGTGGTGCAGTGGTTGGCACTCTCACCTCACAGTCCTGGTTTAAATCCCAGCTGGGTCCTTTCTAAGTAAAGTTTGCATGTTTTACTCATGCATGCGTGGGTTTTCTCCAGGCTCTTTCTCCCACAATCCAAAAACATGCGTCATAGATAAATTAATTATTCTAAATTTTCTTTTAGGTGTGAATGTGAGTGTGTGGCCCTGCAAGGAAAGGCTCCAGCAGCCTAGTGACTCCAAAAAAGGTTGAGTGGATGGATTTTTTAAAAAAGTAGTTCATTTTCCTTCATTTACACAGGTCTCGCCGAGAGGCGGAGTTAAGTGAGCTGCAGAGATGTGTCGAAGAGGAGACTCGCCGCCACGAAGCCCAAGTTTCAGAACTCAAAGTCAAACACAGCACTGCTTTGGACAACCTGCAGGAGCAGCTGGACAACAGCAAGAGAGTACGAGAACACACAAACTTTCAGATCGACCACCTCTGAGGGTTGTCAACAAGATCCAGTAGGTCACCAGTTTTATCGTATGTCATCTTCAGGCACGCCAGTCGCTTGAAAAAGCCAAAGCCATGCTGGAGGAGGAGAGAAATAATTTGACCTCAGAGATTAAGAGTCTCCAAGCGGGCCGCACGGAGAGCGAGAGGGCCCGTAAGAGAGCCGAAAGTCAGCTGCAGGAGCTCGGCGCCCGCCTGGCCCAGGCCGACAGAGACAGAGAGGACAGAGAGGAGAGGATGCACAAGCTGCAGGTCAACAAAAGACCTTTAAACCAGACATAAAAAAAAAAACTAACTCCAGAATGATTGATTTTTAGCTGCTGCCACCCAATGTTACTGTGTTTTATCTATTTTTTGTTTCCCAGACAAAGTACTTGTGATTTTTTTTGTTTTCGATAAAACATTCTTGTTTATTTATTAACTGGATTTCCAATTGTTTCTTTCAGACTGAAATAGAATCTCTTTCTGGCAATTTGAGCTCCTCTGACAGCAAGTCTCTTCGACTTGCCAAAGAAGTCAGCAACCTCGAGAGTCAGCTGCATGATGCAAAGGTAATTAATACCCATAGAAACTAGTAATGATACAGTCAGAATATTAGGCTGAAACTTTTTTAATCCATTTATTTAAGTTCTGATGAAGAGAGAAAAGCTCATTTTGTAACTTTGTTCGTCAAAAAGCAGACACACATAAATGCTCAGCCACTTGTCTGTCGCTTCTTACCTTTTAGGAGCTCTTGCAAGATGAAACTCGTCAGAAGATGGCGCTGGCCTCTAGAGCAAGGGCTCTGGAAGAGGAGAAGAACGGATTGATGGAAAAACTGGAGGAGGATGAGGAACAAGCCAAAGAGATGATCCGACAGATTCAGACTCTCAGCCAGCAGGTAAAGCAGAAATCCTGTCGAGATCAGTTTTGCTCCTTCTGTTCTTTTGTTTTCTTCATATTAAATTTTAACAAAAAATGTTGCAGTGCTGTAATCAGTGAGTTTAAGTTGATATGCAATTTCTAAAACATTTTAAGTCACGATTTCTGCTTCGTTTTGACATTCCCAGCTGGCTGAGCTTCGTAAGCAGTCGGAGGAGGTGAATGTCGCTGTGGAGGCTGGTGAGGAGACGCGCAGGAAACTCCAGAGAGAGCTAGACAGCGCTATTCAAAAGGAGCGACAGAAGGAGGAGGACAAGGAAAGAGTGGAAAGACAGCGGGAGCGGCTGAGGGAGGAAATAGAAGACATGACGATTGCTCTACAGAGGGAACGACAGAACTGCAATGCTCTCGAAAAAAGGCAAAAGAAATTTGACCAGGTGAGAGTCAGAGCGCTTTAGACTTAAACAGATCCTGAAAACTTTGGATTGAAGTAATGTGATTGAAAGATTTCCCTGTGGTTGTGATTTTTCTCTGTCATCCCATCAGTGTCTGTCAGAGGAGAAAGCTGTGAGTGCTCGTCTTGCAGAAGAGAGGGATAAAGCAGAAGCTGACAGCAGAGAGAAAGAAACGAGATGTTTGGCCCTATCTCGATCCCTGCAGGTAAATGCTTTAAAGACCTACTCCAATGAAAACTCTGTTTTTGGTGTTTTTAACATGTTCTTGTAGCATTTTTCTTCATGATAGAGGACATATATAAAGAAAATAAGCTTAAAATTGGATTTCTGAGTATTTCTTCTTTCAAATCGTGGTGAATCAAGAGCAGACGAAAAAATGCTGTTGGAAAAGCTTGTAGTTTTTATGCATAAACTAACATAAACGTGGAGATGTCTGAGGCCGTAAGCTAGCAGGAGAGAGTGTAAACAAAGGGATTATGGGAAGTCAAGAAAGCTTACTCAGCACCAACAGTCAGGCCTACAACTTAGGTGAATTGCTGATCAAATGCTGCCACTTTGCTTTTACCTAAAAAGGACATGACAGATCATTAAAGATGGGCTATATTTTTTTATTGTGAAAATCCACCATTTTTTATTCAGGAAGTCCAGGACCAGAGAGATGACTTGGAAAGGGCCAACAAGCAGCTCCGTCTGGAAATGGAACAACTCGTTAACCAGCAGGATGACGTGGGCAAAAATGTAGGACTCTTTTGCGTTTTTTTTTTTTGCTTGTTTTCTTCTGTTTTTGGTTAATTTTAGGTACCTGTAAGTCAAGACTTTTCCATTTGATCCCCTTTTTAGGTCCATGAGCTTGAACGAACCAGGCGGTCCTTAGAATCAGAAGCTCAGAATCTGCGAGTTCAGACGCAGGAGCTGGAGGAGGAGCTGGCAGAGGCAGAGAACTCCAGACTGAGGCTGGAGGTCACCCTGCAGGCCCTGAAGGCTCAATTTGAAAGAGAAATCAGCACCAGTGAGGAGAAGGGCGAGGAGAAGAGGAGGGCCCTCAGCAAACAGGTGGGTTGGGGTGATGATAGGAGGCAGCTGTGATGTTTTGCATGCTTTTTGCCTTAAATTTGTCTTGTTAAAGGTTAAAGAGTTGGAGATCCAGTTGGAAGAAGAGAGAACTCAAAGGTCCCAGGCTGTGTTGTCCAAGAAGCAGCTGGAGGCCGAGCTGCAGGAAGCTGAGGCCCATGTTGAGGCTTCTAGCCGCAGCAAAGATGACGCTCTGAAGCAACTACGCAGGCTGCAGGTGAGACAAAAATCCACCTTTTCGCACAAGAAGTTTCACATATGCGTCAGTACAGTCGATCTAAATGTATTTTCATTTTGCACAGGGTCAAGTGAAAGAAGCTCTGCGTGAGCTAGATGAGAGCAAGTTAGCCCGTGAGGAAGTGGTGACACAAATGAAAGACAGTGAGAAGAAAATCCAAACACTGGAAGCAGAGGTGGTGCATCTCACTGAGGTATGAGGGTTTGTGTGCACATAAGTCTGGATGGCGCTCATCTGGGTTCATTTAACCGTCGTATCTGCGCTTGTTTTTCTGTACAGGAGCTCTCTGTGTCAGAGAGGCAGAGGAGACAGGCTCAGCAGGAAAGAGATGATCTGGCAGACGAGATGGTCAACAGCAGCTCCGGAAAGTTCGTACTTTATCCCAACTCTTCTACATGTTTTTTCTAATGTTTTTGGGGGTTACATTTTTTTTCCTCCTACCAGGAATGCATTGTTTGAAGAGAAACGAAGGCTGGAGGCTCGAGTCAGTCAATTGGAAGAGGAGCTGGAGGAGGAGCAGAGTAATTACGAACTGCTGTCGGAGAGACAACGGAAGACGGCTCTGCAGGTTTCATAGAATCACGCATACCGGCTTTCCTTTATTCTTTTTTTTTTCTTCATTTTATCACACGCATTTATGTGAGAATGTCCTCCAAACAGGTGGAGACTCTAACTGTGCAGCTGCAGGGAGAGAGGACCCTGACCCAGAAGGCGGAGTCAGCTCAGGAGCTGCTGGAGAGGCAGAACAAGGAGCTGAAAACCCGACTGGGCGAGCTTGAAGGAGCTGTAAGAGGCAAACACAAGCTCAGCGTCGCCGCCCTGGAGGCTAAGATCGAATCAATGGAGGAGCAGCTGGAACAGGAGAGACAGTGAGGAAAACACAAACACCCCCCCTTTTCCATGTCATCCTAACACCTTATTCTGAGTAAAACTAGATATACACCCAAGTCTTTCTTATGTACAGCTTTCAGGTTAATTTAAGACACTTGCTACAGGAACGTTTCATAAAAATGATGTCCAGTTTGATTTTTCTAGTTAAAGAAATTGTGTTCCATCTTCAGTTGAAGGAAATAAAAGCATCTACGGGAGGCAATTTGCACTTTAATAGTGTGAAACCAAAAAAAGCATTTTTCCTGTTTTGTTGTTACCTCTTTAATTTTGACATCCCGTCATTAATTAAAAAAATTATAACAATTAAAAGAATTCTTCTAGTCCAGTCAAATGTTTCTTATCGATATTTGAATATTTCAAAATGCAGTTTTAACTACTGCTTTTTTAAAGGATAAAAACATCCTTAATCAGTATTTAATTTAAAACAATATATTAAAAGTCAAACTTTAGATACATTTTTGATGATTGCATCAATTGACGAAGTGAATTTTTAACCCACAGAGAACGAGCCATTGCCAACAAACTCGTGAGGAAGACTGAGAAAAAACTGAAAGAGGTGATGATGCAGGCTGAAGATGAGAGGAGACATGCAGACCAATACAGAGAGCAGGTGAGAACATTTATGTTCAGCCACATCTGGAAAGTTAAGGAAAAGGGAAGATTAACACAGATATTTAAGATTTCTGCTCTATGTGTGTCCTGGGGTACAAAGATGGTGTTAAAGACTTGTCTTAAACGGAATAATTCTGCTTAATTAAGCCTAATCTTAATCCGGCGTCTGTGTGCTCATCCCTAACCAAAAACTAAATCACTTATTCAAAGCAAAGACTCTTACAAAATATCATCTGCAATAATCTGTCAGTTGGACTCCTAATTCTCATGACTCGTCAATTAATTTCTTCTAAACTTGCCACTTTATATTTTTCCTTTAACCCTTTCTTTCCTGTATAGCTGGATAAATCGATGGTCCGCCTGAAGCAGCTGAAGCGGCAGCTGGAGGAGGTGGAAGAGGAGCACTCCCGCTCTAATGCTCAGAAGAGGAAGCTGCAGAGAGAGCTGGAGGAGCTCACAGACAGCAGCCAGATCATGACGCGGGAGATAACCTCCCTCCGTACCCAGCTCAGGTAAGCAGGGGTTGGGGTTAGGATGTGTGTGCGCATTTGGATGGGTCCTCCATGGCTTGCAAGCTCATTGTTCTGTTTGTGTTTTTGCATTTTATTCACTGGATGTGATTTGCTTTATGTTGCTCTGCTCTTTTGTTGTATGTACTTGCATCCATCTAACACTGACACATTGTTCATCTGTCTGCGTCACATCAACACTCAGCATGCCTGACTGGAGACCAGAGAAGTAGGTTTGTGTGTGTTTCTGTGCTTTGTATTTATTATTTAAATGAGTATCTAAAGAGTCAAAACTTGAATGCTGCATGTATAGAAATCTAGTGACTTGAATTTGTTGACTTTTCCACAATGATCCAATAGGCTTTCCATATGTTTCTCCATGTACCAGCCAGCATCATTTCTTTATCATAATAAGCCACTTTTTATCCACATTTTGCTCCTTTGTATGCACGTTTGATAGTGTGTGGACATTTATTTTAATTGCCAGTCTAAGGTGTTTTTCCCAATTTAATATATTGTTTTTCCAAAATATTAGAATAGATGTTTCTAACTAGAAAAAAATGCCTTTCTCAATCACTGCATCTGAACAGTTTAAGTTTATTTTTACTATTCTCTAAACAAAAAAAAAAACAGAAAAGGTAAAAATAATGTAAGAAATTAGTTAAAAATGAATTTCTTACTTCTTTGTTGTGTCGTTAGTTTCCCACAAAGATCTCTCTCCTTTTTCTCTTTGTGTTGACTTTGTATTTTCGCTTTCCCCATATTTTGTCCAGGCGTGTGCCGTTGCCCTTAGGGATTCGTGGACGCAGGGCGCTGGTTGATGACCTCTCACTTGAGAACTCTGACTCAGAGGAGCCTCCCGCCTCCCCTACTCCCTCCTCTGGACTTACACAGACTCCAACTCCTTCATCGGAGCAGAGCCTGGAAGCACTTTCACCCTACAGCGTCAACAACACAGAGTGATGCACGGAGCAGCTCAGTCACACACAAACACAGCCTCAGGGCTGACGGAGGGACATCCACATAAAACTAGTATTAGACACAAAAGCAACTACAGCATAACTCAAAAACTATCTTCTGCTCTTAAGGATTATGCCTCAAACTTTCTGAAAAGGGTAAAAAAAAACATGAATTTACTACAACAGATTCTGAATTGACACCTGTTTTTTAATATAGAAAAATAGAACATTTTTAAAAAATGCATAACTATTACATACTTGTCTATATCTACAAGTTAAATGAAATAGAATTATCTGGATTCATTGTTCTGAAAACCAATAATAAGAAGGATTTTCAGCCTGAGCCATGAAGAACCCAAACATCAGGGTTCCAAACTCTTATCAGACAAAAGGGCTCCTTGCAGGAGGCTTCATGACAATCTAAATAACAAGAAGAAACAAAAAAATGCATAAAAACAACATTTTAACTACACAAACATCCCAGAAAGGTATGGAATAGTAAGAAGACTGCAAATGACACTAGTGACCATTATCATGCTATTGATACAAACGACTTCAATTAGTTACTGTAACAAAGAGCCAACCTGCTGACGCACCAACGATTGAAGCTGCATTACCGATGAATCTCTTTTTATAAAAGCAGGTACTGTTTGTCTCTTTAACTTAGGTCAGCATATTACTTGAGAAATTTGTAACAGTTAAGTGAATTATGAACTTAAGTCATTGGTCTCTGCTTGTTTACTAAGGGACCCGTCCTCTTTAAAGGAGCATGAGTTTCTGCCCGCGTCGCCACAGATGCTGAACCGGAAGTGATTGTTGAACTTTTTTTTTTTGCCAAAGTATCACTTTTCAAAGGGGATTTTGCATGAGAGGTTTCTTAGCATAACCTTATTTCAGGTGTACAAAATAAATGAATGAAAAACGTACACTATGAATGACGGCTAATACAAAGATAAAAACTGGTATTAGTACGTCTTTTATCCCAAGAGAAACTAAAACATATACGTCTTGGACCGATTAACATAATTTTCTTTTTTAAATATCTGGTCCTTTTTTTTTGTAAATTACTGATCAAACAAAATGTTTTTGCGTAACCAAAGGACGGCCGCATGGATTATAAACAGGACTTCAGTTTGTTAAATGAAAAATATTAAGTAGTTGTAGAACAAAGTAGATGCATAAGTGGATGCTTGAGAGTTGTTTTTTTTTTATTTATTGTTATCCAGTGAAAGATCTGGATAAAAATAAAAAACTCAACATCTGCTCAAAGTTCTGTAGAACATTAAAAAAACAGACAAAAAAAGTCATATACAGATAGTGGTAGACAAAAATGAAAGCTGGTACTGACTAATTATTTTTTATTAAGCTAATGGCAAATAGAACAAGCAGTTTTTTGTTTTTAATTTTTGCTGTGATCTTCAAAACTTTTGTCTGTGCAGCATCAACAAAACAGGCACTTTGATTATCCTATTCTGAAACCTCAAACAATGTTTTCTTTCTGTCTAAGTTTTGTTTTTCTATTTTTTTTTCGTCTTTTATCCTAAAGATAATCCTTTTTGAGCGTAAGTATAAGCGTGTGAGTAGGAGAAAGAGATTTCCAAAACGCTCAAATGGAATTGTCTGAACAAAGGGGAATATAGTGCTTTAAGAAAAAGTTATGCCTTTTTTTTAAGAGGGAGGATTACGCAGTAGTACTGCAGTTAAATGTGATGGTAGCAGTTGGTCACATGAGCTGCACATAAGATAATACAGCCAAAAAAAAGAGAAACAGCTGGATAGCTTTTAGAATATTTGTTATTAAAATTCTTTGGATTTTGAATTTGCATCATAAGGAAAAAAATACAGCAAGCTGAAACTGTGGGAAGTCACTGCTTTTGGAGAAGTTGTCACTCAAAACTACTTTTAAAGTGTTTCTCCTACTTTTTAGTTCTGTCATTGATGAAACAAATAACTTGTTTACCAATAAACTGAACTGTTCCTTTTTTCTTTTTTTATGTAAACTAACATGTATTTTTCAGGTTGTTATGCTAAAGCTATCATATTGCTAGCTATGGCTAATTCAATATTCTTAAGAGTAGGGCCCATATTCTCATTTAAGTCACTGCAAATAGCTTTTTTTTCATCTAAAAAGAACAACACGTTAACTTATCATTGGCTTAATTCGTAGGAAATACATTTGAAGTTGTGCTGAAAGTACTTGTGCTTTATGGACAGGCATCATGTTTACAGTTACTTGACCACAGTAGTTTTCGGTGATCAGGGTTACCACTACTGCTCTTCCATCCGTCTTCTGTTTAATGTAAAAAGTGTAATTGCACTGACAACAGTCATTTGTGTGTGTACATTTGCAATGCCGGGTTTGTTATGATTTGCAACCTGTAAAATGAAAGATCAAACTATCTAGGTCTGGAAAAACACTGATAACATATATTACCACCCTGAAGAGTTTTCATTTTTTGTGTTTTCTATGTGTAAACATTTTCTTTTAGAAACACATTTTTATGGTCATTGTGTAAAACCAGCACTTTACACAACTTGGATGAACGCAGCCACAACATGGTTTATCAGGTTACATTTTTATCTCTAGCAAACAAATGGCTAAACCAGTAATAAGTTTGGATTTTGTTTTATTATACGATGACCTGAAAAATCAAATCTCAAAATGTCCACTTAAAAAAAAAAACAACAACAATAACTTTGTTTGAGCAGTCCAGAATCTGCACAAGATCAGTTCTGTACATCTGCAGACAGAAATAAGGCCGGTGCTTCTATGAGGTGTTAATTGTTTCTCTGTATTTGTTTATGGCAACTATGGAACTTGAAAACTTTTGGAAATGTATTTTATTGTTTAGACTTTTTTAATGATGCTGTGATTATCAAACATCTGCCTGGGGTTAACATGAATATAAGCTGTTGGTTTTATTGTCTATGTTTTTGTATTTTTTATATTACGTTTGAGTATTAACATTCTCTGGCATGCACACAAACATACAAAGAAAACATAAATCCAAAGATTTTACCTAAAATTTTTACTTTTAACTGCACTGATTGAAAAGTGAGACTTTATTTCTGTTTCTTTGACAACTTAATGCATTAGAAATGCCTCAATATTTATAATTTCTTTGAACTAGAGTTCAGGAAATGCAAGTATAAAAAAGGCCAAATCAGCATTTATTGTACATATTTGTGAAGGCCAAAAAAATATTAAACTGGGCTTTTTTGTTTTGAGAAAGCACGGGCTTGCAAAGAGACAGTAGGTTCTTTTCTCATTTTAGGAAGTCAAAGCATGCTTTTTTTATTTTTATTTTTTTTTTAGAAAAGCATGGCTTTAGATTAGAAGAAGCAAAGTGCTTATCAGTCTGTGATGACAGTTACATTTTAATCCGCTAATAAGCAGACGGCTGCTTAGATGGGCATCGTGGTTCAATTGTTTTATTACTCTTTGCAGGGATGCTTGATAGGAATACCTCTCTAGGACCAGAGTTAGTTGTACATTTGTGGTTCATCACTTGTCTTTTAGATACTGAGCTTTGATGTCAAAGCTGTACAACAGAAATCTAACAATGGAAACATCCCGCCCGTCCGTTTGGGCTCTTAGTGGTTTTCCTGGTCTTTGACGTCTACCATTCTGGTTTCTTTCCCTTTCTTTCAGTTGCAGCCTAAACATAAAAGTGCATCATTCTGTCACTAAGAAGAGGAAATTATTAAGTTGTTGCAAAATAAAAATGCACGAGTCAATAAAAAAAACAGGATACACAATGAATAATTGTTACAACCAGAAAAATTATAAAATTTAAATTAAAAAACCACATGACCACAGTGCAGTGAAAAAAACACGAGTTAATAGTCTGGATTCACCTAATCAACATTGACAAGGGTGGTAGATCTTTACATCATTTAACAATAGACCTAAAAAAAAAAAGTTCAGACTCTATTGACCTGCCTATAAGTAGCCTGCCTTTGTATCATTTTTGTTTTCTTTCAACTGTATTATCATTTTTTTGATTTGTTTTTTTGTGTGTGGAAAAAATCCCCATTCTATTTTATTTTCCTTGGAGTGCATCGGTTTATTTTAGTCCTCATATATCGCTTCCAAAATTACTGTCCACATTTTATAAAGAAAGGGATTGAAAATGAATTTAAAAATTGGTCTGAAATTCATTGTTACATAAAAACTTGTGAAACAGTCATTTAAAATGTAACTAAAGGTAAGCTTTATTTAGTGCAACCTCTGGTCAACCACCTGCTGCCATAGATATGTAGAACCTGCACTTGGAAGGTGGGCCTTCAACGTGTAAAGCTCAATTAAATCTGCTAGCAACCATCTTATCTCTTCCCTCAGAGAATGTTGTAATTGGGGCCAGAGATCAAGCGCACCGGTTGAGGGCTCATTAACTGCCTGAAGCTGCGTTTATGTTGTGTATTTAACAAGCAGCTCTAAGTGAGCCTCATAATAGAGACATCACTTCCACAAGCGTTTGACTTTTAAGATAATTGCTGCTTTTTTCCCCATCGTGTCTCACTCCTTCATCAATTGGGTGACGTGACCCCCCCACACACACCACTATAGAGAATTCATCCATTTCCATTCACTTTGGAGGATTCTCTGCTAAGCCTGTGCACACGGAGACACAATAAATAAACACGCTTATAATTCAGTTGCCACACCTCCCTCCTACAAAGAGCATTTCCTCGTTTTAGATCGCAGCTTGTGAAGACTCGCAGACAATCTGCAGCGCAAAGAGAAACAGGTGAGATGCTTTTATTTCCTAGGAGAAATGAATGATAACTAAGGAACTTGTGAAACCTTAAATTAGAAATCTTGTTTATTTTATCTAATGACACAAAGACAACCGCTTTGGAGTTTTAGAAATATTTAGAAGTTAGATGTTTTTGATAATAAATGAATAAGTGCATGATTTTCTTATCTTTAAGTAATTAATTCTTGACCCTTTAACTACCCAACCAAGAGCAAAATTAATATGTTTTTTTCTACTTGTTGCCTTGGGGGAGTAACACACACAATTAAGGTGTTTGACAATGTGTTTTCTGAATGTGCGAGCAGTAAAAGGGTTAAAACACATTTATTTGTTAGTAATACTGAAATATATATGTATGTGTATATATATATATATATATGTATATAACTATTCAGGAAAATAAGACAGTTTAAATCTTTTATTTCATGTATTTTTTACAGATTTTGTTTACCCTTTAGTATTTATTGCTACATACATTTGTTTTTTATTTTCTTAGTGAACATTTTTTGGCTCATTTTATTTTTCTTATTGGTAAAATTTAAACTACAAAACTGTTAACTTGTCCGTACGTTTAAACATTGTATATAATAATACCTTTCAGGATTAAGCTAAACTGATGTAGAATGCAGTAAATTCTGCTCCCAGAACAGCTGGGTTAAACTAAACCTAACATTTGATTTAAAAAGTATTGTCAAACTATTATCTAATAAAATTAAGTCAAATCTAATAGTTAAACTTATGTTATGTATTCTTAATGAACATAAGTCTGCCAAAATATTGCTCCACAACTCAGTTGCCAAATTATTAGGAAGCAAAGAAACTCCAAAAAAGAACAAGTTTAAACAATATATGATCACAGTCTTTATAAATTAATTTTTTTACCCAATGGTATTGTCAGTATTCCCTTGACACGGGCACACCTGTTTGATATCTAAATTATGGCTATTTTAAAGTCCCCAGCTATACAAATGCCTCTGATAGACAATCATTTCATGGAGGTCTATTGCATATCGCAGTTTAGATCTCTAGCAGATGACTTTCCCACAACTAAATGCACCGTGGCACCATCTTGCCTTGTAGGCACGCCATTTGGGTAGTTTCTTGCCACCAGACACATGTCTATTAGTTGTCTTACATCTATTGTAGATGTCTCGACATGTTTACCAAAAGTGTTCTGCAGACAGAGGTCTCCTACACATCTATCTGTATACATCTAATCTTTGGATATTTAAGATGTCAATTAGAGTACTTTTTTTTTTTAATTTACTAGATATAAACTAGAATGATCTGAATTAACAGTTTATATCTAGTGAGAAAATAGTAAAAAGACTAATTAAAATGATCATAATTTAACGATTATCACATCAAACTCTTCGTTAAGTTCAACAACCCCACAACTATTTTACTTTTTTTATGTTAATTCACTCCACAGGTTTTTTTTTTTTACATATCCTTTTTTATGTGACTTTTCATTTGCCTAAAAGTACTTCTGATTCATGATGTTTTGCGCTTTCAAATAAATCTATCCCGTACCCTTTCTTAGCCATGCCATCATCCATCTCTGCTAGCCTGGAGCCTGGCTTGGAGCAAGGTGTCCCCTGGGGTCGTGACCTCTACACTTTTGTGACTTCAGCGGCAGGTCACATGATGAGGACCCTGCAGAAACCGCGAAAGAACCGCCCGTCCAAAAGACAGGTCAACCACCGTCGCTTCCTCCATAACATGATTCAGAGGTGTGTTCTCAGCACAAGCAGCTGCTTTTATACAGGTTTCTATGTATTTTTTTTTTGCATCTTCAACATCTAATTGTTTTGTTTTTATTATGCATGTTGGATGTAGTATTCTTAAGATGCTTCTTAAGTTTCAAGCAGTTTCGAGTTTCAAGCAGTCAATCTTCTGATGCCTAGTTATCTTATGTTTGACAAGACTACTGATGCTAATCTTTGTTGTTGTTGATTGTGTTACACATGTCTTATATATCCTGTCTGCTTGAAATAAACCATTTCATTCATTCATTCATTCATTCAAGTTTCAAGGTGCTTACACATCGAACGGGATTCGCACCGTGGACTGAAGCCCACTATACCGAGAGAACCTCTAAATCAGGGATGCTCACCTTTTTTTGCATGCCAGCTACTTAACACATAAAATAATGTGAAGTTTTTATTTTTAAGTGTTGAAACATAAAACCAACATGCTGTTACAACAGAAACACGATTCCTGTTTAAAAACGATGAAAACTCCATGGATGAACAAATCCTTTCGTGAAAACCAGAGTGAGCCCTTCACTCAGCATTTTGTGGGTAGCTGTCTTTATAAAGTGACAAACCCTTTTATGGTGTCAGCTGTTCTTGTGGTGACTGTGGTTAATCCCCATATGTTGCAATTTTTGTTATTGAAAGAACCCCGGGTTCAAATCCTGCACCCGGGTTTCATAGTTCGTTGAATCTTTTTTCCTTTGTTTCCGCTAAATTACTTAACACACATGATTATAAATATTAATTAAAAACATCAGGATAATTCTTTGGATTTGAAACGTTTTCTTGAATTTTTTTTGAAAAACTAGTTAACACAAATACTTGTAATCTATGAGACCTTTTGTTTAAAATTTCTTGTTGGTTTTAAAAAGATGTTCATAGAATTTTTTTAAGGATGTATTCTTTATGCTTAATAAAATGCAAATATATATTTATAAAAAGTTAAGCACAACAACACTGAGATTTGAACCAGGTTACATCTGGAGTGATGCACAGGACAAACTGCTGTCACCACAAGCTCAGGTTTATTTGGAGTGTTTGCTATTTGATCACTGAATTTTACTTTTTTTTGTTGGTAAAAGGTTTATATATTAGTCAATTTCTTTTTGATGTCCCGAAATGTACATGGAGACGAGATCACCGATGTTTTTGTAGAGCGAGAGAGGGGCGGGCCATGCAAATTGACCGTGTGAAATTGCGTTTGTTGTGAATGCACCTTTAGGCTTTTCCAAATAGCTACCGGTACTTAAATTTATCAGAGAATTGTGAATTTAATGTTAATTAATAATATTAATGAGAATTAGAATTTAAGAAAAAAAAATCTCCAAGAAGTTTCCATTGTAGTTGTCTCAGCATGTCATCTTTTTATCTCTCCTTGTCAACAGGAAATTCGCAGACATAGAAGCAGCAAACCACCGACTATCGTCAGCTCTTTATTTCAAAGACGGAGAAAAAAACCTGCTCCCTGTTTCATCACACAAGTCTAAGTCGCCTGACTCATCTGATGACATGTGTCAAAGCGACTCTCTACCAGAGTCTGATAAATGCAGCCGTCAGACAGCCGACGTCTCAAAGTCAAGGAGAGACGATCTTGTTGACTTACAAGATGTCAGGGAGAACGAAAAGAATCAGGCAGACTTGAAGGATCTGTCACAATATCATGAGCCTTCCACTTTTGCCACAAAATTAAACCACCAGAGTGAAAAGACGCAGAGCGATGACCTTTCATCCTACAACCCCCCAAAAGTTACAGAATGTTATCACACAACTGAGCTTTTCCTTTCTGACTGCTGTCCTAAGAAAAGTCAACCAACCCTTTCAGCCAACACTCAGTTTTCCCAGAAGGACTCCAGTTCCATCTGCTGTGAAAATCAAAATGATGACATCTCTCTTTCCTTCTCCCCGGAGCTGTCTCCTCTGTCTTTCTCAATTCAAGCTTTCACAGAAGAGTCCGGCTGCACACAGGTTCAGAAAAGCGCCGGCGAGACCTCGCTGCCTGACATAGCGGACCTGTTCTCTGTCAACAAGAAGGATTCAAGTGTTTTCATGGAAGTGGAAGCCTGCTTTGAAAATGTTTGCGACGCCGAGCTGGATGTCTACGCCGAGGATGGATTTTCCCTGTTGGACCTTGCTGATAATTTCACCACAGGGGAGGATCTACAATCGTACAGTTGGAACGGAGGTCAGGGGCTGACTACAAACTGCATCCAGAACAGTCAGAGGAGCCAAAGCAAATGTCTCCATTCAAAAAACACAGACCTAATGCAAAATCAGCTGGACACCTCCCGTTATGATGTCCCACCACTAGAAATGTACCAGTCCTGTCAGGAGGAGAGTCCATCCATGCTCCTCAGCTGTGAAAACAACACAAGCTTCACATCCTTTGAAGGAGTTGCTCAGTCTTTCACTGCTCCTCCTCATCCTCCTTTCCATCGCCCCATACCAACACCACCCCAAGAGGATGACTGGATGTTCACAAACATCTTAACAGACAGGAAGTTCTTTTTCTTTTAAAAAGCTTGGCTAAATTCTGTTGGACAAGGAATTAGTCCATATTTTAAAAAAGGTTTGGGAAGTTCCTGTTAATTTTGTTTAGATTAAGCAATCCAGTTTTAATCTGAAACCAGAATTTTAGATTTAATTTTCTCTTTTTTACTTGGTCTATGAAATTCAAATGTGTTAAAGAAATAAATTAATTTGGATTGAAAATGTGAGGTGTTGTGTGCTTTGAAATAGTCATGACCTAAAAAAAAATAAATGCTGCATGATATTATCTTTTAAGCTTTAACAAAGTGAATGTTTTCCGTTTCTGTGCCTTGAGATGTGATATCTGAACTGGTTTGCGTTCATTATTTGATACTATTCGGGAGTCGCTAAAGCCAGAATAGTTCACCTGCAAGCCACTTTGTTACACAAACAGGGATCCTTCCATTCATTCACTCCAACTTTCAAACAAAATGAACATATTTTAGATTACCAAAGTTAAGATCTATGCAAGAGGTGGATTTTTATGAATCTTTTAGTTTTGTTTTATGGTTAACATCTACACTACCCACTAGTGTTTATTTAGTTTTCAAACCAAGTTTATAGGGACCTGGGTGCTCAAGGGTATGTAAACCACAGACTACGGGACTTTTGAAAGGCAAAAATAAAGCCTGAACTGATGTAGCCATATCGTCTGGAGTTTACTCTACTAAAGGGCAATGGGGAAATAAAGCAGAAAATAAAATGGAAGATTTAGTTGCTAAGATGGAGGAGCACTGTGCCGTGTTAGGAGAGCTAAGAGGAGACGTTAAAAAAAGAATGAGATGCTTGAAAACCAATTAAAGAAAATTCAAGATGAATTGAAAACCACACAATAAAAATGTAGAGAACAAGAGAGAGATAAGAGGAGGTGGAACCTGCGTTTGAAGGAGCTCAAGGAAAAAGAAAACGAAGACATCAAAAGCACTGTTACCGCTATTTTAACCAAAACAATTGTAACAATAATGGAGAGCATTTCGAGACTAATTTACCCAGCCTGTGCTGTGGCCATCCCTGACACTTACCTTAAGAAAATCAACCAAATCAAATATGACTCTTTTTGGAATAATAAACAACACCTAATTAGAAAAAAAGGACATAGTTAAACCAATAGAGGAGACAGGGCTAAATGTTTTATTTTTGAGGTGATGAATGGAGTTATTCAATTGCAATGGCTAAAAAACTTTATTAAAAACAAGCATTTAATCTGGTTGTCCGTAACTTCATACCTTTTTCATAAAGTTGGATTGACTTTCTATTAAAATGTGATTTTGATCCGATGAAACTACCAATCAAACTTTCTGAGTTCCACAAACAAGTTTTACTCTATTGGAAGTTGATCTACACCAACAATTTCAGTTCTGATACTTCAACAATTTGTTCTGTACAAAAGAAAATCTTTGTTTCATCTGGGCATGTTGTCCCTGCATTCATGCAGCTCCTTGAGGCAGCTTTTGATATCATTGGCGTCTTTCTGCGAGCCTTTATGCGACACACACTGTTCAAGCGAGAGTTTCTTTGAGGCCTCAATCCACTCTGAGCCCAAATATTTTTACGGCCAAAATGCTAAGTAGTTCATTCTCCACCACGGTTTTTCCGTTAACAGCATGCTCACAATGTATCAATCTAGATCTAGACAGATGAATACATAGGCATACATATTTATACACCATAACAAAATCATACATACGGGGGGACTAGTCTAATTGTTTGAAAAAGTCAATTGGATTAAAATTAGCCTTTGTGATCAAGATTTTCCTTCTAACATCAACATGGATGCTAACAACCGGATGCTAACCTGAGCCACATCTGACTTTTAGATGTAATTGATAAATAAAGCAAAATAAAATGACACAACTATCGTAAAAATTTGTATTCTTTGACACACTGTTGGTGGCTCTGCTGCCAACCTGTAACCACCAGGAGCAATGTGGGGTTCAGTATCTTGCCTACCAAATAAGCATGGTTTGTGTCATCAGTACTCCATCCGTCACTGTCCCTATTTCCTGCTTTTCCCCCGTCATCCACATCTCCCTACTGTGATGAACGTCTGACCCAATATTGCAGACCCAGAAGAAGACTTTGACAGTAGGGTTGAGGAGACGGCCATACTTAATGAAACAGTCAGTACATCTGAAGGGGGCTCTCAAGAGTTGTTGAAGAACATTAGAAAAAGTGGTTGCCAAAATTCTGTTTTTTTATTATGTATCTTTCATGTTTCTGCTTTTGTAAATCGGTTTTAAATATTTTGAAACATTATTTACATTTCTCTGCTGTGCATGTAGTTTCTTGTAGGTTCTGCGAAACACTGAGAAGGCACGGGACAGCGAGCGAAAGACTTTTGGAACACAAAAAAGAAAGCTGGAAAGAGCATGGGTTATTCAAGATGGTGACGATTTCTTTTGTCGGATGATGCTAAAAAGAGAAACATTAGCCCAGGAGAAAGTGCTGAGGGCAGCCGTGGCTAAGCGAGGTATCACATATGAAGGACACAAACTATCACCTTTTCTTGATGTCACAAAGGAATTAACAAAGAGGAGGAAGTCTTGTATTTCTGCGAAGAAGGCCCTGCAGAGACGTAATGTGAAATACACACTGGCCCTCCCTGCAACGCTGAGATTTATATGGAAGAGCAGGAGTCATTACTTCACACAAGCAGAGGAGGCGGAGCGCTTTATTAGCAGGAATCTCAACAAGGAGTGATGGAAGCACAATGCTACCATTGAGGAGAATGGGGAGGACAATGAGAGAAACTTTTAGTGTGTGAGTGTTTGGCTGCACGGGCTGTCGCCTAGCAACCAACAGTCGGAGGACATCCCTGGTTGGGGAGGAGTGCCCCACGGACCAGTATTAGGTTTTTGTTTTTTTAAAATTTTATTTATCTCTCTTTTTTTCCCCTTTTTTATGTTCATTTTGCAGTCCAAGCAGAGGCCTGAACTCCCTTTTTTAGTTTTAGGGGGACATTTTGGGTTTAAGTTTGTTCTGGTTAATGGGTCATTTTTGTTCTGTCATGCAGGGGAAGGGAAAAAAAGGAGAAAGGAAAAGGGGGACAATTGCATGATATTTTGAATTGTGTTTTTTAATTTTCAATGGCTAAGAACTATGTTAATTTCATAAGTTGGAATGTTAAAGGATGTGGAAATCCCGTTAGAAGATTTAAAAAGTTAAAAAAAGATTGAGGGACATGATCGGTCTGTCAGGGTCAGTTCTTCACTGGTTTTCCTCTCACTTATCTGGTCACATGTTCAGTGTCATGGCTAACCACATAATGTCTGAGACATTAGACTTACTGTGTGGTGTTCCTCAGGGATCTGTTCTGGGCCCTGTCCTGTTTCTGTTATACATGACCCCCATTGGAAAGATCATCCAGAAGTTCAGTGATGTCGCCTACCACTTTTTTGCTGATAATATTCAGCTTTACTGCTCTTTTAAGTCTTCTGAGCCACACAAGCTCGACTCTCTGATGAACTGCTTGATTGAGATAAAACAATGGCTCAGTGAAAACTCTTTGCAGCTAAACTCAGAGAAAACAGAAACATTAGTCATTGCCTCTGATGATGCCATACCAGACATTAAGCAGCATTTGGGTTCTCTTAGTCATGCTGTCAAATCCAACCTTAGATACTTGGAAGTCATTTTTGACAAAGATATATTGCTGGAGAACTCCAAACAGCTGGTAAAGAACTGTTTCTTCCAGTTGAGGAATATTAAGAATATTTCTAAACTCAAGCAAATGGTGTCATATGAAGATCTTGAACTTCTTATTCATCCCTGAATAAGAAGGAGTTGTCTCGTCTACAGTTGATCCAAAACTCTGCTGTGATGATCTTGACCAGCAATATGAGGAAAGCTCATATCTCCCCCATCCTCAAAGCTCTTCACCGGCTCCCGGTTGCTTACTGCTTCCAAAATACCAGTGCTGACTTTTGGAGCCCTCTATGGTCAAGATCCTTTATGTCTCTCTGATCTGATCGTACCCTACAGCCCATCTTGTGCACTGTGGTCTGTGGATCAGAACCTGTTGATGGTCCCTCACACACGCTTTCGGACCAGAGAAGACAGATCTTTCCAGGCTGTTGCTCCTAAACTCTGGAATGAGCTCCCACTTTCCCTGTGTTCCCTGGACTATGTAAACTATTTTAAAAGCCAACTGAAAACCTTTTATTTTGCTAAGTAATTTAACTGGATCTGTTTTTTTGGGGGGGGGGCTTGAGATGATTACTTTATGTGGTTCATGTTCTTGTGTTTTATGTTTTTAACTTTAGGTTTTTGTCTTTTACGTTTTAAACCTCTGAAGTTTTTTGTCATATGTTTTTACCATTTAAAGTTTCTGTCTTTTATGTTCTTAACTTTTGAAGCACCTTGTGATTTCTGTCTGGGAAAGGTGCTATATAAATAAAACTTACTTACTAGATAAAGGGATGAAATATTTCAAACATAATACGGTTGATGTGGCATTTCTTCAAGAATCTAATTTCAGAGCAGAGGAGGTAATGAAGCTAAAGTTTGGTTGAGTGGGTTATATTGATATGTTTCTGATTCAACAAACAAACAAAAAAAACGTTGTTTATCTCATAGCCCTTTGCTCCAAGAACTGACTGCAGCTGCAGGAGTTCAGTCTATTTATAGGAACCCCACATGTGCTTCCAACGGCTTTAGAGAAGCAACAGCCGGCAAAAGCCTCTGTAGATTTCCTTTTATTCCTTCTCAGAATCTGCTGCAGCCTTTCTGCTTTGGTAAGTTTGTGAGTGTGGTCATCAAAAAATGTTGGAATAAAGTCAAGACATTAAAATGTTCTAAAAACTTGTGTGACACAATATCAGTGTATTTTAGAAGTTTGAAAGTTTTCATGACCCGTTTCTCTGCAGATCATTGATCAGTCAGTTATTTCTGAATTTTTTCCCCATCTGTCTTTTTCTCAGATTCCTCTCTGGTTATCACATTTTCTTTACTACATTGGAAGAACTTTGTCCTTGTGTGAGGAGCTCTGCCACGCTCAGTAGTCCTTGCTCCTCCTCTTTTTTTGAGCGTAACCAATCAAATAAGAGTTGGTAGCTCTTTGAAATTGAACACGGAAGTGAAAAGAAACACACATAAAGGTAGGTCTGGGCATTGTTTGGAAAAAAGAATTGCAAAACTAATGTTATGATTGTTGGTTCTTTCTGTTTGTTTTCATGGTCTTGTCATTTGGACCATGAGTCCATAATAAATTAGTCATTTGTTTATTAATGTATGCATTCATAAGGAGATGTTTCAGCATTTTTACATTGTGCTTTCAAAAGTCTGGGCTTTTCAGTTGTAGCTTTTATTTTGCTTGATTTCTTTTTCAAATTTTTGCTTAAAAAACAAATAAAAGTCTCTAAAAACAACCGTACTGTAAAATAGAAAATATATGAAAAGCTTGTGAAATACCTGGAAAACCAATCATTTCAAATGATAAAATAAATAAATAATCTGTCTCATTTAAAAGCAAAAATAATCTTATCTTCCAACCAGATATTTTGACCATGAAGCGGGCTTGGGCTTTGTTTAAAGCTCACCCGTACATCAGTAACGTCCTGGGATACACAACGCTCTTTGCTTCAGCAGACCTCATTCAGCAAAGTGCCCTGCGAGGGAAACCCAGCGCTGGATCTGCATCAGAGGACACGGCGAGCATCGACTGGCATCAGACGGCTCGTGTGGCGACTGTTGGCTTCTGTTTCCATGCCAACTTCAACTATCACTGGCTGCGGGGGCTGGAGAGGATGCTGCCAGGAGGCGGCATGAAAGCTGTGGCAGGAAAAGTTGTGGTAGATCAACTTATTGCCGCTCCTCTCACCATCAGTGCTTTTTACATCGGCAAGTGTTTCCCTTTATTATTTTTTTAGTATTAATCTTTTGTAAAATATTTTATGCAAATATTTATTTGAAATTACATAGATTGCTAGTACTTACTTTGTCATTGTCACTGGTACAATGACATTTGAAAAAGTGCTTGTTGGTCCGTGCATCATCCATACAATGAAACAAGAATTTACCACGATAACATTTACAACAAAAAAATAAAGGAATTATGAAGAAAAAGTGCTTCATTCTGTCACTAAAGCTAAAAAAACATATAACTGTTTAAAAGTTAATACAGTTAATATTGTTATACACAAATAACAATAAAAAGAGACTTGTTGCAAATCAACTGCAGTGAGTTCTGGAACAGTTGAGCGACTTTTCAAAGATAACTGAGTGAGGTAAATTAGACTTACACCAAGACCCAAACCAACCCAGACCTAGACCGGCGCAAAGGCCTAAACCTGAACCAAGATCTGGACCCAGACAAAGAACAAAAATTCTGATGAGATCTGGGCCACAGTTGTTGACTACCAGTTATATCTAACTTACTGCTCCCCTACCTCACCTACTGTAATGAAGTTTGGGGTAATAATTATACTTTTCATTACATATATAATCATCATTTAAAATTCAAATATATAGCTAAAGTCAGCTTGATCATAAAAACACAACATGTCTAATAAAACCATCTGTCTTTAAGGTTTGAGTTTACTGGAAAGCAAAGAGGATCCACTTGAAGTCTGGCGGCAGAAATTTTGGACTTCTTACAAGGTATGAACTACAACAGGGTTAAAAAAAACAATGAATACAATTCATAGATAACTGTGTTTGTGTTCATATAAAAATACATACTGCATTTGTTTCTCTGTAGGCTGGGGTGATTTATTGGTCAACAATGCAGGTAAGATGCATCTTTGCTTTTTCACAAACAAAACCTTTATAATAAGGTTATTTGCTCTTTTATTAATACAATTACCAGTCACCATTTAGCAAGAAAAGAACGATAATCAAATATTTTTTTGTTTTTTCTCATAAAATCCAGATTTTGCTTGTCTGTAATTAGAGAAAATCAAAGATAACTTTTTTTTCATGGTTTATTTGTGTTTTCCTTCTGTGCTTTATCTTAGGCGATCAACTTTGCCTTCGTTCCCCCTGTGGCACGGACAGTGTTCCTAGGAGGTGTCGCTCTGACGTTCACTATCTTTCTTTGCCACTTCAAACAGCAGCAGAATCGCTGACCCAAACAAGTCCAACAAATTCCTAATGCAAGGTTTAGATCTGGTCCTTTTGTCCAAGATTGATTAGATCTAAAAACAAAGAAACAAACACACACACAAAAAAAACTGGGAGGAATTCTACATTAAACCCTGGTTATCGTTAAAATGAGAAGAACTGCCCAAATCTGAAATGTACATAAAAAATGTATTAAAGGTTACATTTCTAAAACGGTACAATTTCTGACTTTATTCAAAACGTATGGAATATATGGAATTTTGTTTTTATATTTTAAAGCATGAAGCCATGCACTATTAAACAAATTGTGAATCCACAAAAAGGTCTATATTTGCATAGGAAACTAGTTGTGTAATATTTTATTCTGAAAACAAAATGAAATTTCATGTTATGTCATCCTGGATTGACATATTAGCATTGCCAACATTGTTAACATTTCCTTTGTTTGTAGATAATGAAATCATTTGTTTATTCAATTCATAAAAATAATTAATTTCCTGGAAAATAAAAAAGAAAATACTCTTTGTTTTTCTCCCCTTTAATTTGGGTCCAAATTTAAAACTTGTGTCTTACCAAACAAAATCTGTGTTTGTAATTTTAGCATATTTTATTTTAACCTCATTTTCCCTTATGTTGCAAAGCATTTGCATCACTTCGAACTGTCTGTTTTTATGAATGGTGCCAAAGAAACGATGGTTCATTGATTTTTCCAGAAATAAAAAGCATCAAACTTTGATGTTGACTTTACTCCCTAGAGCTCTATTTTTGTTTTAGATTAGCAAAAAAGTAAAGATTAGTTCAAAAAATAGTTTACATTTGAACGGTGTCCGTTTTGCCATAATAAAAGTTCCGTTTAGTTGCCTTTGATTGTAAAAGTGCTCACTGTAATGATAAATCCTGCCACTTGGGGCAGCATCAGAAATCACCACAGCTACTTTTTTCCACTGGTTGGCAGGAAGCGGGCACTTTAGAACCAATCAGATGCTCGAGATTTCAGCCACGTTTGTTATCGCGAGAACTTTGGTCTTCCTTTTCCCTTTTCGCTCTGAATCCAAGATGGTAGGTACCGCAAGCCAGATTTTCAAAACACAATTACTACAGTATCCACAGTCATCCTTTCAATTGAGCCATGCCGTCTCCTCAATAAAATGAAAAATACGTTCGGATATAAGACAGTGTTCTATTTGAGTTATAATTTTTGATTTAACCGTCCACAAAACGCATATTAGCTAATCATTTGGTTTGCTTACTGAACTACTCGCTTTTAACCTTTTAAGTTTTTGCGCTGTAGCCAAGACAAAAACCAGTGTTCTGTTTCAGTTTAGGTTTTGGCCCTTAGTTATGTTATTGTTTGCTAACTTTAAGATTCTGGGCTGCTGTTAGCTGTTAATGGTTAGCTGCTAAACGTGTCCGGTGTTTGCTGTATTACCACCCTGATCTGTGCATTGTAGTATAAATGGATGCAAGGTCTGTTTTGACTGCGTTTGTGCACCGTAAAAACGCAACAATGTCAAACAAATGAAACTAACGTCATCATTATTGCTTTGTTTTGTTGATATACAATTGGCTGGTCACGCTAACGATTTTTTTCTCTTCCATATTTCAAGGGCGTAGACATCAGGCACAACAAGGACCGCAAGGTGCACAGGAAGGAGCCAAAAAGCCAGGACATCTACCTGAGGCTCTTGGTTAAGGTAAATGTTCTCACACCATCTCCCTTCTGAAACGGTTTCATTGTCAGCCGTTTAATTTCTCAGCTGCTAGGGTGGTCCCCAACTTGAGCTTCTCAATATTTTGTTAAAATTGTCATAGCTTGTTCAAAAACATCTTCTGCCTTCCTCTCCTACACCAATCAGCCTTATGTCCTCCTCCACTGCATCTAACCACATCTCTTCCTCTGGGCCTCCTTAGCAGCTTTAACATGGCATCTGTTTACCATCATATTCCTCTGAGCATATCTAAACAATTTCTATCTGAATTAACTCCAAAATATCTTGCACTAGCTGTCCCTCTGATGGATTGAATAATGGTTGGTTCAATCATTTGCACAGAGAACATCCTCAGCTCTGTTACTGCAATCTCTGCCTCTTGTCAAAATATAATGTGGATTTTTCTTTCTTTATTACAGTTGTACAGGTTCTTGTCTCGCCGTACCAATGCTCCTTTCAACAAGGTGGTTCTGAAGAGGTTGTTCATGAGCAGGACCAACAGGCCTCCCATCTCAATCTCCCGTCTGGTCAGTGTGTCAACCAGTTAATAGTTTCCCTGATGTCACAATAAAATTTTGTTTTTTTTGTGTCTGCTTAGACATGTGTTTAACAGAACAAAAGTACTCAGTACTTTTCTGTACTTTTTTTAAAATTTATTTTAGCACTGTCTCAATTCCGTGAGTAATTCTGTCATATTTACTGTATATTTTGTTATTTACATCACTTTAGGTGCAGTAGGAATGAATGATAACTCAGACTGATGAGCTATTATTCAAAATATGAAATTAAGGAATAACTCCCTTTCACTTTTCATTGAGTTAGCCTTTAATTCTGGTGTCATAAGGTTGTTTTGTTGTTGAGCTTTTCAATGCAAAGCAGCATCTGGCACATTAGCTTCAACACCTTTAAACTCTATAATAGTTTTTAAACTTGTAATCACATTTTATAGTTATTTTTTATTAATTTATGCGTGACTAGGTGTTTATTCAGAAAATAAAAGTAACTTTTTTTTTTTATCATCTTCATGCTAGATTCGAAAAATGAAACTCCCTGGCCGTGATAATAAAATCGCTGTTGTTGTGGGAACAATCACTGATGATGTCAGGATCCAGGAGATCCCCAAACTCAAGGCAAGTAGTCTGATATTATGAAAAATGTTTTTTGTTGTTTTTTTTTTCCTCCACATTTGTTTACCAGCTGACACAGCTTTAAATTCTAGCATTATAAAATAATCCGGACATTTTGCTTTCTGTCATACAGATCTGCGCTCTCAGAGTAACTGATGGTGCACGTCGCAGGATTCTTAAATCAGGGGGTCAAGTGATGACCTTTGACCAGCTGGCTTTGGCCACTCCCAAAGGACATGGCACCGTGCTGCTGTCAGGTGCGCAAGATTTTCAGTTTTTTCAGCAAAAACTCAACTATTTTATTGAGAAAAAAAAAATGTAATAGTTAATGGAAATGATTAGTCAGAAAAAAGGGTTCCAGTTAGATATCTGTTATATTTGTAATGAGGAAAGCATGGACTATAGTAAAGCCTTTTTTACTCTAAAGCAGTATTGTGTATTATCTGATAGGTTGTCTTTCTTTTTGAAAGGTTCCATCTTACCTCATCTTCAAAAGGACTGATTTGAGCTTTTTGTGAAACAAATTGATGCTAATGCCTGTTTACAATTCAGAGATTTTAGCAAGTCGGATGTGATCCATGGAAAATTGAGATGCTGTTCTTGAAACTTTAGGGATGGTGTTATTATGTGATTGTAATATAAATGTTCTTCCTGTTTATGCCGTAGGACCCCGTAAAGCCAGAGAGGTTTACAGGCACTTTGGAAAGGCCACCGGAACCCCTCACAGCCACACCAAGTAAGCGAACCCCAAAATCATGTCATTCCTATTGAACAAATTCCTCCTAAAAGCTTCAGAGAGTACACGGCACTGAAGATTGATTTTTAGCTTCTGTAGTTGTAATATCTTTTTTTTTTAAAGTAGCTTGTTATTTAGAATATAGTTCTCTACTTTCAGTTTTTTGTCTTAATATTTTACCTTTATGAATTGATGTTAAATCTTTTTGGGACTCATCGTGTAGCTCTTTAGAAAAAAATGATTGAGGAAATGGTTTTATTATCCAATTCACTTTTTCTGAATAAAATAGGAAATATAGGAGATTGAATTGACTTGAAGCTTTTGTCTTGATAAAATTCTAATGTGCCTCCTTTTTTATGACTATTTTGAGGTACATTTCTGTAATGCTATAGCACAAAACTTCACTAAAAAAGGAGGCGATAATGAAAAAAAAAAAAAACATATTTCAGAAAATCCTCGGGATATTGCCACTGTTTTAGCTCCGTCACAATTTAGGATTAACCGTCTCTTTGCACTGAAATTCAACATTTTTTTACATAGTGAAATCCAAAAAAGAATTGTTTACTTTGTTTTTAATTTTATTTCATACCCGGAAGGTTCATTAAGTGTCAAGTCAGATCATTTCATCAAAGTTTCACAGTCACACCTGGAAGTTGCCAGCGTTAGTCCAGATTAATCTGTATACAATTGCAATTGTCTTGATAATGACCATCGGATGTGGCACAAGATGCAACGCATTGTTGGGTATCTGACTAATAATCCCTTGTATTTTGGGATTTTAACAACTCCTCCAGATAAAGATCCATGTTATTTACCACATCAGATTGCATCTGTAAATAGATGCTTTCATTTAGAAATTTAGATTATTTCAGTTCCAAATGTCTTTAATCAAATGATTACAGGAATGACCATGAAATCTCATAATGAAGTTCAGTAACTGATTATCAATGTCTATGAAAAAGACTGTCATCTGTGTTCTAAATGTCTTGTGTTCACAAGAATGACCACACGCCAACATCATGTGTCAATTTGCTGTTTAAAATGTTTTTTTAAGGAGAAAGGACTTTGTGAAATGATAAATTGTGTTTTGTTTTTTCTGCATGCATCAAAATCCAACTTTTTCTTCTTTTTTTTTTTTCCAGGCCCTATGTCCGTTCCAAGGGCAGAAAGTTCGAGAGAGCCCGTGGTCGCAGACCCAGCTGTGGCTTCAAGAACTAATTTCTTTATTTGCCATGCAGTTTGAAACAAATAAAAGAATGGCTGTACATATTGTGTCATTTTGTGTGCCTGATTGAACATTTCAATGTTTCGCATTCAGTTAGCAGGAGAAAGGTCATTTTGGTAACTAAAGACATTCGGATTAATAACAGTTTCCTTTTAGTCATAAATGACGCGCGTGCGCGGTGGTGGTGTAAATATTTCAGAGATCCTGTAATAGGTATTCCACCGTTGGCCTTGGAAACAAATGATTTAGTCCGGAAGTTGTGTTCAGTCGTTGATTGGAGAATGTCGGTGGGTGTTGCGGTGCTTTTCTTATCGTCATTGGATTTCCTCTCCGCCGCTCAGAGTGGCTGCAGCTTCTGTTTGAGGCACTTCCTGAGCTACAGCATTCACAGCCAGCGACTCGCTGTCGTCGTGACCGGGAGACACGATGAGGTAGACGCTCTTTTCTTTAATTTCTTTTTTAAATATTTGGTTCCGACCGCTGTCTAATTAAAAGCAGTTATTTTGAAAAGTAGCCATATTTTTACCGTTTACTGCTGTAACGTTAGTTAGCTAGCATGCTAACATGTATACATCATCAAGCCAGTTTGGGTTTTTACTTTCTTCTAAAGTATATTTATGAAGTTAAACATTTACTATGTGTTGTTTCAAATTTAGATTATATGTCAAGTAGCAAGTTTGTCCACCTTTTATGTGCTAAAGTGGTTTTTGACAGTAGCTAACGTCACAGTCGAGTTTACATTTGCATTATTATGTAAATTTATTTGCTATATAAGCTATTTTCTTTTCTTTTCCTGCCGGTGACGCGTTCTTCAGCGTCTCCTGAGCCAGTTAGAGCTGTAAGGAGATTCTCTGTCAGAAAATTTAAGCTAGCTTGCTAGGAAGCTGTCAGAGTGATAGCTGTCTGAGTTGGACATCGATCAAAGTTTAGAAAGAGGGGGAACCATTTCCTAAAGCACGGCGGTTCTGGAGAAGCCGTTTTAACACTATGGAGTGTTTCAATAAACTCCAGGAAGATGAATGATCCAGCAGCACACACAACAACAGTTCATTGTTTGGGTTCAAATTTAGCCCACTTCTGTTATTATTTCTGCGTGCCCCCGCCCTGCACTTGGAGGACGTAATGTGCAACAATAGACATCAATGAGATGCTTATCAGCGGGTTTCATTAGGGCACGACATCAATCTAGTATTACATCTCCAACTGGCATTCTGCATTAAAGAGTATGCACTTCCTGACTGGTATATATGGAACAATATCACCATGTCTGTTCTGGTGTAAATCCTCTAAGTAAATTCAGATGATGATTCTAATGAGATTTACTTGACTGCTTTTATCATTATTACAACTGTAAAGATATACACATCATGAACAAAAAAAGAGCAAAAACATTAAGCAAAGAGGTGTATTCTTGTCAAACTTTGCTTTTAACACCCAACCTGATTAAAACTATGCTTTTTTTTTCTTTTACGTATTCTTGTGGTAAGGAAAAATCAGCTTAAAATTGCACTTCTGACTATATCTTTATTCAAGCCATTGTGAATCAGGAACAGACGAAAAATGCTGTAGGTGTAACGGAGGTGCTACAGTCGGCGGGCCACAAGCTCTGCTCCGCTCCATTCTGATGCATCCACTTATATACCAATAGATCCATGGACGTCTTTGTTTTCCTCGTCTGAGCTGGCATCCGTCCCAAAACTGCACAGCTTTATGGCTCCATATTGCTCGCCATTTTTGTTGCACCAACTTGTTAAGCTGGCGTTGCGAGGGGCTGTAAACTAGCAGAAGAGAGTGTAATCACAGAGATGATGGGAAATGAGGCGGGCTTACTCCGCACCAACATTTTCAGCCACAACTCAGAGGCAAATTTCTAATGAACTACTGCCGCTCTGCAGAAACTATATCCAAGAAAATGACTTTTTTTTTCCTAAAAAAAAAAAAAGGCACAATCGTAATTAAAAGATGACTTTTAAAATACTTCGAAAGATGATCAGAGTAGGACTTATTAGAAATATATATTTATATTTAACCAGACAAACTGTGAACCATAACCCTTGTTACCAATATAAAATACTGCTGTATGTTGCTAAAGCTCAAGAAAAAAAAAAAAAGTCAGCACTTTGTAAAACAGGATTTAACACATGAGAGATGCTCTGTGCCCGAGCGCTGAACGGCAAAGGCCAAAAAAAGGATGTAGTGATTCTTGTGCAAAAACACCTTTACCCAAAAAAGAGAAAAGTTGTTGTCTCAGCTCAGTTGAGGTTGTGTGATTGTCAGAGCAGCACACATATGACTGTGGTCAATGGGCATGAAAGTCTTGCTTCATTCTGGTAGTACAATCTGTCTGATTACAGCTTCTCCCTATATCTTTCACAAAGAGATAAAAAAAAGAGATGAGACACAGATGTTTTTCTTTAGCCGATAAATTCTATAAAATTAATCTTGCATGCATTTTCTAAGTAGAAAGCTACAGTTTATGTCCTAACAAGCTCTTCAGCTACAACTCTTGAAAAAGATTGTTTTATATAATGTAGTGTAGTATTTATATAATATTAGTGTTGTTTAATACCTCCACTCTCACAAACTGCCATTTTCTTCTTTTTTTTCTTGTCAAAGGAACAGAGATGTTTGGGAGGGAACGTAAGGCTTCACTCATGGACATAAAGATGACATAAACTGAAGACCACCTGAAACTTTCCTTTCCCCCCTTGTTTTTGTTGAATTTATTTTTTGTTCTGTTTTTTTTTTTTATGTTCATATTAATATACTACAGTCTAGCGATCTGACCTTGCCACTCCTCTTATGTCACTCTAATGCATAACTGATATTTAAGAAAGCAATAGAGGTATCAAAGGTCTTAGAAAACCTGCACTTCATATGTTTATGGAATCAATTACACTTCAGGCTGCACTTACTATTCAATGTACTTTACTTAAATCTTGTTTAATCTACACATCTATCTCTTGTTTAATCTTTACATTTTGTCTTAAATAATACTAATATCAATCTGTGCTTTATACAATATTATATCTTTTGGCTCTTTTTGTAATTATTTAAATGTGTTTTTATGTTAAACAGCTGCTCTTGCATTTTATTACTATTTCAAAGGGTAGCTTGAGCTTGTCATGTGAACCAATTTTTGTGTTTATGCAATTTTTTATGAGAAGAACGTTTTGTTCAAATGACTGACTGTGCATTCTGAGCTCTGTTGTGTTGAGGTTTGGCCTGTCTGTTTCTTGTGGATGAACTGGCAGGAGGCCGTATTAACAGAAACCCCTTCAGTTGAAGTTCTGATGGAAAGATTCAGTGACGTGATTGCTTGTTTTAGCAGTTCACGTCTTCACTGGATGATTATTCCAACCAAATGCCTCATCGAACTGGAAGTTTCTCTTTTCAATGAAGACCTTGTCTGTCGAGCAGAAATAGTTTTGGAACATGAGACTTTAGAATGACTTCAGGGTTAGTCAGACGTTCAGAAACCCTTTTGATTTTATTTTTTTTCCTGTGAATCTTGAAGAGCTTCCAAATTCCTCTCTTTTTAAGCTTATTGTTACAGAAATACGTTTGTTATGTTTGTTGGCTGGGAAGTTTAATCAACTTGAAGAAGGAGGATGCGATCCCCTGAACCATCTTCACCGTCTCCAGCAGAAGCCCTGCTTCATGGCCAGTTTGCGAGCTGGGGGTCAGGCACCAACGGCAACAGTAACAGCCATCCCAGCAGCCCCGGTGGCCTTGGAGGACTCTCCCCTGCTGCATCCCCAACATCTCCTCCGGTGTCCAATTATGCCTTGACTCTCACGCACAGCCACATACATATTCAGAGACTGTCACCAAAGCCGGGGAAGGAAGGCCGACTCCAGCTGCCTCTGTCAGAGTTGGTGGGATGCAGCTGCCCCCGCTCCCCTGCACCCCCACTGTTTGTGCTGTATTGGTACCCTCCAGGGAAACGAAGAAAAGGGGTGTCCCGGCGCAGGCAGGTGAGGGCCTATCTGGCTGAAAGCAGGCCAGAAGCTGAAAAGTGGTCGGCTGCTGTACAGTGTCTCCTCAGAGGTGTGACCGTTACTGCTGACACAGGTGAGCGTGCTCCACACATTGCATGAACATTTTTAGACTGCAACTAACACAAATGATTCGAGTCTCTCAAGGTTACATTTTGGTCTCAATTTGATGTGTTTTTGGTAGCTTTTAAAAGTTCTGCTTTTAAAAGCTTAATTGGGAAGACTGCAAGGTGTTGAAATACTAAAATAGAGTTATAAATGACAACTTTTAAGCCACTTTGTTGCAGTTATATACATTTTTGAAACCCTAAAATATGCACTACCTCACATAAATAAATATTTTGCTAAGTCTTGATCTCTACCAAATTATTGATTTTCTTGGCTTTAATAAGGATTCTGGTTACATGTTAGTATTTAGTTCTTGTAGAATCCAAATGACCTTTCTGTGTGACCTCTTAGACAAATTAGCTGCTTTCTGCTTTGCTTTGGGCTTCCCCTCTGAATTCTTTCTAAGTATGGCTGAATGTCACTTCCTCCCAAGAACCTTCCTGTAGGTACAGTTTACTATTGGGGGAACAAAAAGGACCAAAACAATGAGGGAGATTATGGCTAATGCACTGTAGCTAAAGATTACAGAGCCACGGTCCAACATTTTTATGGCTTTTTTCACAAAATAACACTTGCTAGTTGATTGATTTATTATTTCCTCCTTTAATGTGGTTTGTATGATGAAGTGTCAAAGGTAGAAGGAAAGTGCTGAGTTTCCTTTTGATGGTTGGTGTTATCTTTTCCTCTAGTTGGACTGTCAGACACCTAAGCAACATGTGAATGTTTGTTCTTCTCCACCCTTTAGTTTTTCACATTTTTTAAAGTTCTACTTTTACTTAATGTTTCACTAATATTGGGATTCTAATTTAAATGAATTACAAGAAACCCTAATATATTTTGCCTTTACACTTTTCTGAAAAAGAGAGGATGCATTGCTTTTGGACTTTTTTTTTTTTTTTTAAACTGTTATTTTATTCCGTAATGAAATGATTATCAGACTTTTGTCAACAACAATCGCTCAGGAAGATGAAGTAATCCCTTAAATGATAAAGAACGTCAGAAAACTCAAAGTCCAGGACTGTGCAACATGATAACAACAGGATAGTTTTATGGAAAACAGATATTTGGGGAACTACTGTACAGTTTTAGCACTTTTGTTTACAAAGTCTTTTCTTTGTCATACAGAATTTTCAAGAAGTTTTCTACCTCGTCCCAGACGGCTGCTGTTATTGGTGAATCCATTCAGTGGAAGGGGCCAAGCAATGCAGTGGTGTCAGACCCACATCCTTCCAATGATTAGAGAGGCCAACATCAGCTACAACCTCATACAGACTGGTAATTTAATCCAGGCAATGGATGTGTTTCTTGTTCAAACTGATGTTGGGTGAACCAAAAATGTAAGTTATTTTTCATCTATTTGACATGAACTTTATGGATTTGTCTCAGAACGGCAGAATCATGCGAGAGAGCTCATCACAGAAGTGTCCCTCTCTGACTGGGATGGCATCGTCATTGTTTCTGGAGATGGCCTGTTGCATGAGGTGAGGTTGCACTCTTTTCTTAAAAAAAAAAAAAAAAAAAAAAAGGTTTCATTATGTGGCTATGATAAACTAATACTATTCTGTAGGTAATTAATGGTTTAATGGAGCGTCCAGACTGGGAACAAGCAATAAAAACACCTGTCAGCATTCTGCCCTGCGGCTCTGGGAATGCACTGGCTGGTTCCGTCAATCACAACGCAGGGTGAGCATATCTCTCATTTAAGATCTGCTGTTGAAGCATTCTGGAAGCCTAGAGTGTGGTAGTAAACAAAAAAACCCACATATTTAGGGCTAAGTATCACTGCCAAAATACTTAATTTCTATGTGATCCACAAGGTCACAATTTGACTCGATTCAATTTAGCTTAAACGTATTCTTTAAAGTTTTATTAAAAACTGTTTTGTTTGGTTGTTAAAAACACATATTCAATCAACTTGTGGTAATTTTTTATTAGGTTATTCATTATTGTTTGTAGTTTTGATTTATTAATTTAGAAAAATTATTTTTTATCTCCCAAAAATAAAGAATGGATGTAATTTATGGAACATGGAAACAAAATTGTCACCCATGGCTTACTGGCTCATATTGGTTACACGTTGATAACACTGTATCAGATACATGGAGGGATGTCTTTTTACAGTAAGATAAGTAGAAGATTCTATTTATCAGCTGATACAGAGTGGAATGAATAGAGGAGCAAAGAGCACAGGCATAGATTTATTTTACCAGATTAGGCCGGTTTTTGCTGACTAAAATGGAAATGTAGCCTTAGTTGCTAAATTGGTAAAAGTGGATATCCAGCATTTGTGTTTAATTCACATTAGGATTAAATTAATCTGATGAACATCCTTCCTTTATTATGTTATAAAAATAAAACCCATGTAAACAATCGGGCACAAAGTGTGATTCCCAACCTGAATCCCATTGTTAGGTATGACATGTGCCTTCGAGAGCCCCTCCTGCTGAACTGCTGCTTTCTGCTATGTCGAGGCGGGGTGCGACCAATGGACCTGGTCTCCGTGACAACGAGTCCTGCTCCGTCCAACAACAGTCATGCTGCAGCTCCCAGGAGAATCTTTTCCTTTCTCTCTGTCGCCTGGGGCTTTGTGTCTGATGTGGACATTGAAAGTGAAAGGTGGGACGCTGTTTATCTCTAACTTTTGAGTTCATCGTTTAAGTGTTATGTTTCATCACACAAAGGTGCTTTTAAAAGAAGGCTTCAGCTTCAGTTTCAGTGTTTTTGTGTCGTTCTTTTTCTCAGGTATCGTGGCCTGGGTTCAGCCCGTTTCACCTTGGGCACTTTAGTTCGCATCGCTTCACTCCGTTCCTACAAAGGCCGCCTGTCCTTTCTGCCTCCCTCTGTCGTCCCTTCATCCTCAGATGGCACAACCCCCCTGCCGAGGAGACCCCTGTCCCGCAGCATCACTGAAGGCCTGGAAGGGTTTTGCCGATTGCCCATACACCGGACCTGCTCTGACATGGGCATCAGCGAACAAAGGAGTCTGCGGAGGGGTGAAGGAGAACGGGAAAAAGAAGAGAGGCAGAGGGAAAGGGAGAGGAGAAGGGAGAGGGCCAGAGGGGGGGGGACTGGTGTGGTGAGGGCGAGCAGTCTTGCAGAGGACAGAGAAAAGGAGGGGGAGATGGAAGCAGAGGATGAGAAGTCAAGGACTTGTTCAGAAAGGTCTGGAACAAGTTCGGAATCGAATGAAACGGATAAAGAAAGATTGGAGAAAATTGAAGACGAGGGAACACTTGGACAAGAATCTGTTGAGATGGAGGAAGATGGAGGGCAGGATGGGGAGGGGAGCGGCGGTTCTGTCGAAGAAGAGGGAGTGTTACACGCAAGAGAGATAGAAGAGGGTTACGGGGTCGACATGGGGCGAGAAGCCGATGAAGAAACGGAGGACTCCATCACTTACCCGGACGACCTCCAGCATTGCAGAGCCGGAGTTAGGAAGAATTCAGCCCCCTCAAGCGAGATCTGCAATGACCTGCTGAGCCAGCCTCCACGTCAGGTGACTAATGCAGATTCAAGCACATCCCATGGGGTGGAGGACATGGATCTGAACGGAACCTACTTCCAGAAAGACTCCTACACAGAAATGGCCCGGGAGCGATCTCTGACCATCTCCTCTCCTTTTCGTCACTCTCCCTTTTCTTACAAGCATAAAGCCCTGGACCAAAACCAAAACGCTTCCCGTCCAAGACCTCTGTCACTCCTGCAGCACTCTCACACCAATTCTCTCCCCCCTAAATTGCCTTCTCTTTCACTGTCTCCTACACCCCCCTCCTCCCCCTCTTGTGCCTCTCCACACTCATCCTATTACCTTAACCCTCGTCCAAACACGCCAAATTCCTCCTCGCCATCTCCGTCTGTACGCACACCGTCCTCATCTTTCAACTTTGACATTTCTGAAGCAGCAAGACCCTTCAAGAACCGTCCATTCGTCACGTTGCCTCCAGATCTACCCAGTGACAACTTGTTGCCCCCTCTTGACCAGCCCCTCCCCTCTAGAGACTGGGTTACCATCGAAGGAGACTTTGTGTTGGTCTTGGCTCTTTATCAAACCCATCTGGGA
The DNA here is from genome assembly GCA_036245035.1 of Adrianichthys oophorus. Lineage (NCBI taxonomy): Eukaryota > Metazoa > Chordata > Actinopteri > Beloniformes > Adrianichthyidae > Adrianichthys > Adrianichthys oophorus. Next base: position 10,371,056 of record BSAI01000207.1, on the reverse strand, counting down.
GCTGACCTTCACGCCGCACCTGAAGCCAAGTTTGACGACGGGCTCATTCACCTGACATTTGTGCGGGCTGGGATCTCCAGAGCCACACTACTCAGACTGTTCTTTGCCATGGAGAGAGGAACCCACCACTCCGTCAGCTCGCCGTATGTGAGCCACGTTACCTGCAAGGCCTTCAGGCTGCAACCTCTATCTGCAAAAGGAACGCTTACCGTCGATGGAGAACTTGTTCCCTATGGGCCACTCCAGGCACAGGTAGGAAGGTACAGGAAAGGTCCAAAATTTGGAGAAGAAAAAACAACTGTTACTTCTCTGGAATGTAATCAAACTTCTCCTTTGGGTTCTGAAGCATTATTCTTGTGTTAAAAAATTACAAGTTTGAAACCTTGACCACAATGCAAATACACTTGCAAATATATATATATATATATATTTTCTGCTGCAGACTGATAATGTCAGACAAAAAACTTACTTAAAAAAATACAGTTAGATTGTTTTATCTTTTATGAAGCATTGCTTTAAAAGTTTCACCAATAATGAAAAGCTGCAGAATTTCATATTATTTACGATATACTTTTATTTTTGTCTTGTTTTAGGATCTAGAAAAATAACATAACCTTAATAATTGTGGACAAATATTAAAACGTTTAGAATTTAAAGTTTACTTTTAGGCTGTATAGTGTCTACAAATGTTTAGGTGATTTAATGCTTTGTATTTTATATTATTTCTGGGACGCTGGCTTTTTTAGTAGCTCATATTTTTCTCTATAATCTCTGAATATTTCACAGGTTCATCCTTCCATGGCTCGTCTTATTGTTGGAGACTACGGGGTGAAGATTACCAGCTTTTAATCAGGGATTGGTGGAACCGATTGACATATCAGCTGTCTACTGAATTACTTTACCTTCATTGCCATCTGTAACGTTGGCGGACAGTGAGACTAAAACACTTATAGCCTGGAATGCAGGAGCTGCATTAGTAGAGTTTTTATAAAAGGGATAACCCACAGAGCCATGCATCACTGAAGTACAACTGCAGGGAGAAGTTTGCAGATGAAGTAAGGAGGTGCTGTTTGCACAGATGTTGGACCTTTCTGCTTTCCAAATGAAGCATGAAAACTGCACAGCTTGGAGACTGAGAGGGAAGAACAGATGAATGTTTTGGGGTTTTTTTATTCATCATGTGAATGTGTGCATAATAGTATGCATGCTGAACAGCATTACCTGTCTTTCTTTTTTGTTTGTTGCCTTACACTGAATCATAAAAACCCATACATGTCCAGAGAAAAATGTTCTTAAACTTATTTTTTCCTTCTAAATTTAGTGTGCTACACCTTTGGACCTTTTGAAGGAGTGCCTTATCTTGCACTGCGCAGTTCAATTGCGTACTTTTACCCATTCTTTCTCCCAAAGGAAATCTAATGATCTCTGTCCCACTATCAGTGAATTAGATACCAAAAAGCTTGGATCAACTCGAACTTTATAACTCTGTTGATTAACTGCTTCTACTGAGATACCAGAGGCTGCAAAGGCACTTTTAATGCCAATAAGTCAACATGAATCAGCGAAGGAAAACTATTTGGAACTTTTTTTTTTCCATATTTGTGCATTTTCCTTGTAGATGTACGTCACTGATGTCAGTAATAGCATACTGAATATGAAAACCCAAAAGTATGGTTCTTTGGCAACCCCAGCCTCTGTTCATTTCAAAGATCCAAACTCACAACTGTTTTATGTCCTGCTTGACATTTCAATCTTTTTTTAATTTTAGTGTTTAAAGAATGCCACATGCTAACAGAAGTTAAGTTTGCATTACTACAATAATTTTGCGCAATACCTAAAGGTGAAGCAGACTGAAGTTTTATCAGTTTTGACGTGGCAACGGCAAAACAATGTGGGGGATGTTTTGTTTTGAAAAGTGGATTCACCAGCAATGGCTGTTAAACTCTAGTAAGAAATACATATCATTGACTTCATTGTGTCAACACTTTTTTCTGGTCCAAAATTATCGCTGACAGCTGTTGAAAGATGGGACTGACTTTTTACACATGTTGGGGAAACAAGCAGACAACACTAAAAATAGACCAGTGCAGGATTTCTACTTCAACAAAATAGTTGCAAAAGAATTAAAAAAAACTTTACAATGCTTGTTCAAAATGACAAGTAATATTAAACATGGCTTTGGAGGCTAAGGTTTTAGTTTTTGTAAATCCTGTTTACATTCTTTGTCTGATTTAAGAATAAATCCTTAGCATGTGCCAATGGATCAGTCAGTAAAATGATGTGCCAACTGCTAGAATCATAACCAACATACCATGCTGGGCCAAATCGAGGCCGTTTTATATGTCAAGCCTTTAAATTGTGGCTGTTCATGAATTTTTAACATGTAAAACCCTAGGTGCCCTTTAGAAAATGAAAACTGCAGTATGTGTATTTTGCATCAGGTCTTAATGGGTTTAGCTTAATTACTGAATTGGAGTCAAACTTTTTGACAATGTCTGTTGCTTCCCAATGCAGCTAGAACACTATACTAACCTTGTGCTTACGCAGCTACAGAATGGGGTTATAGTGTTAAGCATACATTTGGTTTGATTCCTTTCTTGATGATGCCAGTAAGATGTCTTTAGTTTGCTGCCTGTAAAGAAATTGTAATTATTACTAAGCCAATGAAATCATACACATTAGAATGTACAGTTTTTAGTTTTGTTTTCAAATAAATGTAACTCATCAATTTGTCTTTTTCCTTTTGTCACACATTGTTAATAAAATATGCAAGAGTATGAGTGTGCATCACTTTGCTCTTCCTTAATTTGTGTGAACAGTTTACTATAAAAGTAATTATCATACTCTTAGTTTGGAAAATTATCTGATCTAATCTCAAAGTTTTTGAATTTGACATGGAGTGACTTGTGGAATTATAAGGTTCAAAGAACCTAATTTTTCTTTCCAAAGTCCATTCATGTCAATAGTTGTGAGGTGAACTTTTGTGGAGGTTGATCAGAAAGTTGGTTGCAAATAACTTGCATATAGATTTTCCAAGATACTTGGATGAATCAAATTTCAAATGCATGAAGTAATTGCATGTAAAGTTTGCAATTCATTTATAGTGTTCAAGAAAAATGTTTTGTAATTTTAGGGGAGTAAATAATACAGTTTGAATGTATACATTTCACAGATCAAGAATTTTAAGTTTTCTTTTTTGGTATTTCATCAATAGTATTTTTAAAATGTTACTTGCCTTCATACAAGTAAAATAAATGTGCGAATATTTCATGCGCCTGATGACTACTATTTGCAGCTCAACATAATATTAAATATTTAATATGTGTACTCATATTTGTCAAAGTAAAAAAAATAAGAAAACAAACAACAACAACAAAAATAAACAGAAAAAGAACTGTCTGGTATATTGTTTTTTTTGTCTTTATCTTCTTTTAGTCAATCCCAGAGATTATATTTTGAAAAATCTCTGACCGGAACTTCATCTCTAGAAAGTCAGTTACCACTTCCGGCGTTACAGCATTCTTTGTCTACGGCCCAGGATTTCGCTACCAGTGGCTTTCCAGCTTTCCCTTTTGTTTTGAGAATACATTACCTCATACGTCCCGATTTTTTCCGTTTAATGACACTCGACTCTGATTTATTTATGCCGAAAAGTAAAGCGCCAAAAATGGATGACCTGGACTACAGTAAGTTAGGTTACTTTGTCGGTATTTGCCCAGATATACTATCGTAGCTAAGGTAGCTAGTTGTTAATGTATGTATGAAGACAAATAAGGCTTTACACATGTCCCTAAACCACATGAATTAATAGTTATATATAAGTATGTAACCAATAAAAAACAAACCACCAAATTAGACTTAAACGTCTATCTAAATAAGACATTTTGTCGGTGATTGCTTCGTGCTAGTTTTATTTAAAAAAAATAAAATAAAATAACGTCGCAGATCTAAGCTGCCGCTGAGTCCGGTAGTTTAATGTGCCCTAAACTATATGTATTAAATGTTCAAATTTTTGTTTTTAAATTTAAACCTTATTTACACCAGGCGGTGGGCGTGGTTGATGGTTTAAAGATGGGGGCTAATCGTTTTTTTTTGTAAACAACTTTATTGTAAATGAAAATGTTGACAACAGGTTTGTGGGAACAAGTGGTGTTTAAATTGAGATTCTTAGTTGGTCACAGAATTTTACCATTAAAAAAAAAAAAAAAGAGGTAAAATTGTGACTTATTCATAGTATCCCCTTAAATCTTCTTAACACACAAACTACAAGACCAGCTTTATAATTCAGATGTTTTTGCACAGGCCTTTACTTGATTTTTAGTCATATTATGCTAGGAACCTCAGTGAAATTTTCTTTTTTTGCATGGATTTTTGGTCAACAATTGAATTGAATGAAAACTGTGATCATGGATTTCTCTGTCATTTCTTAAAGTGTCAGTATTGCACACCTCCATGTCAAAATCTATCCCTTAATGTCTGAACTTTTCTGCCAAAAAAGTCCCTACTGTCTGCATTCAAGTATCTTTTTATGATATCTCACTGCTGTTGTTTCAGTTTCAAAGTCTTTTTTTTTTTCTTACCCCCTCTTGAGCCGGTCGACCTAGATTGTTTGGGCATAGTTATTTCATACAACTGCAGTAGCGGTGCCATCATTCTTCTCTTCCCCTGCAGTCCCAGTAGACTTGAGCCCAGAGGAGCGTTCTGAGCTGGAGGACATCCGCAGGAGGAAGGGCATCCTGCTGCAAGAGATCCAGAGGCTCAGGGAGGAATTGAGAGAAGCAATCTTAGAAGTAGAAGGACTGGAGACTAGCACAGAGGGCAGGTAATACAAAAAAAGAGAAGCCTGTGTTCTGCTAATGCATTATTATTTATATTGTGTCTTGTCCATAAGTTTAAAGCTCATGTTTAATTTTAATTTGACGGGTGTTATTGTTCCTTATACCACTGTAGATCCGTTCCACCACTATCTAAAACTTCTGTATTTTTAGCTAGCCTTACAAAGACACTTACCTTATTTTATCCTATTTAAAACAATTCAGTATATTTTTTTTACCTTGATCCATTATTTTTTTATATTTAAAAGAAAAAAAGAAGTAAAACCTTCACAATTGCAACAATTAAAAGCATTTTTAACACATGTAGTTTCAGGCATCCAAAGCACTGAAAGTATGTGTTTATTAGCAACTGCTACTGATGTTAATCTGATTGATGCACTTTTTTTCCATAAATAATTCTCCAGCTGGTTTTATTATTATTCAAGGCTATTTTTCACTTTAAACCAGTAGAAAAAATTCCAGTCCATTTATTTTTAATAAAATTGTCAAAGATAATCTCTAACATGAAGTGCAGTGTTCTTGAATGACGGAACAAACCCCCAAAGCTCCACCTTTAAAAGTTCATCTAATCTCCTTCTACAGACAAAATAAAATACAATAAACATTGTTATTATGGTGTACAAATGATAAGATGAAGGCCTAAAATGCATTTGTAGCATTTATTCTCAAAACATTAGAAAAGATTGTTTCTAATTTGTATCATGAAGTTCTTTTGGATTTTTTTTTTTAGAAGTATACAATTGAAATGATCACCAAAGATCTCTTAGTGAAGTTTAGGTGTACAAAATCTTGACCTTATTTTCCTGAAACATCAATGTACAAACTATTATTTTTGCTTTGTTCTTTGTTCATTTTTATGTAGTTAAATTGTGCTATTCATTTCATTTTTTTTTCTGCAGTAAAACACTACAGAAAAGTCGACATGTAGCAATGGGAAGGAAGAAATTCAACATGGACCCAAAAAAGGTGCCGTTTTGTTGTTATACAGCTGGCATTAGCTTCGGTTTTCCCGTTTTGGCTTTAGACTGACTTTCTGCTTCTTGCAGGGCATCATGTTCTTGGTGGAGAATGAGCTGCTCAGACACACACCAGAGGACATTGCTCAGTTCTTGTACAAGGGAGAAGGCCTCAACAAGACCGCCATAGGAGATTACCTGGGGGAGAGGTGCCCCGTGCTAGCTTTTTTACCATGTTGCTGTTGTCTCTTTTACCTAACCAACCTTACACCTGTTTTCTTCTTGTCCTGTAGAGATGATTTTAATATCAAAGTTCTTCAAGCTTTTGTTGACCTCCATGAGTTCACTGACCTCAACCTTGTCCAAGCCCTCAGGTAAATTTTGCCTGCTTTTGTTTTTTTCTGTCTTGAAACTCTTTTTCTCAAATAATCTTAAAGGGTTTGTACTTCTGTCAGGAGGTAAAACAAAGCAGCAGAGATGCTGTCGTTGTTAAAAGTCTGCTGTCGGGTTTCATCTTTTTCCCGTCTGACTTTTTGCAGACAGTTTCTCTGGAGTTTCCGTTTGCCCGGTGAGGCGCAAAAGATCGACAGAATGATGGAGGCCTTTGCTCAGAGATACTGTCATTGCAACGCCGGCGTCTTCCAAAGTACAGGTAACCTGAAAAACCCACAGTGTTGGCCTGCATTTCTGAGTGAATAGAAACTGTAGAAGGGATTTTCATTCGCATCAATCTTTTTTTTCCTACATCTTCAAGCTCGCTTTGAAGTAAACTCCCAAAAGCAGTTTTTTGGTAGTGATGCTCAATTGAAATTCCTTCAACTAAAACACAAGAGAAATTCTAACAATGTGTGCCTTTAAACAATCTCCTTTTTACCGGAAACATGCGGAAACTCGACTCCACTGAGGCATTAAAATTCCTGCTGCTTTTATTATTTCCCTAAATTGTTGATGTTCACTGGATTGTTAAAAGGAGTTGCAGCAGGAGGTGACAGAAATGACTTGACTCACTTTGTTTTGAAGGAACAGAGCAAAAGAAGCATATTTGCAGAGAGCTACGTCACATTCCAGTCTTCATTCTCTGTCATGAAAAAGTTCCAAACTGCAGCCAATTTAGGTGTTGGTCATAATCCTGTCTATATAGAGCGTTTTTTTTTTTCTTCAGTAAAATTCACAACTTTAATTTCTTTATTTGTCTTGTTTGGTCAGCATTAGTCATCCCAGACACATTTCCTTCTCATTATAGTGGGATGTGTCATGCAGTGAAACTGATGTGAGTCATTATTTTACAGCATCATCATTTCAGGACGCTTGAAAGTCCAAACTATTGTCTCACTGGGAACAACTCCTAAGAAAGTAATTTTCTAAGTATTTCAGTTTGGCTTTTGTCATGTGTAGGCTTTGAAAACTTAATCTTTTATCTAAAAAACCTAAAATGTTAAAGTTGGATGTTGGGCTCAACACCACTTGGATCCAGCATTCCTGCATTCCTGACTTCGTCCTTCCTGTTTGCAGACACGTGTTATGTTCTATCCTTTGCCATAATTATGCTGAACACAAGCCTCCATAACCCCAACGTGAGGGACAAACCTGGATTGGATCGATTCATCTCAATGAACCGAGGCATCAACGAGGGGGGAGACTTACCAGAGGAGCTGCTCCGAGTATGTCCGCTCCTGCTGTTTCTCTTCATGCTCGTGAAGATTTTTAAGCTCGTGGATTCATTTAGCTTTTCTCTGATTGTCCAGAATCTATATGAAAGTATTAAAAACGAGCCCTTCAAGATCCCGGAGGACGATGGCAATGATCTGACACACACCTTCTTCAACCCCGACAGAGAGGGCTGGCTTCTCAAGCTGGGTGAGATGATGCCACTGACACTTTTCCACTTTTAATATCAGCTTTAGATCTCGTCTCGTCTAACCTGAAGTTGTCATGACGATAAGGAAGCAATCCGTTGTCCATTCAACTCTCTTCGCCTTTGAAGGCTTGATGCTTTGATGAACCTGTCTCCTCCTCTCTGAGGTTTGCCGGCTCTTTGCCTCCCCTCTGGCGCACTGCATTGTTGTTGTACACATGCATTGTTGCAGCATGATGATATTAAAAAAAAAAAAAAGCAACTCACTTTCATGTTTTTTAGCAGGTCTGGTTGTGTTCTTCTGCATGGTGGGGTCTGTGATCAGTGTGTCACTAATACCATCTCCTTCCCCTCTTCCTGTTCTCTGTCCATTTGTCTCCCTTCTCTGGTTTCTCTTTGTCTCTGCTTCCTCCCTGCGATTTTCCATCCTCTGCTGCCGCTGCTTGTTTTCTCAGGAGGTATGTATGTATTAGTTCCTTCAACTGTAAAAAAGTTGAAGCAGCTAATAAGTCTATTTGCCGTTTAAAAACAAGTTTGAATTGTTTTGGTTTCTTCATTCTAAATCTTCTATTTTACAAAAAAAAATATTTGCAGGGGGGCGTGTAAAAACCTGGAAGCGTCGATGGTTCATTCTCACAGATAACTGCCTTTATTACTTTGAATACACCACAGTAAGTCTCTGTATTTCAATGAATCTGTTCCTTAGACTGCTGCAAATTGTTGAAATGTATTCCTCCAGTGCATAGAAGCAGTTTACTCTAGATTTTGACATTTAGAACAATCAAATGACAGTTTAGTTTAAAAGGCTTTGTCATTTCTTTTAAAAATGACATTTCTTTTGAGTTTAAGTCATAGATAAAAATATGACGCTAATATTCATTTGTAATGTATAATTCTGCACTTGTTTTAATTGAAAACGTTAAACTCAGTTGGCAGCATGTTTTGATTTTAACCAACAGGATAAAGAACCCCGAGGTATTATTCCTTTGGAAAACCTCAGTATCCGGGAGGTAGAAGACCCAAGGAAGCCTGTACGTTTATCAAAACAACCGTCTTATCCGTCAACATGTTTAGATGCTGGCGTTAAACTCTTGATTTACAGCTGACATCATTTGCATCACCTCTAAAACAGAACTGCTTTGAGCTGTACATCCCCAACAACCGCGGCCAGCTGATAAAGGCCTGTAAGACAGAAGCGGACGGGCGAGTGGTGGAAGGAAACCATATGGTGTACCGCATCTCTGCACCCACACCGGAGGAGAAGGATGAGTGGATCCACAGCATCAAGTATTTATTTTTCACGGTTCTCTTTCCTACACATTCTGTTTTTTTGTTATTTTTAGGAAAAAAATTAATAAATAAACAGAGATACTACTTTTTGGGTGTTTTTAGTCTGTGTTTATTTAAATTAATTTAATCTTTTTTATGTTTCAAAAAGGACTTAACTGAACCTGTTACTCTCTGTCACAAATTCAGATCTGCTGTTAGTGTGGATCCCTTCTACGAAATGCTTGCAGCCAGGAAGAAGCGTATATCTCTGAAGAAGAAAGAGGAGCAGCCGTAGAACGATCCACTCACTCCTTGCTCTTCCTCCATTTCTCCTTTATAGAACCCGGTGGTGACTTTCGGTAACTCTTATTCCTCCTCCTCCTCAAACACCTTTTCTTCCATCCAGAAGGAATGATGATCCTGTCTGCTAGACTTTTGAAAAGCCACAACCAAAGTGAGAAGTTCACCTTCTGTGGCTACCCCTCATGCTGCTGCTTTTACAAATCCTCTTCAACAACTACTCTAGAAAATCCCTTCTGACTTCTTATCTTCTGGACAGTAAACCATCGTACGTCATTTATTCACACGGTTGCTGAAACCAGGACAAAACTCTTTTAGCATTTCATCCACACCTCATAATTTGAAGGATTTAAAAGGCTTTATAGAGTGAAACCTGCTTTGTTTTGGACAAATTAGACTTGTTGATGCACTTCTGTAATTAAGGTGTATATAACCTAGAAAATGGGGGAAAAAAGTCAGTAATTAAGCAAACTAGAGTAAAATTGTTGGTTTAAGTGACTCTTGCATGTCTAGTAACAGGAAGTCTGTTTTTTACTGTTCAGTTTGTACAGTGTTTTATTCGAGAAAAAGCACAGAAAACCTTTTTTTTTTTACGTATTTCCGTATTAAGTGAATCTGGTTTTAATCTTCACTGGTGCATCCAACTAAAAATGTGAATTTAAAACACTACAGCTCACTTACCATCAAGAAAACGTCTGACTTCAGTAAAAGTCAGATTTGATCACAGCTTCCTTAATACACTAAATGGCACATCCATATTTGTGAACTGAAGCATTAGGAGATTGATCTCCACTAGATTTTGCAGTAAAATCTTGAAGAGTGTGTGGAGGTGGCAGCTTCTTTCAGCTCTTCATATGTATTGTAGCATCTCTCTCTAAGTGAGCAATAGCAGAGCTGGGGCATTGTATTATGAAGGCTTGTTAAACTTTCTAATCTATACTGAGCAGTGAACTGCAAAGCATGCTGTGCACCCTTTCCATCTCATCCCTCCATCGCAGATAACCAACATCCCATCACCAGAAATACATGTCCAGGTCAGATCTGTGCTCCAGTGAGTGTATGAAAGCACAACGGCAGCTCATTTCATTGTACACTTTATTTGTAAATAGAGGTTAGCACATTTGTTTACAAAACTCATAGAAATGATTTAATTTATTTATCTTTTGTTAAGATCAGAATTTTGTACGACTGCATGTTGAAACTGAGAGGCGTGGATCTTCATTACTAATGCATCTTTGACCATGTCATTGCACTAATGGGACGGTGTTAGTGTTTCCTTTGGAATTTGTAAAGAATGCGTAGGATAAGGAAGTTTAGTGGATGATTTGTGGTACGTGATTTAGAAAAAAAGTGCGTTTGTATTGGCAGAAAAAGAGCTTGATTTATTTATTTTTTGCATTTGTAGTGCCATTTCTCCTGTGGTTTTGTCAGGTTTTTTCCACGCAGTAAAGCACAGGCAGAGAGCAGCTTTCACCCTCTGCTCCCTAGTGTCAGCTGAAGTTAGAAGAATCAGTTTGCAAGCTAAAATTCCCTTTTTATAGCACATGTACAGAAGCAGAGACGGTTAAAAAGAACACAAAAACATTCAGCGTCAATGCGTTTGATTCAATAATAGATCAACACATGGTTTCAATATGTCTCTTGAATTGGCATCGATGACTGTAGATTCAATAACTGTCTTTTGCACTTTATCACGTGAAGCATTTTGGAAAAATAGTTATTGACTGGCATCAGTGGCACTCTCTGCTGGTAGTCCTTTGCACTGCAACATGCTAAAAGAACCATGGCTGTTTCATCCAGTCACTTCTAGTTAAAATTGCTTACCATGCCAGTTTCATGTACTGTATGTATTAATTATGGCCAATTTATCCTGCATATACACACGCAGTGTCACTTTTGAGTATGTCTGAAGATGGAGCTCTCCCTTTTACTCTGAATCTGCATTAAATATGTTGCCTTTTATCTGTGCAAACTGACTAAAAGCTGACTGTAAACGTCACTGTTTGTTCTCCTGTTTTTCACAGGGAGCAGCCATAAATTTCTGTCCATTTTTGAAGGGAAAAGTTGCCGAATTATGACTTTAATAATCAGATCAAAGGCGAGCATGAACACTAAGATGTTCGCAATAAATGAGATTTAATTGGTTCCTGTTCGGTCTCACTACAAAGCAGCCTGTTTCTCAAAGGTTTTTTATTATTTATTTATTTTTGTTTACTGTGAAGTGATACATCATTTGTACATGTATCCAAAGGAAAACCATGACATATTGATGCCAGTAAACTGTAACAATAAAAGGTCTAGACGGATGGTTTGTTGCAATGTTTCTTCTTTATTCTGGATATCTTTTGTGGCTCTAAAATAATACTTTATCTTGTATTTGATTACTTTTGCATTATTTTTAGCCTCAACATGAGTTAATAACTTGGATTAAAGCATTGTGTGATTGAGAACAAGAGAGATTGCAAAAACTGAGTAAATAACACTTGTGAGCGAGTGAACAAATGATTAAAATATCTCAAAGAAACTGATAACACTTTTAAAGGTTTCAGTTGCCCATTTTGAAAAGAATTTGGTAGAAAATGTTGAACGTATGCAAAATAAGCATAAGAGTCAAACACTTAGCAAAGACAAGATTAAACAGAACTTTGATGCTCAGTAGAATAAAATATGACAAATAAGATTAATATAATTGCACAACAACCCAACTGAACTAAATGGTGCCTGCCCAATTTCCTGACGGCCTCCTGGGTTTGCTCTTTTGGTCTCACAGCAGAACCTCAGCCACACCTGCAGCGACACCCTCCAGTGTTGGCAACTCAAACCAGGTCATATTAATTAAACAGATAACAGACTAACCTCAGTAAAATGTAAAATAAATAAATGTATTATTGTCTTACCTCCAAAAACTGAATTTATTTAAGAAAATAAGGAGTCTGAAGTTGTAAACTTATTCAACTAAATAAAATAACACTAATACACTATTTTCCAGTGGGTGTGCCATCAGAATGGTAATGCAGCAAATATTTTGGCAAATGTTATATGTCAGACAAAACGGTCTCAGATTTTGAAAGAATACATCGGTGCACTCAGGACATTTAAGGAAAAAAGAACATGCCGGGCTGCCATTAATGTTTTATTGGTGTGTCAGGAATGTCTGCTGAAAGTGAGCTGAAATAGTGATTGGTAAAAACTTTTAGTGACCTGCTTGCTGAGACTGTGGGGTCATTAAATAGATATTCTCACTGAGTTTATTTAAATCCAGGTTAAAGACCCACCTGTACTCGGCTACAATGGATCAGTTTTATTCAAAATATCTGCACTGTTCACTTCTTTTTAACTTCCTTTAAATTTTAACTTTTTTTAGAATGTTTCTTTTAATGTTTCATGTAAAGCATTTTGAAATATCTTTGTACACAAAATGTGCTATATAAATAAACTTGCCTTGCCTTAACTGTCACACTGTCATTTACACAACTTTAAATATTAACAATGAAGTTGAGGGCAAAAGGGAAATTATATTCTCGCCTGGGTGTGGTAATAGTTTACAATCAAGGCCAAATTTAGAAATTTAAATTTCACATGACTAATACACAAAATGATACACAGAAACTAGAATTTCATGTTAAAAAAAAACCTTAAACAAACTTGTACGTACAAGCATTTTGGAAAAAAGACAAGCTATTGTTTCCAGGAGTTCTGTTGCAAGAACAAAACCGATAACTATCAAATAAAAGCACACTGCAAAAGTTCTGTCAGCAGGATCTTCAGCATTTCAATCAAGACCTACTACATAGAAATGTGACGTTTACACACAAATAAAACACACATATTTCTTCCTCTAGAGTCTTTGGTAAATTAGCTGTATGTTTCATGGAAACCTTTGAACAGAAAATCCAAAGTAAAAAAAAAAAAAACAACCTTTCCATACGCTCTACTGTAACCCATACAGGTCTGCTAGATGCATCCAACAGTCTCAAGTCTCATTAACAGCATGACAATATGTCACACTGAGCATTTTCAAAACAAACATCCTGTATCTAAGACTCAGGACCTCTAAAACCCCACACCTAATCTGTAAAACAGATCTGTTTCACTTTTTAAAAAACTAATATCCAGAAAAGTCACTTTAAAAAAGGCATGCACTCTGCATCCAGAAATCAGCAGATGTGTGTCTGTTTCATTATGCTGCTTCTTCAGGCTCAACATGACAAGTCTTTGCTTCCTGTGTGACATCTTCAGTGACAGGAGTCAAATGGATATTTGGCCACGCCTCCATGGAGCTCCACCTCTGTTTCAGACCAAGCGATGACGTCCCCTTGCAGGTGGCTGCTGCAGGACGCCAGGCTGTATACGTCATCAGCGCTCAGGACGCGGGACCACATGTGCAGCTCTGACATCTCCCCCACATATGACTGGGTGGCATCAAAGCGACCCCCCAGAGTGTCCTGAACAGAGGAGACACAAAGTTGGTCAAAACATGTTCAGGAATCAGGATCATTCCAAATTATCTGTTTTTTTATTTTTATTTTTTTTTATTTTTATTTTACCTGCTCCTGTCCCAGAATGAAGACCCCCCCGGGTTTGATAGCATGCCAAGGAGAGAGGTCTGTGCCAGTCCCCTTCTGGACTCCGTCCTGATAGGCCTCCCACTGCCCATCCCTTGTAGACCATGTCACACAGACATGGTGCCACTTCCCATCACTCAGAGATAAGGGCAGCGTCACAGCCTGTGGATGGAGAAACTTAATCAAACAAGGCATGGAGCTGCACCCTTTTAAATTCCCTTTCTATGCTAATAACATAAAAAAGGCTCTTCACAATCATTTTTCTGCTGGTTGTGTAAAGGCACGCACGAATTAAACTGTTCTATGGAGCCTTGGGCATGACAATACAAAAAAACATTCCTTTAAATTAAAAATTTGTGGCAATGAACGAGTATTTTGTGCACAAAAAAGGAGCATTTTGTGGCAACAATTGAGTAATTTCTGCACACAAATCAGCATTTTGGTAATTAGTATCCTGATTTACTGATTTAATTTTAATTAGTATTTTAGTCTTTTCTATTCCCACCACTAATTTGTTAGCATAAAATGCTAATTTGTTACAGAGATGTAATAATTTCTGCGCCCAAAATGCTAGTTTGTGGGCACAAAAATGCTCAATTATTCACACAAAATGCTAACTTGTACCTACAAAATATTAATTTGTGTGCACAAAATGCAAATTAGTGCCCATATAATGCTAGCAAATTTGTGCCAATAAATCCACAATTGGAACGCACTAAATGCTCATTTGTGCTCACAAAATACTCGTTTATGCACACAAAATGCTAATTTTAAACAAAATACAAATTTTGTACTCACAGAATGCTAATTTGTACCCACGAAAATCTACTAACATTTGTGGTCTTGAAATACTAAACTAATTTGTTTGATTGATGGAACCGTTTTTCTTTCTTTTTTTTAACATCATGCGCATTTCTGTATTCAAATTTGTGCAGTAAATACTTTAACTATCAGTTAAACCTTAATTCATTTTCTGATTTAGTATCTATTAATACAAATTTTCTTTATTAATGAAAAAAGCTAAAATAGTTCCATGAAACAAAAAGCTTCAAGAAATAGATCATCAAAGTTGTATAATTTCCATGTATATCTAGAACATGTTTCAAAATCATGAAAATAAAGCTTCTACAATCTATCTGCATAGGTTTAAATATTCCTTTTGTTTAACAATAACAATAAAATAGTAGCGTTAAGTAGATTTATTACCATTTAAGTGTAGATTTTTAAGTTAGACTTCCCTGAAAAATGACAGAAAAATGTGTTTGTTTTTCTGAATACCTTTTTTTTGCTTATATGTGTTCCAGAAATCTGCTCCAGCAGAACACACAGTGCCAAACCGCTGACAGTGGAAGAGCTCGCGTCGTTTTTCACTCACCTTGTCGTCAATAAGCAGCTCGATGGGGTTGCTCCCCCACTCGATCAGCACCAGTTCATTGGCCTGTCCGGGTGCAGAGTAGGAAAAAGGTGTTCCCAGTCCGGGCCCCACCCCAGCCTTCATCCAGAGACACAGAGTGAGAGCAAAGATCTCCTGCAGCAGCGTCCTCTTCACCCGGCCATGCATGTAGTTGGTCCTCATGGGGAAGCTGATCTGGAAGGCATCAAGGCTCTGGGTGTTCTTCCTGCCAGAACCTGTTTGAGACATATATACTTACAATCTCTCTGTAAGCCCAGTTTACACTATTTTCTAGTGGCAAGCTGGTCACCAACCTCCTTAATTTATTCAGAAATACAATTTTTTAATATTTTGAGTTATTCAAAGAAGACTTAATGTAGCTTCTGAAAATCCTATTTAAAGTTCATGTTTGTTGATGTTTTAATCAGAAACTTCTGTGGCAATCGTTGGCAGCTTTTCCAGAACTTTTCCTGTTGAGGCGGTTTTTTCAAAGGATGCGTCACTAATTCGTTTCAAAGACGGATGTCCCCTTTTCTTCGTCTTTTTATCACGGCTGCTGCGTCTGCAGAAAGCAGCTGGAGGAGATGCAGACGGTGACGTTGTTTACCTGTTAGCTGCAGCTGGTTGAGCATCGTCTCCAGCTTGTTGGAGTGGGGGCCAGTCCGCGGCCCTGCCACACTGTACCCCGTGTGTGGCAGGTAACTGTGAGTCTCTGCCTTGTTGTCGTGGTGATCAGCATCCTCCTCATCATCATGATGGTGGTTGTCATGGTCACCATTTAAGTCTTCATTATTGTGGTCGTCCTCATCATGATGATCTATGTGGTTTCCGGTGTCTTCATGTCCAACGTCGCCCTTGTGGTCATCATTGTGGTGGTTGTCGGCGGGGTGATGGCCGTCGTCTCTGTGAGTGGCGTCGTCGTCGTGATGTTCGGGGTTGTTGTGATGGTGCAGCTGCCCCTCCAGGGTGCTGATCTTCCGCTGGAGCAGCTCCCTCAGAGAGCTGGAGTATGCGGTGGAGGAGTTCCTTTTCTGCTGGCAGAGGTGTAAAAGGTCAAGCCTTTCGAACACGACACCCCTCAACTTTTAAGGTTGCTGACCCAGCATGAAATGTGGGGGATAAGCTAGTCTGCTTTTCAACGCCTGCTTCTCCACCACTCAGGTAATCCAAGCTTTGTGCTGGATGATTAACAAGCTGTCATGGGAAATCACGATAATTACTGCTGATCTTGGACTCCCCCCAATCCTTCTCCTCCTCAAATCCTCGTGTCAGCAATCACGATACAGGAAAATGACTGCAAATTTGGACGGATTAAAGGTAAATTAGCAGAGATTGGGCAGGTACTCAGAAAGCCACCTGGACTGAAGATATCAAACTAATTTACGCAGCATTTTTAGGTGTGTTGCGTTCACTTTTAGGCTGGTTACTGCTCCCACTGAAGAACATCAGAGAGGAGTAAAGGCCTTTATGAGATTAAACCACTTATTCTTCTTTTGTTTTAAGTACTCAGACATACGACTTCAACAGCCAGCTTTGTGACGACATTAAAGCCCTCAAAACAGTAAAGACACGTGGACATGCCACACCCCCGCCATCCAGATTTCTTGCTCTTCATCATACTTGTTTTATAAATCTTTATTTCTATAGTTTACGCCTGTTGATCAGCGGCCCACCTGCAAGTTGTCCAGTCTCTCCTTCAGCACCAGCAGCATCCTCTCCATCTGCTCCATCGATGACGTGCTGTCCCCCGGTGTCATGTGTTTTTCTTTCCCTTGGTTGTTGAGGCCGTGCCCTCTGTCAGATTTTTGCCCCCCCGGAGAGGAAGGATGGACCGGTGAGTCCGGTTGGAGGTTGCTGTTACCATGGTGACCGTGGTTGCTATAGTGTCCTTCATCGGTGTGTGGGTGGTGAGGGGCCATGCCTGGGTGATGGGAGTGTGGCGGCGCGCCCCGTCCGAAGCCCTCACACATGGTAAGCTTGGCCGTCAGCTCTCTGATGGTCTCCCTCTGGTCCAGGATGATCTCTTTCTGCTGGACAAGGCTCTCCCTGAGGTGGAGGATAGTGGCTTTGGCTTCATCATTCACCCCCCACCAACTGCTGGGAGGAGCGTTTTGATGTCCCGGTCCATTCGACCCAGTGGTCCCGACCCCAGGACCCATAGTGGAGAAACAGGAAGGGTCTGCATCCGCGGGAATTGGGGTGCAAACAAAGCGGGGGTGGGCTCCATAGTCATACTCAGACGCTGAAGCCATAGATGCAGGGTAAAGAATGGAAACCACTAGGAAGAGAAGCTGGAGAGTGTTCCTCATGATCCCCATCCACGCTTCAGCAACAAGGACCAGGAAAAAGGACTTCAGAATGTTTGAGACCAAACAGAGGAAAGATGGTTTTGACGTTTTTGTTGTAAAGAAAACATCAGCAGGGAAAATTCAGACTTTTTTTTACTGAGAATCAGTATGTTCCAGGCTTGATCTTCTTCTCCAAGTGAATGAGTAAAACCTGTGAAACCAAAGAACATCACATCAGAGAAAGTCCGTCCAAACCTGAACTAATCATCAGACACCGAAACGAGTGGCTAAGGCTGCACCCGCAGTTCTGAGTTCAGACGTTTTCTAGGCTTTGAATTGAACTTCTTCCTGTTCCTGTTTGAAGCTTTCTTCCCCGTCCTCAGCAGGATGTGATGATGGTGTTCAACGTCTGTCGTCCACGTCATGGTCTTGTTAGCACCTTCAGAGGTTCCAAAACAACCAAGGTCTTCCAAAGAAGGATTAGAGCGAGTCAAAGGGCAGACGCTCTGACTGCAGTTGTCCCATCAACGCATGGCTGAAGACCGACTCTAGTCCGTGTTGTTTCTGCATCAGAGGGAAGCTGACCTCTGGGTGTCATGTCCTTTATTATACAGGAACGGCATTTTGAAATGGCACGCACGTGATGTGGCAGCTTAACCCCACTGACCCCCTGGTGATCACAGTGACCATTCCCACTGACGAGTGTGTGTCCACAGTGTTTAATGAATAATGAAACGCAGACAGTTGAATGGCACAGCTTTTACATAAACATCCATAAAAGGACAATTTACAAAAAGAAGAAATGCAAAAACGGAAAAGAATCAGAAAAAAGAGAGAAAAAATAAACATTTTAGGGAAATTTTATGGCCTATTGCTCCCGTTTTAGTTGTGATTTCTCAGGCTTAAGAGGACAGACAGATGGTCACGACACAGATTCGTGTCACACCCAATCTCCATCATTTAGCCTTTCATCGCCACCCGCAGGTCTTCAAATTAACCTAATTACAAACAGTTGCTGGGCTAACGTCTTCTCTAAGTTGGCTTGCATGTGTGTGTGTGTGTGACTATGGAGGTGCTGCTCCATCCCAGCAGCAGATGGTGGAGGTGGGCATTTAAGAGGTGAGATTAGCCCTCAAGGTAAAAACTGGCAAGTGCAGTTAGACGTGTGATTAAAAGTCAGCTGACACTGACATGGTGGCGTTAAAACTGTCACCATGTCAGTGTGTTACAAGATTAGCAGCATTTTGTCTGAGCATCCCACAAGTTTGAATGTTTAAGGATTACTTTTAACATTTAGCGAAAAACAAATATAATCCATGTCTTCTGTGTTTGAGTTTATCAGCATTCAGGTTTTTCTTAGTTTGCATGATTTTGATGAAGTTTGAATTAAAACCATTTAAATCAGACAGATTTCCTCTAAATGAAAGGATTAACTCTAAGAGAAAACAGTCCAGTTATTCAAATTGTTTCCAAAATCAGAGGCACATTTAGGCAAAGAAAGAATATTTTTATGAACTTCTTGCCAGCTCAGAATTTTCTTTATAAAGGATCTACTAAACAGATTAGATTTGAAACTAATAGAATTATTTAGTTGCTTCTTGGATTATTTTAGTGCAGCTTGGATCTGCATTTTAATGCAGAGGCCAAAAAAAAGGTTACAACACATTCAATTTTACAAAACGTCCGTATTTACTTATGATAGCACGGGTCTGCTTTGTTAAAAAAGTGTTAATTTTCAACATGAAAACTGAAGATTACCTTCCAATCAGGATGATTAAAAGCTTGCATTTACTTTAAAGATGTGGTTTTTTTTGCAATAAATCATTGTAGATATCTTTTCTGCTTTTATGAATTCAAATGTCTTCCAACCATGAGGTACATAAATAAATATGAATAATGAGTAGTAGAGAGCTTACCTCAGCCTCGTGTCCACACACTGAGAGGGTTAGTCCTCCTCCTTCCACGCTGATCAGATTGAGAGATTTACTCCAGACAGGGTTTCATCCTCCCTCCTCTTACTGTCTCTATCTCCTTCCGTTCTCCTCCTTCTGTCCTCCTTTGTTGTTGTTCTTGTAAGCCCATGCACACCCCGTTTTCTTTTAGAGCTTTTCAGACTTTAGTGTTTTTCTTCTGTTGCAGAAATGACTTTCAATGACTTTTTTTTTTAATTCTACCATTCACTTGTGAACCCATTTTAAACAGTTCGGCCTATTATACCTGTCCTGACCGAATGCTCCTGTGACTGACAGGGAGGGAAGCAGCAGATGGCTAATTCAGCCGAAAAACAAACAAACAAATAAACAAAGGAGCCAGAGTGTTTATTAACAGAGCAGACATGATTACTTACATTAAATGAAAACCTGAATGGTTTACTTGTTTTTCCATTTTTTGGTTAAAAAAAGAGATTGATATTTACATAAATCCACCTTGATTGATGGAAAACGATCAATTATATACGAGAAATGATCTCGAGTAAAATATGGGCAAATATATCAGATCCTATAAAGATTTAACAATATAAAATGAGTCAGAGGTTTCATACTTTTCAGGCTGGTCAGACAGCAGGTTCTTTGATTCATTTGGTAAGTATCTCTTGAAGTATGTTCTTTCAGGTGTATTAAACAAACAAAAAGATTTTTTTTTAATTCTTATTTATCCTGAAAGTGTTACTAACTCATTTCAGGGCAATTCTGAGCCTGATTGAGAAGGAAAATTGAATTTAAGCCTGTTGACATTCTTTCCAAGACTGGATGATCCACAAATTCAAGTTAAAGAAGTCACTTTTTAAATTTAAATGCAACTTAATGGAGATACAAAGCAATGTCTGCCTATCCACAGAGGTCATAAAGAAGCTGAGGACGAATAACATCTAAGTGTTTCTCAGTCCCAGAAACAGTGTCCTACATGTTTAAACGGTTTCTCTGCTTTAGCACACCTGATCCGGTTCATCTGCTCCTGGCTGAGCTCTCCAAAAGCCTGTTAGTGACACAGTCCTTTAAATCTGTTGTGTTGAAGCCAGGAAACGAGTAAAACACCATTCCAGAGGTACATGATGTCTGAAAAAACACCTGAGAAATCGCAAATGTGTTTCCCATTTTTCCAATGTTGAATTTCCTGAGTACGCCAGCTTAGAACACAGAGTCTCAGGTGTGTTTAACATGACAGAATTGTTCCGTTTGCTAAGAGATAGCTAAAAATGAGCCTAAAACAAACATTTTTAGCTTAAAAATCATTTTTGGAGAAAGGCACTGCTATTCATTTGTTTCTAGTTTTATTATCTTATTACACTTGATAGAAGACAACAGGAACTTACTTTTTAGTGAGATGTAATGACCTGTTGTAAGACAATAAATCTGTTGAGTCATTTGATCTTGACAACATCTTATTTTAAGTTAAATCTCAAATGAAATTGGTTGTTTTGGCTTATAAAACACACTCAGTGTTGACAACCATATCAAATAATATGTAATTCTGTCAGAACGTTACAACTTATTTAGAGAATTCTTACCAAGACACATTTTACTGTCTATTTGCAGGTTTTTTTTAACCTAATATTAACAGAAAACATATATTTTTAAATTTTCTTTGAAGAAGGACATTTTTCCAGTGAGGAAATACTGTTCTCAGACCTCTGAAACATGTTGGTGGAAGTTCAATGGTTTTGGAGAATATTTCGATGATAACTTTGGTTAAGGAACTCAAAATGTTGTCATCAGTTCACCAGAAGGTCATTTATTAAAACAATTTCAATCAAGCACAGATTTGACATGATAAAATTTTTGTTTCTGTATTTGGGGAGGAACAGTCCTGATCCACTCTGACAGAAAGATTGCAACAGAAATATGGAAGCGAGAAAACCCACCATGACATTTAAAAGACTTTAGTTTAAAAATGTGGATATAAAAATGTACACAAAAACAAAACAAAAAACCACCTCATGGTTTTACTGAGACTGTCTGCTGACATGATTACAGATGGAGGACATGGGGATGACTCACGCTTTCTTTATTGATCAATAGGTCAGTGCGTGCCGGGTTCTCCTGTCTGCCATTCTCCTGAGCTGGTGTGCATTAGGCTCTGAGGAAATGAGTTCAGAACAGCAGACATTACTGTGCTAATAATACATTTATTTATTGCTTTTTTAAAGTCTCTAACGCACATTAATAAGGTCTTAGCCCCAAAATTCTTCACCCATAATGTTTCATATTTCAGACACACAAACAGTGCACACACACTATTTATAGTAGTTAATACCAATAAATGAATACTTACCAGATGATTCTTCCTCTGCAGAAGCAGAACCAGACCTGTCAATCTTTGTGATCTGAGTTTGCACGTGGATTTTTCAGAGTGGCATGTTTCTCTGCTTTATCAACATACCTTTTTTTCCCCTCAATTTAGGGATTAACACATAGTTGTAACAATAATTGAGGCCTGGGGGCGATCTAAACAGGAATTTAAAACATGTTCAAGAATGATAGGTTCAATTTCAAGTTTAGTAATGATAATTAGTCTGAAATAATGTGAAATAAAAGTGAAATGTGCCATAGTTTGTGCATTTTTAGAACAAAAACAAACAAAAAAAACTCCCTGGCGAATTCCAGTTTGACAGTCTCAAACGTTACTTTTATTTGGAGGATAATTTTGTTAACATTCATTTGTAAATATCAGTAATTCTAAAATCCCTACGGTGTAAAATTAGAAAAGAAAAGCTTTTTAAAACATTACAAATAAATAAGTTACTGAGCCTTTTGTCAATTGGTGTAACATTGTTAATAAATTCTGGTGATGTTAGAATAACTTTTGCATAATAAGAATCATAATATGTTAAGGTTAAGGGATTATAATTCTTACATTTCGGTTAAACCTTTTAAACAAAGCATTAAGATATACACTCATATATTTTAAGTCAGGGAGAAATCTAACCTCAAACCCTTTATTTTAAGATCTTCTAGTGTTCAATGTAATTCTTCTATTCATCCACAAGGTGGATCTAAAGTTGTGGCTGATCTGTACTTAAACATTTGTTTGTAAATTCATAACAGGCTAACATAATCCTCCTTCTCAAACCAGAAAAAGATCCCACAATTCCTTCAAGCTATCGCCCCATTTCTCTAATCAATGCAGACGTAAAAATTATTTGCAAAGCACTCGCGCAGAGAATGGAAAAAATCACTCCTCATATAATTCATCATGATCAAACTGGATTCATTAAAGGTAGACACTCAAGTGATAATGTCCGCAGACTTGTTAACATAATAGATTTTGCCACTATTAAAAACCAGGAAACAACCATACTCTCATTGGGTGCTGAAAAAGCATTTGACAGAGTAAACTGGAAGTTCCTCATTGCTGCCCTCCATAAGTTTGGGTTTGGGGAATCCTTCATTGATTGGATTAAAATATTATATCACAACCCAAATGCATCAGTCAGAACCAACAAACAGACTTCTGACAGGTTTTTTCTTGGTAGAGGGACCAGACAGGGTTTTCCACTGTCCCCCTCTCTTTTTGCTATATTTATTGAACCTTTGGCTGCAACAATAAGACAGCGCGAGAGCATTAAAGGAATTACAACAAAATACAGTAATCATAAAATTAGTCTTTATGCTGATGACATATTACTTTTTCTAAACAATTCACATTCCATTAGTGAAACAACAACAATTATTAATGAATTTTCCTCTATCTCAGACTACTCAATTAACTGGAACAAATCAGTTTTATTGTCACTGAATGGTAATGTTGAGCAAACAATCTCAATACCAGTCAAATCAGGCAATATCAAATATCTAGGTATTTATTTCTCCCCGAAACTATCAGAACTGGTGCAACTAAACTACACCCCATTACTGAAAAGTATACAGGATGATCTAACCCGCTGGGTCAACTTGCCTCTGTCACTCATGGGTAAGATAGCCACAGTAACATTTTACCCAAAGTTAATTATCTGTTCTCAATGATCCCCACACAACCACCACGAAAATGGTTCAAAACATTAGACTCTGCCATATCCAGCTTCTTATGGAACAATAAACCTGCAAGAATTAGTCTAAAAACTTTAAAATCTAGAAAAAGCTGTGGAGGCTTAGAATTACCTAACTTCCATAACTACTTTCTTGCCAACAGACTGCAGTACCTCTTAAGATGGATAAAAACAATCCAGAAACCAACCCATGGATGGATCTGGAACAGGCATTTTGTGGAAAGATCAACTTGTCAGATCTACCATTTATAAGCCCAACAATAAAAAAACATGACTGCTACCAAAGTAGTAATATAAGTACTACTTTAATAGCCTGGTGGGATTTTCTTAAAATGTCAAACTCTTCACTACTACCATGCAAAATGACACCCATCTGGAACAACCCAGACATCCTGATAAATAAAAAAATGTTGCACTTCCCTGCTTGGCAAGCAGGGGGCATAAGACTACTCGAGCACTTGATTATCGACAGAAGATTCATAACACACCAAGAACTACAAGAAAACCATGGAATAAATAAATTCTTGGAATATCAGCAACTTAAATCTGTAATTACTAAAACATTTAAATCCAGTGACAATGACTTAAAATTACCAGAACTAGTTACCTCTATGATTAATTTTTCATTGAATAAAACTCTCTCCAAAATATACAAACTCTTATGCAACTTAGATAACGAAGTCTCAATTCCAACAACAAAATGGGATGCAGACTTAGGCAGAAGTACAGACACAAGCTTCTGGTCAGAAATTTGTCTAAATACCTTTAAATTAACCAAAAGTCCAAACCTACAACTAATACAATTCAAAACTCTTCACAGAATTTACTATACTGGACAGAGGATGTTCAAGATGGGTCTCAAAAACTCAGACATTTGTTAGCATTGTGATAGTAATTTACCTGACAATTACATGCATGCTCTGTGGTTCTGTACACCTGTCCAGGCTCTCTGGCAACAGGTATGTGCTGATTTATCAGTCTGGCTTAAGGTTTCAATCAAAGCCTCACCTTCACTTTGTGTGCTGGGTGACATGAGTGCCATCGACACAGAGGGAAGTTTAGCATCTATAATCTTCATAACTCTTTGTATAGCAAAAAAGACAATTTTATTAAACTGGAAAAACAAGAAAAATATTAGTGTAAGTCATTACATGAATCTGCTATTGGATCATATCAGCTTGGAAAAAATGTCAACTAAGAGCTCAAATAACTTAAAAGGAATTCGGGCTCTCTGGTCTCCCATAGCTAACTCCATAACTTAGGGGGCGGGATTCCTGGGTGTCGCCGCGCCTTGACTGTCTGCCGGGGTCGGGGTCTACCTGGTGCCTGGTGGGGGCAGGGGGGCGCTGTTGGTCGGGGGTCTGGTCCGGCGCCTGGGTGGGGCAAGCGCGGGGGCCGCATGGTCTCCCGGGCCTGGGCGTGGGGGTGTGTGGATGGTGCATTGGGTGGGGGTCTGGCTTGGCTGGGGGGGTGGTCTTTTTGCGTGTGCTGGGGGGGCTTGCGCGGGGCCCTGGCCCTGGGGGGTCTGCCTGCGCTGGATGGGCGGCCCGGCTGCACCTGGGGGCTGGGGTCACTCCTTCTCCGGCCCTGGGACGGGGTGGGGCAACCCTCTTGGGGCCTGCGATTGCTCCAGGTAAAGCCTACCATTGCGGGGTCTGGGGGGGAGCGGGCCAGGGGAGGGGATGTCTGTGGGCAAGAGGGGGGGTCCACTACCAGTACGGGACCCTAGGGGCTTCCTCGGGCCCGCTGGTACCTGACCAGGTAGCTACAGGGGCGGTGCTTGGGGGGGAGGGGCTGGGGCTTGCCCTGGGGGCTGGCCCCCTCTGGGCTCCTCTCTCTTTGTGTGGGGTGGGGTGTGTGGGGCCTGGGGGGTTGGCTTTCGGGCGGTGGGGCCTCTGCCCTGGGGAGACTTGGGCCCAATGCTGGGGGGGGCGGGGGGGCGGGGGGACGGTTGTTTCATCATCGGGGGTCAGTTTGGTAGCTGTCCCCGACCTTCCCTCCTTCCTCATACGACCACTTATTAGGTTGGAAGGAGGGGCGTGCTTGCGGAATACCTCGAGGGGCCGAGCCACTTGGCAGTGGTCCACCCCTCCCATGGTCTCCGCACAGTTTCGCCCCCTTCTCCTGGTTTTAAATGCACCGTAGACACGTAGGATCCTTGGTGGGGGGTGCTAGGACATCACTGCCAGCAAGCAGGAGATGTCCTCTCAGTGCTCTACCCTCCAATTTTAACTGCACCGTAGACATTTAGGGCTCCTTGGTGAGAGGGCGATTGGACATCCCTGTAAGCAATCAGGAGATGTCCTCAGTGCCCTGCTCGCCAATTTTAACTGCACCCTTTATTACACACACCCATCAATCACAAGAAACACACCTCAACACACACACAAATACTTTACACAAGGAAGGTGGGACTACTGATCTTCTGTCCCCTACCCCATCCCTGGTGGAGGGAACAGGGCCTTCAGCGGCGGTGGCCTTGTCTCCTGGGGGTCGGCCTCCTGGGCCTGGCGGCCCCCTCCCTGCACAGGGAGAGGGATCCCTTTGTCCTCTGGCAAGTCCATGAGCGGGGGATCATATTCCATCTGAGCCTGGAGGGTGTCTGTGTCCTTGTGGTGCGGGTTCTGGCCCTTACCCTCGGGTGCCGAGCCCCTTCTGGGTCACAACATTAGGAGAGCCTGGTCAGGCAATGTACACCTTCGGGGACCCCCACTGCTCTTGGTCATCCCTTTTCTAGATGGGGGTAGCTGACCCCCATCGTGCTCTCTTCTGGATCTCCGCAGCTGCCTGGAGCTTTGGAGCGGGTCTCCCGTGGGGGGCCCGGGCTCGTACCCGGGGCTGGGGTGGGGGGATGCCCAGAACTCCTGGGTGGTGGTGGGCGGCTTGTCTGGGGTGGTGGGGCTCTCGGGGGTGGGGCCCCGCGCTGGGCCACCTGGCGCGGTGGGAGGGCTGCTCTCCTGACTGGGCTGGGCCTTGTGCTCTGCGCTTCCGTACCTCACTGCACTCGGGTGTTGGGGGCCCGTGTGGCTGTCCTGCGGGCCCTGGTCTGGGTGCTTGGCTGGGCTGCCTGGCGGGTGGATCTCCTCCATTGACCCCACAGTATGGGTGCGGGGGCGGGCCCTGGTCGGCGCGGGTGTCTTGGTGTGGGGATGGCTGGGGGTTCTCCCTCCTTTTTTGTGCATTCCATCATCCACTTCAGCTTAACATAACATTCACCTGAGCACAGGCGTC